>JAPWTK010000037.1:157500-788750 GCA_029963805.1 Aromia moschata
GAAAATGTCGATAGAATACGTGATCTTGTGCATTCAGATCATCGGTTGACGACAAGAACGATCGGGAAAGAGTTAAATTTGAATTACACTACTCATCAGATTTTGACTAACGAATTGGGGATGAGAAAAATTTGCGCAAAAATGGTTTCAAATAACCTTTCGCGGGAACAAAAGGACATCAGGAGAGAAAGGTGTCCTGACTTTTTGGAATCGATTGAAAATGATCCCCATTTTATGGAACGTGTCATTACTGGTGATGTGACTTGGGTATTTGAGTACGACCCGGACATCAAGCGCCAAAGCTTGGAATGGCACACATCAAGCTCTCCAAGACCCAAAAAACAAGAATGGGCAAGTCGAAGTTTTTGACCAAACAAAGAACAACTGGAATTGCATCACGACAATGCGTAACATTTCAGTAAGATTCTAGCCAGTAAACAGTCTTCGAGATTGAAAAGATTCCTTGTTCGCCTGACTTGAGTCCCTGCGGCTTTCCCCCCCGGGACCAGCTGAAGACTATTAGAGATTGGATATAGTAAACATTCAAACGGCTGTAACCGTCACCTCAAGGTTATTCAGTAAGATTCAGCACTGATATGAGGAATGGAAGAACCGTCTCCAGCGATGTGTGGTTTCCCAAGGAAGTTATTCTGAAGGAGACAATACTGAATTATAATTGTAAAGTAAGTAATTTTATTCGAATAAAAAAAAAATCAGTCTCATTACTTAATTTACACACGTGGTACATGGTAAAGAAAAAAATCATGGCGATTTAGAATGGTATATCCCTTGTCATCACCTAAAACTTAGTAGATAGTACTTCTCAAACTAACTAGTTTTTGTACTTCTTTCGGTATAAAATATTTTTTTAATTTTCTAATCTTTGTTCAGTGACTCATAAACTTGTGTTTCATTGCTTAAGACAACACATTTACTCTAAAAAAGTCCTAGTTCCTTATTTTCTATCTAGGATTTTTCACATCGATAATCTTTGGAAGGGTACGAATTATTTTGTGATTCACTGTATGTATAATATAATAGGAAGATAGAGGAGAGTTTCAGAGCATCAGCCAGAAGTGGACTGACCCAAACGCAAAAAAAAGTTGAAATTTGTTACAGACAGTCAGCAACGAAAGTATTCATACTTAAATGTATTCGTTTCATCAATTTTTCTATTAGTTCTTCAGGATAAGCGTTACAAATTGCAAGAGGGAAGCTTAATACACAGTGTAGTACAAAATGGAAACTTGGTAATATGTATGTATGTTAAGAAGAATGATGTGAATTGCTAGGGTTATACAGTCCGCGACAAAAATTATACACCCACTTCTTGAAGGTTACTTAGATTGTGATAATTTTTGTACAAAAGAATTGTTTTTTTTTTTTGATATGATTATGATTTTCATTGTTACTTTTATTTTTACTTCCCCTGTATGCTCCTCGAATTTTTCCGCATAATTATCAGACACTCCGTTAATGATATGTCAATATTTTTGCAATATAAAACATATCTCTGAATTTTACTCGAGTTAATACGCTAAACTACAAATATTTGTGGATTAATTTAAATATCATTTGTTAAGAAATATGTGATTTCAATGGTTTTCCACATCTGAATTTTGACTTCGGTGGCAACAGCTTCGTTGATAGAATACAGACTTTGGCTCCGTAACTTTGAAAATGTTTGTAACTTGAAAAATTACTGACCTAGCCCTGAGCTAGTAATTTCGGCAGATTGCCAGTTCAGTTCGTGTATTTCTTGCTGGAAGTGTTTATTTTCACCAGTAAATAATCAGATGGCATAATCACAACACTTTTTTACGTTTTTTGGATGCAACTTCAAAGGGCGGCATTTACTATAATCACCAATGTGTATATTATTAAGTATGTGCACTCAGCAATGAAAGTCATCATTATCAGTTTGTGAAATTCTGCGCATACACTAATGGAAAAAATTAAAGGGTCAAAAAAATTTTCCGACATTTTAGTGATTTTTCAGAATGCTGTATCTCAGTGAAAAATGGTCTTATCGAGGTCTAAAAAAAGCATTTTAAAGCTTCAAGTTTCTAGTTTTGAGATATTTCGGCAAACAAATTTTTAAAGCTACATGTTTCGCGCAATTTTAGGAAGTAGTGTGAGAAAAAAAAATTTTTCTGCTTGATGTCCACGAGCTTGAAAAAAATTATAATCCGGTATGGACCGGATAGCTTGTTTATTCAGCTTCAATTTGCTTTTTTTTTTTAAATCTCGATACGACCATTTGTTGCTGAGATATCGAACTTTAAATCAAAAAGGACCCTTTTGTCTTTGATCGACAATATCTCAGCAACCAAGAGTAGCACAGAAAATCTAAGGGCAGTTCTGAAAACTGGAATAAAGACCCTACAAGGTTCTGCTGCGATTTTTGAGGAGACATTTTTTTATCGTTGACATGAATTTGAAAAAACAGGAAAAAACGGGTAATTGATGGTTTTTCACAACATCAACGGCTGAAATTAAAATCTTCATGAAATGACTAATGTTGCGTGTGCCTTTTACAGTTGAATATACCCCCAAAAACCATGCAAAGTTACTTTACGATCTAACGAACCGTTTTCTTGTTGCAAACGGTCAAACTTTTGAAAAAATGAAAGGGTCACGTTTTTTGAGCTTAAACATGTCCTAATCATGGCTAAAGATAAGAAATATGTTTTCACACACACACAAACACACACACATACACACATACACACACAAAAGCTCGAAAAAAATGTTTTTTCAGTTTACCCATGACTAGAACATGTTTAAGCTCAACATACGTTACCGTTTGCAACACGAAAACGGTTCGTTACATCGTAATGTAACTGCATGGTTTTTGGGGGTTTATTCAACTGTAAAGGGCACACGCAACATTGGTCGTTTCATGAAGATTTGAATTTCAGCCGTTGATGTTCTGAAAAACCATCAATTACCGGGGTCAAAAATCGTAGCAGAAACCTGTAGGGTGTTTATTCCTGTTTTCAGAACTGCCCTTAGATTTTCTGTGCTACCATTGGTTGCTGAGATATCGTCGATCAAAAACAAAAGGGTTCTTTTTTGATTTAAAATTCGATATCTCAGCAACAAATGGTCGTATGGAGATTTAAAAAAAAAGCAAATTGAGGCTGAATAAACAAGCTATCCGGTCCATAGCATGGCTAAGTTACAAACATTTTTTTCAAGCTCCTAGAGTTGAAAAAAAAAAGCAACCCCTTTTTTGACCCTTTAATTTTTTTCATTAGTGTAATAAACCCACATTGAAAGTAAAATGTCGAGTGTGTGACTCATATTAGTCAGATAGATAAGTGTCTATCTGCATTCAACAAATGTCTAACAGCCATTTGAAAAATGTGTTCTAGACATGAAACATTTCTAAAGTTGAACCAAATATATCACAAAAATTCAATAAAACCCAAGGGATTAACATCCCTAGAAAACTCGCTGTGCTTTATTAACAGATGTTTACGAAAACTGAGTTCAAGAACTTTGAAAATGATTCAATATTTTTGGAGGTATCACGGTTTTTTGAAAGCATCGTAATTTTATTTTTTAAGCTATATTTTTCACACACTCGACAATGTCACCTTCAACTTGGGCTTATTAGACGCATAATTTCACAAGCTGTAATCATAACAGAAGCAAAAAAAGTCAATACTGTAATACAAATATTATCAATTTTAAACTTCAGAAAGGAGGGGTTTCGATAAGGCCCTTTATCAGACCCTAAATCATATTTTTAAAGTTTATTATCTAGATTATTCTTATTTTTTTTTATAATGTGAAAAAATAAAGTTTTCAAAAACACATATATTTTTTGTGTTACTTAATAGAATCTTTATGAAAAGAACCACTTAACTTGAATTATTTTACAAAAATACGTCATTTTTGTAGTTTTTGCAATCTTTACCTAGTTATTTCATATAGAGCGCAACCGAGTAACAAAGCGATTTTCATATATGTATATGGTGCACAAATACATAAACTATTACATACATAAACACTGACGTGTTCGTATACTCCGCTCATGGTAAAAAATAAATGAATTGGATTTCGGATAATATTTAATAATGTATTGATTGACAGATTTTACTATATTTTCTTTCCAAAACTTAAACTTAACCCTTGATTTTCTTTTAGTACTTATAGACGAGACGTTGCAACCAGTGTCCCTAGACGGCACGGACAACTGACGCATGCGCAATAGCGGGGGGGGCACACATAAGCGCATTTTGTTATTAGGGTTCGCCCCCGAGTAGCAGTAGTTTGTGCGTTTGAACAACTACTGTTCCGCCAATGCCCCCTTGGGCCCCCCACGCTATTGCGCATGCGCCAGTTGTCCGTGCCGTCTAGGGACCACTGGTTGTGACGGAGAATCGGGGAACGTTCTGACGTGACGTCCCGCTGAACCCTCCCCCCGCGTACATTAACGAGTTAGCGATGCAGTTGCATCAGTTAGTCAGTTTGTTCATTGTATTCAACCCTGGATGCTGCAGCTGGATCGTCAGATCAAGAAGAAGAGGACCACGTAATGTTTTTTGCACCTTGTATAAGTTTGCTTTGTCAAAAAAAAAACCGATAATTATAATATTAATTAGTATATTTTGTCACTTTATTCTCATCAACTGTAAATCAAACATATACCTTAAACACATAAATAGAGCGAATATTGGCTGATGCTATATATATTTTTAAATTTTAAGTGTAGTCCTATTAACATAATATTAAAAAAAAAAAAAATTCAGAGGGGCCGGTAAAGAGTCTTATCGAAACCCGTCCTTTGAAATCTTCTTTTCAAATACCCGGCTGATTTTTGCCTAATTACAGTGGACTAAATATAAAGCAACCGTAACATTTATTTTACAAATGTTAGAGCTGCTGTTTGTTTTTGAGTAAACAAAAAACACGAAAAAAACAGCATCTACATACTTTAAAACATTTTCTTTTTTTTTTTTTCGTAACAAAATGGCTCTTTTGATATAAACACTGATACCTGAGATCACACCAATATTTGTGAACCTAAAACACGGGGTATCTTATTTACAAACGCGGTATGTTGTTGACGAATACGCAAGCTATTGTGTACTTTAACGTGGTGCGTCAAAACATGATAAACAACTTTTTTTGTAGTCTGGTTCACAATATTAATATAACTTGTAAATAAATTGAACAACACATGCTTTCTAAACGATGTATTACATGTAGAGTCGACTAATTTAACATATCAAGAACCTTTGTTTCTGGCAACTTTAAATTCTCTAGTTCGACTTTTTTTTAAATTGGTTCGCTTTTTTAAACTGGAGGCTGGCAGTGACAACTGCTAGAACCGCCTGGTTTTTTGAATATTTTCTTGAAGTATATGAAATATGTGTCCTATAAATATCAACCTTGTAGAAACAAATTACCAAGCAAACACCCTGTACTTAACCACTCCATGACTATCTGGCAGATACATACATACACTACGTATGTATGTGCATCAGGTGAAATTGCTTGGTAATTTTTTTTACATTTAAAAATAAAAATACATTGAATTGAACATGTTAAAATTTCAGCTTTGTACGATCTCAATAATAATGATAATTTCTTGTTTCAATTTTCAAAAAAAAAAACTTGGGGGTTGATGTCGCAAAACTTGCGGTTTCCAAATTTCGGTAGTCTATAGAGTTGGTATTAATGTCTTGAAGTCGCTACGCTGTGACTTAAATGGTTCGCCGTCCACATCCTAAAAACTAACCTCATGTCGAAATATGAAAATTTTGACTACAATTAATAGACTTACGGGGTGGACTAAGAAGGACACTGTCGGGTAGAAACTCCATCCCGGCACACATTAAGACCTCAATAAGTGCTGTGCATTTGGTCGCCATCTCTTCAAGCCATTTCCAGACTCCGTAAAGCCACCCTTTTGCATTTACGCTGGGTTTTGCATGGTTTGACCTCTGTAGAGCGAATTCATTGCTCCTAATCCTGCCAGATAAATTGGCGTGGGGTGCCACAACTCGTTTTCACTCTTTGATAACTCTAGCATCCCTCCAGGCCACACCTACATCGATCGATCGATGGATTATGAAACAAATAATGCTTCATAACTTGACTTTTACAATTTGAATTGGCAACTATCAAAGTCTATCATTTATAGAGAAAATATATCAGTGAAAGCCTACCCTAATTGAGAATGTATTTGAAGGAACTTTATTTTCTAAATATAATGTTTTCTTTAACCGGTTCTAGAGAAATAACACTTAAAATGTGGTAACGCCACTGCTTTCCAGGTATTTTGACGGAGCGTTGGGGTTATTAACAAAACCAAATATACTTAAGTGAAATTGATTCCGTGTTAACCTTGACACTGTGCGATAAAACCGTGCCGTGTACCAACAACAATGAATTTAATACGATATCGTAAAGTATACAACAGAACGCGATAACATCAAAAGATAAATAAGTATACGTGGGTGAGATGATTAAATATAGGATAATATAATAATACTCCATAGTCAACGATATTACAAACAAGTTATACAGCGTTCTTTATAAAGTGCGCATCATATGGGAAAAATGTTTTTTTTTTGCCTAAATCATGCTTTATAAATGATGAAATTCGTGGGATCTGAATATTTTTCCAAAAAAATTGTTTTCCAAAGAAAGTTGTTTCTTTCCAAATTTTATATATTAATGCCAAATCTGAACGCAGTATTTAGAACATATTTTTTGTACTTTTAAATACACACAGATACTCACAAAATTATTCGGCCACCCTAGATATGGCTAATAAATTGACATACAAGAAATAGTTATCACTGACTGGCAAACAAGAGAAATTAACGCAATGATATACATATGAACATTATGCTTTATTATACCACATAAAACAAATTAATAAAATAGGCACAATTTAAAAACTGCCGACAAAACACGATAATGTCCAATTTATATGACACAAAAGTATTCGGCCACCAAAAGATAAAAAAAAGGTAAAATAGGCACATCTAATATCTTGTCGGGTATGCTTTAGAATTCAGAATAGCTTTCAGCCTATTTGGCATTGAATGCACCAGTTTACGGGTAACTTCCGGGGTCACATTACTCCCTTTTGTTGAGAGATGATTTTTTTAACTCTTCTTTATTGGTAATTCGTTTATTTTGCAGAGATCGTTTTAGATGTGACCATAAGTGCTCGATAGGGTTAGTACTGGGCGACTGCGGTGGTGTTTTCAATTATTGGTACATGGTATAGCAGCCATTCCCGCGTTTTACAGGCACAGTGCTTGGGGTCATTATCTTGTTGTAATGATCGCCCATTTTTCGGCGCTGGCCTGTAAATGATGCTTCAATATATGTATATAACCATATTGGTTCAATATTCCTTCAATAAAATGAAGATTACCCACTCCCGCAAGCGCCATACAGCCCCACTGTATACCATGAGCTATTCACCGCCGTGTTTTACGGTAGGTTTTAAGTTTTCCTTATTTAACGATGTACCAGGTTTTCTCCATACAATTTGTCGTCTGAACGAATCAAATATCTCAAATTTACATTCGTCGCTATAGATAACCTGATCCCAGAAAGTTTCAGGCTCATTCACATACTGGTCAGCAAAGGTGAGTCTTTTTTGTCTGTTGACCTTACTAATCCAGGGTTTCCTTCGGGCAACTCGACCGTGGTAGCGCTTTTTTCTTAAGGTTCGACGCACTGTCTCAGTACTAATATTCTTTCCAGTACTCTCCTGAATCTCAGCACATATTGTTCTGTATTGTTCTATGGCACTAGTACTTGGATTTTCTTTTATTTGTTAGAGAATTTGCCTTTCATCTCATTGAGTTAATATTCTGGGTCGCCGTGATCGTGCTGTATTTACTACCGTTTTATCGATTTCATTTTTTTTATTATACTCTGTACAGTACTTCGTGGTATGCCTGTGTCTATGCTAATTTTACGCTGTGCAATATCTTTTTTTGCTAAGGAGATAAGATGCTGTCTCTCTGGTACGGTGATTTCGCGTACTTTTGGTATTTAATTTGCGTGACAAGGGTACACTGGCTAATAGAGGCACGCAGTCTATACCAGTTAATATGTAACCTTTCACACAAAAACAAGGCCAAGAACCCTACTATCTTTACTTGCATTACCTACTACAGCTTTACATAATTAACTGGCCGAATACTTTTGTGTGTCCGTTTTCATATATCAAACGCGTTGGTCGGGTAATCCCAGCGAATGTTTTGTTCTGCGTCTACGTTGTAATTATCCTTTAAACAAGGAGTAATGGAGGAACGTATTTACGCACATTACGCAATCTCACTTAATTGTGAATTTGTGTTTTGTACGTTCGTTCTTAGAAATAGAAGGGTGGCCGAATACTTTTGTGAGTATCTGTATCAACAAAATGAACAGAAAAATAAAACACTAGGGACGTCGAAAAAAAAACACTTTAATGTAGTAGATTTACAACCCTACTAATATTTATGACAAAAGTCTATTAAAACAAGTACCTAATTTTTAAGGAAAAAATTAAAATATTGCTCCTGATTTAATTTTATTTCTATCTCAACACAACACAATTTAATTTTATTTCTGAATCCAGTGTGCGACAAGGCTAAAAATGATGTGCCTGTTGACAATAGGTGTCAACAATTAGAATTAACCGATAAACAGTCGTGAACTTGAAGTCATACAAGATGGGGTTAAATGAAAGGGGGTTGCAAATGAAGTAAAATAACACATTGTAGAACTGAATCAACAGCGAAAATCAAAGAAATATATATTATTCTTCTTTCCCGTCCGGGTTTATTACCAAGAATCTTATCAGTTTCACATTGTTTCATAATAAATTGAACGGTCTGGCGAGCCTAACGACCATGTCGAATATTTTTCTTTGACTAACACCCTGTTGTTTCAGTTCTACAATTCATTATCTTACATAATTTCCCTTTTCATTTAAAAACCATCTTGTGCGCCTTCAAGTTCACGATTGTTTGCCAGTTAATTTTTATTGTGGCACCTACTCAGTCACCGTTTTTAATCGACTAATTTGGCGACCTTTATTAATTTTTGGTTTGCTGGATTTTACGTCCAGGAATAAATGACGCTATTTGATTTTTGCCAACGTTTCGGAGATTTATTTAAAGATAAATCTCCGAAACGTTGGCTTCGAAATTCTTTGTCGCTTCCTGATATTTTTTGGGTTTTTCGTGTATCTACTGTAATGTGCTGAACTCAAATTTGAGTTCTGTTTTCACGTACCACCCATAAGTTTTTAGAGAAAGGAAGAAGAAAGAACAATATGAGAAACTCAAACCATAAGCAATCTAAGGAATTTTCGAAGATTTACCTAGGAAGTTGCTGCATACATTTTTGAAGGCAGTCCACGCCCTATTTTCTATTCTCGAAAGTGTAGTTTTTAATTTAATTTTCTGCTGCTCTATTAAGGGTTCATTAAGTACGTTTTTCAGACCGAGCACGATGTTTTCAGGTAACGGCCATTCTTTGACGACATAATGTTGGTTTCTGGTTCTGCTATTCCATTCATATAAAAAATAACAATATTTGGTGTAGCCACTATGCAGTCCTGTAAGTAGTGCATCAACTTTTAGATCAGTACAGATATTCCATTTATGATCTTCGTGTTTTATACTTTGAAGTAATATACGCATGCAGTGGCGGCTGGTGATAAAGGGCACAGGGGCACGTGCCCAGCCCAAATTTCAATAGAAAATATTTCTTTTGTGTTAATTTATTATAAATTACTGTTACAATAATATCAATTAATTGTATACGACAAACTATTCATATTCTAATTATTATTCCTTTTATACCACAAATAATGATTTTTATCACATACATATATATGACAGACTATCGATCGAGCACCGAGCCATCGTAGTCTCTCCGTATTCTCTTCGAGCCACCGTATGTCGCAATTCGCGCGGCCGTGGGCACTCAATTTACCAGCCCTCGTTTTTAATCGGGCTTTTTTCGGTGACTGGTAATATTTGGAGAACGATTGCAGACACAAGACGTCGTTAAATCGATCGAAAATCAGCTGAACGGGTCACACTTGTTGAGTGACCGTTTTTGTTTATTTTCTTCTCTGAGAAGTGTGTTTTTACTGTTTTTGATTGTGAAACGTTTCAAAATGAATTCGGTGGACTTTTTATTGACTAATAAAGATATTACATACGAGATCCGAACGGAAATTAAACGGTTAGGAAGGCCGATACTCGATTTGATTATTTCCAAAACAGACGTAGGAAAATTGCGAAATTATTCACGAAATTTTAATAGTAGTGTCTACGACAGATTTAAGTCATATAAGAAACAAACTGTTTTGTTTTATTTGTTTAGTGATGGGTGGCAACCGAAGTGCATGGACTCAAGAAGGGATGAGTGATTTAAAACATTTAAATGAACGAGCTAAGAAACATGCTAGCTGCAATGAAAAACATTTACATAACATCTTAGATTTTAGTGTGTTGGGAAAGGTAGACATAAGGCAACAGCTTGATAGTGCTTATCGTGAAAATATAAGATGTAACAATTAAAATGTGGGTAAAAACAGACATATTTTAAACCAAATAATTAATTGTATTAAATTTTTGTTAACAATAAGGACAAGCGAGCTGATTTCCTTAACAAATAACAGTAAGATACCTATATCAATTTTTTTTTCACATGTTGCGACCCATTATGTGGTGGATGACAATAGTTTTAAGTTTTAGTTTTAAATTTAGAATAAGTTTACTATATGTTTAACTAGTACACCATAAATGGGTTATGTACCTGTGTGATTGTTAATAATAATAATAATTATTATTATTATTATTTTAATATATTTATGCACCTCAATATTCGTGATTAAATATTATTTCAAAAGCTACCAAATCCCAAAAAATTATTCTTGTGAAAGTATATTTTTGTATAAAAGAATTTTTCATTGAAATTCTGAAGTGTCAGTAAAACGCCTGACCTTGAAAATTTTAAAAATTTTCGCCTGCGGCGCCATGGTAGCTAATGAGTAATCCTACTGACACACCCTGTGCCTACTCATGTAACACACCCACAAGCCTCGTACGATGTTCTCGTACGTTTCTTTAATATTTACAGCATAACCCACGGGAACAGATGGTTGTTCGTTTTCATTAAACAATAAAACAGACTTGTCTTCAAAGAGTCAATAAACAGCACCATCCTTATGCCTGCTTTGTAATCAATCAAAACATATTCTCTAGAAGTTGCGACGTGATGACTAGGATCCGGAAATGTGTCCGGCAACGCAGGGCTCGGCACTATACAATTTTATGATAACCGTATTTTTAAGTAAGCGCCTTGTACATTATATACGCACGTATTTCGTTCCCGTGCTACATACGGCATTGACCCCTACCCAAATACTCTCCAGAGCCCGCGTATGCGCAGTAGTACGCTATCCCCATTCCTGTCGTTGCGCGGGAACGCTGGAGACTCTTATGCAGTTTTACACGCGGACACGCAAACATTCTAAATCCTAGTGATGACAATTTACAGATAGTGTAAGGGTTACATATGTAGGTAGAAATTATATATTAGAAGATTTAGTTTTTTTTTTTATTTATCCCGCCGTTTAGCCCTCCAAAGAACGGTCGCTATTCCAAAGATGAAGCTATTAAAACGTCTATTAATCTAGGGAACCCACTAGGGTCGTAATGGGCGCCCATTTTTGTCGGCTCCGGTGTTTTTACTTTTTTTTTTTTACGGCGAGACACGCCGCGCCGCCACAACAAAGCGCCTTCCGAGAACTATAATGTCGAATAAAAATTTCGTGGAGGTTTACGAGCCGCGTTTCGTTCTTGGGCCATACAAAGTTTTATGTGCATCGCCGAGGATAATAAAATGGCTGGTCGTCGAAGAAAGTTAATTATTTCCCAATTCCGTGTAATCGTAACCGTAAAACCTCGTACTCGTAAAACTTGGAACGGTGAAAATGAAGGGCTGAGAGCTGTTTGCAAGCCCGTCGTCGTTAGCAGGAAAGTTATGGCTGCGTCTGCAATCTTTTTTTCCGAAGAGTCGGAGCAAAAGCTCGCCTCGGGTAAAGCTATAGACTGTTTAACCTTTTAAGGACGGGACTGGTCGATATTACGACCACTTGAGTATCATAATATTTTTGAGTGATTTTAGGGATAATATTATGTTTTGAATATAGAAAATATAGTGTAACAATTTTAGGTAGCATATTTGACCTTGAAATAGTGATTTCAAGGTCGAATTTTTTATTCGGTATTTCGACATGTAAATTGGTATACTCACGGTAATCAAGCACCCCAAAGTTAGAGGCAAGGGGACTCACGGTAATCAAGCACCCCAAAGTGAGAGGCAAGGGGACTCACAAAAATCAAGCACCCCAAAGGGATCAAATTTTCGCCACATCCACGCTGTTGATCATTGGTCATGCTGAGAGCAAAAACTGAAATATTTCTTACAAATGACGATTCTCATAATAAACGTTACTATTTTTCTGCATCCAACGCATACAAAAACGTACAGATATCATTTCGGAGAGAAAACAACGGATTTAACCTTGAAATGCAATTTTCAAGGTCAGAGATGTCTTCTGGACATTTTTTATTATCTTTGTCGTATTCAGCGCATCCAATTAGGAATGCACTGTTAATTCCACAAATAAAATTTTTAACATGGGACTTTCCGTCCCAGACGGGACTGGTCGAAATTTCGACCACCAAATTTGTCGGGCACTTGACGTGACAGATTCTTCGATTTTATGTACTAATATCGCGTAAAAAAAAAGTCCAATTTCAACGTAAAAATCCCCGTCCTTAAAAGGTTAAATAAAAAAGGAAGTGACTAGCGTACGCCAGATTTAGAATAGGTTTTCCAAAATTTAGAAACTTCCAAGTGGACTTGAAGCCAATTCAAACGTATACCGTACAAAATAAAAACCGATGCACGTGTTTTAGAATGCACTGATGCCAGATTGTTATGAAATTATGCAGTATTTAGAAATAATTTTAAATTATAATATGGATGGATTCTTTGTGTTTGGTTATTGTTAAATAACTTATTTTTTTCGACATTAAAAAGATAAATAATTTTATAAATTTATTTATTTTAAATGACACTGGTTGGTGCATGAATATGCAAGTTAGTAAAGATTTTTCTATTGGAGGAAAAATTAGTAGAAAAAGGCACACGGAAATTATATAAAGTATATATAAAAAAACATTAAAGATTTTCTCACAAACACCATTCACTTACAAATAGTGCAGTTTTTTGTACATAAATAGTAGAAGCATTCAAATTTAGGGCCGCTGCTACACGCTAAACAATATATTGGATTCATATTTTAATCTTATATTTAAATTACCTTTCTAACAACTGTTAAGGGTAGCAATGGACCATTATTGTCTCGTTCTCTGTTAAAATAGCTTATCAAAGATGCTACTAACTCTTGGCAGCAGATGTTTAACTGTTTTGGCATTTCGCAAACGGAAGTCTGGCAACTATAACATATTAATTGCTCTGAAAATAACAAATTTTCAATGCAAGTTAAAACTTCGAAACTCAAAAAAAATTAAAGACAATGTAAACTTCCGATAATTTCAAACTGTCAATAAATGAATTGAATAATGTTTAACATTTTCAAATAGCTTTAACGTTAATTTATCGTGGTTGTAGAAAAAGTGTAGTGCAAAATTTGTGTAGAAAACCATTTTCGCACTTCTGTGATAGCGGAATCTTTTTTTGCATCTCGCTATGACATTTTTTAACAAATATACAAAAATACAGATAAAAAAAATTGATATCTCCAACAGTCTTGAACACTCATGCCTTTTTAAATAAAGCTTTAGCCTCATGTGTCTCAAAAACAAATATTCTAGGACATAAGTATATATGTATGAACTCTTCGACTTAAAATTGGTCCAGGAATCCCTTAAAAAGATGTATATAGCGTTAAGTAACACCCTGTATGTGTTTGTGAGTATTTGTGGAATCCTAACCTAGAATAAATACTTGATCCGCGGATGATCTACTTAAACAAAAACCAAATGGTTCAAGTTTGTCACATACAAATTTTCAGCCACACATTATTTGTATAAACATACATATGTATGTATGTACTTCTTCTAAAACATTTAATAGGCCATTTAATAAGTGTGAAACTCCCTGTGTACCTATTACAGTAAATAAATTCTTAACGAATGAAGCATTCCAATCCCGCGACTTATCTACATATATATTTTGTTTTGGTTATCTGAGATGATTAATACCCATTGAAAATTGACGTCAATAAACTAATACACCGTAAGTTTTAAAAACTTAAATCAATACCGGAATATAATTTTGCTTTTTAGCTGCCTGAGCCTTCCAGATATTTTTAGCCAAGAAAAATATTCATACGAATAATTTCGCATCTATTTTTAAACCGAAAGAGCGCCCATTATCTGCATTTTACTTGAACAACACTGCGTAATCTTTCCGTTTTGCTTAAATTGCCTTGTGTCGTTTTGTACGGTGAATATCCAATTCTTGTGTTCAAACATAACGCCTACACGAATGTCGCAGAATAATGCCTACACAATGCCCAGTCTGAATGTGAGTACTCTGTTGCATGTTTGTGTTCCTTCAATTAGTTTCGGTGCATTTGTATCGTTTCGTTTTGTACTAATGTTTTATACGAGGTGTGTAAATGAAGCAATGAAACTGGCAACGTAGCGCCCGATCTAGCAACACCGCGGAAACGGGACTTGGAAGGTTGGTAGGTTAACATGTAATCCACCTTCAGTACAAGTTTGACTTGTTAGAGTCATTTTTTTGTTCTTTGTGACTGCTTTCGTAAAGACCGGTTTTGTCTAGTGTGTTTTAAAAATGAGTGACAATAATTTTGAGCAAAGGTGTGCTATCAGGTTTTGCTTCAGACTTGGGCACAGCGCAACGGATACTTTTGCAAAACTTCAACACGCGTACGGAGTCAGTGTTTTTGAAGAGCCCAGGTTTTTCGATGATTTAAGGTATTTTCAGAAGGAAGAGAGTCGATTGAAGATGAACCACGCAGCGGAAGGCCTTCATCTTCATGATAGCCAGGGAATTGTCCACAAAGAGTTTGTGTCTCCAGGCCAAACAGTAAATCAACACTTTTACAGAGAGGTTCTTGAAAAAACTTTGAAAAAGGGTCATGCGTGTGGGACCAAACATCAAGAACAACTGGATGTTGCATCACGACAATGCGCCTTGTTACACAACCATTCCAGTAAACGAGAATTTAGCCAGTAAAAACATTCCTGTGGCTCCTCAGCCTCCTTATTTGCCTGATTTGAGTCCTTGTGACTTTTTTGTCTTCCCGAGATTGAAAAATCACCTCAAGGGACTTCATGTTGGGACCATAGAAAACATTCAAACGGCTGTAACCGACCAGCTGAAGGCTATTCCAGTATATGAGTTCCAGCACTGCTCTGAAGAATTGAAGAACCCTCTCCAGCGCGGTGTGGCTTCCCAAGGAAGTTATTTTGAAGGAGACAATACTTACTGAATTGTAATTCTATTCGAATAAAATAAATAACAAAAACAGTCTCATTATCCACCGGCCCTCTCCAAGGTGAAAAAACAACACATATTAAAATAAAACGCCTGAAGAACAAGAACAATAGAAATGCTTGTTTACATGCCAAGACGAGCAAAACACACGAGTTTTTTGTAATTAAAAAAAAAGCTATATTTAACAAAATTTGTTTCTACAGGAAAAGTAGCCGGTACAAATAGTACCGGCGAAAAAGATCTACACTTCCAAGACTAATTGTTCTATTTACATAATTATCACACGTTTATTTTCTAATTTGACTATCCCAGTGATACGTGAGTATAGCACGTAACCAAATTATTCATATGGTTAAAGTTGAGTGCTAAAAGAAATTATGTTGGTCCACACTTCAATTACATAACTTTTGTGTTATTTTGACTGGAAATTTAACCCATTAAGGCCCATGTCCCGATTTTTTAAAGAGTTTTCAGCTAACTTATTTTCAATGTTATCGGTGCTGAAAAAAAATTCGATTAAGCCAATTCCGATGGAAAATTTCATGCTTAGAATTTATCAAAAATTGATTTTAAAAATTCAGGTGAAGTGTGCTGTTGAGTTTTTAGACTCGTTTTTTTTTTTAGTTTTTGGGGGTTTTTGGGGTTAGATTAAGAGGCTAGGAGTTTGAAAATTTGGATTTGGAGATTTTGAGATGCAAGAGTTCAGTTGAAGGGGCTATCAAGTTTAAAAATTCAGGTCCCGTGTGCTATTCAATTTATGAACTCGATTTTTTGAGTTTTTGAGCGTTTTTTGAGGTTAGGTTAGCTGATCAAGCAAAAGTAAGCCCGGATTCGTAATCAGCGACCCAAAAAACATATAGTAGGCATAGTGTATTATTCCGCACATGAAAAAAAATTGGTGGTCCTGTGTTATCTTTTCAACCATGTATGTACAATATGACATTAGCAACAAGTTGTTGCAACAAATTGAATAATGGAGACCCTCTCAAACAGGAAATTTTGCGCTATTTACTTCTATTGCTGTGTTTTGTTGCAAGTCTGGACGCGCCATTAGATTTTCAGTTTTATCGCTCATGTGTTTGCAAGATAAACTGATTAATGGATGTTTGTGAGATCTTGTAGAATTGATACTACCTCCAATGCTACTATGTAATGTTGTGGACCTCTGTCGAAAACAGTCGATCAATCAAATTATTACCACACGTACATATATGTATTAAGTATTTATTAATAAACCGTTTCCTGCGATTAATCTTTGTTTTCATTCACCGCACTGTTTTCAATCTACGACTACGCATTTCAGTTATTTCGTTATATGTATTTCCATTGCTCTTTTGCCTCTATTTTTTATTTTCAACCTACGACGATAATTTGATCGACCTCTTTTTTATTCAATATGCATCTTATTTTTCCGAATTTTTGCGGTTTCGTACTTTCGGAGATAAAAACAGAATCCTTATAGCATCAAACGCAATATTGCGACTTCTTGGCGAAAATATGGGTGATTCTCATTGAAACGCTTTGAAGTAGCTTAGTTGAAGACGGTCAAAAGAGAAAAAGTTGTCAACAAGGTGAGCCGTTTACTTTGATGTTCATATATTTTACAAAAACATTTTTTAATCTCTTAAGATATTTCGAAGGATGGCAATGGAAGATAGAAATCGCCTAGTGTTGAAACATTTATTACTGTTTGTTCATCAAATTTTAGAAAAGACGCTGTTTAACCCTAGTAGGATAGCGGCGTGTAAAATTTACACATTCGGCTAAACAATGATGGACTCCGTCCAACTGAGTGGCGCCATGTTGGTCTCCTCTTTGTCTATTCCTCCGTTGGTTAGTAGTGTCTCAACCTCGAGTGAGTTAGAAAAAATAGAGATGTTTAGGATGATTGTCCATCTTCACTTAGAAGAATTTAGCAAGAATAATTTGTGACAATATTTTATTTAATAGAATGCAGGCTTTCATGGCTGTTATCCAATGGTGAAATTATTTCTTCCGGGTTTTGCCGCGGTCGTCTAAATTGACTTGTCGTTTCGCTGATCATGCTGTCAGCTTCTTCAGAAGGTTTCTAAAGACTGTGCTCAGAATGGCATGTCAGAATGGCAGTCTTTAGAAACCTTGTGAAGAAGCTGACAGCATGATCAGCGAAACGTTAAGTCAATTTAGACGAGCGCGGCAAAACCCGGAAGAAATAACTTCACCAATATTTTATTTGTGACCTAGCTTATTTACATTAGTGTGATGTAGGGGAGAGGGAGGCACAATGATACAATTTTTGTCGTAATTATGATTTTGTCCAAGACAAAATACTTGTCGCAATCTTCTGATTTTAGGTTCACAGGCTATGTATTTGTCTTTCATATGATACTCTATTTAAAGGAAAAATAAAAACAAGTTTGGAGTTTTTGCAACTTTTTTTAATGTCTACATTTGCATCAAACTACCTCTCTGGTGGGGTAAATTGGTACAGTGCTGGAAAACATTGATACACATACATACACTAGAGAAAAAAGTAATATTGTAGTGCAATATTTACCGAATTATAAGATCAGGAACTGTTGAAAAAAAAAGATCTATTTTGGCGAAGTGTACCACCAGCAGCAAGGGGTTTTGGGCAGTTTGAATACGACATCTCCTCGAAGCACTAAACTGATGTCCTAAACGTTAGGAAAAACAAAAGTCTAATGTCAGTTTTTTCTTTTCCGTAAAAAATTGACCTCTTTTTCATGGTCATTATAAAGCGTGGCAATTTGTCCAACAAAGTGTACGACTGTTTTCCTTTTTTAAAAACTTGACAACAAAATCGCCTACATTTAATTCATCATCACACAACAAGAGTAGTTCTTCATCACTGACATCGTCAATTGAATTAGATAAGCTCATTTCCACTTCACTGTCACTTTCGGATGAACTTGGAACATTTTGGACCGTTTCTTTAATATTAAATTTCACATTCTTGGTTACTTGCTTAATTTTTTTCATATTTCTTTTCTTAGCGATGTTCTCTAATCGTGCTTTTTCTGGTGTTGTGGTGGAAATACGAGACTTCCTTTGCCTCTGCCTAGTTGTTTATAGGCAACACCTATCCTTGTAGTTCTTTGTATATTTAGAGTGATATATTCTGATTTAGTTTCCGCCCGCAGCTTCTTCTTCGTGCTCAGATTCGTGTGAAACCTCTGGATTCTCATTTTTATGATTTTTTTCTATACTTTTCGATTCTATGTTGAAGTGTAGAGGGTTTTAAACCATGATCAGCAGCTGAAACTCTAATTGATTTGTGATTTTTAATAACATCGTTTATTGCAGTCTTTATAGCTCCTTCGTCAATGAATGCTCTTTGTGATGAGTACGTACCATTTTCATTAACCTGAAACAAGTAATATGTCCTCGTATATCTTACTGAACCTTGTTTATACAAATAAAATTAGTACATGCGAGTACAATGATCCGATTGAGCTACATTGTTACACTGCAAAGTAACTCTCAAAGACGTTTACTTTCTTGAATATTAATCATTTCGCATAAATTAGATTGACAAACACGTTTACGAAGGGTGGTGCGGCACTGTACCTTGAATTAAATTTATATAATGTTAGTTTTTTGATTTTTCGGATGCGCTTGCATTTCACACGGCGACAAGAGTGGTTTAGGGACCAATGCCGCTTGGACGCATCGAAAACTTAAACACGATTCAAGGTTAAAATAGAACCGCTTTGTCCAAATTATCTGATAAGGTGCAAAAATACCAAATATGTAAAATTAGTGTTTAAAAAAATTATACTTCGGCCCTTGAGGCCATGATAAAAATGGCCCTTCACTATCGTCATTTTGTATGAAATTGTATACAATGGCGAAGAAAATTTTACAACGCATTTTTTATGCAAAAATTAAGTCAAAACAGCTGTTGTGTTACTGAACTTAGAGTCGAAAGTACAAGGTTTCTAGTCGAATAAAGTGAAAGCCCCCATGAATTGGTCACTAATTGTTATCAGCAAACATTGGTCTATGGCAATTCTAAGTAAAAGCGTTTTTTTGAAAGTCTTGCATTTTTACATCGAAAACTAAAAGAATTATCGCGTTGAAAAATTATCATTTCCTCCGCTTAAAGTCTGAGGTCGTGAGTAATTTTTTTAAATGTGTTATAGTTTAATATGAAGTCTGTCAAACAAAATTGGAAAACAAACGGCAAAAAATACGATAAACGCATTTTTGATTATAAAAATTTTTTAAAAAGTTTTCGCAAATGTTAATGAACCCATGATGTTTTTCGCTCAAATTTCATTCTGATTTGAAACGCTTTTATTTTTAAGACCATACAACTTTTGAATTTTTGAAAAACCATCTTATTTCTTGCATTGTACTAACAAATTTCGAATTTCAAAAATAGAAAACGCGATTTTTGACAAATTTTTCTCAAATGTTTTTTTGACTTTTGCGAATTTTTTTGGTTATGTTCGCCATTAAAAGTCGAGTAGCAAAAAACGTTATCTTTCTTAGAATTTTTTTTCTCTATACGACCATATTTTTTTGTTTGCTGATAACAATTAGTGACCGGTTTTCTCCCCGTTGATTGGGCTATTCGGCATTTTCAAGAACAAACGCAATCAGACATCAAATACCTGGAAATATTAACACAAAATGGGGCTTGATTCTAATGAACAGAGATTAGGTGGTTTTAAAAATCATTTTTGACTCTCGAATACATAACAAAATTGGTTTATTTCCACTTGCTCCAATTTGATAAAATGATCAATTTGTATGTTACAGCATGAGTCAGCTAGAATGTTACCGATCTAGATACCTTGGTGCAAACTCCTATCGCTTCGAAATAATTCTTTCTTGATTTTTTATAAATCAACAGA
The DNA here is from genome assembly GCA_029963805.1 of Aromia moschata. Classification (NCBI taxonomy): domain Eukaryota; kingdom Metazoa; phylum Arthropoda; class Insecta; order Coleoptera; family Cerambycidae; genus Aromia; species Aromia moschata. The sequence continues at coordinate 177,909 of JAPWTK010000037.1, forward strand.
ATGTCACTTTAGCATGCCATTACACTAATTAAAGTGCAGCACGAAACGAGGTGAAAAATGACGAGGTGGTCAAACAAATCAGCTCTATTATCATCATCTAATTTAGGATGGAACTGAAGTTGATGCCGAACAGCGCATCCGCCATTTTATCGGTTCTAATTGAATGTTTTCCACCTTAGGGAGAGATCTATCCCATGAATTAAAAGTGTTATTATTAATGAAAGTAATAGGTATACAGGGTCGGTTTAGGTATATCCAATATTACCAGCGAAAAAGAGTGCGTAAAATGTGGAAGATAAGGCGTAGTTTTTCGATAACATAGTTCTGCAAAGGTCAGAATTATACAAATAACTGGAGGCAAACCTCAAAGTTTTTGGCGTTAAAAACTAATTTGGTCACAGAGTAACTTCCCTAACTGTTGGATTTTTATTGTAATTTTGAATTATGTTGCCAAAAAATGGCTGTTTTCGTCAATTTTCGTCTGTAAAGTATCCATTGCTTTACATTGTTTACTTAAGGGGGCTTTCCTGCTTTTTCGCTGAAAAAAAAAGGTTCTTTTGGGATTTTTTTTTAAGAAAGTATAAAACGGATTGAGACAATTTTTTTTAATTAAAAGATAGAGGTATGAAAGTTACATTTATTTATTTATTTACTTTTTTAACCAAAATGGCGGCCGTTTATTCTTGTTCCAATGTAGCTACTTCAGACGGACATGTCTCATGTAAATGAGAATTTTCTACGGCGCTATTCATCTGAAATCAAAAAATGAAACATTTTTATAAAATATAGGGTTGTGGTTAGTGTTTATCATAGGGGGTTTTTTGAAATTCAAATTTTACGCAATTTGGTGCAACTGTGAACAAAAAAAAGTATGAGTTTCACCTTAAATTTCTACATTTAAATTGTTATTAAAAAATCCAATTTTTGCAATATCAAAAAAATCCTATGTTGATCACTAATGGCATCATTTGTGAACATTTTAAAAGCAAAATCATAAAAATCGGTTAATTAGCGCTCGAGAAAAATCTCATTCCAGTTTCAAAAACGTTGTTTTGAGAAAAATGCGTCTAAAATTTTTTTTCGTCTTTCTTTTTCATTTAACTATGAAATTTTTGAACTTACATGTCTTCATTAGTTCCCGGCACGTACAGGACACCCTCCTCTGCCTTGTAGACCTCATTTTGGCTTCATGTCAGATAGCGTCACGCATTTTTTCCACTGAATCCGCATTTCGCCGAATACGGATAATAAGTAACAGACCGTAATAAGTTGTCAATTCGCCTATTACTTTGATGGTCAGTTTTCCTGGACCTCTTCCCCCAAGTCCCTTCTTTGTTTTCTTCGCATTACGGAGCCTGGTTTCCATGCGTTTCTCCACGTGACCGACGCATTCCTTTTTCATTACTTTCGGATCGTTGTTGTACGGGTCCAAATCCAAAATCGCCTTGAAGTCATTACCTTATCGCCTTACTGTCCCCGTCGCCAATATACTGAGCATATTTTACATTATGCATTTCTTCGGGTCATTGAAACACTTCCTTGTGTTTCAATGTCCACTGTCCACCTCCATTTTCCCTGCGTGACTCTTTTTCAAGCGCCGGGACCGTCGTCACTAATCCGGCTGTAACTCGAAATCTAATACGCGGATCACTTTAAAATTTCAGGACAATAAATTTGAATGTATAACGCATCGATTTCATTAAAAAAGCAAAAAAAAACGATTTTTTTGAAACCGAAAAGCGGGAAAGCCCCCCTTAACAATTTGGTAGTCATACATATTTATACTGAACATGCATTTTATTGTTTCAGAAAGACTTCTCGAAGATCACGAGTACGTATTGGCGGCCTACAGAGACATGCGTAATTTCTCTTTTCACGCCCGATTTAAGTTCATATTTCGAAAAGACTTTAGGAAATATGAGTTCTTTCATCACCCACAAGTAAGTACTACTTATCGCTAATATATCCATATGTTATATACCCATAAACATATACAGTAAGCAACGAAAGTCATCGTACACCCACTTTTTGAAGTTTGCTTACATTGTGATAATTTTTGTATTACAGTATGGCTTTTTTTGCTTCTAACAGAATTACAGCTTGTGAGATTCTGTGTCTAATAAGCCCAAGTTGAAGACGGTATGTCGACTGTGTGAAAATATATCGCTAAAAAACTAAATTTTTGATGTTTTTTTTATAAAGTCCGCTAATATTAAATCCTCTTCAAAGTCCTTGGACTCATATGAAAGGTAAAACTTCAGAGTATTTATCTCATTAATTGTCCCGTTTTTGAAAAAATCTTCCTAGACATGAACAAATCTTAAATTTGAGCCAAAAATATCATGAAAATTCAAAAAGCCCTGTATATCACAAATTACTCTAACAAAAATTAAGGATTAACATCCCTCAGAACTCGTGTTTTATTAAAATTTCAGAACAATGATTTTTACGAAAATGATAGTAAGGATGGTAGAATTTTGAATTTATATGATGTTTTTGGTTCAACTTTGGAAATTTTTCATGTCTAGGAAAAAATGTTTACAAAATGACTCAGTTAGTCAAATAGATACACTGAAGATTTCCCTTTAATAAGAGTCACAACTTCGAAAGGGATTTACTATTTTTGGAGTTATTTACGTTTCTTTGAAAACTTCGAAATTTTACTTTTTTAGCGATATTTTTTCACACAATCGACATACCGTCTTCAACTAGGGTTTATTAGACACATAATCTCACAAGCTGTAATCCTGTCAGAAGCAAAAAAATGAATGCTGTAATACAAAAATTATCAGAATTTAAGCAAACTTAAAAAAAGTGAGTGTACGATGACTTTTGTTGCTTATTGTACCTATTATCTATGTATGTAGGTATGTATGTATTCTTAAATATGTCCAGTGATAAAGGGTTTTTGAATCTCCATGAATAGGATATTTCTCTTATGTTAAATATATTTTCTTTAAAATAAATACTAGTCTTTTCTCTCAAGAATATTTTTTAAGTCCAGAGAAACCCTTTTCTTCCCTTTAGTTTATATTTTGTGGGTATTGTATTTGTATACTTTATGTAAATTAGGAAAACGTTATTCTAACATTATTTTACAAGTCCATTTGAGTGCCATAAAATATTAAACTGGTATGTTTCTATCTTATAGGGTAGGTAGGTATGTATATTTTAAGCTTTTCATTGAAGTATCTATTTCGTTAGTGTAAATATTTTCTGCGCTTATTAGTATGTGGCAATTATTTCTAGCTAAGTATATGTATATTACGTCAGTGGCTGTCACTTAACTTACGATTCTAATCCTTCTTAGAAGTGAAGTAATTTGTGAAACGTGTCCCGGATTTTCCAACTATTTAAAAATTTGGAATGAGTTGGAGCATTTCAAAGTACCTGATGGTACTAAACTCTGCCTAAATTTTTCGAAAAAAAGAAAACTATTATAAAAGTTATGAACAAATGAAATTTTATGCAGCGATTAAAAAGAACATTTTTATCTCGAAATGGAAGGATCTAATCGAAAAATTTTATGACAACTTTTTTTCGAGACATTGAACATTGAACTTTTTGGGAAAAAATTGTTAAAACCTTAAAAATGGTTAAACAATTTAAAAAAATATTGTTTATAATAAAAAATGCTGAGAATTCAATGTTATCTATCACTTATTTAAATTTTCTTTTTTTCTAAATACTCGTTATACATTTCCAGATATTTAGAAAAACAATTTTTTTTGTTTGCGACTGCGCTGTTGCTCTCGCGCTATACGCGTAAACTTCAATATGTGATTTGTCGTTTATCAACTGTTTTATTGAATGAGTTAGCTTTTCTAAGCCTATTGCAACCATGCCTCGAGGTAATCGTTGTTGCAATCCTTTAAATAAATCGAAATGTTTTGTGTGTATAATATAATAAATGTCTGTATAAAAATGTGAACACATTTTTATACACGCATTTATGTTTCGATTTATTTATTTTGGATTGCAACAACGATTACCTCGAGGCATGGTTGCAATAAGCTTAGAAAAGCTAACTCATTCAATAAAACAGTTGAGAAAACGACAAGCCATATAAAACGAGATTTTAGCAAAAAAACTGATTTTTATGACCTTTGATATTGAATAACTTTTTTAGCCCTGCCGATATCGTTCTCGATTTTTAATATGTTTTTTAAAACAACGAAATAAAGCGATAAAAATAAAAAAATAATAAAAGCCATTTTCTCTAAAATTACATCACATTAACTGTACATTTTAAAAATCTGAACGCAACATCTGCACGAGCAGTAAAACGTTTTCACTAATTTAGGCGACCTCGTATTTTATTATTCAAAAATTACCGCCACATTCCCATCGAAATGTGGACATCCTGTATACAGGTAATGCATAATATCCTATCAGATCAGATATTTATTGTTCTGCTGTGTTGTAATTTGGTTGTGTGTATTTCGGTAGCCAAAACAATAGCAACCACCACATACCGTCTGTTTTAGCTCTAAAACAAAACAAATATTCAATTATTGTAGAGACGTTTAAAATAGAGGAGGCCAAACAAAACATTCATTAAAATCTTGTAGGTTTACAGACTGTTTGTGAATAGTTTCAGCAAATACACCGGTTGTTTTGCTCGTTTTCGCATCAAAATACACGCTTTCAAAAAGAAATGAAGTGAATACTCGTAAAAACGTTGACCTACGTTTGGCAAATGTGACTAATTATGCCATTAATTAGGTACTTTGTATATGTGGCAGAAATCGATTTGTTTTGTTTTCGCGAAAATACTTAATTAATTGCCAAATTGACTGAGTTGTAGCGTACATTTTTTTGGTCTAATTTTAGATTTGTCTGATATACACGTGGGTTTGTTATTGTTATTATACTGCTACTCGGTTTCCTATTAAATACCTGCAACTACCGCCATCTCTAAGCTTTGCGCTACATCACAGTATTGATTTTTATACTAGCATAAATACATTATTTCAACTTATGTTTAATTGTCCAAGTACGAATGGAAAAATGAGGTTAAACCGTTGTTTTCAGTTTTCTCTTTACGTATTTTTGTTGTAAAACGAGGATTAAATTTCTTCGCGGTGCGAATGCCAGGTATCTGAAAGTGTTTCGGCACCAATGCCTGCCATTTAACTTCAGCTATTACATGATAGATGGCGCATTAGTTTTTACGATGTATTTTAGTTTCAGCATTAAAATTATGCATGTATTGTTACTAATGCTTCAAACATTTCTGAATAATTTATTACATTGCGTAATCTAACGCTAGTACTCTTATTAATTATTTACATTTCTATACGCACCTGTGCATTATTGTAATGATCAATAATAAGAGTAACAATTGTTTATTCACTTCCATAGGCGTCGCCTATACAGGGTGAATCTGTGAAGTGTCACCTCCTCCCTTATCTCGGAAACAAAGAATGAAAAAGTATTGAAGATTACATTAGAAAATGTAATTTGTTTCTGTTCGTATAACGTCACGGGTTGTCACCTTTAAATGGAGATCGATTTTTTTAAGAATAAATGTTTCGACCTGTGTGTCATGGCTTACCATTAAATCAAATTTTTAGTTGATTACGCATTTGGGATACTTAATCGTACTAACACACAGAAAACTATTTTAGCACTGAAATTTCGAAAATATTTCCATTTAAAAAATCAGTGGTGACAGATCGTGAAGTCAAATGAATAGTAAAAAATTAATTTTTGTTACGAAATTTTTGTAAGTTTAATTTTATCCCTGAAAATTTAATTTTTTCTCCTTCCTCTTTTCCGAGAGTGCCACTTTATGCTTGACTCACCCTGTTCTGAATTAAAATTAAATCTGTTCTGAAGTTCTTCTTCTGTAGTTCTGAATTTTTCTTAAAAGAGGTTTCTTTAAAAAAATGGTAAACTTAAACTGTTGAAACCTGCGCATTCACCATTTTAACTACTTTTGTAATTCGAAATTATGTTGATTGAGGGTAAAATGAACAGCTTTTAAATGCATATATAAGCGTAGGAATCAAGTTTAATGTCATGTTAAGATTAAAATTTTAAGGTTTTTTTACTTAAATAGATTAGGTAATCGTACAATTTGTGTTAAGTTAGGAGCATCCATCGTATCAGGAACGTTAGATGGCCAGTGTTCTTTTATTAGTTTTTAAATGGGTACTGATACTTATTGGTGATTCAATTAAAAAGATGTATATACTAAAATTCGTTAAAACCAAAATTTTAATACCTAAAAAGCACACTAGGTATTTTTTTACTAAAATATTTTACATTTACTTTTTATATTCTCAACATTTACGTACATAGAATACAATAGATACAAAAAAATACACCTGAAATGACACTTAAAATTTAGGGTTTTCGATGAATATACTGCCTGAATAATTTGATTTCTTTTTTTTTCATATTCAAATGTCATGTCATCTAGATTTTTCCAAAAGTTTATAAAATGTATAAATAATGTAACAATACATTTTTTTTTATTTTTTAGACTTAAACAGCAAGCACTCAAATGACGCCTTTTCTATATAAAACGTTTTTGGAAAAATTTTTGAAAAGTCCATTTTTTTATAAATATTACGGATTTTCCCAACAATTTTTTTATCAGTTTTATTCTTTTATAACCTTTTTTTATCTCGGTATAAAACTCAATCATTCACAGGACAACCATTCAAAAAGTTATCATGCAGTAAACTGCAGATTAACTCTTTTCGACTTCAATAGTTATTTTCCGCATTATTTTAATTATGTTTTAAAGGAAAATGTAGCACTTTTGTTTGTTTTCAGCAATTCTTCCCATCGGACATGTTGGACATAGAGAACGAAAATGATGATGAGAATATCTTGAATCCCCATCATTTACAGGTACAGGTAATTTTTATGTGTCTTGTGAAGTCCCTCCAAAATTCTTTTTTGGTTATTTTTTTTCTTACTCTATAACAAAGAAATACTAAAGTAGAACGTATCGCGTATACGGTCTGAAACTAGAATTTGGCATGTATAAATGAAAAATCTACGCGATGTCAGGCGTCGCGACGCTTCGGGTATTATTTTCCAGAGGCATACCAGTTTTGTTGTCAGAAAGGTCTTATAATTTGGAGTATTTCGAAATATTATTTTCTAATATTTCCATTTCTTAAAAATGTGTTATGACTAGAGCTGGACGTTTGACTGATTTATGTGTACAAAGTGGTCTAAGATATAAGCTGAAATTTTGTGTTTTGAAATTTGAAGATTGCAAGGAATACATAAAATATGTGATCAGTCAATTGTAAAATCCTCGTAATTTTCAATAATCCTTTTAAGTATATTCATAAATAGTAACGACTGTGCCATCGTTGCAAAAATCCACACAAAATCAGATAATATGTAAATACAATACATGAACTCACAAGTTAGTCACGCGACAAAAAAATGGTTTTCAATGCGGCGGTCGACCCGTTTACACCGATGGCATGTAGGAAACTAAATGGACACCTGTCAACATCGGAATAGCTCGCTGTGGACAGTTCCAGACAACAGTAGAATTGACTGGACAGGAGTCCAGTGCTCATTGCACGCACGGTCAGTGGCGTGGGTATACATGGGCAAGAAATATGCGCTTAAAAAATACGGCTTATACTTTAATTATCATAATATAATTGTATAGTGCTGGCCCTGGATGACCCTAGTCATATTCCTACATTCCGGACCCTAGTCATAACTTTTTACGAACTGGGAGTACAATAAATTGGTATTTAGAACAGAAACTCTAAATCAGAAGACCTTTCCAACGATGTTTTAAAAGTGGCATGCCTCTGGAAAAACAATGTTTTATAAAATTTCTTCCATAGAGAAATTATCCATCCATGTGGCCATAATAAACAAAATTTTCCTTAGAATGAAGCAAAGAGTATACATGTTTTCCTCGATTTTCTCTTGTAATTAATGAGACTGTGTTGAAAACTATAAAAGAAGAAAACCAAAGAAAAAATACATATATTCCAGAACCTACACGCGAAATACTCAAATCGCGTTTTGAGGAAAACTAAAATGCTCACAACCTCATTTGTTTCTCTTTTTTCTTATATTATTATACTATATTTCGTATAATTTTCACAGTTATAAAAAATTGTTACTTTGTATCGTCAGGTCGATAATTCCCGTCTATATACGGCAACAACAGTCAACGAACTAAAAGTTTTATTTTGCCGACTATACAAGCCGCTAACATGCAATAACGCAATTTGCCTTCAGTGACACCCATTTCAGTATTGTTTTCTCTTTGAAGCTGTTTTCTCCCGTTATTAGAATAAATTATGGCATAGTTGAGCGTATTACAGACCATCCGGCTATTTCCACAGATGCATTTTTAAGTGTTGCGTGGAATACTGTAAATGTTTACGCAGAAACGTTCATTTTATGTGCTTCTGGGAAACGTTTTCTTTAGTTCGCGAGCACTGAATGAGATACAGATGCCTCTAGTTGGCACTGCTCCGATTTGTACTACTCATATAATTTATAGGTATATTTACTATTATAATATAATCTATAATTATCGAATTTTGAACACACAAAAACCCCGTTTTTGATTTCCGCACTTTGTTATTTTATCCATGTGTACCAAATGTGTACGAAAAAGTGCTTATCTTGTATTGTTTGCGAATTACCTGTAGGACCTGTATTACCCAATTTATTTTCAAGTATTCTTCAAGTATTTTGTTCTTCATTTGGTAAATGCCCGTTTAAAATCTTCACCGAGATAATACGAGATAAACTTTTTCACAGAAAAAAAAAAAAAAACACTGGACGTTTTCCACGAAACACCGAACTACTACACTTTTCTCGACGCGCGTTTCGCCAACCAAGTTGGCATCTTCAGGAGAAGATTAAAACTAAATTCTAGCCTACACACTTGCACTATTTATACTCAATTTGTTGCCACGCTTCTCTGAACTGTAACTGTCTTTGTTTATCAGTGCAAACAGTGGACTGGTGGGTATCGGACCAAACGCGCGAAAAGTGTAGTAGTTCGGTGTTTCGTGGAAAACATCCAATGTCTAGTGTTTGCTACGCTAACGAAGGTTACAGTACCCATTCTCCAGGTTTTTTCACAGAAGTGGACAAAGGATTTTTGGGGATGTTGGACAAATAACAAACCAGCAATGTGTCTTTTCTAGCCGACGTTTCGTTCAATTGTTTGCCCAGATTTTCTCAAGGCTACAATTTCATAAGAACATTTTTAAAAATCATGAAACAGTTACAGTTATGAAAATTATTCTTTGGGGTTCCACAGAAGCTTGTTAATTTCTAAGACTTACAAGGCAGAATGTTTCATCAATATTTTTGAAATTCTTGTTATCTTGTTAGTGGTGTATACAAATTCGGTATTTAGCTGCTGAATAACAGAAGCAAATTAGAATAGCCTCCTTCTAGAAAAGTAATGGAATTGTACGAGTATTACTGATAAAATATTTTCCTATGAAGACAAATTTGTCCTAAACGTTCTCTCAGCGTTAGCAAGGCTGGATGCCCATGTTCACCTCTCTTTCTTATAATCAATTAATCAACGTGAATTAGTAGTTCATAACCAGGGTCCAGAATATGTGTTACAACGCATGATCGTTGGGACTCGTAATCCGTCATGTCATTGACGTAGGGCATACGACAAACCAAACTTAAAGACATTTCGAGTAATAATGTATCTAATAAGACAGCTCTTCAAATTGTGTCATATGTACATACTGTTAAATGTACTAAATTCACGTGTTCCAAACTGATAACTTTATTATAACAAAAATAGCAAATTGGAAACTAATTTCAAATGGATTACAAAATTATCTAGTGCAGCTAATTGCTTTTATAGCAAATAATCGAATGAATCAGTCCAGTACTTGATACCAAACTGCTAGGGAAATACGTGACAACACCAATATCAAATAATATTTATGGGAGTAAGGACAAGGATACCCAAACAGTCCATGTTAGCCTGAAACGACGACAGTTCCGAACAGTGCTAACAAATATCCTATAACTTGTGTCATTCAAAACACCGAATTTAGTCTTCAATGCTCTCCTGAAGTTGCACAACCAGTAGTCTTTCGAATTTCGCGTCGTGAAAAGTGAGTAGTTCGGCCTGTTTCTGATGGAAAACGAATGTTCGTTTCTACTGAAGGTTAAAGTGCCAACTCCAAGATATTTGGCACGTTTATGACAAAATGGATTTCGGTGGGGATGTACGACAAACAACGAACCACTAATTTTCAACGAATTTCGTACGGTTTTTAGTATTCACTCAAGAGTCAATTTTATCAAGAACATCTGTACAAAATTTTGGTTACAGTCTACAGTTAGGAAAATTTTTCAACTTTTTACTTCTAATTTCTAATACTTTCAAGGCAGATTGTTTGTCAAAAGTTCAGTTTTCTAGCTATGTTTTAGTGGCGAAATATCTGAAACACAGCAAATTCGGTATTTAGCACATGAATAACAAAAGTCAAAAAAAATTTGCTCTGCTTCGTAAAATGTCAGCACAGATTTATACGAGTATCTACTCGTAAGATATTTCCCATGATACGTAGAAATGTCTGTCTGTAAATATGTTTTACAATGTAGGTCGTTCTAGGCAATGGAAAATCGGATAGATACATATTTTGTAATCAAAACGTCTGAAAACAATATTGGTCTGACCAGGTTCCACGAAAGTGCTACATACGCAGAACGACTCGTAATCCGACAAGTCATTGACGAAAGGACTTCCGAGTAACCAAACAGTACAGCAGTAAAAATGTGTTAATAAGATACTTCGAATAAAAATTTCTTTCACACTCCGGTGTCTAGTAAGTATATATATAGATTGTGAGGAATGAATACGATATGCGATACGTCTAATTTAAATCCATGTCAAAAGATTTTTCATAACCTCAAAAATCTGCTTAATAATGATATGTCACGAAACTCTAGCACTATAACTCTAAAAGGTTATTGTAAAAATCCATACAAAATCAGATAATATGTAAATACACTACACGAACTCTAATAGAAATACGTACACGGTGCAAAATAAGTATCGACACACGTTTATTAGCATGTTTATAGTTAATTTATTTATAGTTAATCACTCACGACACAAAATTATTTTAAACTCGGCGTTCTATCGTTCGTCTGCTCGCCTCGAGCTATCTTACAATACTAAATTTCGACAACGGAACGCTCGCTGCACTATGTGGATAAATTGCATATAGCCTTTCCTCGAACCCGTCACGGGAGAATCTCAGTGTGCGTTACCAGGCACGGTCAGTGACGTACGTATGCACGGGCAAGAAATACACGCGCATATAATTTGCAAGGCGCAAAAAATACGGTTTATACTTTTATCATAGAGTTGTATAGTGCCGACCTTGCGTTTTAGCACACTTTCCGGACCCTAAACAAAACAGACATCTATTACTTTTTTTAATCACTCGATCGTGTCACAATCCGCAAAATTTTTATTTCTTCGGCAAAATCAGGGGACTCGAGAGACAAAATCGGTCGACCACAGCGTGTTTATATTAATCCTTTCGGCGTTTTCTTTTTTCGCTTGCAGAACTTGGTTACTCAGGAAGGACAGTGTCCGGTGATATTCTCGCACGTGTGGGTGCGTGATGAAGAGAAGAAGGTCTGGGCCAAGACCTACATGCTACTCAGGGACAAGAAGCTCTTGATCTCCCAGAAGATCCAGTCGCTGGCGAAGTTCATGAGGTCGCCAAAGAACAAGGCGTTCGCATTGGTGAGTCTTATCTTTTTTGTATACAGTAAGCGGCAGCCTAATGCGTACATAGGTGTATATTAACAACAATAATAACAACAATTTCATTTTTATGTCAAAGTTAGGCGAATTTAGTTACGTACAACCCAGCCCCTCTTCTTAGCGGAAATCTAGACGTTGCCAGATCTAACTGCAACTCTGCATAATAGGTCTTTATAAAAACCCTATATTTATAAAAATGCATTGATGTACGATCAATCAATATAAGCCAATTTCATTTTCAGACTGTGTTGCGTATAATAAAATTTACTGTTATCTTTTTTCAACTTAACTATTGTGAAACAATTTTAAACAGCGAATATTACTTTAAACATTTGAGCTGTGAAACAATTTTAAAATGTCTAATAGGAATGTTGATGTGACAACAGCGAAACAAGACAGAAACTACGAACATTCAAACTTCCAGCTAGTCGCAGCAGAGTCGCACTCAGGACTACCTATGTACCTATTTATTCAACTCGGACAGTCGGACTATTATTGCAAAGCGATAGTTCATAGAAAATACCAGTCACGATAGGTGGAAATTAACATGCTCGTGTTTCCGTAAGGAGACATGGGACCCACACCATAATTTAGGGGGTGGTTACTAGACCTAAGTAGAAGGCTATAATGGCAAAAATATGTTCTGGGAAAACTTGCGAAATTTTGGTAAATATCTGGTATCTGGTTTCCAGATCTTGGAAACTGTTTGAAAAATATTTGCGAAATATTTTTTTTTCATAATCACCGAGCGAATACATTTTTTTATACTTGTGATTTTTGCTAAATTCTTATTTTGCGTAGATATAACTATTTTAAAATCTCACAGGCGAAATGTTGGAATGAAATAAAAATTCAAATTACCACAACTTTTACAGATCTCAAGAAAATCACAAGTATAAAAAAAATTGTATTTACTCAGCGATTATGAAACATTTTTTACAAATATTTTCAAGTCGTTTCCAAGATCTCCCCGGAGGCAGCAATTTTTGGAAAAAAAAATTTCGCAAGTTTTCCTTGAAGATTTTTTGCCATTATAGCCTTCTACTTAGGTCTAGTAACCACGCCCTAAATTATGGTGTGGGTCCCATGCCTCCTTACGAAAATACGAGCATGTCAAATTCCACCGACCGCCACTGGAAAATAAATCATAATAAAATAGTGAATATTCGAATAAACGTACTAATAAAAGGTCCCAATTGTCTGACGTATCCTTGTGTGCCATATGACGTCATACAGTAGTTCATTTCAAGTGTTGACTCTAATGGATTCGTTCGCTCAAAATTCATTCACCACGCAACACGACACACAATACATGCTGGGGCCTCATCTATTTGAAAGTGCTCTGTATATTTCGAGGTTCTAGAAATTATATGTATTTCGATTGTATGAAACGATTCCGAGCCGGACCTGTTTCTAAAAACCGCAGCATTCCGACTCTTATGGTAAAAATGCTATTTCAAATTTCAATCCAAACAGCTTCATCGACAAACCTGATGGTTGCCATACGCCTGCGCTAGCTATCGGATCGCGATTGGTTACCATCTCATGTTAAGCGGTGATAAGGTTTACTCAACAAAGAAGTTAACATCAATTCCTCTTCATTCTGCTATGTACGCATTAGGGTGACGCGTACTATATGTTGTTTCTTAAGGTTTACTTGAGGTCTGTGAAATTGGCACCCCAAATCCGATTTTTCCTGTATTATTTATTTTATTTGTGGCATTTGTTTGCCCAAGAAGTAAACTTTTTTTGGCTACCTTGTGTTACAATGAGTTTGCGGATTTTGCTCTTGGATGAGAGACACTATTATCAAACAGTATAGAAAATTGTATGAGGGCGTATGAAAACGATTTAATGCTACAGTCCGTTTGCCCCGGCTTAGCCCACGGACGTCTATTGGTTGTTTTTATTTGTGCACCTGTTCGTTCACCTAATCATATTGTTGAAGATACAAGGTGTCCCAGAATGATTTATACAAACTCTGACCCTTATATTAATCTATTCAGTTAACTTTTTCAATCCCAATGGGTCATATGCGTCCCAGTAAAGTTTTAAAAAATTGCACTGGGAATATCTCATGTTAAAACCGCGCTTAGATCGACCCCACTGGTAGTATACAGTCAGATTTTTGTCAGCTTTAGTCTATTGTGTAACAGATGGTCATAGGTGGTTGGTCGTACCAAAGAACCAAAGAAACCCAGTGGGATAAAAACAGCTCACTGGGGGTCCCATTGGGACATACCTATAAGTCCCTGGGCCGTATATAAAAAAAATAAAAACTTCATATTTAATGTTATTTACACATTAACTAAAAAAAAGTTTCAGACAAGAAGTTTTTACAGGACAAGACAGTTTTATTGTAAAAAAAATTGGTATCGAAAGGGTTACGTGAAAAGTTTAGATTAAAAATGTAATTATTTTTGTAATGTAAATATTTATTTAACAATATTTATTAGACATTAATCAAATTGATAATTATATACTCGTACCTAGTTTTAACCGTATAGGGGTTGCACGGCCTAGAAATGGAGCACGGATAGAATCTGGTCGTTTATTACATAAAGCTTTATGAAACTTGCAGAAAGCTTGCTTTCTGAAACTTGCATCGAAATACGTTATAACTAGAGTTCGTGCGAGCGTGGAGTATAACAGGACTGTAGTCAGTTAACGAATGAAAATATTAATATGTTTACATAAATTATGTAGTAACATAGTACTATTTTTATCAAATAATACGGTTAAGTCAAGGATAAAATACCTATATAAATTAAGATAACACGTAACAATGGCAACACTTACCTGACAAACCTCAGTGTTGAGACAAGGTTCCCATGGCAGGTTGGCGGTGGTTAAAACATATTATTATGTGCTTTTCTAAGTGTTCTGGAGTGAAACGGCGACGTTTAACACTTAATATTAACTTGTGTATGGAAAAGGACCGTTCAATGTCTACTGTTGACAATTGAGAAATTGTTAAGGCATGAACTATATAATAATATATTTTCTGGTAACTCCTGATATGTACCATCTAAAACTTTACACGTTTTCCAAAATGAAATATCCTGGATTTTTTTTAACACGCTTTGCATTTTTTCTTTTATTGTATTACTGACTGGGCGTATATTATTGGCGTCGTATATATTTTTTTGTACATTGCTCATTATTTCAAATTGTTCCTGTAGGGAGAGTCCATGTGACTCCAATATGCTTATTGCACGAACTAGGAAACCATTGTGTCTATTAATATAATGTATATATTTATTCTCCCCTCAACTAATAATTATTAATATTTATGAAGTTATTTAAACACGGCGAATACGTAAAAACGAAACGTATCAACGCGATGCAATACCGGCGACTGTCTGTTACAGCGTACCATAAATAACTAAAATTGCTAGCGCAGTTTTCGCAATGCAAGTCAGCTGTGAGCTGTGAAGGCCAACGAGTCAAGGGCAGGACATGCACAGTGTCGGCCCTGTGACATTCGCGCTTGGTAATAGTTAATAATATTTAATAATGTATTATGATGCAACATAGTTTCTGTGAACATATTAACATTTTCATTCGTAAACTGACTACGGTTCTGTTACAATCCGCGCTCGCACGAACTCTAGTTATAACCACAAGTGTTGAAAAATTTTCATATTTTTTTAAGTATAAAAATAAATTACTTTCTGTACATATGTAGGTACATAGTTCCGGAGAATTTTTTTATTTATACCGGGTGCTTACAACAATAGGGTACACTCAATAACATTAAATTGGAAAGAGATGCGTTTCGGGTTTTTACTGTTGCCAAATTTCGAACCATTTGACTCGAAATGTGGGTTCTTGTTGGTTAAAAGTGTCAACCAATTTTAAAATGAGACATTCTGAATATATGTTTGTATGTCGTCACCGAATTAGTCATTATTTATTAGATTTTTTTGCTAGAAATCTAGAAAATGTTTAAATCTAGAATGCTTTGGACGCATCAAAACTTTATTAGACGTTTAATCTTAAGTAACTGATTTCAGAAAATAACCTTGCCATACAATTTTCTTCTAATATTACAGTTTTGATGAAAATTTATGTTTTAATTCTTTGATGTTTTTTTTACTCCATTTACAACACTTAATTTACATTTACAACACTTAATTCAGATTTAAAAACAAAAACTGTTACAAATAACTACTGACTATTTTGATGCTTTCTTATTCTGAACGGGTTGTTTATTAAAATTATTCAACATAATGCCATTTAAAAACCCAAAGTGCTTATTTATTTCTACGGATTTAGATGGCAATAGAAAAAAACTAAAAGCGAGAAGTCGTAAAAGACTCCAAATTTCGACGTATTTGCAACAATGAAAACCCAAAAATGTATCTGTTTCCGTTCAAATGTTATTGAATGTACCATATATTTGTAGACACCCGGTATATATCGGTCTATAAATAATATTCTGAATATGATTATATGAAGTTGTCGGGATTAAAAATTATAATAGATGTAAAAAAGACTTTTCATGGAAATAATTAATCTAACAGATTACTATAATAGCTTCTGGTGTAATAATAAATCTCAGGAATAGTTGTTATTTGAAATTCGGAAATGTTAACGTGTGTTACATCATACCCACATTCCATCTTACTAAATCACAGGAATCGTGCTATACTAATCCCATAATCAATCACAGTATTGTATTAGAAGCAGAATAATATATATATATATATATATATATATATAAAAAATGCGTGTATCGTGTAATTAAGACTTATTAAAACGTCCTTGATGAGTTCTCTTCCCCGTCTGTATTCTACACAAGTTTCGTACGCACTTTTTTTTATCGTTTTATGGTAGGTAGGTATTAATACCTACACCTACCTACTATAAAGGTTAACCTTTACAAACTATAAATACTTGTATACGTATGTACATACGAGGTGTGTAAATTAAGTAATGAGACTGGTTTTTTAATTTTTTTTTATTCGAATAGAATTACAATTCAGTATTGTCTCTTTCCCTTCCATTCCTCATAGCAGTGCTGGAACTCATATATTGGAATAGCCTTCAGCTGGTCGGTTATAGCCGTTTGAATATTTTCTATAGTCCCAAAATGGCGGTTCTTGAGGTGATTTTTCAATCTCGGGAAGAGAAAAATGTCTGGACTGAAGTCAGGTGAATAAGGAGGCTAAGGAGCCACAGGAATGTTTTAACTGGATAAAAACTCATTTACTGAAATGACGCAGATTTTTATCATCCCCAATTCATTAGTCAAAATCTGATGAACAGTGGTGTGATTCAAATTTAACTCTTCCCCGATCATTCTTGTCGTCAACCGACGATCTGAACGCACATAATCCCGTATTCTATAGACATTTTCATCGGTTCTTGAAGGAGGCCTTCCGCCGCTTGGTTCATCTCCAATCGACTCTCTTCTTTGTCGAATGCCTTAAACCACCGAAAAACCTGGGCTCTTGAAAAAAACACTGTCTCCGTGATTGAGGTTTTGCAAAAGTATCCGTTGCACCGTGTCCAAATCTGAAGCAAAACCTGATAGCATACCATTGGTCAAAATTAATGTTACTCATTTTTAAAATGCACTAGAAGAAACCTCGGCTTGAAATATATAGAGTATTTCAAAAAATGGTGACCAAAGTTTTTTTTTTTTTTTAATGGATTACCATGTATATATTCACATTTTCTGATACTCTGATGAGCTGATTGTAACACAATAAGATATTTGGTATCTAAAGTGAATATTTTGGGAGCTACAGACAATCGAAAATCGTGATTTTAATGTTTTTGCATAAAACTTGTTTAAAGCAGAATTGTGACAAAATTTAATTATTAGATTTCGCAACAAAAATATAATGTATATTTTTGATAAAGTGATAATGATCTTTTTGATAAAGCATAAACAATAGAGTAACAAATGGTAAAACCAATAAAATAAAACAAAAAGTGGCAAATAAATCGCAAGGGATAAAACAGACTAACGAACAATTACACTTATGTAGTTTATTTGTTAAGATGTGTCATTAAGCTATGAGTAGTAGAATGACAGTAAGCTAATCTAAATGTAATTGTCTGATAACCTTCGCTACTTCCGGTGTAATTTTTTGAATTTCTTCAGTTATTTTTTGATTGGTTTCAGTTATTTTTTGATTGTTTTTGATCAGAATTTTTTTTATTGAATTGTGGCAGCCGGTTAGGTCCTTGAAAATAAACTTTGGAATTTAAATAACCCCACAGAAAGCAACCCAGTGGGTTAAGATTGGGGAAGGCCTAGGCCAGTCAATTTCACCAACTTTTTCGCTCAATCCATTTGTGAGGAAAGGCTGTATTTAGTCGATATCGAACAATACGAGCATAATGATGTGGCGTCCCATCCTGCGGAAACTAGATATTATCTGGAAGTTGCCCTATTTTCTGTTAATGCATGAATTATTTATTTATTCAAAAGCTGTAAATACCTAGATCCGGTTAAATTTTCAGATAAATTATGGCTCTATGATAAATTTCTGTAAATACCGGGCCGAACAGGGCATTCTATTTAATATTTAAAAATAATTTTGGTACCTCACCATTTTTTGAAACACTGTGTATTTCAAGCCGAGTTCAGGTTATGTTTTTTAACGCTAATTTTCACATTTAAATTTTGGAATCAATAACTCTGTTAATCTCATAGATATGTACTTGATTCCACACTTTTGCCCATAACTGTATAATAACTATAATAATTAATAATTTGCATGAATAGTGGGAAAATTACAGCAGTTTTGTTCATTTGAATATATTTATTTTAATAAATTTGAATAATAAAATCAAATGTTTCGTATGTTTAATATTTCCATTCATTAACATCTCATATTACAAAATGTACCAGTTAAGGAATTGTCTGTATTATTGTTATAGTCATTGTATATCTTGGCACAAATTATCAAGTATGTCAAAAATTCAGGTATTTTACAACGAGTTGACGTCATTAAAATCATGCAATTATTAACATTTAAAATCAAGTAAAATTTTGTAGTACAATAAACATTTTACCAGTTTTTTCATTTAATTGTTTACTCTATGCTGAGGGTTATAATGCGCTAGTATATTTGGTACTCAATCGAGAGTCGGTCGCCGTCGCGTTCAACTTTCAGTTGTAAACAGGTATTGTAATTGTAACAGGTGAACGGAATTTTCTTCAAAAATTTCCCATTTGTCGTGTAATAGAAAGTACAAAATTATTCAAATACCATCCTCTACCTTCATAAATAATTTGATGTAAATCGAAAACCTACATTTTAGGTATAGGAAATGTCTAGAAATGAAATGAAATATATTATGTCGCATGTAAGCGAAATGTCACTTAGAATATAGTAGTCATATTTAAATAAACGACTTTGAAATGAAGGAGGTTTAAGTTTGACCCTCTACTTTGAGCACCCTGTACATTTTGTTGTATGTCTAGTATACTGGGATGTAAGGTCAAACTTTCGTGCTCACATGGTAAAAAAAATAACCATAGAATTTTACCACAGCGTTATGATTTTTTTTCTAGGGAATTAATTTTTGAATTCCATTGAATTTTTACAATCTGAATTGGTTTTCTTTTTCTTAAAATTGAAATCTCCAGAACTGTTCATTTTAGAGATAGTCACTGTTTATTAAAGGGACTTTAAATTAATGAGTAAAAACTAAATGTGGCATAAACAAATTTAGAATGCAATTTAAAATAACGAAGTCACTATATATTAGATGTGAAGAGCATCCCCGAAAACTCCTAGATGAAAATTTTGAACCTCATGTTATGCGTAGTTGCCCCAGAACGTTTGATAGGCCACCCTGTATACGAGGTGTGGCCATTAAATAGGCGTACTGCTATCATAACACTTTTTATTCATTACCAATTAGAGTTGCGACTTTTTCGCCTTGAATGTTCTCCCCTTGGCGATCTCTACACCGCCCCATACGACTTTTCCGTTGTCGAAAGCAGTGCTGGAAATCCGCTTCTGTCAGCTGGTTCAGAATCTTCGCTTTTGCTTTAACGTCGTAAGTAAAAAACCACCAAAAGTCAAGTTATCAGTGTCGTTGTTTAGAATGTCGCCCAAATGTTTATTCTTGATTCCTTTTGCTCGGGTGTGAGGAGTTTTGCCACCTTTTTGCGCAAACTTTGCGCCTGTTGAACGATTCATGCAAAATGTGGCGAACACATTCTTTGTCGATTCCTTTATTTCAGCAAGCTCTTGGATGCTTAGACGACGATCTTTGCGGATTAATTTACCAATTTTTTCAATGTTTTCGTCCGTTTTTGACGATGAGCGCCGTCCGGGGCGCGGATCGTCTTCGGTCGTTTCACGTCCGTCTTTAAACCGTTTAAACCATTCAAAAACTTGTGTGCGGGATAAACATTTATCCCGTACAGTTATTTTAACATTGCATAAGATTATGTAAAAGTTTTCCTCAGTTTAACAAGAAACTTTAAATTAACCCGTGCTCCATCTTAACATTGAACGCTGGTAGCAGCATCAATTCGGTTATTTAATAGCCACACCTCGTATATGTAGATTGTGACCTTTGGAATATATTTGTGACGACTTTGTATCTATTATACTATATACTTTAGTGGTCCATCGACCTTATGTTTCCATTTATCGAAGGTTTTTTGAGATGGGATATAAGAAAATATATATTGTATAAATTTAGATAGGGTTGACACGACACCTCAGCAATTAGAATTTCTCCCTCGGGAATCGTAAAATGTTATAGCAAGAATACACTTGAAAATGAAGGGCGTGCAATTTACTCGCCGAAACAAGCTCTATTTGCCTAGGGCCGTTTTGAGCCAGCACGGAAACATGTCTGTGATCTCTCGGCCAGGATTTTCCTCGCTGTACGTTGTCGCAGAGGTATTTTCTCAAATATTTAAATTTTATTCTGCCTACAGAGGCGTCTGCATTTTTTTAGAATACTAACTTCAGGGATTACCTTGGGGATTTTTTAGGGAGGCGGGAATATTTCTTTGGGGTCATCTATACAGGGTGTCCTTAAATTAGCCTGCAATTTTTAAGAGTGTTCTACGTTCAAAAATATTTTGTTGTTTGTAAACATGTGACTTGAATTTGCATTTGAAGAGAACTACAGACCTTTGAAAGTGACATAAGAAAATAGTTATTTAAGCAATAAGTGTATGAAGTGACAATTTTTTTGACGAGTGTGAATTTTGTCATGATCTTTGTGACAGTCACAAGATTCATAAAAAGGTCTAGACATGATTGACATTGTGTACATCTAGACATTGTGTACAATATTTTTTCTACAACCGATTTTTTTGCGTAAAACACCAAATTTTCTTTAGGTACTAGTGCGTGAAAAATTATTTAGGCACTAGTGCCTAAAGTACTTTTAGGTTTTTTTATACTTGTATAAAGATTAGGATGTAGAAAAAATATTGTGCAATTTGTGTGTAAAATCTCTTTATTGACTAAAAAATAATCTGCAATAATCTTTTTACTAAAAATATGTTTAGAAGGCTAAATTCAAACACGTTTGTGATTAGATTGGATATTAATATGACATACCTATGTAAATGACTACCAACTATTTAGATAGAATTAAGACACGTCATCACTCCAAAAATTTTCCGGAGATTTTTTGTGCTGCAGGGCACCCTAGATATTTACTACACTAGAAATATTTCTCTCAAATTTTGATGCGACATTAAACTGATGATGCAAAATAACCTTAGATATGTTATAAACATCTGTCATATTTATTACTTTATTTAATACGTAAATAAACAAATTCTAAAAAAGAACAAAATTTATTTTAATGTGTTATATAAAACTATAAATATAGTAAGATCCCAGTTAAAATACGCAATAAACGTCACATATTACAAAACTTTTCTGTCAGCATGCCCAACCTACTTCGTAATTATAAATTCGATAACAAAAACGTCAACAAGAGAACGTCAATATTTCTTAATTATATTTACGTAGATGTGAAATATCTTACCAATCTCTCATGTTCTTGAATTAGCCACCATAAATTTCTTCTGGATGTGAATGTTGTAGGAAAATTATTTCACGTCTTCGACTTTCATATACGATAATTTAAAAACATTCGAGACTTCGAAAAAAATTTCGGTATTAATTCACAGATTACCAGCGAACATCTCCAAAACCTTTGATCACTTAATGCCAGTGGCGGTGCGTGATATTTCATTTAGCCATATCTTGAAAACGACGCATGGGACCCACTTCACTTTTTTAGGTGATGACTATACACCTCTTACAGAAAGGATTTATAGTGAAAAAACCGTCAGCAAAGTTTGCGAAATTTTTTTCAAAAACACTGGAGCACTCCCTGGGTTCTCAGTAACGCTCTGTGGAATATTTGCAGTATATTTTTTTCATAATCTAGAAACAAATATAAGGAGACGTTTTTCGATTTGTTACAAAATATTTTTGTTTCAAAAAGTTATGATCGTTTTAATTTTGGGAAACAAAATGTTCCTATAAAATTAAAATTAAAATGGCCATAACTTTTTGAAAAAAAAAATATTTTGCAACAAATCGAAAAACGTCTCCTTATATTTGTTTCTAGATTATGAAAAAAAAATATACTGCAAATATCCCACAGAGCGTTACTGAGAACCCAGGGAGTGCTCCAGTGTTTTTGAAAATTTTTTTCGCAAACTTTGCTGACGATTTTTTCACTATAAATCCTTTCTGTAAGAGGTGTATAGTCATCACCTAAAAAGTGAAGTGGGTCCTATGCGTCGTTTTCAAGATATGGCTAACTGAAATATCACGCACCGCCACTGCTTAATGCAGAAAACACGACTGGTTTTGGTCGAAAATTTTGTATGACGTCTTCATAGTCCTGTAATTATTAATAGGTAAATATTATGAGCGTAGTCTACAACTTAAGAAATTAAATTTTTTTAGTGATTTTTATTGTTTTTGTTTGAACATTTGAGGCATTCTTTTTTTCCTCCCTTGTTTATGCCTTGCAGATAAAAATCAATTTATGTTCGGTGAATCAGTTATCTTATCGATATATTATTTATTGTGATATATTATCTAATAAAATCTAACTGTATGTAATTGATAGGTATATTTTAACCATATCATTTGTTAATATGGATATAATCACAAAAAGTCGTTGACCTGAAATGTTTTTTTCTACCTTTATCCAGACATTCCACACAGTGAAATATTGATCCACCTACATATTGTTTGAACATAACTTAATAAAAAAAGTTTATCGCTTAGGTGTAACATGTACAAATACAGAGGTGATTGATCAGTACATTGTTAAAAATATTTAGTTGCAACGTATTAGATACCATATAATGTTCTAGTGCAGTACTCGCTTATAGCAAATAAGAAGCCAACATTTGGGTGAGTTATATTATAAGTTATCCTGTAGTAAAAAATCTTCAGATATTTTTAATTCCTGATTTAAAAAATGCACACATTAAAGTACATTCCATGCCATTTTACATAACCTAATGTAGGTTATTTGTGGTCAAAGTTAGACTAACAGTTAGTTTTACATGTCCTGTATGACAAAAAATGAGTCTTTAATAATTTAATTATTTTCCACCGTGCATCTTGATTTTCTAGGCGACTCCTATTAACCCTATTCGTGACCTCCCAAGTTGCACTAAAATCGCATGCAATCTTGTTAATTTATTATACTTAACAATGCATTTGAATCACTTCAAATTGTCATTGTGGGACAAGGTCGCGGTTGGCTATGTGTGACTCATAAACATCATAATCATAAATAACATACATTTTCAACATGAATTTGTCGGTGTAACTGGATCTAGACTCGCACAGCGGTGCGTTGCACATTTTTAATTAATAAATATGTCGTGAACTCGATACAGTTTTATAAATGTCCAATGTCATCTCAGATTATTTAATAATTATTCCATTTAGTAAATTGTTAATGTGGAACTTAGATTACTAAGACTAAAATGTATTTCAGTCCATTTCAATTCAATTTAATATTCAATATAAAATAGGACGTACATATGCAAGTACTAATGTTGTTAAGGTGGAATTATAGTGTAGATGTTTGAAAAATTTAACCTCTAAAAATGGTGTAAGAAACGCAATTTTTAGAGGTTAATTTTTTTTTTGTAGAAAAGATAGGATTGGGATCTGTTTTTTTCTTTCGTGTAGCTTTCGAGTACTTTTTGTTGTTTATTATGTTTTTTTATAAATGTATATGTCTATTATAAATGCTTTTAAATTGTAACAGAGTAAAAGTTACAACGTGCATACACGACGTGTGGCTATTATATAATCGAACTGCTGTCATAACACTTTTTATTCCTTACCACTTACAGTAGCAACTTTTTCGCCTTCAATGTACTCCCCTTGGCGATCTTTACACCGCTCCATACATTTCCATTGTTGAAAGCAGTGCTGGAAGTTCGCTTCTGTCAGCTGGTTCAGAACCTCCGTCGCTTTTGCTTTAACCGCTTCCACACTTTCGAATTTTGTCATCACAAGTAATCACCGTGTCTAACAAACCTAGATCAGTGTCAATGGTGTTTAGAATGTCAGCGCAAATGTTCATTCTTGATTCCTTTTGCTCGGGAGTGAGGAGTTTTGGCACCATTCATGCGCAAACTTTTCGCATGTTGAACGGTTGATGTAAAATCTGGCGAACACATTTTTTGTCGATTCCTGTTATTTCAGCAAGCCCTCGGATGCTTAGACGACGATCTTTTCATATTAATTTACCAGTTTTTTTCAATGTTTTTGTCCGTTTTTGATGTTGAGGGCGGCCGGGGCGCGGATCGTCTTCGGTCGTTTCACGTCCCTCTTTAAACGGCTTAAACCATTCAAAAACTTGTGTGCGGGACAAACATTCATTCCCGTACACTTCTTTTAACGTTGCATAAGCTTCTGTAAAAGTTAAGTTAGTTTAACAAGAAACTTGAGATTAACCCGTTGCTCCATCTGAACACTTAACATTTTTTTCGACGCGTCACTGGTGCGTAGACTAATTCAAATTACTGCTACAGTCAAACTGAGGGACCCACTACCTTAAATGTCATTTAAAGGTCAAGCGAGTTTTTTTAAAATTTCAATTCGGATTTTTGCAGTTTGACCTTGTGGGGATTCCTAAGGTCAAAGGAAGGGTCACTCAAGGCCATATCTGAACACAAACTTTTCCGCTTTCTATTTCCGGCGTATGGAGTCCCATTTAAAAATTTCGCTTGACCTTTAGGGTATAGTCAAGGTCAAATCCAAGGTCACCAGTAAATATCCAGGAAGAAATACTAAAATATGCACTGTCGCCGTGTCATTCTGCCGTACCGGGACTTTTGGCTTACCCTGTATATGCAGCAACGAAATATAGACAAAGATGAACGGTAAATCAGTTACATCGCAGTATTTTTACGAGAGCCAAAAGAAATCTGTTTTCGATTAGACTCGAAGAGTTGTCTCGTTCCATTAACTGTGAAGTGCTTTTCCAGCTTCAAGTGTTGGTCTAACGAAATCAATTGATTGTTAGGGTTTGACCGTTAGTTGTTATTTGGATTTTACTTTGGCTAGCCAGATGTTAGGAAAAGAAGAGAACACGGGAGACCACTTAAGATAACTTTGTCGATATTTTGCTAAAACTTGACCTGTAATTTTATATGCGATTTTTAAAGTAATTTAGACAAGAAGCTTAAGAGATGTGTTATAAAATAACACATTAATATTGAGCATTTGTATCGACAAATGCTCAATAATTTTATAATTTACTTGTAAGATTTTTTTGTCAAATTTGTTAGAATCAAATTGTGATATTTTGAAATTAAAAAAAAGACATAATAACGCAAGGAATCGAAAATTACCCTTGTGATTTGTCATCCTTGTAGTTTTGTTTTGATTGGCTGTTTTTGGTCTTTTGATCTTATATTGATGACTTTCATTTTATTTTTAAGTTAAGTAAACAATTTAATGGATATTAAATGTACTTCCGATTACAACAACTGAAATGTGCATGCCTCCATAAACTTCTCAACAATAAATAATTCTCCTTAGTAAAATATTAGCTTCGACTGCAGTATATCCAGCGTTCAAATAAATTTGACCTTAAGTTGGCTGTAGGAAGAAAACGTACGTCTAAACTAGTTTTTCCAGTATGGTTGACATGTAAACAAACTTTTGACAATTTGAGCTACAGTCATTTTGGTGTAATGGATAAGTTTTTGCCTATAAATCCGATGGCATGGGTTTAAATCTCAGCAACTTATCTTTTTCTATTTTTTTTTGCCTTTAATATGGGTTGAAAGACGAACTGAGGTAAAAATTGGCATTTTAATTGTAAGAACGTTTCAAAATTGTCATTTTGTTAAAAAAATATATGTATAAAAACTTGTTTCTACAAACCCACATTGTTCTACAAATTCACAACTTTAGCAATTGGGGCATATCGAAATTATTATTTCTTATGATATTCCAGAGGCATTTCAATAAAAAGAGATAAGAGGCCAGTTAAATTGGAGAAATGTTGTGCATTTTATGGCTCATGAAGTCTCACTATGGCTTATGAAGCCTCATCGAGGCTGTGGAGTCTAATAAAAAAGACCATTGTGGAAAAGGAGCATTATAAAAATAGAAATACATTTGGTCTAAATTGAAAAACATTTTAATGGGCAGTTTAATACCACAACCCTCAATTCCTGAGTCCACCCCCTCATAGTTGTGCAATAAATACGAGTTCTAGTTCCTATATGTCAGGTAATGCATTCAATAATTTAACTAGGATATACGAGGTGTGTAAATTAAGTAAGGAGACTGGCAACGTAGCGCCCGATCTAGTAACACTGCAGAGACGGGACTTGGAAAGGCGGTAGGTTAACATGTAATGCACCTTCAGTACAAGTTTGAACTTATTAGTCATTTGTTTGTTCTTTGTGACTGTTTTCGTAAACCGGTTTTTTCTAGTGTGTTTTAAAAATGAGTGATTGATTTTGAGCAGACGGTGTGCTATCAGGTTTTTTTTCAGACTTGGACACAGCGCAACGGATATTTTTGCAAAACTTCAACACGTCTACGGAGACAGTGTTTTTTCAAGAGCCCCGGTTTTTCGGTGGTTTAAGGCATTCTCAAAAGGAAGAGAGTCGATTGAAGATGAGCCACGCAGCGGAAGGCCTTCATCTTCAAGAACCGATGAAAACGTCGATAGAATCGGGATCTTGAGCGTTCAGATCGTCGGTTGACGTCAAGAATGATCGGGATGATTTGGAAAATGGTTCCAAAAAACCTTTCGCAGGAACAGGTTTTGGATGTTTGAGACTTGGATGTTTGAGTACGATCCAAAACCTAAGCGCCAAAACATGGACTGGCACACTTTAAGCTCTTCAACATCGAAAAGCGCAAAAATGAACAAGTCGAAGATAAAATACTTGCTGATTTATTTTTTTTTGATAGCCAGGGAATTGTTCAGAAAGAATTTGTGCCTCCAATGTCCAAACCTCCAACTCAAACGGTAAATCAACACTTTTACAGAGAGATTCTTGAACAACTTCGAAAAAGGGTCATGTGTGTGAGACCAAACATCAAGAACAACTTGATGTTTCACACAGCCATTTCAGTAAACCAGTTTTTAGCCAGTAAAAACATTTCTTTGGCTCCTCAGCGTCCTTATTCGCCTTGTGACTTTTTTCTCTTCCCGAAAACGAAAAATCTCCTCAAAGGACGTCATTTTGGGACCATAGAAAACACTCAAACGGCTGTAACCGATCAGCTGAAGGCTACTCCAATATATGAGTTCCAGCACTGCTATGAGGAATGGAAGAACCGTCTCCAGCGCTGTGTGGCTTCCCAAGGAAGTTGTTTTGAAGGAGACAATATTGAATTGTAATTCTATTCGAATAAAAAAACAGTCTCGTTACTTAATTTACACACCTCGTAGTTAAATCCTTTATAATCGCAGTGTAACTAGAGACCAGGACGTTGAGTACACACATAAATCTGGTACCGGTCCGATTCACTACGAAATGATTACTTTCCGCGCTTTGTAAACGCACATGTTCCCAATTCAATTGTGTTGAGCGGTTATGTGGAATATCAGTTCAATAACTGTCGGTTTCGGCCGGGCATTTGTGTAAACGCCGACGGATCGGCCGTGTGGATGGCGTAACCCAAAAGGCCGTCTCAATTTTATCGGGTACACAAAGCGGATTTGGAAACGCGTGTGGCCGATTCCGAAAAGGGCCATTCGCAAATATAAACGTGTATTGTGTGTGCGTTCAACTTTCTGGAAACGGTAATGCCGACGTTGAAATGTACTTACAGAGAAAAGCGTTCTTACAAAGAAAGTTAGACGTTAGTAAATCGAATTTTAGTTTTTGTATAGGGTTTTCGTTCATATTTGGACACCTACCTGCAGCATTTATAAGCTTCTTTTAAGCTTATGAAAATTAATAACATATGCACACAAAAAAATATAGTGTCCGAGAAACTCAAATATCGTATCCTTGCGTATTTTGATGTGCTGAATGCGAATCCGGTGGAGAATTACTCCATTATTCCGTAGGAACAAAGATCCTCTAGCGTTGTGCAGCGATACAGCTTTCAAACTGCGCTTGTATAAATCTATAAACAGTCCCAATCTTCTTTTTTATACGAGGGTAAGTCAAATATGAACCGGAATTTCTTTCGTGTGGCCGCTAAGGTGTAGGGAGGAAGCTCGTATTGTTGGGCGTCATAGGCGGGTACGTCACGTGACTTCGTGTACTCCAGTCAGTTCCGGTCTCTCCATTGTGTGTGCGTTCAACTTTCTGGAAACGGTAATGCCGACGTTGAAATGTACTTACAGAAAAAAGCGTTCTTACAAAGAAAGTTAGACGTTAGTAAATCGAATTTTAATTTTTGTATAGGGTTTTCGTTCATATTTGGACACCTACCTGCAGGATTTATAATCTTTTAAGCTTATGAAAATTAATAACATGTGCACACAAAAAAATATAGTGTCCGAGAAACTCCAATATCGTATCCTTACGTATTTTGATGTGCTGAATGCGAATCCGGTGGAGAATTACTCCATTATTCCGTAGGAACAAAGATCCTCTAGCGTTGTGCAGCGATACAGCTTTCAAACTGCGCTTGGATAAATCTATAAACAGTCCCAATCTTCTTTTTTATACGAGGGTAAGTCAAATATGAATCGGAATTTCTTTTGTGTGGCCGCTAAGGTGTAGGGAGGAAGCTCGTATTGTTGGGCGTCATAGGCGGGTACGTCACGTGACTTCGTGTACTCCAGTCAGTTCCGGTCTCTCCATTGTGTGTGCGTTCAACTTTCTGGAAACGGTAATGCCGACGTTGAAATGTACTTACAGAAAAAAGCGTTCTTACAAAGAAAGTTAGACGTTAGTAAATCGAATTTTAATTTTTGTATAGGGTTTTCGTTCATATTTGGACACCTACCTGCAGGATTTATAATCTTTTAAGCTTATGAAAATTAATAACATGTGCACACAAAAAAATATAGTGTCCGAGAAACTCCAATATCGTATCCTTACGTATTTTGATGTGCTGAATGCGAATCCGGTGGAGAATTACTCCATTATTCCGTAGGAACAAAGATCCTCTAGCGTTGTGCAGCGATACAGCGTTCAAACTGCGCTTGGATAAATCTATAAACAGTCCCAATCTTCTTTTTTTATACGAGGGTAAGTCAAATATGAACCGGAATTTCTTTTGTGTGGCCGCTAAACATGGGCACACAAAAAATATAGTGTCCAAGAAACTCCAATATCGTATCCTTAAGTATTTTAATGTGCTGAATGCGAATCCGGTGGAGAAGTACTCCATTATTCCCTAGGAATAAAGATCCTCTAGCGTTGTGCAGCGATACAGCTTTCAAACTGCGCTTGGATAAATCTATAAACAGTCCCAATCTTCTTTTTTATACGAGGGTAAGTCAAATATGAATCGGAATTTCTTTTGTGTGGCCGCTAAGGTGTAGGGAGGAAGCTCGTATTGTTGGGCGTCATAGGCGGGTACGTCACGTGACTTCGTGTACTCCAGTCAGTTCCGGTCTCTCCATTGTGTGTGCGTTCAACTTTCTGGAAACGGTAATGCCGACGTTGAAATGTACTTACAGAAAAAAGCGTTCTTACAAAGAAAGTTAGACGTTAGTAAATCGAATTTTAATTTTTGTATAGGGTTTTCGTTCATATTTGGACACCTACCTGCAGGATTTATAATCTTTTAAGCTTATGAAAATTAATAACATGTGCACACAAAAAAATATAGTGTCCGAGAAACTCCAATATCGTATCCTTAGGTATTTTGATGTGCTGAATGCGAATCCGGTGGAGAATTACTCCATTATTCCGTAGGAACAAAGATCCTCTAGCGTTGTGCAGCGATACAGCTTTCAAACTGCGCTTGTATAAATCTATAAACAGTCCCAATCTTCTTTTTTATACGAGGGTAAGTCAAATATGAACCGGAATTTCTTTCGTGTGGCCGCTAAGGTGTAGGGAGGAAGCTCGTATTGCTGGGCGTCATAGGCGGGTACGTCACGTGACTTCGTGTACTCCAGTCAGTTCCGGTCTCTCCATTGTGTGTGCGTTCAACTTTCTGGAAACGGTAATGCCGACGTTGAAATGTACTTACAGAAAAAAGCGTTCTTACAAAGAAAGTTAGACGTTAGTAAATCGAATTTTAATTTTTGTATAGGGTTTTCGTTCATATTTGGACACCTACCTGCAGGATTTATAATCTTTTAAGCTTATGAAAATTAATAACATGTGCACACAAAAAAATATAGTGTCCGAGAAACTCCAATATCGTATCCTTAGGTATTTTGATGTGCTGAATGCGAATCCGGTGGAGAAGTACTCCATTATTCCTTAGGAATAAAGATCCTCTAGCGTTGTGCAGCGATACAGCTTTCAAACTGCGCTTGGATAAATCTATAAACAGTCCCAATCTTCTTTTTTATACGAGGGTATGTCAAATATGAACCGGAATTTCTTTTGTGTGGCCGCTAAACATGGGCACACAAAAAATATAGTGTCCGAGAAACTCCATATCGTATCCTTAAGTATTTTAATGTGCTGAATGCGAATCCGGTGGAGAAGTACTCCATTATTCCCTAGGAATAAAGATCATCTAGCGTTGTGCAGCGATACAGCTTTCAAACTGCGCTTGGATAAATCTATAAACAGTCCCAATCTTCTTTTTTTATACGAGGGTAAGTCAAATATGAACCGGAATTTCTTTCGTGTGGCCGCTAAGGTGTAGGGAGGAAGCTCGTATTGCTGGGCGTGGTAGGCGGGTACGTCACGTGACTTCGTGTACTCCAGTCAGTTCCGGTCTCTCCGTTCCTCAGTTGGCATCACAATCGGTAAGCAAGATGTTCACCTTCAGGTCGCGCAATGCGTTATTATAAAATTTCTCACAGTTGAAGGCGTCAACCCAGCCGAAATCTTTCGAAGATTCGAAGCACAGTTTGTGGAGACTTGCGTGAGTGTACGAATGGCACAAAACATTTTTGGAAGGACGAACACAAGTTGAAAATGAACCTAATGTCCGTCGTCCTCGAGCCAGTGTGAATGAGCGAAACATTGCCACTGTTCAGCTCCTTCTGGAGGATGACCGCCGTTTTCCTGTTTCTGAAATTGCAGCTAAGATCGGGAGAAGCTTCGGGAGTCGTTACAGATGAACTGGGGTTTCGAAAAATTTCGGGAAAAGACGCGAGTTTCCGATCAGAAATGTGATTCTGGTTCACGACAATGCCTGCTCCCACATATTGGACACAAGTTCATTAGACAACACTGGAACCCACTCCCTATTTTCCCGACTTTTCCCCATGTGATTATCACATGTTTGGGCCACTGAAAGAAGCACTAGGAGGTGAGCGATTCGTCGATGAGTGTTGAGGCTTCAGCACCCTCGTTCTTTTTATGTTGATGGCATTAAAAAACTTCTATTCCGTTAGGAAAAGTGCATAACAAAAGCTGGAGGTTATGTAGCAAAATATTATGTATTTTCATGTTTGTATATTGTACCAATAAATTTAAAAATGAAAATTGCGGATCATATTTGATTTACCCTCATATGTATTTGGATTCAGTTCGTCCACCTACATTATCGGAATATACCAAATCACCTTTCACACTTGGACAAAACACCTTTCTCATTTGGACATACCCAACTCGCTTCCAATATACATATATTCTTTTCATAGCTAACATTGCTATATTTAGCACCATATCACCTTCGTGTATATCCAACTAATTTCATTACAGACGGTGCCACTACATAAGCTGTTTTATTCTCAGTTTTACTGTTTGATCACGGGATATTAGTCATACACAACTAAAAGCATTGTGATACATCCCATTTACTCCCACTATTCCTATCAACCGACTCACAAGTGAGATATTCATCAAATGTTCTATTGTCTTATACAAAATTCAAGATACCGTTCATGTCATGATGATCAGGAAATGAAAGCTCAGCACTGTGGTATAACAGGTTTCTCCAAGGGATTCCCCGATCCTAGGGGAAGACCCATTGGTGCCAAATTACAAGTCAAATAATATTTTAATGATTATTTTAGACGTTTTTCAGCAGATACTAGTCATGTCTCGAGAGTTACAGCCAAGATTGAGACTTTCCTAGGGGATTTTTGTTCTTTTGTTCCATCACCTCAGGGTGAACCAAAGCCAAATTCATATAATTTGGCAATGGAATGGGATTTTCTGACACAAACAGTTTGAATTGGAAGCTTTGCCGTTGTGCCAAGATTGAAGTTTTATATATAGGTAACGGCTTTTTTTAGATACCTATTTGAAAAAAAATACTTGAAGGTGCCATATTCAGAGAGTTGTAACTCCCTTAGGAAACAGTTTTGGATTACGGCAAATTAGGTTAAATCGACATAAAATCATGTCTAGTATCTGAAGTTTCCGTTTGGCAGTAGAACTTTTTGGACACCTTGTATTTGTTCTATTATTTTCTTTACGCGAAAAAATAAAATTTTACCAACTTTCAATATCCCCAAATTATTCATCCTAACATTTCTCTGGACAATAGTCAGTGAGAGTAGAATTCGGCCTGCAGATGCTCTTGAATGCATTTGTGTGCACTAATAAATAAAGGATTGTGATGTATAATATTCGAATGCCATCTGCAACTGGTTGGTACAAATGAATAAATATTAACAGTCGTTCGGCCAGATGTTGTGTAACTCGTATTCAATGCCTAACCTGAAATCCATTTGCGACTTCAGTTAGCGTAACGCAGATTTGAGTGGGATACATTCATTACAAGAAATATATTTTTAGGCAGCTTGGTCATTAATTATAACATAACATTCATACCGTTCTTAAAGATAAACAGTATTATCGGACATCGGCTATTATTGTTTTTTTTTATTTCAAGATATTTTTTATCAAGCAATAGTTTTATTGCTGGTTTTTAGGATCATTAGAAAAACGATTGGGCGGTTGTTTCTGTTTCATAAAAAAGGAGGAAAATGTGTGACAGAAATCAAGTCAAGTTAAACAAATGTGTATAATGAAGGTTGAAAATTTTATACAGTGCTAGTCAAAGTCCCCTCGTATCTTTTGAACGATTATACTTAGACTAATGGAATTTGGAGAGAGAACAAACGGATGTAAGGTGCTCTATTAGTGGTAGCAGGTGACATAATCGTCATAGATGATGTCACAAAACAACTGTGACCAATAACTTTAAATGGAACCCTATAGTAAGTGATACCTCGTTTGATAGGTTTTTAAAAGAGCTGCTCAGTGTGGTCATCCATGACGATTACGTCACCTGTTATCACTAGTTGAGAAGCTTACATCAGTTTATTTTCACTCTCCAAATTTCATTGGTCTAAGTATAACCGTTCAAAAGATACGAAATGACTTTGACTACCACTGTATAAATATTATGATTGTACATTACATGATAAAATTCTCGAAATATTATGATCTGGTACTCTTTATTATTTATACTACATATGTATATCAAATTGGAATATTAAAAATCAAATTACTTAAAATAATAACATTTTATGTTTCGGCGAATTTTTAATTGTTTTTAAAAAGTACGTGGACTTCATTTACTGGCACATGATGTTATTATTTCTGTGCAAACTCTGCAAAAACAAACAATCGTTGCTTAGAAAAGACATTACTAAATACTAGTCTAAAAAAATAATATTTGTCATGTGTTTATCACTCATCTAGTATATCTCATTATCACAAGAAAGGTTATTTCATTTTGTAAATACAGGGAGTCTAATTAATTTAATGTCACTTTAATAATCGTTGTTTAACTCAAAAATGAACAATTTTCGAGATATTACAACTCTGAGAATGGGATTTCTAACATTATAAACACTTTGATAGAAATTAATAACCTTGTGTTTTTCCAAAATTGTATTTTTTACAATATGAGTATGAAAGGGTGAGCTTACTGTCAAGTATACTAGATATGCGGTAAACTGTGCTGAAAATAAAGGCTCAAACTTCAACAACTTTGTCTTTTATTAAGTAAAATGTATGGTTGTCGGCATTTTATATTAATTTATTTACTAGAGGACAACTTTTTTAAACAACTGTTTCATTTTTTTTAAGTTGCTTATTTCATCAAGCGTACTGTAAAGTCCTTTGTTCATACTCTTTCAATACATTTTGGCAATTTCCTATACTTAAAATGTAGGTACAATTCTCAAATTATCTCAAAATATTTGTCAAGATAGTTAAAGTGACAATTACATAGGATTACAATTTTGTTATACTTTTCTACGCAGAGAACAGTCATCTTTCCGAATCCGTCAACAAAAATAGAGGTATCGTTTAAAAAATTTACCGATAACATCATAGCTCAAAAACGAAAGACGATCTGAAAATGACATTTTGAAGAATGTGTTAAAAAACTTTCTCATAAGGTATTGATTTTATTTCTTTAAACTTTACGACCTTACTGTGAATTGACATATATGAGGTGTGTAAATTAAGTAATGAGACTGACAATATAGCGTCCGATCTAGCAACACTGCGGAGACGGGACTTGGAAGGGCGGTAGGTTAACATGTAATGCACCTTCAGTACAAGTTTGAACTTGTTAGAGTCATTTGTTTGTTCTTTATGACTGTTTTCGTAAACCTTTTTTTCTAGTTCGTTTTAAAAATGAGTGACATTGATTTTGAGCAACGGTGTGCTATCTGGTTTTGCTTCAGACCTGGACACAGCGCAACGGATACTTTTGCAAAACTTCAACACGTCTACGGAGGCAGTGTTTTTTCAAGAGTTTAGACAAGAGGTTTAAGGCATTCTCACAAGGAAGAGAGTCGATTGAAGATGAACCACACAGCGGTAGGCCTTCACCTTCAAGAAAATGTCGATAGAATACAGGATCTTGTGCGTTCAGATCGTCGGTTGACGACAAGAATGCTCGGGGAAGAGTTAAATTTGAATCACACCACTGTTCATCAGACTTTGATTAACGAATTGGGGATGAGAAAAATCTGCCCACAAATGGTTCCAAAAAACCTTTCGTGGGAACAAAAGGACATCAGAAGAGAAATGTGTCTTGACTTTTTGGAATCGATAGACAATGATCCCCATTTTATGGAACGTGTCATTACTGGTGATGAGACTTGGGTGTTTGAGTACGACCCGGAAACCAAGCGCCAAACTATGGAATGGCACACTTCAAGCTCTCCAAGATCCAAAAAAGCAAGAATGAGCAAGTCGAAGATCAAAGCCAGGGAATTGTCCGCAAAGAGTTTGTGCCTCCAGGCCAAACAGTAAATCAACACTTTTACAGAGATGTTCTTGAAAAACTTCGAAAAGGGGTCATGCGTGTGAGACCAAACATCAAGAACAACTGGACGTTGCATCACGGCAATGCGCCTTGTCACACAGCCATTTCAGTAAACGAGTTTTTAGCCAGTAAGAACATTCCTGTGGCTCCACAGTCTCGTTATTCACCTGACTTGAGTCCTTGTGACTTTTTTCTCTTCCCGAGATTAAAAAAATCATATTCGAATAAAAAAATTAAAAAACCATCTCATTACTTAATTTACACACCTCGTATATTTATGTTATATAATGTGATTTTTAACAGTCCATCATTTAATCGTTATTATTTTCCATCAACTGTAGCAAAATAAATTCTGGATGAAGTAATTCACGGAACGACTATAGTAGTAACAATTTTGATTTGTTTTGGATTGCCCTCTCACCTTATATCCATTCCTTTAAGTCGCGTAATAAAACAAGGAAAATTAAACCGCGTCTGAGACGGCTCCTCGAGGGTTCCGGGAACACTTTGAAGGAAACCGTCATAAAAATCAGTTAAGCCCTGAGTGTCCCGCTGCGTCGGCAGCCCCGCCGGAGTTTCTCATTCCGTTAATTTAAATTTCAATCTACCAGGAAACATAAAATCTTTACGGTCTTAAAAATATAGGGCTGGATGCGTGAAAACTCAGAGCGACAAGTCAGTATCTCATTTGCTTTTCATTGCGTATTTTATCTCTTCATTTCATTGGGCATTATAAAATATTGTGTAGGGATTGAGTGGCGGGGTTCGCCGAGATGGAATCGTTAACCTTAAAAAAGAAAACCTGCCTAAGGAATCACTGTATACTTCTACGTCTAATTGGATCACAAAGAATATTAGCCTACATTGTTAAAACTGTGAGGTTTGAATTTAAGTTTTATGGCCTTTAATACATTTATGACTTTTATGGAATACCGTAATATAACCGTATATTGATGATGTAACCTCTGTGACTTTTATGACCTATATCATTTTTCGGTCCTCAATGATGAATAAGATCTTTATGAATTATATGATCTCGATGACTTCCATTGCCTACATACAGGGATGGGCAAAAGTGTGGAACCGGTAGCCGAGCACGGGTAGCCGAGTGGGTTAAAGCGCCGTCTTTCCAGTCGCGATACCTCTGTGCGCGTTGTTCGAGCCCTGGCCGGGGGAAGACGATTTTTAATTGTCTCGCTTTCTCTGTCAGGGCTTGATATGCAACCACTAATACACTAGTGTATAGATGTGGATGCATAGATACCAATCCAACCGCACATGCCCTAGATTTGGTAATGTTCTGAGTTTTCTGGGTTTCCTCAGAACTGTAAAGCAAAATGCGTTACCGAAATAATCTTAAGTCGCTCCCAGTGCGCCATGGCAAATAATAATAATAGCCACTCCTTCCCGCACAGATTCCTGAGAGGGACCTAAGGGGGTTACTCTTCGGAGTAATTATAGGGTGAGTATTATTATTATTGTTATTATTATATCTCTGAAATTGATATTGATACGAAATTTTAAAAGTGAAAATGGGCGTCAACAAGCTATAACTTGAATTTAGTTCTAAATATATAGAGTGTCCCAAAAAACCCTGATGAATTACAGTTATTTTTTCTTAAATGAAATGTCCTAAAATTTTTACATTTTCCGATACACTTTATTCACAAAAGCGAATAGTTTGGCATCCACAGATAAACAAAAATCGCCATAAAACCTGTTTTAATACAGACTAAATTATATAATTATTATTATTTTATTTTGCAGCAAAATATAGTTAGTATTTTAATTTAAAAATATAGTTAATAAGGCACCAAATTTTTATTGACGTTTTGTCTAAGGTATTCAGAGTTCTCCAGGGTTTAATTACTGAACAGTGAAACTATTTTTTTATCACGAAATGTAATAAAAATTTAGATTTTGTCTGTTATTTAGTCTTCATTAAAACAGTTTTGTCTGTAGTTCCCAAACTATCCACTTTACATATCAAGTACGAGGTGTGGCTATTAAATAACCGAACTGATGCTGCTACCAGCGCGTTGCGACAAGTTTGAACAGAACTGTGCCTGGTGATACTTTCCCCACTCTGAGCTCGCTGGACAAGCCAGTGCGTCGCTCAGTTTGACTGCAGCAGTCGTTTGAATTAGTCTACGCACCAGTTACGCGTCGAAAAAAATGTTGTGTTCAGATGGAGCAGCGGGTTAATCTCAAGTTTCTTATTAAACTGGCGAAAACTTTTACAGAAGCTTATGCAATGTTAAAAGAAGTGTACAGGAATGAATGTTTATCCCGCGGACAAGTTTTTGAATGCTTTAAACGGTTTAAAGAGGGACGTGAAACTACCGAAGATGATCTGCGCCCCGGACGGCCATCAATCCGCGAAGATCGTCGTCTAAGCATCCAAGGGCTTGTTGCAATAACATGAATCGACAAAGAATGTGTTCGCCAGATTTTGCATGAATCGTTCAACATGCACAAAGTTTACGCAACAATGGTGCCAAAACTCCTCACTTCCGAGCAAAAGGAACGAAGAATGAACATTTGCGCTGACATTCTAAACAACATTGACACTGATCCAGGCTTGTTAGATACGGTGATTACTTGAGATGAATCGTGGTTTTTTACTTACGACCCCGAAACAAAGCGCAAGAGCCCGAACATTGCCAACGCAAAAAAAGCCAGGATGAATAAATCCAAATTCAAAGCAATGATGATCGTATTTTTTGACATTCGAGGGATTGTTTACGTTCACTGGGTCTCTGACGATTAGACGGTCAATCAACATTATTACATCGAGGTTATGACGGCCCTTCGTGAGCGTGTGAGAAGACGAAGACCCGATTTGTGGAAGACCAAATCATGGAAGATTCACCAAGACAATGCACCGGCTCATTCTGCTTTGTCTGTGAAGGCGTTTTTTTTTTTTTTTTTTTGCAAAATACGGCATCACTGTGTGGAACATCCACCATACGCTCCCGACCTTGCCCCCCTGTGACTTTTTTTATTTCCCAAGGTCAAATCGACACTGAAGGGGACAAGATTCGAAAGTGCGGAAGCGGTTAAAGCAAAAGCGACGGAGGTTCTGAACCAGCAGACAGAAGCGGACTTCCAGCACTGCTTTCAACAATGAAAAAGTCGTATGGAGGGGTGTAGAGATCGCCAAGGGGAGTACATTGAAGGCGAAAAAGTTGCTACTGTAATTGGTAACGAATAAAAAGTGTTGTGACAGCAGTTCGGTTATTTAATAGCTACACCTCGTATGGCAAAATTATCTAATCAAATCAGTCTATCACCCTTGATTTTTATTTTAAAATATTACACGTTTGTTATTATGAATGCAGCGGAGGTTTAATAACAACACCAGCTGACACGAAACTACTACAATCAAACCAGTGGCGCAACTGGCTTGTTACGCGAGTTTACGTACGACGTCGTGTTAAGCCAGTTTTAGTTATGCTGAAAGTATAGTAGTAGTTCGCCATACGAATACAGAGAAAAATAATAGTTTTACGCATGTTTGCACATAAAAGATTCCGTACGTCATACAAATGCAATTGATTACTACCTAATAAATAATACATTAACGGTTAATAAATATATGCCTCATCTGCTCCCATTAATTTTCACCTGCGCAATGTTACCTGGTAGCAAAAATGAAAGTAATCACTAATCGTTTATAAATTGACTCATTCAGTTTTGTTGCTTACAGGTGCAAAATAATTATTGACATTTCATATTTACGACTTGTCCATAATTGTTAAGTGTCTGGCTTATTTAAAATTATGTAAGATAATTTTTCAGCTGACGTATGCAAAAATATTACGTGTCCAGTTTTCCAAGAATGAAACCGATATTTAAATATAAATAAATATGTAAATTATTG
Organism: Aromia moschata; assembly: GCA_029963805.1. Classification (NCBI taxonomy): domain Eukaryota; kingdom Metazoa; phylum Arthropoda; class Insecta; order Coleoptera; family Cerambycidae; genus Aromia; species Aromia moschata. The sequence continues at coordinate 217,357 of JAPWTK010000037.1, forward strand.
CTTTTGAAAATAGTTATCCGTACAAATATATATCAAAATAAAATATGTACATATTATTATTCTGTACTAGTCACTAAACATTATAGTAATATGCATTTAAAATATACTGGACAAATGTAACTCAATAATTTCAGTTTGAACATTTTACAAAATATCAAAGTTTTTTCTTAAGTAAGTCAGGCTTTCATCCTTTTTTATCTTATTGTGAAGAATTTTGAAATTATTATTGAATAGGCGTCTGATTTTCTTCGGAAAGCGGAAGCTACAATAAGAAGAAAACGGAGCTCCTTTTATGTTCTGCTGGTCTTGTGCTAACATTTCTTCCTGTCTGTCATATGTGATAGTACTCGTATATGTCGAAGGCTTATTGAAAAATATATCCCATTATAGAACGCTTAGTCTTTTCAATATGACTACGCATATTATAGTATTATATAAAATCTTTGTTAAATTTATTTTAATACATATGAGTTTTTAGTTATATACAGAATAATGATATTGAATTCTTTCATTTTACCAAATGTTCTGGACTGTATACCGGGTGATTCAGTTTGACATTCGCGGCCTTGTATTTTTTTTATTTGCAGGAAAAACTGCAGAATTTGATTCTACGTATAGCAACTTTCACTTTTGGACAAAAAAGACCGTATGATTAAATTTAGAAATCATATTATTCAGAGCATAGTTTGCCATAAAAATTGTCATAGAATTCATTTGAAGTAGGTGACATAGTAAACATGTTTTCAAGGCCTCCCAAAATTTACACATCAAGGGTTTTTTTTAGTCCCGTTTCAAATGATTAAAAACTAGCTACTGTTACTAATACTGTTATTAAATTGTTTTAACAACAACTATTTTTTTAATCATTTGAAACGGCATTGAAAAAACTCTTTGTATTATTTTTGGGTGGCTTTCAAAACATGTTGTTGATGTCGACTACTTCAAATGAATTAATTGTCAGAAATCTAGTCACCAAATAGTTTACATGTTGAAAAATAATAACGAAAATTTTTTTCAACATAAAATTTAATTAGAATTATTAGAACATTACTTGAAAGTTATTCAACTATTAATACTCCAATAATACAACAATTGTATGACGACATATGTAACTTTTTTTTTGTAAATGGATGACCCTATTTTGCATAGTACATTTGATGGTGTTCATTATTTTCTGAATAAACGAAAACAAAATAAAATCCAGTATTGTATGTAGTTACTTACGTTATATCAGGAAAATTGCGATGATTTTTGAACAAACCGACTAAAAAAGCATTTCGTCTAAAAATACATCTTTCTAAAATTATCAAGGTATAGGTATGATTCATTATTAGTATAACTCGTGATTTAGTAACAAAGAAAACAGCGGACTGATACCATTTTGACGATTTAATTAACGTAGCTTCTAATAATAGACAAGGTAAATGGCTAAACGTTTTTAAACGGAAGGTGTATTGTCATACTTAATTTTACTAATTGGAAGACATGCTCTATAGAAAAGCGACAATAGACCCGTCGTTCGTGATGAAATGAATAATGTATTGCAAAAATATCTGTCACGAGTCGTATTAGTTGATGTAATATACAGTATGTTCAATATCCTACGATAACTAAGTCGACATTTATTATGCATTAAAAAAAGTAAGTGTTATTCTCGTTTTCTTTACAATCATCCCATACATATGTATATAAAGGGTGTCCCAAAAAGCAACGTCAAAGGGGACTGCAGACCAAATTCTCAGTGGAGTATATGACGAAACTAAAAGTAGACGAAAGTTTCTTGGTTTTTGAGATATAGCCACGTTTTTAAAATTGATGAAAAATCGCTTCCCTAAATCAATATTTTTGTACCACGGCTTCAAATGAAGGCCGATTGTTGATTTTTTTGTTATAATGAGCTAAATAACCAGTTATTTGAATAAACTATAACATTTAACAACAACAGCCTTAGAACTTCCAAAAAGCTAGAAAATTAAAAGATTTAATTTTAAGGTTCTGGTTGTTATCACGGTCCAACGTTGACTATTCATTCTTTATAAATAATGTACTACATTTACTACCAGACTTGGCGAGGTGGCTATTATTATTATTATTATTATTATATATGGGGCAGGTACGACCCTGTGCACTTAAGCCGATTCTTATTGTGCCCCCACAGGCTAATCATTCCATTAGTCCTGTTCCCTTAAAAAAAATACTTAATTTGGTTCTATTGTTGTAGCCCCAAAGTTCGAATGCTTAACAACTGCCAGTGTTGGGCATTCGCATAATATGTGGAAGGGGATTTCTTCCTCCTTCCTGCACTTCCTACAATCGGGATCATTTTTCACCCCGACTGTGGTGAGATGTCTTATGAATGGGCAGTCCCATTGTCCATCTCAGCTTGTTTCTATCCAGTTTTATAAGATCTTTTGTCTTATTCCAGGATGGTTCGTCAATTAACTTTATTACTGGGGACTTCCGCCCAGTGAGAAATATGTTTTTGTCTTAATAGGCCCTTTATGGCACTCCTGGCTGTCCGGTAGGCCAAACCACAGGTGGGTTCCGGCTCCATCAGTGGAACCTCAGCCCCTTTCTTTGCGAGAAAGTCCCCTCTTTCGTTCCCTTCGTGGCCTTGGTGTCCTCTGACCCACATGAGAGTGATACTGTTGTGTTAGCGAATCCATACAGTCTTTGACTACCTGGGAATATATTTCTACTGCTTCCAGGGCTTTAAGTGCTGGTTGGCTATCAGTGATAATCTGGATCCTCTTATAGACCTGATCATTTCTTGCGAACAAGCGGATATTGCAGTTATTTCTGTCTGAAATAGGGTTGCTGAACAGAAAAAAACATTTTAAGAAGATAAGAGCATATGAGATACTACTTTTTAACTACCCTATAACCCAATTTATTTTCTTGTGACGTGACTCACTACTTGTCAAATTTAACACGAAAAAAAATCGCTCAAAACGGACCTATTTGTTGCGTTTTCAAAAACTTTTATAAGTAAAGTTAGATATTAAAACTCGAGTTAAAAGTAGGCAAAAAAATAAATGTAAGAGAGCTCAGATTTGGCATACTATACAAATGTATGTAGAATTGGTAAAGAAAATAATTTCCTCAGTAAAACTTATTGAAACTTCAACAAATAGGTCCATTTCGATGGATTTTTTGGAAAAATGTCTTGTGACCCCGTTTGAATACGTCATTTTTCATCTATTTTAAAGCACATGCTAGCCTAAAAGTTACATTTAAAAAATATCGTTAATAAAAAATCTTCCAATATGATGCGTATGGTCGTTATCGAGGTTGTACTGTATTTGTATTACCGACATGGTTTTGTTACTCTGAATTTTATTTTCGTTAGTGATAGTCCAGAGTAACAGTATCAGGTCGGTAGTACAAATACACAATTAAGGAAACAGTGCGGATTAGTGCATCGTACTGACCATAGAATGAGATCGGGTCATAGTCCCTCAAGCTTTATACTGTTCTAATATACGCGAGTATAATCACCTGCCCCTTTTTTCTAAACTTTGCCTTAGCTATTGTTGTTAAAAGGTAGTAACATACAAGTATGTTTTTAAACATTTTTTACCTGAAATATTTAATAATTTAATTTTTAATATCCTCACACAGTTTTCATGAAAATAAAAAGAAAAACAAATACTTTTTCTCACATAGGAAAATTACTTGTTACGAATTGGCGACTTGCTGTGGTTGAATAGCACTATGTTGTTTTTAACAATTGAAGATTGGTAGGTACTACTTTTGGTACCATTTTGGAATCTGCATTAGATGTGTCAACTTTAAAGGTCTTTTCTAAATAGCACATTTCATATAAAGAGTGAATAGTCAAAGTTGGGAGATATGATAATAACCAAAACCTTAAAAATGAATTTCTAATATTTTCTTTGGAAGCACCGCGACTGTTGTTGTAAAATGTTCTAGTTTATTCAGATGGTGTGTAATTCAGCTTGAATATATTGTAACACTTTACTCGGCAAAAGCGTTTATTGTTGAATTAATGTGATCACAACAACTATCTACTTAAAATCACACTCAAAATATCGCTACTAAATATCGCGGTCTAAATATCACCCGGTATATCACTTTGATCTTCACTGGACTACGTTCCAATTCAAAACTCCCTCTTGGGTGGCTCGCTGTCGTGCTTATACACCATTCGAAGTTTCTGGAAAAATCGTCCAACTTTCCCTCGAATCGCCGCGAATCTTCCCGTTTTCCATCTTGCTGGCTTCCAATATTTTGACTGTAAAAATCTCGTATAGGCAGCCAACAATTCACCGATGTTTTTCTGGTAGAATACGTCACAATATCTAAAAAAATCATGAATCGGCCTTCACTTAAAGCCATGGCACAAAATTATTCACCTAGAGAACCGACTTTTCACAATTTTACAAATCTCATTTATTAATTTTGTTTTCATTTGTAAATAGATAATTAGCGTGTTGAATTTTGTTCCTAACTTATCATCATGTATAATCTAGCCCTAGCGTGTACTTACCTACATCTGTATTAAGTACAATTTATTTTATTTTATTTTATGTCTCAGTATACTCGTAATTAAATATATTTAAATAATGCTTTATAATTTAAGGTCAAATTATCCATTTAAAGTATTTTTTCCTTTCACGATATTTAACATTTATGTTAAAAACGCGAATGCCGACACGATTGCAATTTGTATTGTCATTAATAATGCACACCCAGCAGTTGAATAATAACTACGGCTACATTTCGAACAAGTGATAGGTTGCCCAGATTGCATTTTAAACTGTTTTGCATGTTACATTGTTGCATGATAAATACCCAGACGATATTCAAGACAGCAAGTCTGTTCTCTCCTTTATTTATGTATCAAAATAAAACGTTTATTAAAGCGTTACAGAGCTAACAGTGAAGTCGATATACATACATGACATTACAGCAAATAAAAAAAAGAGTGCTGTCAGTACCGTTTATGTTTATCAAAACTTGTCCAGCGGAACATATAAATAAGCTACGTCTTGAAGCAAAAGTTAAATAACTTTCTCTACCTCACTTACCAGTATTTTTAAAAAATATTAGGTAGGCGACTAGATTACCGATTAATGTTAACGTAATCAAGGTTAGTCTGATATTTATCACTCGCATTGTAACTTTTATTAAGGCAATACTTGGTTGTTATAACGTATGTCTCAAAATTTTTCCAAATAAAAATTCCAATAAAAATAATTTGTAGCAAACATGATTCGATCAAGTTGCCGTTGGGAACAAAATTTAGTAAATTGATGGTATAAGTTTAATATACATACCATTTTTGTAAATAAAGGTGAATACAATGCCGTACAAGCTTGATCTTCGTAGAGGTATTTTTCAGTTGGTGGGACGAATACCTAAACGCAATATTGTTAGGATCTACAGAGGGCCTGATATTTCGGTTTCGACAATCTATCAGACAATAAAAGATTTCCAGGAGAGTATCCCTTGTATCAATTTACCTAAAAGTGGACGACCCAAAGTCGACTTAATGAGCTAAGGTTGATTGAAAGAGCAAAAAACACATTTGGAATGTTAACGCGTAAGTTATCTCGAAGATTCCATATTTCACGCTCGACTGTTAGTCGAACATTGGTCAGAAATTAATTGGTCTAAATTATCGTAAAAGAAGAAAAACTCCAAAATACACCGCCGCTCAGTTGGCAAGAGTTCCCAGGTGTTGCCGTGCTTTGAGACGCATTCATTTTCATGAAAAAGTTATTGTTATGGATGTTGAAAAATATTTCACGTTGTCCGACTCGGAGATCAAAGGTAAGACGGTTTATATACGGACAATGTACAAGACGCTCCTGACAAAGTTAAATTCAAGGGCAAGATCAGTTTGAAGATAAAATTTTGTTGTGGTGTGCCATATCAGAGGCTGGTGTTTCACGACCGCATGTTGGACGTGTTCGAGGTGAAGCCATCAATGCAGACATTTACATACGAAAATGCCTCACAAAACTTCAAAATTTTCACAAATCATCCCAACGACCAAATAATGTTCTGGCCTGACAGCCTCGTGCCATTGCGCCAGAAGAACAAGAGACTGGTTAGCCACAAAGGGCATCATTTTTGTTCCGAAGACAGATAACCCTCCAAATGTTCCTCAGGCCCATTGAGGAATTTTGGTCTCATTTGAGCAGAAAGGCTGGGAAGATCAAAATGAGGAGCAATTAAGACGCAGAATCTCTCAGAAAATTTGGGAAGTCGACGTTGCTACCGTCCAAAGACTGATGGACCATGTAAGAACCAAATTACGTGCCATCGAGGAGCATGGGCTTTATCCGTTATGTAAATGTTATATTTAGTTGAATTAAGACTATAAGAATAATACAGGGTGTTAGAAAAGTATCGGAACAGCAGAATAACTCGCCAGGAGTGCATTTTTTAAATAAACGTTTTATACAAAAGTTTTAGGATTTTTCCTCGGCTCTCCATTGGTGACCTTGAATTTGCCCTTGAACACGACCAAGGTCATTTGAAGGTCAAGGTCGTCTTTTCAAATGGGAACACCAATTTTTGACCCCGGAATCGAAGAGAGCGGAAAAAATTACAGTCGGATACGACCTTGATTACCCTCATTTCAAATTGTGGACTTTTACTTTTTACCGAAACCTTTTGAGACGTTTGATACGTCAGGGATAATAGTAGGTATTTTCAGTGATTAAACTGATAAACTACAAAAACCTATATGTTTTAATGATGACAGCAATATATTTTTTATGACGACGTTACCTTGTATTGTATATCATGATGTATGAAATATTGTTAGAAAATGATTACTAATAGGTATTTGAATTTTCGAATTGGTTGAAAAATAACCAAATTACAGTTTTTTTTCCTCTTCTGGGAGCCGTCCTTTTCGCCGGATTGCACTGCAGCTTCTTGGGCTTATTGTGCGCAACCTCCCATCCTTTTCACACCACCCATTCCAGTAGCCGGGTCCCGTGTACAAGCTTGTATAGCTTCCCCGCCGGCTTGGTGCTGTAATCTTTTGGATAAAGTTTGGGGTGTCCATATATGGCCTGCCTTTTGCGATCTAAGGCCTCGCAATCACACAGTATGTGATGTGCTGTTTTCGTTTCCCTGTTGCAGAGTCTGAATTTCAGTTCTCCGTTGTACAGCCCCATTCTGTGTAGGTGTCCTTTGAGGGCGCAATGTCCTGTTTTAATAGTTCTTCAGTTCTTTCCTCACATGTTCCTTTAATAAACATTTTTCCATCTCTTTGCCTGGATATAGAGTTACAGTATCCATTTTGTCGATTTCTGATCCATTCTCCTATTTCACCCCTTGCTATACTCTTTGGTACTCCCAGGGCCGGTTCTGGGCCAGTAAATGGAGTGGACGATCCTTTTCTCGCTAACTCGTCTGATTTTTCGTTGCCTTCGATTCCTGTATGTCCTGGTACCCATATCAAAGTTACTTTGTTGTGGTCTGCCAGTCGTGTCAGTTCTCTTTGACATTCCCATACCAGCCATGACGTCGCCTTTGGGTTTGTAATTGCCTTCAGGGCAGCCTGGCTGTCCGATAGTATATCGATCCTCTTATTTGTGTAAGACCTCGTTATATTTTCTTTAGCCCAGTGCAGTATTGCATATACCACCGCCTGAAATACAGAGGTATATTTTTCAAGTGGAATGCTGTACTGTAGCTTTTCCGTTTCGTTGTAGATGCCAGCACCAGTTCCCTGCTGAGTCTTTGACCCGTCTGTGTACCAGGTTACTCTATCAGTTCTGTTCCTGTTGTTGTTTACTTTCCATTTCTCTCGGTGAATAATTTCCATCCCGAAGTTTTTGTTGTGTGTGAATTCAGGAGTCATGTGGTCTTTCCTCATCTCTAAGATGTTTCCACCCACTAGACTTTTGATTCTGTTGTGCCCCAGGTCTTCGTAGATACCACTTGGTAGTTCAGGTAGCCTGAAAAATCCCATTCTTGCCTCCCCCATAATCAATTACAGGGGTTACATTAACCGGTTACATTAACTGGTTCACTGGTATTATATCGTATATGATAAAAAAAGTGCTAATTCTGATATTGTATCATATGTGATCAAATAGAACTAATTACTCTCTTAATGGTCTAGGGATTTGAACCAAACTTGGTACACAACAGTTTTAGGGGCACTGAATCCATATCTAGAATCATATATCAGAATTATATAATTCAATATGGCGGACTAAATAAGGCGCCTAGTGCGGAGGATTTTTTTAATCTGGACCGGAAACTGTTTTAATAAAGGTTTTTCGAGGTTGCTGATCATAGTTTTTGGAGTTGCTGAATCTGGAATCAGTTGTTTTAAATTTCAAGATGGCCGATCCAAAATGGCGGCCGAAAATTCAAATATTTTCGGAATTTAAAAAAAACTGCATGGAACGGAATTTTAGAAAAACTGCATGGAAGGGATTTTTTAGATCACTCGTTACGAATCGGGGATCAAATTGTGAAAATTTAAAATGGCGGATCTAATACGACGGACGGGAATTAAAAATTTGTGCGAATCTGAAAAGCTATATGTCGGGGTTTATGAGGTCACTGATAACAAATCTGAAAACAGATTTTAAAAAGACCCGAAATTTCACCCAACCCCTACTTTTCATCCTTCGGAGGTGGCAGATCAAAAAAATAACTCTTCCAAGCGAATTAAAGACATAAACAACTCCGTACACAAAATTTGAAACGGTTTAGTAAAGAAATGAAAAACTGAAATTGTCACCCCCAACTCATTTTTTCACTGTTCGGTGGTGATGTATCTAAAAAAAAAAACATTCGGAATCGATTCAGTGACTCAAAAAAACCCTACATACTAAATATTATATCATTTCGTAAATTATTCGAGGGTACCAGTTTGGAACGAACAGTGACAAAAACTCTACCAGTGAACCTGTTAATGGTGAATCACCCTGAACGAATGCGCCTACAGCAGTGGCGGTGCGTGATATTTCAGTTAGCCATATCTTGAAAACGACGCATGGGACCCATTTCACTTTTTAGGTGATGACTATACACCTCTTACAGAAAGGATTTATAGTGAAAAAAACCGTCAGCAAAGTTTGCGAAAAAATTTTCAAAAACACTGGAGCACTCTCTGGGTTCTCAGTAACGCTCTGTGGAATATTTGCAGTATATTTTTTTTCATAATCTAGAAACAAATATAAGGAGACGTTTTTCGATTTGTTACAAAATATTTTTGTTTCAAAAAGTTATGGCCATTTTAATTTTAATTTTATAGGAACATTTTGTTTCCCAAAATTAAAATGGCCATAACTTTTTGAAACAAACATATTTTGTAACTAATCGAAAAACGTCTCCTTATATTTGTATAATTACTATATATATACTGCAAATATTCCACAGAGCGTTACTGAGAACCCAGGGAGTGCTCCAGTGTTTTTGAAAATTTTTTCGCAAACTTTGCTGACGGTTTTTTCACTATAAATCCTTTCTGTAAAAAGGTGTATAGTCATCACCCAAAAAGTGAAGTGGGTCCCATGCGTCGTTTTTAAGATATGGCTAACTGAAATATCACGCACCGCCACTGGCCTACAGTTTTGCATTTTTCACATTTTCTCTGCTGGGTATTAATCGTCTCGTACCAAATATTTGAAATTTAGCGAAAAACTATCCGAGTTCAATGTATTTCAGAAGCCAATTGTAGTTATTTAACGATTCGACAGAAAATAAATGCATAGTGCTCAACACACTTTCGTGTGCTCTGAAGGTCATCTGGAATTACTGCTGTCCCGACAGAAGACTAGAATAGCGCGTTTCGTTAGTTTATTGCTGATTTCTCGTGATTTGTTCGCACAAAGCGTATTTTTAGAACCGTTTAATATTAACCCAGTTGCCCCATCCGATTGTTGATTCATATTTTGCTTATACCTACTTATAATGTAAGGTAGTAGTCGTTTTTTTTAAGAAAAATTCCGATAACCTCGTAGATTTATATATGTACGAGGTGTGTAAATTAAGTAATGAGACTAAAGATTTTTAGATTAATAGAATTACAATTCAATATTGATACCTTCAAAATTACTTCCTTGGGAAGCCACACAGCGCTGGTGACAATGACTTCCCAAAATGGTATGATTAAAATTTAACTCTTCCCCGATCATTCCTGTCGTCAACCGACGCACAGTGGGACAAACGCGTAGTGTTGTACCCAAATCACTCTAGAGATCGTAAAAAATTGAGATTTTAAAATGCTTTTTTGTTTCTAAAATGTTCGTTATGAATTTTTCCATAAATTCATCTAGCCAGATTTTAATTTATTTATTTATTTTCATTCCCAATATTTTGTTATTTTACTCTAAAAACGTATTTTTATTGGAACATATGGGTTTTTCCGATGAAAATCAGTGTCAACGTCTGGACTGTATAAACATTTTTGACTTTTTTTATTTTAAAATTTCATTTTACAATACCAAATGATATTATGCGATTTCTTTTTTATTGTTGACAGCTGCCAGATTAACTGTCAAATATAATAAAATAAACGTATTTTCTTAAGTTATACAGAAAAAATGAATTCATGTTAAGGAATTTGCAAAACTGCAAAACTTTACATTAAGTTGTATCCTTGGTACCCAATGCATTCTTCATATCATGCCCTCTTAATCCATGTCATCTAACATAATATATTTGATATTCATTCCTTATCCAGTGTTCCTTAAATCCTTAGAAAATGAACTATTAAGATCTTTAAGTATTGAAAATAATAAACAAATTGCAGCTTTAAGTAATTTGACAGTTATCATATTTATGACAGATAACATATCATATGACAGCTGTCATATTTAAATTTCAGTAAAAATTACGTAAATAGAGTTTTAAAGTATGTTATATTTATATAGGTATTTTCTTTAAAATTATATATGTGTATATATTTATTTGTATAACTTAAGAAGTTTCTTATTTTTGACATTTAATTTTGCAGCTGAACATTAAAAAAAGAAATCGGATAATATCATTTGGCTATTTGTAAAATGAAATTTTAAAATTAAAAAGTCCAAAATGTTTATACATTTGATACTGACACTGATTTTGGAAAAACCCATATTTTCCAATAAAAATACGTTTTTAGATTAACATATTAAAATATTGGTAATGAAAATAAAAAATCCGGCTAGAGCAATTTATGGAGAAATTCATAACGCACATTTTAGAAAAAAATTCACAGATCTTGCATCTTACGCAAGTATCGTAGGCGTATTGAAAATACCAGACACAGCTGGTAGAAATTTCTAAAGTAAATTATAATAGAAATAAAACACAGTTTTGTTGTTACGATTTTTGGCGGTTTGACCCTGAAGGTCGTGTCGTTTTAAACATCTCGGATCTCGTTTTGCCATTTCAGCGAATCAGCAAATCTCGGGCATCAGACGGTGGCCTTGGACCCCTTGAACAGGTCATCAACTCTCAAAATTGTAGATGACTACACACACATGTAACCCAAACATAAACATAGACACACGGCAAGGTCGTCACGTGACCATGTCGAGGTCGCATGTCAGCACACAGTTGCTCAAAATTAATGTCACTCATTTTTAAAACGCACTAGAAAAAACTGGTTTACAAAAACAGTCACAAAGAACAAACAACATCACATGTTAAGTCCCGTCTCCGCAGTGTTGCTAGATCGAGCGCTACGTTGCCAGTCTCTTTACTTAATTTAGACACCTCGTAAGATAGGTAAATGTTCGTTATCTCACCGAGCCGATGTATATCGTAACAGAAAAATCATAAACCAATTAAGTAAGCGCGTAGGAATCTTCTTTCTTAAAAATTCCATTTCCGCGCAGCTGGAAACAGACGGTAACAATAAATGAAGACAAATGCCGAAGAAACCGCAAGGTAACTTTTTTCCTAACGAGTGATATCGCCTCCAATTTCCCGATGGAGACATAACTCAGGATAAGTTATAACGAAACTTTTCATATTTCACAAAAAGGACGAACATCCTTATTTATGATATATACTTGCCGCCGGCGCAAAATATATATTTGTATCTCTTACAAAAGACGCAACCACCAATCTCTACTGTATACTTTGGCGCGGCAGGCATTTATTTTAATTTGGAATTTGTGTTTCGACGATTCATCTTAATTTAATGAACATCATTCGGCCGAAAGTTTAGACGCAAGCCACGGTTATGTGTTTTCTTTGAAAACTCAACGCGGCGGACGGCGTTGTTTAACGCGTTGTTGTGAATGACGCGTTTCGTCAGTATAATGTGATAGATTTGGAAGCGTTCGAGAAAAACCAACGTTCAAAGTTCCAAAAAACCAAAAGTCAATCGCCACTAGAATATTAACTAGAGTTACAGAGTCGGACAACCGCACAATCTAACTGGATCAGGTTCAGTTCAGTAACTTGAGAATTAATATTTTTTACGACAAATAACATAAATTAAAATGTTAAATGTATAGGATGTCTCCGAATAAAAGAGCATAACAGGAATGTTTTTATTTGCTAAAAACTCGTTTACTGAAATGGCTGTGTGACAAGGCGTATTGTCGTGATGCAACATCCAGTTGTTCTTGATGTTTGGTCTCACACGCATGACCCCTTTTCGAAGTTTTTCAAGAACCTCTCTGTAAAAGTATTGATTTACTGTTTGGCTTGGAGGCACAAACTCTTTGTGGACAATTTCCCGGCTATCAAAAAAGCAAATCAGCACGCTTTTCGATCAGCAGATCTTCGACTTGCTCATTCTTGCTTTTTTGGGTTTTGGAGAGTTTGAAGTTTGCCATTCCATGCTTTGGCGTTTGGTTTTCGGGTTGTACTCTAACATCCAAGTCTCATCACCAGTAATGACATGTTCCATAAAATGGGGATCATTTTCAATCGATTCCAAAAAGTCAAGACATCTCAACAACAGATCTCCTGATGTCCTTTTGTTCCTGCAAAAGGTTTTTTGGAACCATTTTGCGCAGATTTTTCTGATCCCCAATTCGTTAGTCAAAATCTGATGAACAGTGGTGTGATCAAATTTAACTCTTCCCCGATCATTCTTGTCGTCAACCGACGATTTGAACGCACAGATCCCGTATTCTATCGACATTTTCATCGGTTCTTGAAGATGAAAGCCTTCCGCTGTGTGGCTCATCTTCAATCGACTCTCTTCCTTCTGAGAATGCCTTAAACCACCGAAAAAACTGGGCTCTTGAAAAACACTGTCTCCGTAGGCGTGTTGAAGTCTTGCAAAAGTATCCGGTGCGCTGTGTCCAAATGTGAAGCAAAACCTGATAGCACACCGTTGCTCAAAATTAATGTCATTGATTTTTAAAAACCGGTTTACGAAAACGGCCACAAAGAACAAACAGATGACTCTAACAAGTTCAAACTTGTACATTACATGTTAACCTATCGCCCTTCCAAGTCCCGTCTCCGCAGCGTTGTTAGATCGGGCGCTACTTTACCAATCTCATCACTTAATTTACACACCTCGTATATCGAAACATAAAAAGAATAGTTGTAATGCGTTAGTATTTTATTTAACGTACACAAAATATAAACGTGTGTTTACTTTTCACCCTTATAGCCACCTGAGGTGTTTCAGTTAACACTATTATTAATGATGTTATTATAAATGGCGGAGGAAACGGTTGGCATTTTATGAGAATTAATGTATGTTTCGTGTGAAATTTAACATCCCTAGTAAAATAACAGCGTCTTATTAAAAGTCACAGGCTAGGCAATTCATCATTCTGTCTATTCGTCTTTTTTCTCTGAACGTATCCATCCAGTTCTCTTACAGTATCGATATCAATTTTCCCCCATTACGTCGCGCCGGACGCGATAGTTGAAAAGGGAAAAACACTATTGTAAAAGCATCGTGGAAAGGCATCATAAATTTACCGAAAGGAACATGATAATAACGAGTTTTCTTAGATCCTCACGAAACACGTCAGGGGCGTCGCGCAGCCTTTTTTTTCGTTGGTGGTCGGGTACTTATAAAAATGAAACCGTCCCGATTATTTTACATGCTCATCCACATAGTGGAAGGTACAGGTATAGTACTAAAAAAATGTTGTGAAAAGTCGAAAAGCGAAAAAAGAAAAAAAAATCTGTGTCTGTCTGTTAATCTTTTTTGTTTGCACGATACTCTAGAACGCTATATATAAAGAAGAAATTAACACAAATTCTAGTGATTACACAGTGGGCAGAAATCTTCAACGCTTATTGTCTTCTCACCACCCTCCTTCCTTCGGATCTCGGACTAGTTGACCTCCATGTTTTTGGGGTCGCTGATCACGAATCCGGTGTCCACATGACCCCAGCACGTCTGGATTCAAGGTCAATTGAAGGTCAAAATACGTTTTTCTAGTGATGTAATTTTTTTTGAGCCCGGATTCTGAACCAGCGGGAAATTTTACGTTCGGATACGTTGGTCGAAGATTGTGTTTAATACAACCCTAAAGCTATGCAGCAATCCTTCTATTATTTCTCAATTATGCACAGGGTGTTTAAAATAGAACTACCATTTGCCAAACTTCAAACTTTAATTTAAATGCTCTAAAAAGAAGAAAATAAACTTTAAATTGAATCAAACCCATCAATTTATTACATTACACAATTTATATGATATAAAAGCTTGTCACGAGATTTACTTGTGTAGATAAACAAGAATGTTATAATTATGTAACTTGATCTTGACATAAGAAAATCTAAGAAAAAAAGTATGTATTTTATAAAATAGGTAAATACATCTACACAAGTAAATCTCGTGACAAGCTTTTATATCATATAAATTGTGTAATGTAATACATTGATGGGTTTGATTCAATTTAAAGTTTATTTTCTTCTTTTAGAGCATTTAAATAAAAGCTTGTTTTTATTTATTTTTTATTCTTAATTTATTTAAACAAGCCTCATATTTTATTTTACATTTGAATTCTGGAGCCATCTATATTAGTATTCCTTATTATTTAATGGTTATGCAATTTTCCTTTTTTAAAAATTTGCTTATCTTCTAACAAATCGTTTGATTTTTCATTAGCGCGTCCTGGAAGTGATACTTACAACTAATGAGAAATGCTAGTGGTCATATATTATTGGCCATAATGGTCCTAAAATTCATATGTATAAGGTCATAGGGGTCATGGAAGGCTATCGGTCATACAGGTCAAAGGTCATCAAGGCCATATCGCCCATAAAAGTAATATCCAAACATTTTTAAGAACATAACCGTATATGATTTAGTCTAAATTAAATGTGGAACTTGTGATTCTTTAGGGATAGGTTTTTATTTCTAGGGTTTAAACAGATATTTGTGTATAAAGTAAAAGTGAAAGGTATTATTAATTTACTTTTTGTGTTATTTCGCAATATATTTCGCAGTTTTTGTCCGGATATACCGGAAGTGAACACTAACTTCGCTATTCTAAATGGCAAGCTATATTTTTATCCCATATTTTAATTCTACTTATTGATTTAGTGCCAGTGTAATAACCATTGTCTATCTCTGAAACGATTTCCCAGATAATATAATTAAAACAATGCAATTATAATTTTCGCTGTGGTAAAATTATCTGCATATTTTTTGCCTTATACATAATTACGAATAATGGAGTTTACTATAAAATATATTAGATATACCGCAAAAGGTACCAAATAGAAGGTTAAACTTGAAGAATATTGCCCTTTATTAAGCCCTTTTTTTTAAATAGGATGTACTTATATTCTATGATATATTTCGCTTCCTTTTTTTATCCGCATTCTCGATGCCCAAAATATAAATCAAACATACCGTATTTTATAATACCGTTCGTTTACTTTTTTCATCCCCTTTCTGTACGTACTAGTATTTCATATACCTAAAATGTTCCTACGGTTACGGTACGATTGAATTTATTTGATACATACATATTCATAGAGTGTGTCTGTGTACCCAATCTAACCCTTACTCAACTAATTTGATAAATGGTTTGAGATAACTCGTAAACCGTACATTTTAGATATAGGGAAGGCTATATGAATAGAAAGAGGATACACAAAGGGAGCGAACGATATAATGAAATACGGTGTTCTATTTAAAATAAGCGGCTTAATAAAGTTTTAATCATTCCTTGATGATGCCAACATGGTTGGCGTTATAGGCGGTGAGTCCAAAAAAAGTGTTTCGGTGGTGAAAATTGTTCATGTGTGAATTTGTTTCTACGTCGAAGTTTTATATGTCCTGTCTGCCTGGAAGTTTCCAATCCTCCTCTATAACTTGAAGGGCAAACTCGTTCAGGTTTGATTCTCTATTTTGCGCACCCTGTACATATAAACTGCCGTATAACTGCTCGTCAAATTTAGCGTAACACTTTTTAGATTAGCGCCATTTGCGTTCTATTCGAGTTAGATACTTGCGGTTTTTAATTTTAAAAATTGCGGTGGCCTGTAGGGTTTTTTGTCTTCTGGCTGCCGTGGGGCTTATTGTGCGCATTCTCCCATCCTTCTCACACCACCCATTCCAGTAGCCGGGTCCCGTATACTCCCATGTATAGCTTCCCTGCCGGCTGGGTGCTGTAATCTTCTGGACAGAGTTTGGGGTGTCCATATATGGCCTGCCTTTTGCGATCTAAACTCTCGCAATCACACAGTATGTGGTGTGCTGTGTCCGTTTCCCTGTTGCAGAGTCCACATTTCAGTTCTTCGTTGTACAGCCCCATTCTGTGTAGGTATCTTTTGAGGGCGCAGTGTCCTCTTAGGAGGACTACAACAGCTCTTATCTGAGTTCTATTCATTTTTAATAGTTCTTCAGTTCTTCCCTCACATGTTCCTTTAATAAACCTTTTTCCGTGTCTTTGCCTGG
Organism: Aromia moschata; assembly: GCA_029963805.1. Taxonomy (NCBI): domain Eukaryota; kingdom Metazoa; phylum Arthropoda; class Insecta; order Coleoptera; family Cerambycidae; genus Aromia; species Aromia moschata. The sequence continues at coordinate 234,182 of JAPWTK010000037.1, forward strand.
ATAGTCCTTCAGTCACTAACCCAAATTCACTGACCCTTGAATCTAAATCAACAAACCCACTCACCCGAACTAACAAAATCACAAACCTAATTTACAAATCCTACAAACCCACAAACTTTCAGATCAGAATCAGCCCAAATTCTAAAACCCAATATCTATGCTCTTAATACCTAGCCTTCAAACTCAAACCCACAATCTTGAATCTGTCCCTAAATTCAAATCCACAAACCCACTACCTCACTTACCCACCCACTTTTACCCACAAAATCACAAATTTTAACTCACAAACCCACACACAAAAACTCTTGGGTTAGTGACTTTGAAAGTTTGTAGGTTTTTGAGTTAGTGTTTTTGGGTTTGTGGGTTTAGGCTGACGGGCTAAGGTTCGAGATTGTGGGTTTGAATTTGAATGATTGGATATTAAGAGCATAGGATTTGTAGGTTTTGGAGTTTGGGTTGATCCTGCTTGTTAGGTTATGGTGATAGTATTTGTTTGTTTAAAAATGATGTACGCATACATTTTTTACTAATATAGTAAAAATTGGAGTTCAGGAGTTTGGATTTTTTAATTTGGAGTTTATTGACGTAGAATTTTTAGATTTTGGTTATACAAATTTCTTACTATATTGTTTTCAACATTGATATATTATGGTCCGGTTTGGGGTGCCGCCCAAAAAAATATTGTGGTGCTGTGTTATTGTCTAGGGGTTTGTAACTGCATTTTGTTTTCTTATCATCGAATTCATTGAAGTCAATTTTATTCAAAACTGTTAATAGAAATAGTCCCAATTACCTCATGCGAACGCTATTGAAAATGTGTTGCCTTACAGCAAGCGTAAGAAAAAAAGCAACACGTTGAATCGTGGAGCATGATAATTTTCGAATTAATATGCTTAAATTCTCGTGGAAACCATGTCTCGAGGGTGCCAAGATATAATCTTACTTGGCAGACTGTACGTCATAACGCAATAATGCAATACACGAAAGGAATTAGTAGCCTTTCACACGTCTGCCATATTTAATTACTTTTAAGTTATTAAATATGACATAGAATTTAATTCACACTATTCAATGTATTCCATATAGCGGGGATTGTATAACAGCACCAACTGACACGGGACTACTGCCATCAAATGATATTGAGGGAACCCCCAATGAGTTGCCAACTGAAATAACGAAATTATTGTTCGCCGGTATAGTCGACAGTGATAGAAAATCGTAATGATTTTAGATGCGTAGGGCGTCCCTGAAGACTCTAATACAAATTTTTAGCTCCATATTATTTCTAGTTCTTCCAAAACGTTTAATATGCACCGTAAAGCCCCTGTATGTGTAGTAATGATAAAGGCGTTTAATATAATGCATCTTATATGATTTATAAACACCAAAAGAGTCCACCCTGTAGACTGATTTGTTTTAATCACCGCGTATAAGTTAAAAAATATGATATCGCGACTCTCCCGTCTGATTTATAGTATAGACCTTTGTCCTCAAATGGATATTGCTTCGAAATCTTTTCTGCCATTCTTTTCCGCTAGGCCATTTGCTCACCCTCCGAGGCACTGTTCCGTCTTCCGGTAAACAGATCGATAGAGATTTTCTCACTTCTTTCGCCATAGGAAAATTAAATATATGTAGCTATGTGTGCCAGTAGTAAGTGTTATGGCCTGGGCACACAGAGCGCTATGTTCGCTACGTTCGCTATGTTCGCTATATGCAGTAAAAATAGTCCCCCTTGTTTTAAACGGTCGTGGCCATACAGACGTAAGACGCTACGCGCGCTATGTTTGCGATGTTAGATGCGTAGCTGAGATGTATGATTTCTAGCTATATTTTTGCAACGTCGCCGAAGACGCGCGGGAACAGATGCATTTCACGTGTGCTGCAAGTAGGGTTAAAGTAGTTCCTAACATTTTCCACCCACATTATGGAGCAATTAATCAATTGTTTTATTAAGTGCTGATATTCACCGTACTTTTTCCTCTTTTTGTTGACATCGTATATCCATAATCTTTTGCGTTTCTTCTTTTTACACAATGAAAACAGCAATACTGCTTCATCATCAGTACTATCACTCTACCACGGCAACCGGGTTGGTAACATGTTTGTGGGAAACTAAAAGTCTTGTACTTACTATTTTTTGGTGTGGCCATATTTCATAGAAAACAAAGCGAACATAACGTACACATTGTGTATAGCGAACATAGCATAGCGCTCTGTGTGCCCAGGCCTTTACGGTCTGCTTTAAAACGTCCAATGGAGGTCTTGGATTGGCCTAGAATATGCTTTAAACCACACAAAAAAGTGGAAAACTAATTTTATTAACAGCTTATCGGTGTCAGTATAATAAATCGTTTTCTAGTAATGGTTGTAATACATAAGTTACCAATAATAGAACAGGTATAGTTAGTTAACAAAAACTGTATGTGTGTTATGAAACAAAAAACGAGCTGAATCGTGAATAAAGCATATTATTACCTAATTGGAAGAGAGAGTCGACACGACGGTCTTTGGTTTATCTGCAATTATAGATAACTAGTCAGCCTTTTTTATTTCTTTAGAAATTTCTTTTCGGCATATACCTACTAAACAGTGTTTGTAAAAGTCATTTTGTATTATTTTTGAAATGCCTTTGAAAACAGTTGCTTTTTCCAAGTGGTCTTTTAGCAGCTGAGCACCGAACTCAATTAATTCGCGAAAAACTCCAGTATTAGGGGAAGACGTGGACTCGTGTCATGTCTGTATCATAATTATAACATTGTGAAGTTCAATGTTTATTCAATACGTGATGTCTGGCTGGGCTATATACAATGTTTACTTTTCCAGAAAAGTAGATTTCACAACATATTTCGTGTGTTGTGCAAATACCATGTTTTTGAATTCGGTCGCCTAAATGATTTAAACCAGTCAATCACATTTTTGTCGATAATTGCGAACTACCAAATAATAATCAGGGCCATAATAAATGTGCCAAATAAAAATGTGCATTTTTCATGTTACAACCACAAATATGATAATAATAATAATAATAATAATAATAATACTCACCCTATAATTACTCCGAAGAGTAACCCCTTAGGTCCTCTCAGGGACTTGTGCGGGAAGGAGTGGCTATTATTATTATTTGCCATGGCGCACTGGGAGCGACTTAAGATTATTTTGGTAACGCATTTGCTTTACAGTTCTGAGGAAACCCAGAAAACTCAGAACATTACCAAATCTAGGGCATGTGCGGTTGGATTGGCATCTATGCATCCACACCTATACACTAGTGTATTAGTGGCTGCATATCAAGCCCTGGCGGAGAAAGCGAGACAATTAAAAATCGCTACCCCGGCTGGGACTCGAACAACGCGCATAGAGGTATCGCGACTGGAAAGACGGTGCTTTAACCCACTCGGCTACCCGTGCCCCTGATACAGGCATTCTTTTCATAAATGCGATTCAATTCTCTATTGAAACATAGTCTTTTATCGCGATTTTTTGTTGTGCGCAAACTATCTATTTGCACAACATTTAATCTGGAATAAGTTTCCCAAGCCTTTTCGTTCAGCTCCAAAATGCTATTAAATTTTTAGTACACCGAAATCGTTTTTTCTTTGCACAGAGCCTTATGACTAGGGTTCGGAATGTTTGCCTTTACACATGTTAAACTGCGTTAGACTATCCTGCCCTATCCCGTCCTATCCCGTCCTATCCCGTCCTATCCCGTCCTATCCCGTCCTATCCCGTCCTATCCCATCCTATCCCGTCCTATCCCGTCCTATCCCGTCCTATCCTGTTCTATCCTGTCCTATCCTGTCTATACACGCGTAAACCGCGTGTGTAAAACTTATACACAAATTGTATAATTTACAAGGCGCAAAAAAAATACGGTTTATACTTTAATTACATTGTAACGTTTTATTTATTTCGGGTTCGTGAGGTGTGAAAAATTAAACTCGAACTTTTAAACTAACACTATTTATTTAATAAATACAACTACGGACTAAACACTACGTAACTACACTAATTTATTTTTATACAATTTATATTAGAGCGTTGTACGGAGAGCGCGCCGTTCACATGATTCAAATAGAGACTACTGTCCCGCGTCGAGTGCGGGTATTTTATATGCATCCTGGATGGCTTCCAGTAAAGGCCGGGTGAACCCAGATCAGTATAGAAGCTCTCCCGAAGGTGCGAGGCGCCTTCCGCCCGCATCGGCCGTGAGTCACCCTTGTTTACCGGTGGCGAAATCATAGCCCGGTGGCTAATCTCAGGCGGCGACATCATAGCCCGGCGGCTAGCCTCAGGCGGTACGACTCGGCGGATTCCGCAACACTATAGATTTTTATATTGCCGCCCAGAATTTATGACACGCATTTGCGGACCTCAACTTATGATTGGTGACAATACAATAATTTGTGGTTAATTTTAGACCTGGACGTACAGCTCGCCGATGACAGGTAATTCTGAGATCATCTGTGACCAGTCACTCCGAGGAATCGGCTCGAATTTCTCGGAGATGACTTTATCGATCGGTGGCTAACCGATGACGCGGATGATGCCAGATCCCCCAGGTATACCAGTCATCTGCGACTTGGTTGTCCAAGTCAAGGATACCGTACTAGGCCTCAATTACAAATGCCAAAGTCATCTTCAAAAATTTCGCCCGAGTCTTCGGGGATGGTATACCCTTGATCAGCGAAGTGCGAATCAAAATCATGGTCCTCAGCTTCGAAAACTAACGCAAAAACCATCTCCACATTAGGGAAAACTTCTCGGAGATGACCTCCAGGTATACCCGTCATTGACGAACTGGATGTCCCGGTTTTAAAATAACCATGAGATACTGTATTGTCAATACTGTATCAGCAATAACGTTCTGAGCAAAATTTCAGCCCTCTATAACATCCTCTATAACAACATAAACACATATTTTTATTATAACAGTTCAGCAGAGAATAATTTAACATATAATATGTAGAGGAATAATTTAACATATACTTACTTTTGAAAAAGTATGTTATATCAATTGATGATTAATTTATTTAATTTGTATCAATATCCGACATCGTGTGGTTAACATTCATGTAATAACATGAAAAGCATTTTCCTTGCTTTACTAATTCATATTCCTTTGACGTTTAGTGCTGATATGAAACCGCATGAAAATTACAGAGCTGACTTTGTAAATTTTTCATGTAATTAGAATTTAATTTTTACTGATTTACTTTGACCTTTTCCCTATGCGAAGTGGAGAGATTATATAACGAGGAGGGCGAATATTCAAATTGGATGATGTAGGTACAAATTCAATAAGCCTTGCGTCAGGCAATATTGGATAATAAAATTTCTAAAGGAAAACCCTTGTACGGTACAAAATTTTATCGCATTTATTAATAACAACTTGAATTTGCTATGTATTAGATTATTGATTTTATATATTAACCCACGCCTTATCTTGCTTATTATTTGAGATACGAAAAACCGCGATAAGTAGAAAATTATGTATTTTTTAATGTTGTACTATGCTGTCATAGAAATAAAAAGAACTTCGCGTTTTCGAGACATTACATATAGCTTTTTATAGCTTCATTTTAAATAGATCATATTTGATTCTTATTTTTTTCATATCTCAAAAAATAAGCGAGTTAGGGCTTGTGTTAACATATAGTACTAGTATTAGGCTATACTAACACATAGTATAGCTTGTACTAGGCCAAAAACAAAATTATGGGGTGACTTTCACATCTACTGGAGGAGTTTTAGGGGGAGGCATCACAATATTTCAGAACTTCAATGTACTGATTTCAATTTCACCATATTGTAAGCATAAATTGATAATATAGTAGTAACAGGAACAATATGGTAATAATTTTAGATAAAACTATGGTAAAAAACTGTCAATTAAGTCTAGTTTCAAATCGGTCGTAAAAATATCGCTTGTATCAAATTAATCAGAGTATCGGCAAAAAAATTGGACATTTGCATTCGTCTAAATCGAATTAGCCGCCTCTCGCGAATATGGCGTGAAAACCCGTTGGAGCGCAATAATAATTTAATAATAACAAAATTTCATTCGAAGCGTCCATTAACGAGAGTTAATTTTATAAATGGATTAGTCAAATATAGTATACGCCATCTACTAATTTAAATTAACTTAATCGTGAGAGAAAGCTATACAATTAACGCTGAAACTGGAATTCAGTAAAAAATATGGATGTGTTCTGGCGTCACAGTATTTATTTATGTTACCAGGTTTCATATATTTTTCCTTTATATATACAGGGCGTCCTGAAACTAATGGGACGCAGAGCACGACTACCTTCCTTACATCAAAATAGTGCGGTATAGCCACACTTACCTTAGTCCATTTGTGGATAATAAAAAAAGTTACATATCATAGCATAGCATACAAGTTTAATAGATACATTTTTTTAGAATTCTTAGTTTCTTTTAAAAAAGATTTTTTCTATTTTTTTTGTTCACCCTGTAGGTGGGTGTAAAAAAAATCAATACTATACAGGGCGTTCCATTTAAATTAATCACATATTGCTCTAAACAATTTAGGATATTAGAACGTATCGACTTTACCGCCGAATTTTTAGAATTTTAATATCCATACTTTTTTGAGATATCGATATAGGCCCGCTGTAGTGGGACAACCGGTATACACGAGCAACACAGGCAATACAAAATTTTATGTTGTTTTAATTAATGGGTAACACCTCTCTAGCGGTCGAAAAAAAGGCCCAATTTTGATAATATATTGTGGGAGAATGAGGAATATGATTTCTTTTTGAGGGGTTAAACGTGTATTGAACTATAAAAAACAAAATTTCTATTGCTATTTTCATACAAAATAGCGGCGATACAGCGTATTTTTAAAAACACCTTTATCAAAAAAGCCCTCCACGGGCGGACAAATTTCTCGAAAAGTTTTAGACCTGGAACAAAAAATCAAAAATTTTCTTAATTGACTTATTATTGGCTAGAGAAGTACGTAGGGTTTTTTTAATTGATTTTTTGTAGACACTGTGCAATAACGAAAAAAAAAAATCGATTTTCGCCCTAAAAATTCAGCAGTAATTGTTTATTAAAAAAAAAAAAATACATTCTATCAAAAAACGGCTACGTACTTTTATGGAGAATATAATTGATGAGCTACTGTTTCATGTAAATTTCAAATCGATCGATGGAACGATCTTTGAGCAACGTGTCCGTCCAGTTCGAAAAAAGTCATTTTGAGATAATGATATTTAAAGTTTAAAATAATTTACTCATACATGTGTATTACGGAATCAAACCTTTTAATTTTGTTTTCGTTATAAGACCAATTGCATATGCTTTTTATGATCCTGAAGTACATCTTAAGCCAAAAAAAAAAAAAAAAAAAAAAAAAGATTTTTCGAAAATCGTAGAGTGGTATTACCCCTTAAGTAACTGCTCATGGTCAAAAGTTTACAAGCAATTTTGGACCTCAGATTCGTTTCGGTGGTCGATTACCACTATCTTTAGGACCAAATTATTAAATTGTCTTTATTGTGATTATCATATGTCAATCAATCAGTCAATGCCCGAAGACGTAAAATTGAGATGTTGAATTTAGTTGAGTAAAATAAAGTTCTAAACAAATCCAACACAAAGTCAAACATTGCTTGTGCATTTTTGGCAAATATAAACATGGCAAATAAATGGATGTGAAAACTTAAATCATGATTGTTAAATGTTGAGTTGATGAATTTTTTTTATTTATAACGAATAGAGTGCAGTTTCTTATAAAGTTTTTCTCTCTCAGGAAAATTGAAGCATACTCGCTCTCCCGTGCTGCTTATGGTGCCTACAATATTTTAATTATTATTAAGTATAAGTAAATATCTGTGATGTGTAATATTAATGCCCCAATAAAAAAGTTCTAGTGTAAAACGGCATATTCATTTTATTATTTCCGTCTATGTGGAGAAAAAAAAACTACCGAACAGGAAAACTCAAAATTAAACAGCCTTGGTCATAGATATATGCCATTTATCCGAAACCGTAATACATTCGAATTATTTTACAGCCAGATTAAAATATCAATGGTAGCTGTTGCCACAGCCAGAAATGGGTTCACTCGCAATTAGAAAAGTTATTAATGAAGAAATAGAAACAAATAAATATTTATACGAAAAATAACGGAATTTTGTGTTTATAAACGGAATGTAAATGTTTGTAAATAAATGTTTAAAAACATATATCTCGAAAACTGTAACAGATCACCAAAATTCAGAAAACGTTTGTTACTGCAAAATGTCTATATAGTCCGCAGTAAACTTAATAATCACCAAGCAATTCACGTTATAGTTATATATTCTTTTAAAGTGCTAAGGGTTTACATTTTTACGGTTTGAGGGGGTTGGCAAATACCTTTGACTAAAACTGTACAGTTGAAATTAAATTTGAAGATGACCTCACTTATGGAAAATACATATGGTTAGACATTTTAGACAGAACTCTACTGGCTTACCGGCCACACTTAGAGCCCACCACTCTCATGTTTGGGACGCGTCCATCTAAGAGATAAGTTCACATATCAATTTCCCTATATTCTATAATGTATGTAGTAGCCTAAAAAGTGGGATTATAAGAGTGTGGTATCCCATCCGGGGACACACTGTATAGACTGAACTTGTCTCAGTCAAGTCTAATGTGATGTAATGAAAACTAATAGATGCATAGCAAATTGTTATCACACTGTACATCGCAGTAGGCTATAATTAGACAAAAATGTGTAAAAAAGCAGTGCACGATTTAGAACAAAAAAAGAATAACTTGATGATGTCATTTTTGAAGTGAAAAGTGAAAAACGTGCTTAGTTGTAGGGAAACGCGTGAAAGAAACGCGTGAGGGAAAGTTTTGGCATTCAATTAATTACCTTTCAGTCAAGCTTTCGTGATTATTTTGAGTGTAACTGGCAAGGATTGACATATATACATTGTGCCCAAACCTCATATCATACTTTGGTGAGTACATACTTCAGCATCATGTCAGGGGTGAGCTGCTCTTTTTTGTCATTGGAGATAGCAGATAAGCTTATTGAGACTTAATACTTCCCCTTAGTAGGCGTCAAACTGGAGACTAATTTGCATCTTGCAGACAGGAGTTGCGAAAACTTCGAAGTAAACATGGGAAATGGATATAGTTCACAAAAAAAAAAACGCTGAAGAATTAATGAAGAAGGCTGGGCCTCAGATCCTTATCTGACGCCCAGCTGTTCTGGTTCTCAACGTTTCATAAACTTCGTGGCTACGTTATTTTATTTTTGCGCAAACGGAGTACTGTTTTCACTGGAGATTTTCTTTGGCCATTATTTCCAACACTTAAAATATCCGTCTAGTTTCATTGTTGGGGGTGTTGAATTTAAACTTCAGCCGACAAATACGCACCTACAATATACAGAGTCTCGACAACCTCACACGTACAACCTACAGCCCATAACATCGAAGTAAGAAATAAACACAAAACATTTAAACTAACCAACGTAGACACCGTAGAAACCACAAAAATGTATACCAATTCTTACCAATTAAAGTATACATCGCTTGTCCGGAAGAATAGTGACACATCTCGAAAATTAGAACTTGTCAAGAAACGCAATTGAGTCATTATAATCTTTCACTTAGCAATAGAGTGAAGTTTTTTTTTTCAATTATATTATACATAAATTACATAATACATATAATATAATATAATATGATTAAAAAAAAACTTCACTCTATCGCTCAGTGAAAGATTGTAATGACTTTGAATTACGTTTGTTGACAAGTTCTAATTTTCGAGATGTGTCAATATTCTTCCGGACAAGCGACATAGTTAAAACTACACCAATTTGCCAGTTATTACCTACGGCATATCACTCTCTAAAGGTACGGCCTCATGCAGTCGCTAGTCGCTCGTTTTCAGCGACAAATGAGGTCACGTGGTATGATTTTGAATTTTCCGCCATTTTAAGAATCGCAGCGACAAGTCGCAGCGTCAACCAAGAATGCGCGACAGAAATATCGAAAGGTGATATATCGATATGTACTGACCCTCTATTCCTAACCTCTTTAAATAGCAATAATAAAAGTAAACAGAACATACCAAATCGTGCGAAATCAATTAATAAATCATAATAATTAATGAGAGAATTCTTAAAATACAAGTGAAATAAAAAACAATATAATACGAGGGTGGGCTGATAAGTCCCGGGCCTTTCAATGAAAACATTAAAAACATTTTTTTTTATTTATTTCTCAACATGATCTCCAGAAAGGCTAATACATTTGTCATATCGGTGTCCTCAAAATAGCTGTTTACCGCATCAACGACCTCGTTGCTGTGAAATCTTCGGAGGGAACTTTAATTCGCAAATTTTTCCCATTGCAATGACTGAACGATGGGCCAGAGCATTGTTGTTAACACTCTAAAGTTGTCTTGTTAAAAATGATGTCGTTCAAAAACTAACCAAGCTTTTAATACAGACTAGCTTGTATCTATAGTTACAAGTCAGTACTTGTAACTATAGATACAAGCTAGTCTGTATTAAAACTATATGATGCTAGCGTCTAACTGGCCTTATAGAATAAAAAATTTCTTGTTTACTCATAAACTTACGTTTGTTAGGGCATATATTTTCATTTGTCTCTAATTCATTTTCGACCACACCTTCCTTATGATCGTCCATTAGAGACTGTCGAATTATGGATTTTCCATCATCTTAACAAATATTTTATTAAATACATTTTATCCGTCTCGCATTATTTTAATTGTTTTGTTACTTAGCTAACATTGGATAAAAGTAGTGGTTGTTATCGATATAAATATGCTCGTACCCTTCCATGCACGGATGATACGTAATTTCGTCGACAATTACTTCACATAGTCCACAGGTATAGACCACTTTTATCTTTAAAAAGAGAAAATCATTTTTACATGATTATAAATGGTTTACAAGAAAAGTAACGTTACTATCTTGCAAAAAATTCCATCGCGTTAAAATTAAGCTGAGATATAGTAAATATTTCTTATTGCTTTTGTTTTTATAATTACTGAATCCTCTGAAATATTGTCATTAAATCGTTAGAAATATTTACCTCATCTAAATCCATTGATTGCACTTATGCATGTATTTATTCCATGAATAACAATGCACACTCATTGCATTGTATGTAGTTGTTTATATTATAAAGGTTATGTATCGAATGTATCGATTATTTCTGTATCGATGTTTCGACCCTGATTTATTTCATCGCTCCTTTCCCAGCGACAAAGTTCAACTTGTTGGAAAAGTTGAACTTTTCCAATTTTGCCGCTGCGATTCATAAAATGGTCGAAAATTCAAAATCATACTTCGTGACCTCGTTTGTCGCTGAAAACGAGTGACTAGCGACTGAGGCCGTATCTTAATGTGATAAGATGGGACTAGACATACCTATTCTGATAGGTGAAGTCAACAACTACCAGACGTCGTTCTTGAAGCACAGTCTAACGGTAAAACCGTTAAGCTGAGTAATATCCGGAAGGTGCTGACTTAGTCGGACCTATTAGAATTTGTCGAGTCCCATCTAATCACACTAGAGTGCGACACTTCCTAGGTGATGATACACTGATGAGCATTTATCTCGTTCAAACGACATTTGAAGGAACTTAAATTAAATGAAAAAACTGTTTATTGAATTTTTCAACTTTCCAAGCATTTTCCATGGCTAAACGTTATTAACGAAAATTGCTTAGTATCTTCTATACTTCAACAAAACATTATTGATGAGTCATCCGCGTGATTTGAGGATATGGCAAACAATGAACGTTTAATGTACTTACCGTTAGCGTGTGCTCCGAGAAAGACTCCGGTGGTTGAATGAACCAACTTTATTGAACACATCGGAACACGTCTAGTTCCACTTGTGTACAAGAGGGGGCTGTACCTCATAGTTAACACCATCGTAAGCTCTCCTAGTCAGGATATAAGCTGACACGCTTGTTCTTCGTCGAAATGTGAAGTTAGTGAAATTTTAACTAACGGAAGTACTGGGGTGTTGCCGATCTTAAACGTGATGGCCGTGACATGACGCGTGTGGCGTGACGAGCATGGTGTAATGGTCGTAACGTGACGAGCGTGACGTGACGGTCGTGACGTGACGGTCGTGACGTGACGGTCGTGACGTGACGAGCGTGACGTGATGAACGTGACGTGATGGGCGTGACGTGATGAACGTGACGTGACGATCATGACGTTATTCGCAGGATACGAAGCAGCAACTGCAGACAACATTGTTTCAGAGTATTATTCCTCGTCAGAACAGTTTAGCTTAAATAAGATTCAAAAAAAGGTAAGTGTATGATAGAAAATACAAGAACAGCGAAATAGACGTAGTAGGAACTCCAGTTAACGTTGTTTCGGGGTATTGCTCCTCATCAGTAGCTTAAATAAGATGGAATAAAGAGTAAACAATTTCTAGCATTATGCGTGTTTTTATTTATTATATCCAATACTAAATACTAAGACTAAAATAACTATTATTACAAGCTAGTATTTATTTTTGATAAAAATTTTCATCAAATTTGATGAAGGCAGTCTTCATCAAATTCGATAAAAATTTCCGTTGTCTCCATTATTCTTAGTAAAAGTTTGTTAAAAATGAATGCGACGGTGGAAATTTTATCAAAACTGGCGAAGGAGCCGGTGGTAAATTTTGTCAAAAATGACGGAGGCGCCGGTGATAGAAAATTTTATCAAAAATGCCGGAGGTGCTGGTGAAAATTTTGTTAAAAATGGCGAAGGAGCCGGTGGCAAATTTTATTAAAAATGGCGGAGGCGCCGGTGGAAATTTTATCAAAAATGGCGAAGGAGCCGGTGGTAAATTTTGTCAAAAATGACGGAGGCGCCGGTGATAGAAAATTTTATCAAAAATGCCGGAGGTGCTGGTGAAAATTTTGTTAAAAATGGCGAAGGAGCCGGTGGCAAATTTTGTTAAAAATGGCGGAGGCGCCGGTGGAAATTTTTATCAAAACTGGCGAAGGAGCCGGTGGTAAATTTTGTTAAAAATGGCGAAGGAGCCGGTGGTAAATTTTGTCAAAAATGGCGAAGGAGCCGGTGGTAAATTTTGTCAAAAATGGCGAAGGAGCCGGTGGCAAATTTTTGTTAAAAATGACGGAGGCGCCGGTGGAAATTTTATCAAAACTGGCGAAGGAGCCGGTGGTAAATTTTGTCAAAAATGACGGAGGCGCCGGGTGCAAATTTTTTTGCCACCAGCTCCTTCGCCAGTTTTGATAAAATTTCCACCGGCGCCTCCGCCATTTTTAACAAAAATTTGCCACCGGCTCCTTCGCCATTTTTAACAAAATTTTCACCAGCACCTCCGGCATTTTTGATAAAATTTTCTATCACCGGCGCCTCCGTCATTTTTGACAAAATTTACCACCGGCTCCTTCGCCATTTTTGATAAAATTTCCACCGGCGCCTCCGCCATTTTTAACAAAATTTGCCACCGGCTCCTTCGCCATTTTTAACAAAATTTTCACCAGCACCTCCGGCATTTTTGATAAAATTTTCTATCACCGGCGCCTCCGTCATTTTTGACAAAATTTACCACCGGCTCCTTCGCCATTTTTGATAAAATTTCCACGGGCGCCTCCGCCATTTTTAACAAAATTTGCCACCGGCTCCTTCGCCATTTTTAACAAAATTTACCACCGGCTCCTTCGCCAGTTTTGATAAAATTTTCTATCACCGGCGCCTCCGTCATTTTTGACAAAATTTACCACCGGCTCCTTCGCCAGTTTTGATAAAATTTCCACCGGCGCCTCCGTCATTTTTGACATTCGCAGGATGTACCTAGAAAAACAATGCAGCAACTGCAGACAACGTTGTTTCAGAGTATTATTCCTCGTCAGAACAGTGTAGCTTAAATAGGATTGAAAAAAGGGTAAGTGAATGATAGAAAACACAAGAACAGCGAAGAAGACGTAGGAACTCCAGTCAACGTTGTTTCGGGGTATTGCCCCTCATCAGTGCAGTGTAGCTTAAATAAGGTGGAATAAAGAGTTTAGAATAAATAATGTTTAGAATTATGCGTGTTTTTAATGACCATGTCCCGTACGTGACGGTCATCACGTGACGAGCGTGACGTGACGATCGTGACGTGATGGCCGTGACGTGACGAGCATAGCGTGATGGTTGAGACGTGACGGTCGTGACGTTACGAGCGTAACGTCCGGTCATGACGTGACGAGCGTGACGTGACAGTCATCACGTGACGAGCGTGACGTGACGAGTGTGACATGATGAGCGTGACGTGATGGCCGTGACGTGACGAGCATAGTGTGATGGTTGAGACGTGACGGTCGTGATGTGACGAGCATGACATGACGGTCACGACGTGACGAGCGTAACGTGACGAGTGTGACGTGACGATCGTGACGTGATGGCCGTGACGTGACGAGCATGGCGTGATGGTTGGAGACGTGACGGTCGTGGCGTGACGGTCATGACGTGACGAGCGTGACGTGACGAGCATGGCGTGATGGTTGAGACGTGACGGTCATGACGTGATGAGCGTGACGTGACGAGCGTGACGTGATGGTCGTGATGTGTCGAGCGTGACGTGACACTCGGCCATGCACGGCGACGCATTCGGTAACGAGCGTGACATGATGGCCGTGATGTGACGAGCATGACGTGATGATTGAGACGTGACGAGCGTGACGTGACGAGCATAGCGTGATGGTTGAGATGTGACGGTCGTGATGTGACGAGCATGACATGACGGTCATGACGTAACGAGCGTGAAGTGATGGTCGTGATGTGACGAGCATGAGATGATGGTTGAGACCTGAAGGTCGAGGCGTGACGGTCTTGACGTGACGAGCGTGACGTGACGAACATGACATGACGAACGTGACATGACTAGCGTGACGTGATGGCCGTGACGTGACGAGCATAGTGTGATGGTTGAGACGTGACGGTCGTGATGTGACGAGCATGACATGACGGTCATGACGTAACGAGCGTAACGTGACGAGTGTGACGTGACGAACGTGACGTGACGATCGTGACGTGATGGCCGTGACGTGACGAGCTTAGCGTGTCGGTCGTGACGTTACGAGCGTAACGTCCGGTCATGACGTGACGAGCGTGACGTGACAGTCATCACGTGACGAGCGTGACGTGACGAGTGTGACATGATGAGCGTGACGTGATGGCCGTGACGTGACGAGCATAGTGTGATGGTTGAGACGTGACGGTCGTGATGTGACGAGCATGACATGACGGTCATGACGTAACGAGCGTAACGTGACGTGACGAACGTGACATGACGAGCGTGATGTGATGGCCGTGACGTGACGAGCATGGCGTGATGGTTGGAGACGTGACGGTCGTGGCGTGACGGTCATGACGTGACGAGCGTAACGTGACGAGTGTGACGTGACGAGCGTGACGTGATGGCCGTGACGTGACGAGCATGGCGTGATGGTTGGAGACGTGACGGTCGTGGCGTGACGGTCATGACGTGACGAGCGTGACGTGACGAGCATGGCGTGATGGTTGAGACGTGACGGTCATGACGTGATGAGCGTGACGTGACGAGCGTGACGTGATGGTCGTGATGTGTCGAGCGTGACGTGACACTCGGCCATGCACGGCGACGCATTCGGTAACGAGCGTGACATGATGGCCGTGATGTGACGAGCATGACGTGATGATTGAGACGTGACGAGCGTGACGTGACGAGCATAGCGTGATGGTTGAGATGTGACGGTCGTGATGTGACGAGCATGACATGACGGTCATGACGTAACGAGCGTGAAGTGATGGTCGTGATGTGACGGTCATGACGTGATGAGCGTGACGTGACGAGCGTGACGTGATGAGCGGGACGTGATGGTCGTGATATGTCGAGTGTGACGTAACACTCGGCGATGCACGGCGAAGTATTCGGTAACGAGCGTGACGTGATGGCCGTGATGTGACGAGCATGACGTGATGGTTGGAGACGTGACGGTCATGACGTGACGAGCGTGACGGTACGAGCGTGACGTGACGAGCATGGCGTGATGGTTGAGACGTGACGGTCATGACGTGATGAGCGTGACGTGACGAGCGTGACGTGATGAGCGGGACGTGATGGTCGTGATATGTCGAGTGTGACGTGACACTCGGCGATGCACGGCGAAGTATTCGGTAACGAGCGTGACGTGATGGCCGTGATGTGACGAGCATGACGTGATGATTGAGACGTGACGGTCTTGACGTAACGAGCGTGACGCGACGACCGTGACGTGACGAGCATGTCGTGATGGTTGAGACGTGAAGAGCGTGACGTGACGGTCGTGACGTGACGGTCGTGACGTGACGAACGTGACGTGATGGCCGTGACGAGCATGGCGTGATGGCCGTGACGAGCATGGCGTGATGGTTGGAGACGTGACGAACATGGCGTAATGGTCGTAACGTGACGCGACATTCATTACGTGATGGGCGTGACGTGACGAGTGTGACGTAATAATGACGGTGTAATATCTCACCGGTGCATTTTTTACATAACCAGCGCACCCGGCATTTTTGATAAAATTTGTCACTAGTGCATTTATCACATCTCCCATCATTTTTTATATAATTTGTCACCGACGTCTTCCGTCATTTTAGATAAACCTTCACGTCGATGCCACCGTGATGTTTGACAAAATTTGCGCCTCCTTAAAATGTTGACACGGGAACCTCCATCACTTTTAGGGAGAGAAGGAAACCAAAATACTTCCCTTTGTCCGTTTAAGATAAATTGTCCCCATTGGAAACAAATTTTCTGGAGTAATAGTTACTTTGGTCTACTGCCAAATTAGCCAATAACCTATTCAATGAAGGAACTAACGGTCCATCGCCCGCAGGATAGCCCTGTCTTGGGATAGCGTAAATGTTAAGTGTTACAAGTGTATGTACTATATACCCTCTCTCTACCAGCGAAGAAGACGAAGGAACCCCAGACAATGTTGTTTCGAGGTATTGCCCCTCATCAGTATAGCTCAAGGGAAATGGAACATAAGGTAAACAATGTCACTACTTAATATAAAATACAATACCAAACAATAGAGGAATTACAACGGGCTTATTTATAGAAGGCTCTTTCCACAGTAGACTAAAGTAACTTATTAGGTACAGGAAATTTGTTTCCAACGATAGCAGTTTCTCTTGAAGGGAAAATATCCACTATCTTTTGTCCTTCAAGGTGGAGAAGGTTGACGCGTCAAATTTTAAAGTTAGAAATATTGTTAAAAATAATTGAATTAATTAATTTTATTAAAAATGATGGAGGCGTTGGTTAATGGCAAATTTTATCAAAAATGTCGGAGGCGCTGGTGAAAATTTTGTTAAAAATGGCGAAGGTTCCGGTGGCAAATTTTAAAAATGACGGAGATGCCGGTTGAAATTTTATCAAAAATGACGGAGGCACCGGGGACAAAATTTTTTTGTCACCGATTCCTTCGTCATTTTTGATAAAGATTTACACCGGCGACTCCGTAAGTTTTTTCAAAATTTGTCACCGGCGCCTCCGTCATTTTTGATAAAATTCCCACCGACGCCTCCGTCATTTTTAACAAAATTTGTCACCGGCACCTCGACGGAGGCGTTGGTGATGGCAAATTTTATCAAAAATAACGGAGGCGTCGGTTGATGTTAATTTTTTTTAAATAACGGAGGCGCTGGTAAACAGTTTTATAAAAAATGGTGAATGAGTCGATGTGATGTTTTATCGATGCCTCCGTCAATCATGACAAAATATTTCGTCGGCACCTCCGTCATTGTTTATAAAATTTGTCGCTAAAGCATCTGTTATTTTGGAAAAAAATTGTCAATGGCGCATCAGTCTTTTTTTTTGCAATCTGCAAGTTCGGTTACGGCCACGTCAGAAGAACTTGCAAGAAATTCACGAAGGTGCCGTGCCCACCTCTTACCTAACACCTATGTTGATCAACTAATGACTGTTTTACACATACCAATTTTTCTCGCAATAAATTGTACAAGTTGACCTTCAATTTATTGGAATACGTGTAAAACAGAAATTGCGCCCAATTTATTGTCCACAATAAATTGTAGAATTTAGAACTTGCTGTAATTTCTTGGCCAATTTTAGGGATATTTAGTAACTTTTCACATTTATTTCGTTGTACCAACCTAATAATGAGATAAGCGGTTTCTCTTAGGAACAAACATTATGATAACTCTTAGGTTTTAGTCATTGAGAGTTGGCAGTGTTGAAATTGGCCAATAAATTGTTACAAATATATTGCCAAGTGTAAACAGTTACTAAAATTGGACAATTTATTGAAAAATAAATTCTACAATTTATTGTGCAATAAATTGGTATCTGAAAAAAAGTCACAAAAGTCGCGTGTAAACAATTTACACGCGACTGGTTTCTCCTGGCTTCTTCTTCGGCTAATCCTCGCCAACTGGGTGGAAATACCTGCTCGACCGGGGTGGAAATAACTGCTTATCGCGGAACGCATTTCCATCACCACCTAACAACTATCCCCAAATTTACTTATTGAAATGCCAAATGAAATATTGAATAAATACATCAAATACACCATACTGGATCACCTATTTTATACTGCAGGTTTACTTACACTGTAACTTTAAGCTGAAGTCCTGATTTTTCACTGTGGTCGGCCATCATGAATGTTCCATATTGGACCCGTCATATTGAATTAATTTTTTTACCATCAATTCAAGTTTAAATGGAAGGACATACTACGTTCTTCGTAATGCATACGTAATTCCGAATATTTCGTCGGTCTGTAACGCGTAGTTTGTAATGACTCGGATCAGATTCTCATTTCACTTGCAGCGGCGTTGAGGATTTTTGCCTGTTGTGTCCGCAAGTAGCTTTAGCCTGTATGTTATGTATGTATGTACCTTTTCGTGCAGAATTCCGAAGATATTTTGGGAGGTGATGTGAAAAAAAATTCTAAACAGAATGTTAATCCAAAGTTAGTTATTTTCAGGACGATTGAAGAAAAATGAATGTATATTTTGATGCTTTTGATCGAACTCGTATACGACTCTCTCCTGCTAGTTTTAAAACATGTGACGCAATAACATTCGACTTGGCGAGGAATTGTTTTTATGATTTAATTAAATCGAGCAAATTAAGTGGAAATTTCGCCTGAGCGCGGATTTCAAATTAAAAATTAATTGATATTTTTTTTCAGAAAAAGCGATTTCAATTTATCTTCCTTCTTTAATTTAGCATTTTACATGCAACATTTAGTCGCGTAATCGGTTTTGCTATTTTGCCCGCGTAGTTAATAGCTTTAATTACTTCCACATCCACGTAGAAAGTAGGAATATGTTATCGGTGGAAAAATGCATTACCTAATATACGTGGGTCGGAAATTAAGTTGATGCTAGGTATTTTATAAATACAAACAATATCACACATAAAGAAAATGCTATTTAAAGAAACCACACACTGTTTATTATAAAACTGAACTGCGATGTAGGTCATCTGTAGGCGATGAGAAATGCCCTCATTGATTTTGTTAAAGTCTGCTGATCAGTACCTTCCCAAATACGTTTCAAGGTAGCAGTAGAGACTGGCCTAATTTTCTTTCAGAAAAAAATCGATCTATATGATCCCAAGGTGCTCGATGGGGTTCAGATATGGATTCTGGGGAGGTCAAAGTAGCAGTCAATGTTATTGTTGATGGCATACTGCGTAGCAACACTCAAGGTGTGCTTAGAGTCATTACCTTGTTGAAAGATAATTGACTAAACAAAGGTTCTGGATGGAATTTTGTAATTCTCTTAAAAATTATCTCTTAAAATTTTGACATAACCTTTTGTTCTGACAGTATTTCACCTATTACGACTAAATTTTCAACTCCGGGGTACTTCGTATCCCGAGACATACCTATATAATAATTGACCCATGTCGTTTCGTATCTGTTTGACTGACGTTTAATCTTTGGCGGAGAAAAAAAGCTGTCGTTCTTTCCGCAAAACCATACTACGTCTGTGTGACCCTAATGACTAAGTAAGGCAGACGACAATAGAAAATATGTCTTATCGAATGAGTTTTGATTTAAAACGATAATCAAATACGGAGGAGGGTAAATTCTTGTATGGGTGTGTCTCAGATTATGGTTTATTTAATTTATGAATCATTTGTGAGTTGTGAGAGAAGGTGACCAACTTTGAACTAATGTAACAAGTTTTATTATTCCTAAAACCACTCTTTCATCTTATTAAAATCGATTACCACGCAACCATTGACCATCTCAGTTACTTCGGCTAATTACCAATACATTTGCGATCTGTAGCACTTGATTTGTGATGACTTACTTCATTATTTGCTGATTGGACTGTATACTTTACAGTTCTACAGAATGTCATAGATACATATGGATTTCATTTTATCCTGGACCGTTAATAACTCACTCAATTTATATGATATATTTTATTGTACGATAGTTTAACCGAATTATAGTAGAACCGGTCCGTTGATCATAATTTCCAGTGTCATGTTATTATAACATAATTCATACGTGTGTTAGTGAGAGCAGAAGTTAACAACCTCCCTCACCACTATGTAGTAGGTCTTATCTGAATCAATACCGTCGACATCCCGGGTGAAAAGGCGAGGTGTGTGCAGAGAGCAGTTGTTAATCGTGCAATGTGACGTTACGTATAAATGATGTATTTATTATCACGTTGTTTTGTCTATATTTGTTGATTGTTGATTGTTTCTATTTACCAGACGTTCACAAACAATTTTGGACTTCAGATTTGTTATTATCGTGTCTTCTTGGATAAATATTTACAACAGTAAGAAATTCTCGCATGTAGAAACGTTTGTCGCTGATTTTTTCTGGTCTGAGTTCCGTCTTTCTTGATATCAAAACGAATAAATTTTATATCTTCGCTTGTTGACTGCATGTTGACATATTATTATTTAGCGAAATCGTTATCGTAGCTAAGTAACCTAGTGAGAAAATTTTGATATTGATTTTTAACATTTCCCAACTACGTTGCTTTTCTACAACAACGTTTTCTCTAATAAAATCGAAAAACCTCTTATATTTGTTTCTAAATTATGAAAAAAAATATATATACTGCAAATATTCCGCAGAGCGTTACTGAGATCCCAGGGTGTTCTGCAGTTTTTTTGAAACTTTTTTCGCAAACTTTGCTGACGGTTTTTTCACTATAAATCCTTTATGTAAGAGGTGTATAGTCATCACCTAAAAATGAAGTGGGTCCCATGCGTCGTTTTCAAGATATGGCTAACTGAAATATCACCAACCGCTACTGCCTTACAATGCGATTTACTTAGAACACACAT
Source organism: Aromia moschata (assembly GCA_029963805.1). Taxonomy (NCBI): domain Eukaryota; kingdom Metazoa; phylum Arthropoda; class Insecta; order Coleoptera; family Cerambycidae; genus Aromia; species Aromia moschata. The sequence continues at coordinate 255,529 of JAPWTK010000037.1, forward strand.
TTTTTTAAGGCTTACTCTAATTTAAAATATTATAGTTCTATTCGTCCTGGTAAAAAGGCAGGCGATCCAGTTGTTACGGATTTGAGAGCCTTAAAGTACAATGGATTAGATCTTACCATTGAGTATAAATTGAAAATGACAGATACCTGGCAGTCCATCCCCCAAACACCCCGAAAAATGTTCAGCCGAAAAGCCGGTTGGTTTGTACAGCACTGCCCCTGGCATTCAAAAGGACAAGTATGACAACTTGCAAGCACTAACCTAAGTTCTTACAGCTGACTACCATGTGTTTTACAAAATCTTAAAATATTAAGGTTTTTTTGATTAGTTTGTGTTTAGTTTGAAAATAAAATGCCTTGTTATACTATACCTCTTGTTTCAGTAGCTGCACAAACCTCGTACATATAACTAATTAATAATAACCAAACCTCGTAAGTTACTTTTTTCTGTATAATTCTGCAATATTACCCCAAAAACAAAAAATGTATACCGTGTCATTTTTTTTATTCAATATTATCAGGATATTTTCATTAGTTTTTTATTTTATTTAAAAAATTATAAAATAGAATGTTTTTTGTTGTGTTTCTCTCCTGGAAAATGTTGTGTTTCTCTCCTGGAAAATGTTGTGTTACGCACTTACGAAGTTTGAGAATATTGTCGACGACATTTGCATTCTATTCTAATTCCGGGCCGCGAATAAAAAACGGAATTAATAAACCCGCGCATAAATTGCACACATCCTAGTTGCGAACTTTAATGAAACGCCGTCGTTTTCGGCGGGTATCGGATTAAACCGATGACATCTTATAAATCTCTAATCTCCGCCCCGTTCTGGCGCCTATCCAGTGTTGATGTCACGACGCCGTAAGCATTTTTTAATGGCATGGAAATTTATTTAAATAAATCATTGAGGGGCGGAAAACTTCGGATCGGAGGACGAATTTTGCGTTCCACATTTTCCCTAGCCGAGACAATTCGTTGCCCCGAATTCATGTCTGTGTTTTTGTTTTAGGTGAGTTGCTCTAACCCGTACGATATCCTACTGAATCGGTGGTAAGCAAATACAAAATTTTATTCGTAGTATGCCTATAAAGTATTTGAAAAAACTATTTTTTTAGTTCTTGAAATACTTCCAGGGATCAATACTTCTACTCTATTTCCATTCTAAATTGAAAATAGGTAGAAAAAAGCAAGGTTGTCCGATATATTTTCTAAAATTGCTAAGCTCACTACACGAGTATACTTCATACTTCAGTAAACTCTTAGTTCGTGAAGTTCTTAGAAAGCTAGTTTGGAAAAATTTAAAAAAAATACATAGATATAAATTTATTAGTTAGCATTAAAATAAAGCGTTTAAAATTGCTGGAAAAAATAATTATAAATTCAAACAACTTTATGTATATTACTATACTTAAGAAAATTTTGAAGAGCCGGCAACGGCGGCTCAGGCGGCTGGCCGCACAGAGTAAAACCACTGGCGGTAACACCGGTCAACGAGATTATTAGACTACTTTGCATTTAATACATTGCTAATACTTCTTCGGTCCACTGTGCCATACAATTTTTACGACGTCGTTAAAATGATTTACGACTTTAGGCACTCAACTTGTTTAAGACGCCAGTGACGTGTATTTTAGCTAGGTTTATTAACACAGACAATTTTTTGAGATTGTCTGGCTAAATGAGCATTATTTACAGCAAATTATATTACAAATATTAAGAGTTTTGTATGCAGGCTAATTTTAATCTCCTATATTGATTTGAATGAAAAAAATTATTTCATAATTTTCGAATTTATAAAAGATATATGCACGCCCATGGAATCATAAAGTTGCACCGCTTTTTTTGTTCCCCAGGCGTATTTATCATTTTCAATTAAAATTAGAAGGACTATACATCTAATGTTTCCATGATTAATTAGACTAAATCCCTGATTTTATTAAAGATTTGTTGTCATTGTGGCCTATATGAACTGTATGACCTGATTAACCTCTATGACCTAGAGGTTATGGTAGAGTTTATACGATGTGTGTTATAAATTAAGTAATGATACTGATGTTTTAAAATTGTGTTATTCGAATAGAATTACAATTCAGTATTGTCTGCTTCAAAATAACTTCCTTGGGAAGCCACACAGCGCTGGAGACGGTTCTTCCATTCATCATAGCAGTGGTGGGATTATTATACTGAATTTTTCTATGGCCCCAAAATGACGTCCCTTGAGGTGATTTTTTAATCTCATGAAGGAAAAAAGTTACAAGGACTCAAGTCAGGCGAATAAGGAGGCTGAGGAGCCACAGGAATGTATTTACTGGCTAAAAACTTGTTTACTGCAATGGCTGTGTGACAAGGCGCATTGTCGTCATGCAGCATCCAGTTGTTCTTGATATTTGGTCTCACACGCATGACCCATGAGTTTTTCAAGAACATCTCCTTGCTATCAATTTCCTTGCTATCAAAAAAGCAAATCAGCATGCATTTGATCTTCGACTTGTTATTCTTGCTTTTTTGGGTCTAGGAGAACTTGAAGTGTGCCATTCCATACTTTGGCGCTTGGTTTCCAGGTCGTACTCATCACCAGTAATGACATGTTCCTTAAAATGGGGATCATTTTCAATCAGTTCCAAAGAGTCCAGACATATTTCTCTCCTGATGTTCTTTTGTTCCTGCGAAAGGTTTTTTGGTACCATTTTTGCGCAGATTTTTCTCATCCCCAATTCGTTAGTCAAAATCTGATGAACAGTGGTGTGATTCAAATTTAACTCTTCTCCCATCACTCTTGTCGTCAACCGACGATCTGAACGCACAAGAATCCGTATTCATCGGTTCTTGAAGATGAAGGCCTTCCGCTGCGTGGTTCATCTTGACTCTCTTCCTTCTGAGAATGTCTTAAACCACCGAAAGACCCTAGGCTCATGAAATCACACTGTCTCCGTAGGCGTGTTGAAGACTGAAGCAAAACCTGAGCACACCGTTGCTCAAAATTAATATCACTCATTTTTAAAACGCACTAGAAAAAACCGGTTTACGAAAACAGTCGCAAAAAACAAACAAATGACTCTAACATCTTCAAACTTGTACTGAACGTGCATTACATGTTAACCTACCGCGTTTCCAAGTCCCGTCTCCGCAGTGTTGTTACATCGGGCGCTACGTTGCCAGTCTCATTATTTAATTTACTCGTATGTATAATATCAATAAATTCCTGATCTTCTGCAGTTGCAGACAGGACACTGTTATGCTGTGATGCATTTTATATATTCGTTATTGACAATGTCTGTATTCTGTAGTCTGTATTCGTCAATGAAATGGCAAAAGGGACTACGTAAAATGTATATTGTAAATTTTATACCGTTAAACATACTTTAGTATTTAACGTGTAAGACTTCTGCAGATATTGAGGAAATGCGAAACGTATTGCGTTTCTCCGCAACGGTAACTGTAAATACATAAAATTTAATGCGTTTTAAATTGCGAGTAATAAATTAGTATAAATTTCACATGGCACAACGTCTACCTGTAACAGTTTTATTGTTTATTGTTTTATTCCTTAATTAGTTAATAAAGTATTCTCTAATCTGGCGTTCAGTTTCACCGTTTCCGCGTAAGACAAAAGAAAAATTATTGCACAAGGAATCACGAATTCCGTAGCCACTTTTTGTAATCATATTCAAACAGTATGTTAGTAACTAACACCATCAATAACCAGTGATCGTTAGTTTGATAAGTTTTCGTTAAAGGATTCTTATTTAAAAACTTCATGCCTTACCTTTTCTGAGGATTTCATTTAAATATCATCGGTTTAAAGGGAAAACTCATTACTAACATCAAGGCAAAAACTGCGATTTTCTAAAAACAAAAGACGACAAAGTCATTTTCAGAGGATCCAACGATGTAATAAGTACTTCTTTTTAACTAGCCCTTGTCCCATATATTTTTCGTCCACCATATTTGATTTAGATGACGTCACATAGCTCATCGTATTTTCGAATCCATTCATTTGATACCCATGTCAAAGGGGTCGTGAAGAAAAATGTAAGCCACCATCTTGGGGCGTCCGCCATATTGGAAAAACGATATTAAACGTACTGTATTGAATTGTCATCGGATTTAAATAAGTGTACCAAATTTCGTATTTTTCCGATAACGGAATTGGTTCAAAATTGTCTTGCAAGTTTTGAACCATAATAATTCCATAATGTAACAAGTTATTGCGAGTTTATTATTGAAATTAGAAAAAAGTTTCTCAGACGAAAGTTACAGATTTTTTTCATAAATTTTTATAAAATGCTAAGTGATAAAACAATTGAACATCAGAAAACATGAAAATGAACACAAAAACAGCACAAATGTTATTAAAGTACTCGTATTTAGCATTGAAGCAGTAAAATTTTATTTAAATGATAAGTTTGATGTGTGAATTGGCAAAGGCGGAACTGTTCAGTGGCCTCGAATTTGGAAGACGAGGTTTATAAATACACTAATGCAAATTTAAATGCATTAAGACATAAACTTGAACAACTCATGTCAAATTTAAATGAACATAATCCTAATTTTATAGTAAATGCAATTTCTAAAATTACTGAGGACTATACCAAGTACAGATATATCAAAAGTACAGCATTTGCGATTATTTTTATTTATGCTCTTTGAAAAAATCAGATTTAGTATTTGTTTAAAATTATGTTTAAAGTCCTAAAATTTGTTTAAACTTCGAACTTTATTACTTATTTTTGTAAAATTGCACAGTAAAAGTAAACATAGACGTATTATATATTTTTGAAAAAGGAAAAATTCGAGGAATTGGAATATACAATAATGTACAGGGTGTTACATTAAAAAAAATACAACTTTGGTTGAGTTTCATGGTTAAATCAATTATGTTTTCTCATATTTATACATATAATATTGTATGTTTATATATACATAGCATACAAATTTATGCAAAAATCTATAACTTTCATCTGACGACTTTTTTCTAATTTCAATGACAAAACTCGCAATAACTTGTTAGATTATAGAAACTAACCCTATACATGTAAACATACAAACATTGCAAGCTAAATAAAAGCTTATAAAAATTGCCATGGGATTGCCATGTGAAAAAATCAGGATAACTTTAAAGGTTATCTCTCTAAAACAGTTAATGATCAAAAAAGTGGTGTATTAGTCAAAACATGCATTGTAATTAAAATTTTATCTTTCATTTTTTTTTTCGAAAACTTGTTTGGTTAGTTATTGAATTTGTGAGGTACTATTGCCGCCCTCTGTATATAATTCAAAGTTCATAATTTTTACCGTTTATTTCTTTCAAGTCACTCGACTCTAATGAGAATAACTTGGCAGTATCGTGGTCTTATTTTATTTTTCGCCGTTAAATTTTGGTGTTTCGTTTGCAGACCGACAAATAACTTGTGTAATTACCGAGTTGCTTAAGAAAACTTGATTATATTTGTGCGATCTTCTAAACTTTGCGGAAGTTGTTCTTTGATGTATTTACATGTACCTACTTGCTTAAGTTAATCCTTCCACTCTTTTGTTTTCGGGGTTAATAAAACCAATTAAAAAAACCAAATTGTAAGGGTGCGAAAAAACGTAAATATATTTTTAATAGAACACCCTGTATTTTTTTTGTTTTAACATTTATCTGTAGTTTTCTGATCACAAAAACGTATCATGATATTGTGTTAAACTTAATAATACCTAATAGTATTAAATACGTAACTACATATCTCTAAAACTATTGAATTAATCAAACAGTAGTGATACCTACATTTGTGCGATTAGAAACTAAGAATAACACGTTTAAGCAAAAAATACGTTTTCGTACCCTTATAATTTGAGTATTTTTAAATTTTAATCTGTTTGAGTATTCTAAGAATCCACAAAGAAACTTTATTTTAATTTTTCGATTCGATGAAAATTAAGAGATATAAAGGGGTGTCAATTTTAGGTGACTTATCCTGTACATATGTATATTATTCACAGCGAATCCTTGACTGCATTCAAATTGAGTGGATTTATACACGGTTAGTAAAAAGTATGTAAATACCTGGGTGTAGTTCCTGTGGTTTATTCTTGTTGGATAAATTTGGGAATCCGTATGTAAAAGAATCCAAGGATTCGAGAAATTATTGTATTTTTTTTTTATTCAACGGGAAGTACATGCAACTTTATTTTTTTAAATAGACTCCCTGTATATTTGTCAAATTTTGAATTCCTTTTTTTTTTCCAGTCACTTTTGAGAAACACTAATTAGGTCCAAAATTCATAATAAGGACATTAAGAGAAAAACTAGAAATGTTGTATTATAGTAAAATATGATTTTTCGATAAATTTTTATTTAACACTCTTTTAATAATCCTTGAGAGTGATCATTCTATGAGGTGTGGCTATTAAATAACCCAACTGATGTCATAACACTGGCAGCAGTGCTGGAGGTCCGCTTCTGTTAGCTGGTTCAGAACCTCCGTCGCTTTTGCTTTAACCGCTTCCACACATTCGAATCTTGTCCGCTTCAGCGCCGATTTGACCTTGAGAAATAAAAAAAGTCACTGGGGACAAGGTCGGGCGAGTATGGTGGATGTTCCAACACAGTAATGCCGTATTTTGCAAAAAACGCCCTCACAGACAAAGCAAAATGGGCCGGTGCATTGTCTTGGCGAATCATCCATGATTTGGTCTTCCACAAATCGGGTCTTCGTCTTTTCACACGCTCACGAAGGGCCGTCAGAACCTCGATGTAATAAATTTGATTGACCCTCTTGTCCTCGGGGACCCAGTGAACGTAAACAATGCCTCGAACGTCAAAAAAAAAGCGATAATCATCGCTTTGAATTTGGATTTGCTATCCTGCCTTTTTTTTTTTGACGAGTTCAAGCTCTTCCAATGCATGGATTGGCGCTTTGTTTCGGGGTCGTAAGTAAAAAAAAAATAAGTCTGGATCAGTGTCAATGTTGTTTAGAATGTCAGCGCAAATGTTCATTCTTGATTCCTTTTTTTCGGGAGTGAGGAGCACCCTTTGGCACCCTTTTTGCGCAAACTTTGCGCATGTTGAACGATTCATGCAAAATCTGGCGAACACATTCTTTGTCGATTCCTGTTATTTCAGCAAGCCCTCGGATGCTTAGACGACGATCTTCGCGGATTAATTTACCGATTTTTTCATTGTTTTCGTCCGGTTTTGATGTTGAGGGCCGTCCGGGGCGCGGATCGTCTTCGGTCGTTTCACGTCCCTCTTTAAACCGTTTAAATCACTCAAAAACTTGTGTGCGGGATAAACATTCATTCCCGTACACTTCTTTTAACATTGCATAAGCTTCTGTAAAAGTTTTCCTCAGTTTAACAAGAAACTTGAGATTAACCCGTTGCTCCATCTGAACACTTAACATTTTTTCGGCGCGTCACTGGTGCGTAGACTAATTCAAACGACTGCTACAGTCAAACTGAGCGACCCACTGGCTTGTCCGGCGAGCTCAGGGTGGGAAAGTTCCACCAGACACAGTTCTGTTCAAACTTGTCGCGACACGCTCGCAGCGCGCTGGTAGCAGCATCAGTTCGGTTATTTAATAGCCACACCTCATATATAAAATGAACTTCTGTTCAGTATGACCTTTTGTAAATAAAGAAATTGTGTTATTGTACGTACATAATGAGGTGGAATTGACTATCTTTTTGTTCATTACTTTACTTTTAATTAGATCTATTGACTTCTAGTTCGGCTAATTCCTGAAAAATCACAGGTCCAGATTCCGTAAACCGCAAGTGGTACCCTTGTGTAAGAAAAACCGTAGACATGGGCGTGTTTTACTGCGATAAAACATCCCAAAATTAATCTTTTACCAATACATCAAAAGCGATATCAGTGAATAATAAGAAATAATCAATAGTCATAATAGTCAAATACATCATCACTCACCTAAACAACTCGAGAAGTGATCTCTTGTGAATGCGCTTATTAACACCTATGAAAAATAAACACAATAAGTGTCTAGCTCGCATTTTTGGGTGTGTTTGCTTAATTTGTAGGAATTACGAATAATAACATGTCCCTATCATCTCCTACTTTCTATAGCGTGGTGCCTGGACATATGTCTCAACATCTTTCGACTTTTCAACAACACAACAACAACTTTGACTATGAGATTCTGTCACAATCTCCACAACAACAACTAGTCACTGCTTTGTCTCTGCCTGGCTCAAACCCATATCCGGGTGGCGCAGCCCAAGAGGTTGCAGTCTAGGCCAATATCGACTCCAGCGCCCATATCCCCGCAGCACACCATCCCAGGGGTAAAAAAACTTATTGCACCCCGCTAGTTCAAACTCAGCAACCAACATTATGCACCCGTGCCGCCGTTGGCTGAAACACAGCAACCAACCATGCACGACCCGACAATGCAGCCCTTTTCACTACGAGACACATGCTCCAGTACCACAAAGCACGTGGCCTTTTATTACAAACAATACTTACTTATTTACTGATTCACTCTGTAAGCTCTTGTTTACTTTTCTTTCAATTACTTTAACTGATTACTGGCATGAATCTAAGCTAGCTATGTTTACAAGAACACACTTAGTGAGAAAACCCACCTGTAATTAACAACAAAACACAAGCACATTCACAATAACCTCCTCACACTTCGACTAAGACCAAAAATGACCCAACTGTAAAAATGCTAGATCGTATTCTCTTTGTGTTCGGCGTTGGTAACTGATATCGGCTATATTATAAACATATAAAAAAATCTCGCGCCAGTATTTCGGCCTATACTAAATAGGCAATAATCGAATACATTGACTTACTTTTTACACTTGTGCTGAATATTTAAAATGCTCGGAATCGACGGCATTCTTTAGAGGCGCACTTGCGGCACTAAAACATTTTCTCTCCATGATTTGTATTCAGTAGGCGTCCGCGGTTGCCAGAGGTCACTTGACCTACCCCACCTTCGAAGCAAAAGATCGTATAAACACCAGTCATGTCGTCTGATAAAAAGTTATAATGCAAGATCCCTATCGCGGCTGCTCATGTTTACCAACTTAACTCATAAAACTGCGTGTGATGACCTGTCATATTTATCCCTAGACTAGGAGCCAAACAACGTTGAGTCAGTTGTTTCGGTTATTTTCAAGAAAAGCGATAAATTTTGACGAGTTGGTTGAGTTGATTTTTTTATTTATTTTGTCACGATATTAGCTTTTAGAGAAAGAAATTATACAGCAATTCATCTTCACAAACTACGAGGGCAAGCCAAATAAATCGTAATTTTCCAAAAATAAAATTTTTATTATTAATATTCAAAATAAATTTTAAGATAAAATTCTCTAACCGAAACACATTTTTTCCACCGAATCGGCAACTTTTTGACTCCGACGTCATAAAGTGACAGGTTGTGCCAGCAGCCATTTGTGCAGAACTGTTCAACTTCTTCATTTGCAAATTTCTCGCCTCCCACAGCTTTTTTTTTGCGGTGCAAACAAAAGATAATCGCACGGCGATAAGTCTGGACTGTAAGGAGGATGTTTAAGCTGCTCTCAATACATTTCCTCCAGCTTGGCCTGACTTATGGCTGCAGTGTGTGGCCTGGCGTTGTCTTGTAGAAGAACGACAATTGTTGGTGCAATAGGCAGCTTTTGTCCTATCCAAAAGTTGACAATAATATTCTGCATTGATTGTTCTGCGTTCATAGATTAAGTCAACGAAAAGAACATCGTCATAATGAGCCAAAAGTTTTTTTTATTGAAGGTGAGAAGTCGAGGAACCCATCGAGCTGAGACCTTCCTGGAAATCAAGTTTGTCGTGGATTATAATAATAATACTCACCCTATAATTACTCCGAAGAGTAACCCCTTAGGGTCCCTCTCAGGGATCTGTGCGGGAAGGAGTGGCTATTATTATTATTTGCCACGGCGCACTGGGAGCGACTTAAGATTATTTCGGTAATGTATTTGTTTTACAGTTCTGAGGAAACCCAGAAAACTCAGAACATTACGAAATCTAGGGCATTATTAGGGGATTATTGAATGAACACTCCTATAACTGACTTCCACTGATCCAGCAATTTCTTCAAGTGTAAAGCGACGGTCATACTCCAAAGGCTCACGTACTGCACAGATGTTCTCTTCCATGATGGAGGTTCGATGACGACTATCATGTGGTTCATTTTACACCCTTTCTCGTCCCGCTGAAAAGCTTTTATGCCACTCATACACTTGCGTTTTAGAAAGGGTTTCATCCCCGAATTGGGCCTGAAGACGCGGCAAAATTTCAGAAGGTCGCACATCTTCAATAGACAGAAATTGTATAATAATGCGTTGCACAACAAAAGAAGGAACTACCTGCTCACTCATTGCTTTACGATCAACTGAATGCAAAAAATTTTAAATAGCTCACGAAGCTACGCACGTGAGGCCATGGAACATTGTATCTCTTTATTATGAAAGAGGACCCAGAAAGAGGACATAAGAGGCAAACCATCAAGACCCATGACGTCATGCGTCACCTACATGATGCTCGATAGAGTTTTTCCCTAACCCAGGTTTTGCCCCTTCAGGTTAGGCAAACCATCTTTACTAAGCGTGACGTGACGCAAAACCATGACGCAGATCGCAATATTTTCCAGGGGCAATCCCATAATAAAGACATAGAATGCATTAATGCTCGGGCCGGCGAACAGATGTAGTAACCGCGTGACGTGACGCAGATCGCAATATTTACCCATAATAAAGACATAGAATGTCAAAAAGAAGAGGTGTGTCGCATGTCAGGAGGTGTCTAGCTATCCAGACGGAATTCACAGAAAATAAATTAAAGATAACGAGAGAAAGGGGGAATAAAGATAACGAAAAAAAGGGGGGAATACCATAGTCTTATGCCATCCGGTATATACAAGTACATATATTCAAAACCACTTAAAGATCGTTCGTGGAATGCATCTTCAAATGGAATATCTCAAAATGTCACTGATGTTACAAAAATTTTAATGGATAATAATACGTGATATTAAATTCTACATTTTCATATTTTAAACAGTTCCATTTTTCTTGAAGTCTTTTTACAATCAATAAAATGTTAACGTCATAACTAGGGTTGGCCGATTGCGCCGCAATTCAGCGGCGCGCGAGTCATTGACTCCAGTCGTTTCGCCCGACCGTCTGGAAGACTCTAACATTATTATTAGTGTGTTCGAGGTGTTTATATCGCCGGTATCGGCATTACGCATTAATAATAAAATGTCACATGTTCAAACCCCAACAAAGCTACCATTTGCTAACAAAGTGAATCAATTCATCGGTGACTTCGAAGATTTATTTTATGATGGCGCCACCGTAATGTGTAGAATTTGTAGGGAAAAACTGATCTGTAGGGACAAACGCGATTGTAGCCGTGACATAAATAGTGTGAAACATAAAAATAAAAAATAGGGATGCCCTTGAGAAGTCAGTTTATGTTCGACTTACTTTTAATGCTCAGTGTCTGTGATGCATCCCTGAATGTACTCGATAAACGATCATTTCTTGAGTTCTGGAACAAACACGTTTCAGAGATGCCGTTACCAGGTCGCACAACATTACGTAATAATCTATCAACTGAACGCATGACTTACTAATGAATACATAATTGTGGTTATGTATTGACGACACATTTACAGCAAATAAGAGCTGTTATTTTACAATTCAGTCCTGCCGAAGCTACAGCTATTAGGACTGCCAGATCAAATTTCAAGATGTGTCCGTTGAAACAGGTTTAAAAACTATTCATAGTAACTATAAAGGTATATGTAACGCCATGCAAAAATTACAGAACAGTGTGTTGTCGTTAGCGAAATCACTACAAATAGAGGATGAAGTTAACTTGCTACCAGAAGCTATATGTGACGCAATAAATGAGTTAGTTAAAAATGACTTCGAAAATGTATGAGGGAAGGACGGTTTTACCAAATTAAGGCAAATTTGGTAAATATATCAAATATAACCATATATTTTCACCACAAGACCCCGAGGCTTGACAGATCTAATTTTTGAGAGCAGAAAATTCATTCAAGCCTTACTCACAATACACATAATTCTTAATAAATGCATTAATATATTCTTAAAAATGTGAAATTTCAAAAATACATATGTGTAAAACGCAAAGAACAAATCTCCATTAATCCTAAAAATTATTTCTGTCGATTAGATTTTTTTTCACACGCCCAATGTTATCTAGATCGTTCTCTACTAAGTAGCCAATGCATTATTATTCTCGCAGGCGTAAGAGTTGATTAAAGGAATATTTTCTGTTTCAATAAAGAGGCTGCACATTAACATATAATCCTCATTTATATGTTGATTTTAATTTCCTCGGTGAGTTATTCGCAATTACTTGCAATCTCTTAATCTAGCTTTTACCATAAGGAATTTCCCGTAATCCTCCGGGACCGTATTGTTTATTCAATATTAAATATTGAATAAATATCAATTTACGTTCAGTGCAATACTTGTGCTGAAAATTACATCAATACATTTTATGATTTAAGTTGACACACTTTCATGAAATTGTACAAGTGGAAATGAAGATACAGTTTGTCCAAACGACAAATAAAAATAGGTACCTACGATTTGGAGAATATTTTTCTGATACTTATTGGCGAACCTTCGTGGTTAATGTCACTGAAGTTAATTAACAGAATACACGTTTTGTTATCTATAAAACATCGTATTTTATTATCTCTAAATAAAACAGATTTCTACGCCACCTCTGACTATCTTAACTATTGTCGAAAGATGCTGTGCAAGTGGAGTCCCTTTGTCGGTTTATATCACGTGATTTGGAATTCGTTTCGTAACATTTTCGATTAGACTTGTGACATATTTTCTGCATCTTCAAGATGATCTTCATGCACAATACAGATCGACACAAATAGCCTGCTTACTCGCCTAATTATTCAAATATTTTTTTCTCATAATCAGTGTTTTAACTATACCGTATGTATTCTTAAGTTAGTAGCCAGCCAAGAAAAAGGGAAGAAAATAAGACCTAAGTGAAGGACACAATAAGACAGATATAATTGCCACAACTAACAGGTACGTCCCACTCAGCGGGCGGGTCAGTGATGACGTTGTCGGCTGATTCGCATTTGTTAGTGATTTTGTACGAATTTTTGTGGCGATTGTGCCAAACGTCGAGTTGCGAACGTGACCATAATATACGCTTATTGTTAGTATTAGTTAAACTGCGCGGGTCGATTCATCATTCGTGTGCACGAAATAAATTTGCAAAAATGTCGGGAGAGCGTCCGTCGCATGTTACGTTGAAACGTTGGATAAACAATTTTGCGGAACTGACTTTAATGGCAGTGAACTTAGTTTAAGTGGTGGTGTGAGTGCGCGAGATAGACATATACAACTTAGATTTACTCGACATGGTGGTAGCGTGTAATATTAAACGACGGATGTAAAGGATATAATACAGCTAAAGTAGTGGTTGGGGGACTGGATGAGACAAAAGCCGTGGAAGGTCATTTGATAGCTTGAAGGGTGTTGAAAAGCACAAATGCGGAAACAATTAATGAATGTGTGACTAGCAGTCTACAGTCATTATGGGGCGAGGAGACTTTGAACTGAATAAACGCCATGTATTACTACTACTGTCGGATGCGACGGATGCTACATGAAGGGGATGGCTGACGCCATAATCCATGTTATTGATAACACAGGCACAAAAAAAGTAAAAGTCGAGTGCTAGAAGATAGACCTATGAATTCCCATGCATTTTGACCCGCTGAACACGAATCCGATGTCCGACTGGCTCTTGCATTTTTCCTAACCTCAAAACACACCTTAAGAATGCCCGAAAAATTTCAAACGAATAGTAAATGAAAAACATAAATGAGACAACCACCATTTCCACACAGTTAGGAATTTTGTAACCTCAAATAACCTCAAAAAACACGCCCGAAAAATCCAAAATTAAAATTAAAAGCTTAAACCAAAAATGTTAAACCTAACAACCTGAGAGAAGAACTTTAAACCAAAAACTTAAACCTATAATAAATTAAGACAAGAATTGTTAAATTCCTAAGACCAAGAACTATCATGGTTTAGAGTTCTTGGTTTAAAGTTCTTTGTGTAAAGTTTCTGTCTTAGAATATATTACATTTAGAGTTAGTTCTTGCTTTCTAGCAAAGTTCTTGCTTTCAATTTTGTTAGATCTAGAGTTCTTAGTTTAAAGTTTTTAGTGTAAAATTATTGCCTTGTTTTTAGTAAATTCAATGTTCCCGAATATCGAAAAAAATCAAGGATAAAAAAAGTATTTCTTACTATATAAAATGCAACATATTCTAACACGTTAACTTTACACAAAGAACTCTAAACCTTAATAGTTCTTGCCTTAGGAACTTAACAATTCTTGTCTTAGTTTACAACAGGTTTAAATTTTTTATTTAGTTGTCGTCTTAGGTTATGTTAGGTTAAGAATTCTTCGTTTAAAGTTCTTGGTGTAAAGCTCTTGCCTTAGGTTATGTTAGGTTTAAAAATTTTGTTTTTTTTTTTGAGGTTATGACTAAATTCCTTGCTGATCGACTAATTATGACCTCAGATTCAGTTTCAACTCCCGTGACACTAGTGATGACATACCAGGCAAGTGGAGTTTATTTTAAACCAATATAACGTATTATACTTTGAATTAATTTGTCCCAACTTGTTTTATACAGCATTGAAGACAACGATCAATTTTTATTTTTTTTTCACTCTTCACAATTAAGCGAATAAAATTAAACTACAAAATGTACATTATTACACCATTTATATTTTAAAAAACTTATAACTGGAACTTCTGACGCTATTCTCGACTGATTTATTTTTAATGGATATCGTAATATTTCTTCCGGCCTGCCACGAAATTTCTGACGTGCGCGCGTGTGTAATATCGGGAAGTTTTACTAACAAATCTAGCAGTAAAAGCTCTGGTCTATGGCCAATAAAATAAATTACACCTGGTTGACGTCATATATATAGATGTATATATCTGCGTAGACGGTGCAGTTCTAGGCGGCATGTAGAAAATGCTGGATTTAAATTGTGACTGGTGGAACACTTAAAATTATAAAATACTTATTAACAATTATAGTAATAAGATACTAATTAAAATTTGCAGTTATTGGTAGATTTCCTATGAACAAATTAGGAGAGACAGTTCCTTATTTGTTCCTAACCTCAAAAAATACCTCAGAATTGCTAAAATAGCGTCTATGAAGTTGAACAAGGAGCACTGACGAATGAAATATATGGGTAATATCAAGGTAATATGCTAATTATGTAGGTTTATGTTTTCGAAAATATTGATCCTGTATCTTTATGATCGGATCAACCTGTGCAAAGACATAAAGCCAAATTGAATAGATCCTTATAAAACATTACCTGAATTAACCGCTTTTTACAAAAAAAATAAATCCTCAATTCATGATTCAATCCATTCACATATTTATATTAGTCAATAGCCAAAAGTACATACATTTCGTCAGTTAGTCTGCTTAAACGTTGTAGGGGAATACATTACGTATGACGTCTGCTCCGCCTATCTACTGCTGCAACCCCTACCAATATTCCATGCATTTGAAATGCATGTAATAGAATCGCCTATGGTTCCAAATTTAAGTTCCACACGTGTATAGCTAAAATATTTCTTCGGTGTATTCGAGAAAATAAAAATAGTTTTAATATTTTTATTTTATACTGTTTGGTATTAATTTAACGATTCAATACTCGTTACTTCAATGTCGAAGAGGAGCCACATTTCATTACTTTGACAATTATTGTTGTATTTGTTTTTCGTAACTAGTAATAATTTTAATTTCGTAAATAATTTCGCGTAATAATTTTTTTTCGTAAGTTGAAATAACTCCGCCATCTTTAATTGGAACGTCAAAAATCTAAGTGTAAAAATATTTTGCAGAAACCTATAAGTATACATCAGTACTCTATTTCCATTTTAAATTGAAAATAGGTAGAAAAAAGCAAGGTTGTCATATATATTTTCTAAAATTGCTAAGCTCAATATACAAGTATACTTCATACTTCAGTAAACTATTAGTTCGTGACGTTATTTAAAAAAACTCGTGAAATATTAAAAAAAAAATACATAGATATAAATTTATTAGTTAGCATTAAAATAAAGCGTTTAAAATTGCTGGAAAAATAATTATAAATCAAAACAACTTTATGTATGTTACTATACTTAAGAAAATTTTGAAGAGCCGGCAACGCGATACCAGCAACACCGATGCCGGCAACCAGCAAATGCCGACCAGTATATAATAGGATTGCTTTATATGTAATACATACATCCAAATACTCATTCGGTCCACTGTGCCATAAATTTTTTACGACGTCGTTAAAATGATTTACGACTTTAGAAATTCCACATGTTTAAGGCGCCAATGACGTGTATTTCAGTTAGGTTTATTAACACAGACAATTTTTCGAGATTGTCTGGCTAAATGAGCATTATTTACAGCAAATTATATTACAAATATTAAGAGTTTTGTATGCAGGCTAATTTTAATCTCCTATATTGATTTGAATGAAAAAAATTACTTCACAATTTTTGAATTTATAAAAGATATATGCACGCCCATGGAATCATAAAGTTGCACCGCTTTTTTTGTTCCCCAGGCGTATTTATGCGATTGGAAATCAGGAAAAACATGCAATCAGGAAAGGCTACATGCGCAAAACATTATGCACAAATCAAACCAAAATTAGTCTTTCCTAACAGTATAACAGGTATATTTTTTTTATGGATATCCGTATATAAACGTCTTTTACATTATCAGCGATTACGAAATATATACCGACGATTGCAAGGAATACATAAAATATGTGATCCGTCTATTTTAAAATCGTAATTTTCGATAATCTGTTTCAGTATATTCACAAATGGTAACGACTGTGCCATTATTGCAAAAATCCACACAATACCAGGTAATACTAATATGTAACTACAGTACACGAACTCACGAGTTAGTCACTCATGATAAAAAATTGTTTTTAATGCAGCGGTCGACCCGTTTACAATGACGGTACGTAGAAGACTACATCGAAACCTGTCATTATCGGAATATCTCGCTGGTATATGGAGAAAATGTATGTAAAGGTCCCGTGTTCCCGCAAAGATTTGGAGTCGAATGCGCATTCTAGGCACGGTCAGTGGCGTAGGTATACAGGGGCACGAAATATGCGCTTAAAAATACGGTTTATACTTTAATTATGTATCACAGAGTTGTTTGTATATTACCGGCTCTGCGTTAGAGCACACTTTTCGGGACCCTAAACATGATCCATACAGCGATTGTGTACATGCCAAGAGGACCAGGAAAGTCTGATGAACTTTTTAAACCAATAAAAAGACAAATCTTTACCAAAAATACTACAGTAACACCTTATACTTTTTGAATTATTGTAAATCATGCAGAATAATGTTATGCTTTCCGAAGGAATAAAAAATATACAACTGTACAGCATCTTCGTACTTGCCGAGTCTAAATCTAAACGCTGCGTGGGAGTTTTATGTCAACATAAAATGCAGATTGCACTTTATTATTACGAGTGAAGCTGTACGTTCGAATTCGTAAATTTTATGGCACATTATAATAGCATATGGATGGGGTCTTCGACCTTTCGCTCGAGCCGCATTTTGACATGTAACACCGAACGATCACGGTATCGTAATGGCAAACAGATGCCGGTTAACGTTGTAATTTTGCAAGGGGTTCTTTTGAGGAGAGATTATTTTGAGATCCGTCAGTTTCGCTCGCGGATCGAGTGACCAGACGAAATGCAGTGCTATTATTTTCGAATACGTGGGGAGAGTGGGGCTGCGCGAAAGTGAGGGCAAATGAGGGACGTATGAGAGACCAGAAAGACAGGAGTAAAAATGTGTTAATAAGCTTTTATTAGCTATCAATATCGGGGACGAAATATATCTGAAACACCTAAAATTCGTATCAGAACATCAACGATCTTATTACCGCAAAAATCAATTGTTTCGTCCACTCTCAGCCACAGAAATGTATTGCGTATGTCTTATTTGATACCTCCCATGACACGTTGATATGTGTTCTATAAATATGATTTACGCAAGATATGGCTACTTGACAAGGGAAAATCGGATACATATTTGACAAAAAAACGTCTAAAGTGAATATTGTCGGCCACGTTCCAGAAAGACTACATGCGCAAAACATTATGCACAAATCAAACCAACTTTAATGTTTTCTAACAGTACAGTATATTTTGTTGATATATTCAGATATAAGTGTCTCACAGTCTCGGCTAAAATATGTGAATGACGATCTGGGAAAGATATTTATTGGAAAGGTGTCTTTTTAAAAAACAAGATCGACCTGTCCGAGCTTTTTTTGTGAAATATTTCCTTAAAAAAATACCGACTCTGTTTCTTTCATTGTGAAAGCACTGTATAGTCATCGCAGTCTAAATAATGCATTTTAGAGAGATTTATTCTTCTAATGGAGTAGTATGTATTCTTATTTAAATGGGACACGTTGTATTATCCCTGAAACGACAGAAAACTTATTATCTACCAATAAAACAGACTCCTACGTCACCACTGACTATTTCAACTATTGTGGAAGAACATGCCGCCCTCCTTGATTATAACTTGTTTCATTATTTGTTAGCTACATTATAAGTAGGTTTAGACAGAACAATTTTGATACTTGTACATGAAATACATGTACAAAATGTTAAAAAGATGCATTAGGAACACTTGTTTAGAATTTAAAATAGCGTTTTAGTAGATTAACCAGCCAACATTAATGATCCTATAATTTTAATGAAATTAAAAATGCGTATTAAATACATACGTATGTACATTCTATAGAAGTAATAAATCTTCCACAGTTTTTCTTCTTTGTGGATATTTTAAGTAAAATATCTGAATTATTTTAAATGAAAACTTCGGCGTGTCTGTTGTCTGTTATTAAATTTCTTATCCATTCATTCTGAATAACTGTTTTTTATTTTATACAGAACAGATATCTTACACAAGACTACCTAATTATAAGTTAAATTGGGACAAAAAATCACCCGTTTGCTTTAAAATTTGGCACTTTATCTACACAGAAAATAATTAAATATCTGCTTTCGAGTCTCGACTTTTATCTTGATGCTGAAATCACGTTTTATTCATGCAAGACTATATTCCAAAAGATTAAATTTTATTTCGGTATTCTTTTGTTATCCGTGCCTATTTTGTACTTATCGTGGACTGACTTTTCTTTTCAAATTAAAGATAAAGATTTGGAATAAATGGGGTTTTACGTTATTTTTCCCAAAAATAATGTAAAATTAAATAAAATATGACATGCTATATTATTTACCATATGTAGTTTTTTTTTAATGTGTTCAATAATTGATTACCTCCGATTCGTGTCATTCTGTTCTTTTGTATATCATCGCGTGTTATGAATGGAAACTTTATGAATAAATAAAAACAAGTGTTCTCCAATACTAGATAATTCGAAAGCAAGTAAAGATAAATAAATTATAAGTTAAGTGTATGCATAATTTATAACACAAATTTTCGAGGACTTCAGATTTGTATCCTGTAATATATGTATTTGGTACTCAATTAAAAATTGCTCCTTATTTTGTAATGTAAAAATATTTTTGAACAAAAAAAAAAACGTTTAATCCAAAGCTTATCTTCTCTAAAAGTATATTAAAGTTTTATCTGAATAAATTTTCCTATTAAAAGACTAAAAAGTATAAATCCCGGTTAAACGTCAAATTATAATTGTTCAAGCAAAGTGCACTAATAGTTTCCCATATTTGTTCAACTAATCAATATCATTATACGACTTTAAGACCTGCCATTTCGAAAAATGGTGTCTTATAATTAACACAGAGCTGTTAAATTCCACGTGTGCATTACAGTCCAGTAGGCAGGGAACTAAAATCATCAAAAACTGTTCTTGGAAGATATAGGGCTAGTTTTGACGGTTTCCCATGTACTTTTTTGCATGGTTTCTCATTGTAGCATACAATGCGAGGGGTCCGTAGAGCTGAAACCGTCCGCTAATTTTTTTAATTAACGATTTGAGAAAAAAAAAACGTCTTTTTTTCACATTTTCGCTTATATCTCCGTTCCTTGGCATATTTTATGTAGCATATGTATATAAGAAGTTGTAGCCTATTGAATTTCCAAAATTTTAAGCCCAACCCAAAGTCTCCAAGTGCTATTGTTAACTTGCAAATGACTGCTGAAGTTGAAAAGGTGCTCCTTTTTTCACTATTTTTTTTACTTCGAAAGTAGGGCGACTATGATCATGAAATTTCTTGGAGGGACCGCTTTTTGTAGTATGAAGTTACAAAAAAATTCTGCTCGATCCATTAATAACTTTTCGAGTATATAACGATCGCATTTTTTTTGCCTTGATTGACAATGGCGTCATTTTTTTGTTTATTGTGCGATATTGACCGGGTTGGGCTAGAAAAAATCATAAATATCTTCAAGTTTGCGAGACTTTTTTGAGATTTTGAAAAATATTAATTTTTTAAATTAATTTAATATTAATTTTCTACGCGACTACCTTTTTTGACGCGACGTATATACAGTGTGGAAAAGCCAAATGGAATAAATTCAGTAGCTCCATTATTATGCATTTTTTTTTAGAAAATCCTAAGACACGTCAATTTCTAATTCTAAAATGACATCTTGCGACGTAAAAATGTCATCCCTAAATTCAACCCCCTTCAGGTGACAGCTACAACCCCTACATTTTCAAATTGGAAGTAGGGGCTTTTCATTCTCTATTCAAAACTGATATGGTTTTAAATTTTATTGCAGAAATTAACAAGAAAAAAAGAAAAGTTTCTCCGGCGTAGGAAATTCGTTACATTAAAATAATAAAAAACAAATCATTATGCAGCAGATGTTCAAAATGCATGCCTCCAGCATGGCTTCAAGACACGTATTTAAAAAAATGGGAGTCAAGATATTATAGTCACAATTCCGAGAATTTCGATGCGGCAACGCTAAAACAATATACACATGTATATGTACGTCGCCTCAAAAAAGGTAGTCGCGTAGAAAACGTTATAAAACTGGCCTAAATTAATATTACTCAAAATCTCAAAAAGTCTCGCAAACTTGAAGAGATTTATGATTGATTATTCTAGCCCAACTCGGTCAATATCGTACAATAAACAAGGAAATGGCGTCATTGTCAATTAAAGCTAAAAAAAAATGCGATTGTTAATTACTCGAAAATTTATTAACGGATCGAGCTGAATTTTTTTTTGAAACTTCATACTACAAACAACAGTCCCTCCAAATTTCATGATCATAGCCGCCTTACTTTCGAAATAAAAAAATTGTGAAAAAAAAAGCACTTTTTCAACTTCACCAGTCATTTGCAAATTAACAATAGCACTTGGAGACTTTGGGTTGGGCTTAAAATTTAGGAAATTCAATAGGCTACAACTTCTTATATACATATGCTACATAAAATATGCCAAAGAACGGAGATATAAGCGAAAATGTGAAAAAAATTAGTTTTTCGTTCACAAATTAAAAAAATTAGCGGATGATTTCAGGTCTACGGACCCCGCGCATTGTGTTCTACGCAAAAAAATACATAGGAAACCGTCAAAACTAGCCCTATGTATATCTTTCAAAAACACAAAAAATCTCTGCCTACTGGACTGTTATGCTACTATTTTTTTTTCGCGTAGTAAAATATGTGTACCCGTGCAATATATACATACATATGTATGTATGTATACCTTCCGTGCACCCAGTATTTACGAAAAGCTTTTATTTCTGTAAATATTTACTTGAATTATAATTAAGTACGTGCAAAATAGATGCACCGACAAGGTGACCTTCGGAAATAGATGTACCATGTTCCACCACACCGCCGGTATTCACCGAAATAAGTCATTTGCGTATTTGTATAACGTCTTTATTAATATTTTAGGCAAGGCGATTAAATCTAAAATTAGCTCCCTTATTTAATGTACTTATCATTTTCCGCAATGGCGTAATATCAGTATTTTCTTGAATACATGGTGCATCGCAATGATTTATATCTAAAAGCTATAACTCTTGTACTAATAAAGATATCAGAATGCAACAAAAGCGACGTTGGTTAGCATTATAAATTCCGCCCCTGGAGAACTCCCGCAGTTGTCGCCTTCAACTTTTTTTCCGATGACACCGTGTATGTTTTTATAGTAATCTTGGTATCGGTTTATTCTTTCTTGAACAGTTTTTTAATTCTCAAAATCGGTCAAAAATTGAGGAGATTTTAAATTACAAATATGTATGCAAAAGATGATGTTAATAAAAAACTATTAAAATATGTAGGTCCATGGTATTAGATGCTATTGCAAAATTAAAAATATGTAGACTTTTAAATAGCAACGTATTCCTACAAATAAGAGAAAACTGACATGACTTATCGTGAGTTTAAGCTTATCGTGAATTGTGACGCCCATATAATATAATGACGTATAATATTTTGACGCCCATTTTTTGTATAATATACGCGTCTTTCAAGATACAAAGTAGCGTAGCGTAGAAAACGTTATACAACTGGCCCAAATTAATATTTTTCAAAATCTCAAAAAGTCTCGCAAACTTGAAGAGATTTATGATTTTTCTAGCTCAACCCGGTCAATATCGTACAATAAACAAAGAAATGGCGTCATTGTTAATTAAGGCTTGCAAAAAGGCTTCCTTCGTTAATTACTCGATAAGTTATTAACGGATCGAACTGATCTTGACTGAATTTTTGTAACTTCATACTACAAACAGCAGTAGTTTTCGAAGTAAAAAAATGGTGAAAAAAAAGCACTCTCAACTTCAGCAGTCAGGTGCAAGTTAACAACAGCACTTGTAGAGTTCGGGTTGGGTTTATAATATTAGAAATTCTATAGGTTACAACTTCTTATATGCACATGCTATATAAAATATGCCTAGGAACGGAGGATATAAGCGGAAATGTGAAAAAAAAAACTTTTTTTTCACAAGTTGTTAATTTAAAAAATTTGCGGACGGTTTCAGCTCTACTGACCATTGTGTTCTACGCAAAAAATAAATAGGAAACCGTCAAAACTAGCCTATAGAATTGCTTACTGAAGAATACTGTACTATAGAACTACTATAGAACTGCCCTTATTGAGATACAGTTTTGTGTCCATATACGAGCATACCTACCAATTTACAAATTACTCGAGCAACCAATAAGTGATTTAATGTTATTGCAGGCTTATCTTGATTTACTCTGTATATTTAGCGCCTCAATTTGCATATAAAGACCCGCAAATTTACATTATTAAGATTTCAGATTGCCTCTATTGCGTATTAATAAACGGCTCTGTACGAATATAGGCTCAG
Source organism: Aromia moschata (assembly GCA_029963805.1). Taxonomy (NCBI): domain Eukaryota; kingdom Metazoa; phylum Arthropoda; class Insecta; order Coleoptera; family Cerambycidae; genus Aromia; species Aromia moschata. The sequence continues at coordinate 278,933 of JAPWTK010000037.1, forward strand.
AGATATTTCCCACACATCTGATGGAATGGTCTTAAAAATTATCGCTTGTTTAGATCTAGTATTGCACATCTTATTTTGAAATATGCACCTACATCTTAATAGTAGTCGTAGTCCTACGCGAAAATATAAAATAAATTGGTTTTTGTAAGAGGTCACTGAGTACGAGGTAAGTAATGAACCCCCCTTCCCCCCCCCCACATCCCCCTCCCCCCAAAAAAAGGTTAGTTTAGGTTAGGTTAGGTTAATTAATTAGTTAATTAATTGCATTTTTCAACTTTGAACGGCTGTAACTTTTGAACCTTGCGTTTCCGCACTTTGGGACTAGTACCATTCGACAGCATTTTGAAAACCCTTTTTAATGATATATATCTTATCAAGATCGGAGTGTTGGGCAATTCGAAATTCTTACCCAAGAATGATCGGGGAAGAGTTAAATTTAAATTACACCATTGTTCATCAGATTTTGACTAATGAATTGGGGATGAGAAAAATTAATTAACTAATTAATTAAACATAATTAATTACCCTAACCTAACCTAACCTAACCTTGCGACTTGCGACACTTGCGACTCTTGCAACTTGCTTGCGACACTTGCGACTTAGGTTAGGTTAGGTTAGTGTTAGTGTCCTTCGAGGATTCCCCCCCCAAAAAAAAAAAGGTTAGATTAGGTTAGGTTAGGTTAGGTTAGGTTAATTAATTAGTTAATTAATTCCAGTTTTCAACTTTGAACGGCTGTAACTTTTGAACCTTGCGTTTCCGCACTTTGGGACTAGTACCATTCGACAGCATTTTGAAAACCCTTTTTAATGATATATATATTATCAAGATCGGAGTGTTGGGCAATTCGAAATTCTTACCCAAGAATGATCGGGGAAGAGTTAAATTTAAATCACACCATTGTTCATCAGATTTTGACTAACGAATTGGGGATGAGAAAAATCTGCGCAAAAATGGTTCCAAAAAAACCTTACGCAGGAACAAAAGGACATCAGGAGAGAAAGGTGTATTGACTTTTTGGAATCGATTGAAAATGATCTCCATTTTTTAGAACGTGTCAATACTGATGATGAGACTTGGGTGTTTGAGTAAGACCCGGAAACCAGCTCCAAAGCATGGAATGGCACACTTCAAGCTCTCCAAGACCCAAAAAAGCAAGAATGAGCAAGTCTTTTTTGTAGTCCCCTCTCCGCAGTGTTGTTAGATCGGGCGCTACGTTTCCAGTCTCATTACTTAATTTACACACCTTGTACTTCTCCATACAGATCATAAAACTCTTTCCGTACAAAACGTTATTTTTTTCAAAGGAAATTTCATTTTTCAAAAACGTGTCTGTCTTTAAATTCCGTGTCAACAAATGAAAAAAAAATAGTTTACAAGAACTAATTCTGTTCTTCATATGTTTCTGCAGAATTCAAATTAAAACTGGAAATTAAAAAATCGAAATGTCTTTTAAGGATAAGTTTATCACATACAATCTTTAAGTTACATAATAATTGGGCGTACATTATACGATATACTCGTATCTCTTGAAGCATATTTAACTTAGTAATCTGTTTAATTGTTCCTTTGGACAGGCAGTCAGTGTGGCATTTATTATAGTATTCGTTATTTTCTAGAGGTCATATTGGTAATGTCATTGTAGTAATTATGTCTGTCTGCATAAAGTACATGGCCTACATCTGTCACTCTACAGAAATCATGAAATAATACCACGCGATATCAGTTACATTAACTGTGAGGTAGTTAAATTTTAATTGTCTAGAATAACATAATGACTACTAAACTACAAATTTAGTAATGTAGGTACAGATATACAGGGTTTGTCCGGAAAGTAATGTCAGTGAATTTTTTATCCCCCGACTGTACGCGCCAGCCCGCGCTTTACGTGCTGGGATTGTGGTGGGGGTATCTGGCAACAACATCCAACAAGCGTCAGTTGGCTACCGGTCGTTGTAGCGGTCGCATCACTCGTTCTTTAAGAGTCGTTACAGTGACCCGGTGCAAGAAAAAATGCAACGTTCGCTTAAGCAACGGATGGCGATCAAGTTTTGTGTGAAACTGGAGAAGAGTGCTGCGGAAACCATTCCAATGTTGAAGAAGGCTTTCAGCGTCGATTGTCTTTCGGACAGGCAAATTTTCCGGTGGCACAAGGCCTTCGCAGAAGGTCGGGAAGATGTCAACGACGAAAACCGCGCTGGACGGCCATCAACCTCCAGTTCCGACGACAATGTGAAACGTGTGCGTTACTTGTTGAACACTGACCGTCGTCAAAGTGTCCGTTTAATTTCCGAAACTAGATATTACGAAAACCATTGTTCACGAAATTGTGTCGGAGTCTTTAGGAATGAGAAAGGTGTGCTAACGGACGATCAAAAAGCGAGACGCGTCGAAAATTGCCAAGAACTTTTGGACACCTGCGAAGACAACCCCGCTTTCTTTGATGACGTCATTACCGGGGACGAAAGTTGGGTCTTTGAATACGATCCGGAGACGAAGAGGCAAAGTGCGGAATGGCACACGTCGAACTCCCCTCGCCCCAAGAAGGCCAGGATGTCCATGTCAAAGATCAAGACAATGCTGATTGTCTTTTTTGATTGCCGGGGATTGGTCCATCATGAGTTCGTTCCGCGGGGGACAACCGTAACCGGAAAGTTTTACGTCGAGGTGCAAAAGCGGCTGAAACGCAGGGTGAATCGCGTCCGCCCAGACATCTCAAAATCCTGGAAGCTTCACCACGACAATGCGCCTTCGCACACCTGCTTCCTCGTGGCCGATTATCTCGTCAAGGCAGGCATCATCGTTGTTCCCCAGCCTCCCTACAGCCCTGATGTGCCCCCCCCAGACTTTTTTCTGTTTCCGCGCCTCAAAACCCCAATGAAAAGACAGCATTTTGGGTCGGTGAAAAACATTCAGAAGGCTTGCACCGACGTTTTCGGTCATTTTAATTTTGGGAAACAAAATGTTCCTATAAAATTAAAATTAAAATTTGAAAAAAAAAATATTTTGTAACAAATCGAAACACCTCTCCTTATATTTGTTTCTAGATTATGACAAAAAAAATTACTGCAAATATTCCACAGAGCGTTACTGAGATCCCAGGGTGTTCTGCAGTTTTTTTGAAAATTTTTTCGCAAACTGCTTACGGTTTATTCACTATAAATCCTTTCTGTAAGAGGTGTATAGTCATCACCTAAAAAGTGCAGTGGGTCCCATGCGTCATTTTCAAGATATGGCTAACTGAAATACCACCAACCGCCACTGCGTCACAGTTATAATCTGTCCATAAAAGATTTTATATTCACAAATCCCTTACCCTTTATTGCCCTCATTACACCAATAACTCGAGTTCTTAAATCGTTCACATAATTTGGCCTTTTCTTAATTTGGTCTTTAATTCCACAAGAAAAAACCACAGGAGTTCAAATCAGGAGATTGAGCCGGCCATCTGATTTAACTCCTCGTGACCATGAAAAACGCCAAGCTATTTTTTCTAGGTTTCATAATACATTATGTTCATTGTGCGGACGTAGAAGTAAGACGAGTATCACCACAATATTCTCGCCGTAGTCATATTGCCATATACGCATGCCATGATCAGTGAGCAATTTCCTTTTAAATAGCCAGCTTTTGTATTATGTTACGTCCTTGTTCCCATAAGCTCAGGTTTCAGTATTAACCTTTAAGCTCCTTCGTGTGTATTAAATTGACGGTAATTTAATGCGACACATTTTTTATTGAAATAATTACTTTCGAAGAAATCAACCGCGACCGTACACATAATGGGTGACATCACGGCATATGCCGTAACTAATTGTTGTAATGGCTGTGATTAGATAATTAGCGAATTGTGTTCAAAAACTGAACCGCGCTGAGAAAATTATAGGTTGTCGCAGTAACCGCCAACCACCTACCTGACAATCAGCGATCATCAGTGAAAACCTCTGTACGTTTGTATCTGGATATAAATCGCTTTATACACTTTGTTGGGGAAAGAGTTGGTTTTCCTTGTGATAGTGGACTGTATGTTTTGCGGCTGTTCCTTCACTGGATTCTCCTTCTCCACCAAGAGATAAATGCGTTTATCAAGTTGCTTGTTTAGTTTAGTGTCAAATGTGAAAGAATCAAAATGAATGTTGATGTGCTTGATAGACTACAAAGGCGTAGAGTGTACTTAACAGAGATTCAGATTGCTAGGGTCATCACTCTAATTCAAGAGGGTCACTCAAGACGGCAAGTAGCCCGAATGTTAAATGTCAGTCGCACTGCTATAAATAGGGCCTGGAGAAGGTATCAAATTTATGGTATTGTTAGAAGGCAACCTTACCCGCATCGTACAAGGGCAACTTCCGAGAGAGAAGACCGTTTAATACGGCTTTGGGCCACCAGAGTACGCACCATTACCGCTACAATGCTCCAGAATCAGCTGGTTGAGAGCACAGGAACCAGAATAAGTACCCAAACGATACGTAACAGGCTTCACGAACGTCAACTTCATGCAATAAGAACAGCTAAAGTACCCCGTTTAACCCCTGAGCATCGTAGAGCAAGAAGATTGTTTGCTAAAGAACATGTTAATTGGAACTTGGAGCAGTGGAGCAACGTACTGTTCACTGACGAATTAAGATTCTCTTTGAATCACATTGATGGACGAGTTCGAGTCTGGAGACGCCCAAGTGAACGTTATTTAGACTGCACTGTGGAAGAAAGGGTTCCATTTAGAGGAGGGTCCATCATGGTTTGGGGTGGGATAACTTTGAATGGGCGCACTGAGTTGGTGGTAATTCGTGAGGGGTCTATGACGGCACGTAGGTATATAGACGAAGTTTTAGAACCACATGTGGTACCATTTGCCGAGAACGTAGGTCCAGAATTAATTCTGCATCAAGACAATGTCCGCCCACACACCGCCAGAATAGTGCAAAATTACCTCAATGCCCACAATATTGAGGTAATGGATTGGCCCGCCCGCAGTCCAGACCTCAATGCAATCGAGCACGTCTGGGACACACTTGGGAAGCGATTGAAGGACCGTCTGCCAATCCGGAACCTTGAACACGTTGAAGATATCCTCCTGGAAGAGTGGGAGCAGCTGGCTCCTCAAGTTATTCGAAATTTAATTGAAAGTATGCCCCGTCGTTGTGCAGAAGTTTTACGAGTTAGAGGAGGCCATACACGTTACTAATTTTGAACGTTGGCTTATTTTTGAGAATGTTTTCATTAAAACAATAAAGAGCTTAACCGCACATTTCTGCATTTTTCTTTTTTCCTGTAAGCATCACAAGTAGATTACAAAAAATTGTACTAAAGTCTTAGAAAACTGTCCAATATATTTAAATAAAAATGAATTGTAATAAAAAGTTATTCCAGTAAAAAAATATCCACATTTTTAACAGTGGCTCCTTTTTCGTTTTGAGTAGTGTATGTTTAAAGCTTGTGTCCGAGAATATTTGAATATTTGGTTGCCGTTATTGGTTGTTGGTTACAGGGTTACAGGGAATATTGGTTGTTGGTTACAGGGTGATCTCAACACACTTATACAAAAAACATTACAAAATTTGTTTGTAACTCCGTAAATATCAGTAAATAATGGTCGTATCTAAATTAAAAAAAAAAAACATGTTGAAGCTTCAAAATGTTTTTACATGGGCAACAGAATTTACATTTCTTTTCCTCGCGCTATTTCTTAGGATTGCGTGAAAACCGTAGCTCACAAACATTTTTTTGCCGAAAGATATCAAGACTAGAAACTTCAAGCTTCAATTTTTTTTTTTTATCTAGATACGACCATATTTCACTGAGATACAGCCTTTCAAGAGTTACCAAAAAATTTAGGAACATTTTGTTTCCTCAATTTTTTTGTATTAGAAAATTGTTATAGTAAACATGATCCGATTGAGTTGCCGTCGGAAACTAAATTTAGTAAATTGTTCGAAGTTTAATATGGTATATCATTTTTGTAAATAACGATGAATACAATGTCGTACAAGCTTGATCTAGAGGTATTTATCAGTTGGTGGGAAGAGTATCTAAATGCGATATTGTTGGGATCGACATAGAGCAAGCTATTTCGGTTTCGACAATCTATTAGACAATTAAAGATTGCCTGTGAGGTATCCCTTTGGATCAATTTGCCCAAAAGTGGACGACCCAAAGTTTTAAGCCGTCTTAATGAGCGAAGGTTGATTGAAAGAGCAAAAAACACATTGGGAATGTCAACGCGTAAGTTACCTCGATTATACCATATTTCACGCTCGACTGTTAGTCGAACATTAGTCAGAAATGATCTAAATTACCGTAAAAGAAGAAAAGCTCCAAAATACACCGCCGCTCAGTTGGAAAGAATTCCCAGGGGTTGCCGTGCTTTGACGCGCATTCATTTTCGTGAAAAAGTTATCGTTATGGATGATGAAAAATATTTCACTTTGTCCAACTCGAAGGTCGAAGCTAATGACAGCTTCTATACGGACAATGTACAAGACGCTCCTGACAAAGTTAAATTTAAAGGCAAAGTCAAGTTTAAAGCAGGGTTTACGATTAAATCCTGAGCGAGTTGCTCTTAAGTTTAACTGCTTGATCAAAACACATTTTACTCTATGAGCGAGCACGAGATGTCCAAGTAGCGAGGCAAACGCTCCTCAACGATTAAATGCTCTAACGATTGAATCCACCTACCGAGTAGAAACCTTTAACTCTTATATAGTTTAACTCCTTTGAGCGAGCGACTACATGAGGATCTAAACCTCACGCAGCTCTTGTTGTTTCACTCGATAAATGAGTAAAACCCGAAGAGCAGCAAGAGCGATGAGGTTTAACTCCTTGCTCGAGTTTAACTCTCTTATCGGCACCGAACATAAACTAGTTTGTGTTCGGTGTTATCGGTAAGTATAATATCGGAAATCGGAATATCGGAAAGGATTGACTAATCACAAAAAATTAAAGGAAAAATTGGAAATGAAATAAAGTGTAAAGAACGAAGTTGTAAAAAACTACGAATTGAAAAATTATGTTCGGTGCCCACAGTAAACACGCAGTAGCCACGCTTATAAATGCATAAATCACATGAGGAGTTGAACCCTGCCGCACTGCTCGAGGTTTAACTCCTGGAAGGATTTAATCGTACCATCGACTCGGCTGACTCGCTCGAGGCGTAAAACCTCTTGCATATCGCTCAGGTTTAACTCACGAGGCGAGCTAAACGACCTAAATATGTTCGAATTCCATCCCGATTAGATCGTATTCTGTGCAGAGCGTATATCGCTCGCGATAGGAGTTATACCTATAGCCTCTCAAATGACTCGCTCTAGGATTTAATCTCAAAAGGAGTTAAACCTTTAACTCGTAAGCCCTGGTTTAAAGACAAAATTTTGGTGTGGTGTGCCATATCAGAGGCTAATGTTTCACGACCGCATGTTGGACGTATTCGAGGTGAAGCCATCAATGCAATTTACATGCGAAAATGCCCCACAAAACTTTATAACCACACATCATCCCAATGACCAAATAATGTTCTGGTCTGACTAGTCTCCTGCCATTACGCCAGAAGAACAAGAGACTGGTTAACCACAAACGGCATCAATTTTGTTCCGAAGACAGACAGCCCTCCAAATGTTCCTTAGGCGAGGCTCATTGAGGAATTTTGGTCTCCTTTGAGCAGAAAGGTATATGATGGCGATTGGGAAGCCCAAAATGAGGAGTAGTTAAGGCGCAGAATCTTTCAGACTATTTAGTAAGTCGAAGTTGCTACCGTCCAAAGACTGATGGGCCATGTAAGAACCAAATTACGTGCCATAGGAAGAATAAAATAGAGAATAAATAGAAAAATACATACAAGACTAAAAATAATAATAAATACATAAAAGACTACAAAAAATTACTTGCCCTAAAGAAAAAAAATATCAAGAAGGAAGATCTATTAAAGTTTATGCAAAAAAGAAAATCAAATTCCCCGAAAATAAGCCAACTAAAAATATTTTATTAGATCTTATAAGAGAACATTTTAGGAGAGAATACAATATTGATAATATGTGTCAATCACAAAGCCATACTGTTCTTCGACTGCTGCCATATTATTGTGTACTTAATCCGATTGAACAGATCTGGGCTGCACAAAAAAAATTATGCCAACGAAACAAGTCGCACACGACAGATTCAATTGTTATAAACAATATAAGAGAGGTGGTTAACGATCTCAATCAAACTGATAATATGGAAAAACTGTGTTAATCACGTAATAAAAATAGAAAATGAATACGTACACTGTTTTACCCACCAATTGATCCAGTTATAATTCAAACGGGTGATTGTTCTGATTCTGACAGTGATTATTAATTGCTTTTTAAAAAACAATACATATTTAAAACTTTAAAGACAAGTTTAAGGTGATTTGCATTTTCCCTACGGCATAAATAAGTACATTTTGGCAAGTAATTCTAATTAAAGACACGAGCTTAGCCGACTTTCTTCATCTGTTCCAATTGACTCTGGATACACTATACCTCCAGTGTACCACTTTTCATATTTCCCATTATTGTTGAATCACCCTGTAGGTATATTTCAAGTGTATGACATTTTATTTACTTTGAACCCAAGGACATCATCGTATTATGCGTCGTATGGCACTTATATATTTACTTAAGTACTTTATTCATACTTTTTTTTTAATAAAGTATCACCACAAGGAGAGAGATTATAATGCAGCCGAACAAACGGTACACCAAGCCCATGTTCCTTTGTTTAGTTAAACAACTTATTCATACACCACATCTGCCCGTTGCGTTTTACGAGGCGCAGAGACGTATTTAGACCTGTCTGTCTCGCGCTTTATCATCTATTTTAATACCTTCATAAAAACTGCATGTGCAGGTTTTTATCGATGTTTTTTAGTACTGCGGTCGTTAATTGTATTTTGGTTTTATTCCTACTGAATATGTAGTTATCTGTTGGAAAGCTTATCGAGTTTGGGTTCATCGTATTTTAATTTTAATCATGGTATTATTATTTTTCCATGGAATTGCATTGAAATGATACTATTATAAACCGCAAGATATTCGAGAAAAGTTACGCATTTCGTTGTTCATGAAGATAATTTGTTCAGATTTCCAAGATTTGTAGACGTTTCAAAAAAATTCAAAAATTTAATTTATTTCTTTGTTTAAACTTTTTTTGCCTGTTATTTGTAACATTCCGAAATGGCGTTTTTTTTTAAGGATTTTTCATAAACAATTAAACATTTACAATTAAAAATATGAATATATATATATTTTTTAATTTGCGGTTTCTAAAACGATAAAAAATATAAATGCATCCTTCATGAGACAAGTTAAAGCTTTTCTAATTCAGCCGATTTCGTTTATACAGCCGGTTTGGAAGCTAACAATGCAGTTCCACGGAAAAACTAAATAAACTGTTCCTACATTTACATATACATATGTATACAATTTACAATTCATGAGTAAAATTCTGAAACACGTCAATTTTTAATTCTAGAATGACATTTTTTGGGCATAATTTTATACCTCCCCTCCAACCCCTTTGGAGTGACAGCTACCCCTTTAATATTTTTAAATGGAACGAGGGTGCGTGTGATAGCTCATTTGAAAGGGTTTTTAATTCTCCATCCAGCAAGTTTTTTATTGAAAAATATTACATTTTTAATGTTACTAAGTAAAGAAAAGAACATGAAACACAACAGAAGAACAGTTTAAATCAAATGTTCAAACTGGGCGCCCGTTGCTTCTTGACAATAATGGAGGCGTTGCTGAAATTCTCCTAAAACATTTTGTATTGTTTCCGGGGCGATTTGATTAATTTCTTGCCTTATTCTGTCTTTTAAATCTTCCTCGTTATTTGGTCTGTTGAAGAAGACTTTCGATTTTAAGTAACCCCATAAAAAATAGTTAAGCGGCAATAGTCAATTTGATTTAAACTGTTCTTCTGTTCTGTTTCACGTTCTTTTCTTTACTTCTTAGTAACATTAAAAATATAATACAATATAATATAATAAAAAAATATATATAAATTGAAAAAAATCTTACGTTGCTGGATGGAGAATTAAAAACCCTTTCAAATGAGCTATCACACGCACCCTCGTTCAATTTAAAAAATTTAAAGGGGTAGCTGTCACTCCAAGGGGGTTGGAGGGGGAGGTATAAAATTATGCTCAAAATGTAATTCTAGAATTGAAAATTGACGCGTTTCAGGATTTTACTCGTAAATTGTAAATTATGTAGATAATGAATTTATCCGTTACTTATGGACCTCACTGTATGTATGTTAAAATTATTTCAGCACTAGTCATTTACCCAATATTCTGTGTACTGTCACTATTTGTTACTAGTATGTCACACTTGTTACTATATATGCTAGATACTTACGAGGTGTGTAAATTAAGTAATCAGATTGGTTTTTTATTTATTTTTATTATTCGAATAGAATTATAGTTAGATATTGTCTCCTTCAAAATAACTTCCTTGGGCACACAGCGCTGGTGACAATGACTTCCCAAAATGACGTCCTTTGAGATGATTTTTCAATCTCGGGAAGAGAAAAAAGTCAAAGGACTCAAGTCAGGCGGATAAAGAGGCTGAGGAGCCACAGAATTTTTTTTATATACTAGCTAAAAACTCGTTTACTGAAATGGCTGAGTGACAAGGCGCATTGTCGTGATGCAACATCCAGTTGTTCTTGATGTTTGGTCTCACACGCATGACCCTTTTTCGAAGTTTTTCAAGAACCATTTGGCAAAAGTGTTGATTTACTGTTTGGCCTGGAGGCACAAACTCTTTGTGGACAATTCCTTGGATATCAAAAAAGTAAATCAGCATGTATTTGATCTTCGACTTGCTCATTTTTTGCTTTTTTTGGGTCTTGGAGAGCTTGAAGTGTGTCATTCCATGCTTTGGCTTTGGATTCCGGGTCGTACTCAAACATCCAAGTCTCGTCACCACACTTTCCGTAAAATGGGGATCATTTTCAATCGATTTCAAAAAGTCGACACCTTTCTCTCCTGATGTCCTCTTATTCCTGCGAAAGATTTTTTGGAACCATTTTCGCGCTGATTTTTCTCATCCCCAATTCGTTAGTTAAAATCTGATGAACACTGATATGATTCAAATTATCATCACATTCATCCTCTATTATCACAGCTCCGTACTTCACTTACCCTAATATATTCACTTAAAAGATACACATTACATATTACACACCTATGTAATATAATCAAGTCTGTTAGTGCATGTATATTATGTAATTAATAACCCAAGGATCAACGAAATAATTCTACAACAGTTCTCGAAAGCATGATGCCTTTAAGCAACATGCTTGAGAAATATATTACATTATTGAGCATTTATAGATGTTTAAGAGTTATTCGCATTTTTTGCTAATTTTTTTGCTAAATCACCTTTTGAAATATGTATGTATCGTTGTAGTCCAAAACTTGCATATAGAAGCAGTGATTCCTTAGGCAGCGGTATACCTTGTATTCACTCTAAGTATACCTTAGCCTTTTACATCCGAGAAACAAATAATATGTCTTGTGTCTAGTTGTTCATTACATAGTAAATAATATACTTAATATACCGCGTTTGTAGTCGATACATTGGCCTAGCAACAACGCTGCCAACTGCATAACTGCCTTTATTATACATAATTCAAGCTGTATTTGATATATTGCCTATTTTAAACTTTGGGTACAAGTTACAGTAGCAAGGAGATACTTGGGTAAATAGACAACGTACCTTGTTTGATACGTCTTAAATTACAAGTAATATACAGTATTAAATGATACTTGGTATATACTTACGTATACACCAAGAGAACTATTATGCGAGGCAATCCGAGTACACATCGAGATAAATGTTTGTGAATACAAATATTTTGATATTATTTCTGTTTAAAAAAATAATACTGGTCAGTATAGAAGAATAGGTGGTTCATGCTGAGTGGTATATTAAACGTTTTGGGAGAACTACAAATGAAATGAGGCTGAGCATTTGTATACGTTAGTGGTGGCCCTTTTAAGAGGCAGCCTATATTTTTTCATGTCATACTTGGTTTCTTCACGTTAATAAAGTCACCTTAACAATAATTGTTTATTTAAAATAAACGGTTTTCGAGATAGGTATTTCAATATTAAGTCGAAATGAAATTGTAAACCCCTAGAAAAAAAGTTTCTTTGTGATAAAAGTCTATAGTTAGTATCTTTACCATGTCAACACGAAAGATTAAGCTAAAATTACCCAAATTTAATTAAGATTACCCACAATTTATAGGGTAGTCGAAACAGAGGGTCGAACTTTGACGTTTTGAACAACTTTGTCTTTTATTAAGTCGCTTATTTTAAATAGAACGTACCATATTTTATTAATTATTTCGCTTCCTTCCTGTATCCTCTTTCAATACATACTAGTATTCCCTACACCTAAAATGTACGGTTTTCGTGTTATATCAAATAACTTCTCAAGGTTAGAGGATCAAATCTGAACAACTTTACCCTGTCTGAAGTGTGCTTTTTGAAATAGAACTGTATTTTATTACATCGTCGCTTCCTTTTTCTCATCCTCTTTTATTTCCGTACAACTAGATTCTCTATTCCTAACATTCGCGCGCGTGTTTCGCCGATCATGTTGCCATCATCAAACGATAATTAAAATACTCAAATGGGGTAAAATCAATTTACCCCATTTATACTAAATTTCTCTGTCTTATCAACATTAATTCATCCTCATATTAGATAAGATCTTTGATGAACCTCATTTAATGGAATAAAAAAAGTAAACATACAAAAAGAAAATACAAGAACTTCTAGGCTCCGAAAAGATTGAGGAAACAACAAGATGACGGAAATTCATGAAGTTATAAGGCTGTAAAATGTCAATTTTAACTAGGTTCAAAGAACATACAGGGTATCCCATCATTAAGAGGCCCACAGCGAATCTACAGATTCGTTGGATAATAATATTACTATTTAATCAAACTTACCTTAGTCCAAAAATTATTGGTAACCACCAATCACCATATTTTGTGAAAAAATGTTTTTTAAAGAAGTTATTTCCGGAAACTTTCACACCCAGTATCTTGGTTACCAATAACTTGTGGACTAAGGTAAGTTTGATTAAATAATAATATTTTTACCTAAAGAATATTTAGGTTTCCATAGAACATAGAACACAAATCTTGTGAACTCCAGCATACGTTTGACAATATCCATAGGACAAACGCCATACGGATTCGAAATGTGAATTACTTAATTTAATATTAGTATGAATAAAGGCAATCCATTGTTAATGTTAATTAATAAACAAAGATAAGAGTAGCGAGTTCCGTGAATCGCTAGATGTTTATGTTTGTTTTAGTCATTTCCTGATGATGCCAATGTGGTTGGCGAGGCGTGCGCGTTGAGTAAAAAGTGTAACATGTCGGAATTAGTAGAAAAGGAGGGGTTTCGATAAGGCCCTCTATCAGCCCCCTAAATCATATTTTTTTTTAAGTTTATTATCTAGATCAGTCTTATTTTTTTTATAATGTGAAAAATATACAGTTTTCAAAAACACATATATTTTTTTGTGTTACTTAATAGGATCTTTATGAAAAGAACCACTTAACTTGAATTGTTTTACAAAAAATACGTTGTTTTTGTAGTTTTTGCAATCTTTATCTAGTTATTTCATATAGAGCGCAACCGAGTAACAAAGCGATTTTCGTATATATGGTGCACAAATACATAAGCTATTACATACATAAACACTGACGTGTTACTATACTGCGCTCATGGTAAACAATAAATGCATTGGATTTCGGATAATATTTAATATTGTATTGGTTGACTGATTTTCCTCTATTTTCTTTCCAAAACTTCAACTTAGCCCTTGATTTTCTCTTTTAGTACTTATAGACGAGACGTTGCAACCAGTGTTCCTAGACGGCACGGACAACTGACGCATGCGCAATAGCGGGGGCGGCACGGACAACAGCGCGCATTGGCGGAACAGTCCGCGCGTCGTTCAAACGCACAAATTCTGCTACTCATCGCGCTTAACTTAAGCGCGTTTGAACCCCGCGCCCCCGTTATTGCGCATGCGTCAGTTGTCCGTGCCGTCTAGGAACACTGGTTGCGACGGAGAATCGGGGAACGTTCTGACGTGACGTCCCGCTGAACCCCTCCCCCGCGGACATTAACGAGTTAGGGATGCAGTTGCATCAGTCCGTCAGTTTATTCATTGTATTCAAGATGCTGCAGCTGGATCAAGAAGAAGAGGACTCTACGTAATATATTAATGTTTTTTGCACCTTGTATAAGTTTGCTTCGTCAAAAAAAAAACGACAATTATAATATTATTTAGTATATTTTGTCACTTCATCAACTATAAACCAAACATATACCTTAAACACATAAATAGAGCGAATATTGGCTGATGCTACATATATTTGTAAATTTTAAGTGTAGTCCTATTAACACAATATTTAAATTAAAAAAATCAGAGGGGCCGGTAAAGGGTCTTATCGAAACCCCCTCCTTTCTTTAGGTGTGTTTTTATTTCTACACTGAATATTTCAGTCCCACTCCAGTATATTGGAAAATTACGTACAAACATTTCGCTATTCATTCGTTCATCTCGTATAACTTTGACGTTAACGAATCGCGTAACTCATTTTCAGTATATCCGAACGGGTAACAATTTCACGTTAAAATTTAATCTGGCCGGAACAGTGCTTCAAAAACACTCCGAACATACGCGTACCCCCAGTATGGATTTAAGTTATTCCGAATGACGTAAAATCATTGGTTTGTCAGCCGCGCTCTCCTCTGTCACTGCTCTAGCCATTTAACATCCTGCATTTGAAACAGGTCTGTTGCTAAGCCCATTATCGACACAATTGTTGGAGGAGGCTCCGAGCGGTTCTCTGCTTTGGTTTTATATTTTCGCAGTGCCGGCCTTTTTCTTACTTGGTTTCGTTTTGGTATTATTTACATATAGAAATATGATGTTAATACATACAGGTACAGGGCGTTTATTTGTAAAATATACAGGGCGGAGGTAGAACGCAATAAGTTGCACTGTCTACACACAAATTGTCTCAGTAAAAGTGGCATCGGTTTTGAAATTGTCAAATAAACCGTTTGATTTAATGTTAAGCAAAATTACTCCGTATCTTGACCTAGACTACTACTAACTTGCGTGTGCCACTGGATGTGAGTGACTGCATGTTTATTTCCCAAAGCCTTCTGTTACTAAGAAAGTACTGCTAGTTTTCTCGGTGATTTTATGGTAATAGAAAACAGGAGAAGTAGCAAGTACATACTTATAATATATCATGATTCTTCAGAACAAAATATAGGTTTATATTTAAAAAGTGAACTTTCAAGTGACCTTCAGGTTGATGTACAAGTGGAAAAGTTTTGTCAGAGACAGAGCAACATTAACGGCTAAACAGCGCTTCGGCCCACAAAGTTTTCACACATCTCAACGTAAATAACAGGGTAAGTTTAACCCATCTCTTTCTAAATTTATTGTTTTCATGAATTTTGTTTTTGCACATACAAGTAGTAAGTAGTATGACGCGTATGGTTATGGCCCGCCGCCCGGATCTACCGGCTTTACTTATTAGTTTACAAGCTGTAAACTAAAATCTAATTAACTGATTTTGGTCATGTTTCTATGCTACCTCTATTCAAAATCAGACCATATTCAGGCCTCGTAGTCGTTTAAACAGATTTTTTTTTGTATCACAATCGCTAATATGATATCATGAATTTTTATCACATAATATTCAAACTTTTGTGTTTGGGTGAGTCTACTTCCGGATGCCCTGATAATTTGATAATTTTTGTATGAGTTTTTATGATACAGAAAAGGTTATAAATTACTAAAATCTATAGATATATTAATAATAGGACAGAGCAAGAGAGGTTTTTTCTGGGAAGAGAAGTTTTTCTCTTTTTTCTTTCTTGCCAGAAAAGTAAAGTTCAAGGTACTTCTTTGGGCTTGATATATCTGAATTGGTTTATTTTGACCTATCCTGTATGCTTCGAGAATTTTGCCGCATTCTTACCGGACACCCTGTATACATTAGCGTACCAAAAAAGTCTATGAAAATTGGGCAATGGGTAAATTTTGAAAAAATGTGTCCATAAGTTTTAGTATGAGTTACACACTGTATAAGTTACGCGTATATTTTATGCTTAATTTTTGGATGTAGAAGGTTATCTTTTTTTGCGTCACTAAAAGAAGGTATATTTTTATGCGTCACTATGCATACTAATGTACAGAAAATGCTTGCAGAGGTTGTCGAGCAATATTTTAATTACCTAATAAAAAAAAGTCTCACCTGGAACAGAGTTCGCATGCAGACTTGCATTTCCGTAATTTTAATTTGATAGAAAAAAGTCGCCTGCAAAAATATCCTCTAATTAAAAGAAAAAACTCTTCACGGTAATTTAAAACAGCACAAGGTTAAAACGAATGGATCTGCATTGCTGCATTCCAGTATTAAAGCAGTGAAATGTTCTGTTCGTGTTATTTATACTTTTATAATACAATATAAATTATAATAAACCTAGTTTACCGCAATTACCCGGTTCTTAGTCTTACAATTAGTCGTATCCAGATATTTTATCTATAAAATACCAAGATTTATTAGCATCATTAAGTAAAATACGTAGTTGCAAGTAGAAATAATTCAGTATAATATAAAACAGTAGTCAACTCGAGTAAAATATAACCATGCAGTTGAAGTTAAAACATTTAGCAGAAATAATGTAGCAACCTTTTCCGCACACAAACACGTTGCCATCATCGGGAGATATTTAAATCTATCTGCCCTATGTATATTAAAGTTTCTATTGCATATCAATTTTTTAGTTTCTGCTGTTGAAAGATTATTCTGAAGTGAGGAGTAGGGGAACTAGGGGGGAATAAGAACCAGTTAAGAAAACAGCACCAAAATGAACAAACAATACAATTATTTTGCAAATATTTTTATGTTTTCATGAACCATTTCTCAACATTCGAGATATGTAAGCAGTTTTATTTAGTGGCTCTGATGTCTAGTCTGATGATAGAAATCATTGGCTATCAAATATATAACTTGATATAAGGATCCTGTCTGCTATATACATTCATTACGATTCAACAATTTTTTATTTGTGTTTTTGAGGGTTTTATTTAAAATAAAGGGTTTTCCAGGGATGGGCCGATGTTGACAGGCTGTTGCGGCCATGTTGTTTTGGCAGCGCCTGTCAAATATGTTGTTTATTATTCAGTCACTGCTGTCCAAATGATAAAACTTTGTTATTAAAATGAGTGTCCGTTAGTGAAAACGTTGCGCGAGTTGCGTTCATTTTTCCAACGTTTGGTGGCCAAGTTCGAGACGACCGGTTCAGTAAACAATCTGCCAACACCAGTACGTCAAAGAACACAAGAACTTGGCCTTGGCCAGACTTCAACTTGACGAATTTTGCGTCGGGACTTGGGCCTGCACTCGTACAAGATCCAACTGACCCAGGAGCTCAGGGTTAATGAATGATAGACAACGCCGGTTGTTCGCTGACTGAGCTTCGGAGCGTTTGGATGAGGACCCCAATTTTGGTCGAAAAATCATCTTTAGTGACGAAGCGCATTTTTGGATGAATGGCTATGTTAACAAGCAAAATTGCCGTATATGGGACGACGCCAACCCACAGGAGGCTCACCCGGCGACACTGCATCCACAAAAAGTTACTGTTTGGTGCGGATTTTGGGTCGGCTGCGCCATTGGTCCGTACTTTTTCGAAAACGACGTTGGTGACTGTCAACGGCGACCGGTACAGGTCAATGATAACCAATTTATTTTGGTCCAAATTGAACGATATGGACGTGGACGACACGTGGTTTCAGCAGGACGGCGCTACGTGTCACACAGCGAACACCACGATCATTCTGCATGAACGATTTGAGGGTATGGTTATCTCTCGCGAAGGTGACGTAAATTGGCCACCAAGATCGTGCGATTTAACCCCGTTAGACTTTTTCTTGTGGGGTTTTTTGAAGTCGCAAGTGTATGCCAATAAGCCGCAATCGACTGATGCCCTCAAAGTGAACATAATCCAGGCCATCGCTCAAATTAGGCCGGATCTATGCGGCAAAGTCATTGAAAATTGGACCTGTCGCATCCGTGCCACCGTCAGAAGCCGCGGCGGACATTTAAACGATGTCATATTCCATACATAATGGCATACATGGGCGTTTCAAATAAAATAAGAATTTCGTTAATACCTCACACACAGCTTGTTTCATTCCATTTCAACATCGACCCGCCCTTATTGGAAAACCCATTAGTTCACTGTATGCAAACTTGACTGTATTTTGTAGGAAGGAATTACCGTAGTGGCCAAATAAAAATTAACACCACTTTTTCTTGAGTAAGTTCAGTTTATAAATGGTTTAGTTTGTACATTCATATACAAAATGAACTTTTCAAAATGCAACAGCCGGATAGTGACGACGGTCCCGGCACTTGAAAAGAGTCACGCAGGGAAAATGGAGGTGGACAGTGTAAAGGAAGTGTTTCAACGATCATCAGAAATGCATAATGTAAAATATGCTCAGTATATTGGCGACGGGGACAGTAAGACCTTCAAAGCGAT
Source organism: Aromia moschata (assembly GCA_029963805.1). Taxonomy (NCBI): domain Eukaryota; kingdom Metazoa; phylum Arthropoda; class Insecta; order Coleoptera; family Cerambycidae; genus Aromia; species Aromia moschata. The sequence goes on from JAPWTK010000037.1 coordinate 297,559, forward strand.
TTTGGATTTGGACCCGTACAACAACGATCCGAAAGTAATGAAAAAGGAATGCGTCGGTCACGTGGATAAAAACGCATGGGAACGAGGCTCCGTAATGCGAAGAAAACAAACAAGGGACTCGGGGGAAGAGGTACAGGAAAACTGTCTGTTACTTATTATCCGCGTTCGGCGAAATACGGATTCAGTGGAAAAAATGCGTGACGCTATCTGACGTGAAGCCAAAATGAGGTCTACAAGGCAGAGGAGGGTGTCCTGTACGGGCCCCGAATTGATGACAAACTGTAAGTAAAAAAAATTTCATAATTATATGAAAAAAAAAACGTAAAAAAAATCTTCAAACGCATTTTTCTCAAAACAACGTTTTTGAAACTGGAATGAGATTTTTTCTCTGACACTAATTAACCGATTTTAATGATTTTTCTTTTAAAATGTTCACAAATGATGCCATTAGTGATCAGTGATTTTTTGATATTGCAAAAATTCGATTTTTAATAACAACTAGCGACCCGCCCCGGCTTCGCCCGGTTTACGACATCACATTAGAAACCAAATTATGCATGTATTATACATATAAACCTTCCCCTTGAATCACTCTATCTATTAAAAAAAAGCATCAAAATCCGTTGCATAGTTTTAAAGATCCAAGCATACATAGGTAGTAGATAGATATGGACAGACAGCGGGAAGCGACTTTGTTTTATACTATGTTATGATATTTAAAGGTAGAAATTTAAGGTGAAAAATCTAACTTTTTTTTTTTCAAAGTTGCACCAAACCGCGTAAAATTTGAATTTCAAAAAAAACCCCTATGATAAACACTAACAACAACCCTATATTTTATAAAAATGTTTAATTTTTTGATTTCAGATGAATAGCGTCGTAGAAAATTCTCATTAACATGAGACATGTCCGCCTGAAGTATTAGTATGAAGTATAAGTATCTGCATTGGAACAAGGATCGACGGCCGCCATTTTGGTTTAAAAAATAAATAAAAAACTGAATGTAACCTACATACCTGTATCTCTTAATTAAAAAAAAATGTCTCAATCCGTTTTATACTTTCTTCAAAAAAAAAATTCCCAAAAAAAACCTTTTTTTCCAGCGAAAAAGCGGGAAAGCCCCTTTAAGACTAATTTTGTTAGGTTTCTGGTCATTCATCGCCCCTTACAAAACCACGGACCGATTAAAATAGCACTCCGTACGCCCCAGATGACACGTCACACATTCATTACTCCATCTATTCCCGATATTAATTATTATTATTACGTGGAAACGGCGTATAACGAGGAAGTGTATTGTGCCGATTTCCATGAACACAATAACGCCGTAATGTATGGCCGGCGCATGTTTATCCATAACGGTAACCATTATCGTGATAAATCTAGAACTACCACAAACGCATTAGGGGCAGCGAACAGTAGATGTACCTGCTCCGGTCCATTGTAAAGATGGAACCTCTCGAGTGCATTAGCTTCCGTCCGCGTGAGATTTATCGATTAAAATTCTATTGCCATCCTAGAACCGAATTTTTCTGCACCCCATTATTATTACTAGGGTCTGGAAACCCATACAACTCTATGATAATTAAAGTATAAATCGTATTTTTAAGGGCCCTCTAAATTATGTACGCGTGTATTTCTTGCCCATGCATATGTACGCCACTGACTGTGCCGGGTAACGCGTACTGGGACTCTCTCGGGGCGGAAGCGAAGAAAGCCATTATCCATATAGCGTAGCGAGCGTTCCGTTATTCGATTGGTATTAGCCCGACGCGCGACGGACGAACGGTGGAACACCGAGTTTAAAATAAATTTATATGTCGTGAGTGATTAACTAGTAAACGTGCGTATATACGTATTTTGCACCGTGCACGTACTTCTTTTAAAGTTCATGTAGTGTACAGACTAGGGTGCAATAAGCTCGAGGTAAATCAGGACCGAACTCAGGAAACCAGTACAAAATTAAAATATGATAGAGACACTTACCCAAACAGTTATTGTCTATTGAAAGGTCGTGTCACCGTCATCACTAATTGTAAGAGGACATTCTTGCACAGCATGGGCATACATCATAGTCACTAAAATGCCGAATTTTCGCGCCGTGAGGCGCGAGCTAAATAGCGCCGCAGGCGAAAATTTTTAAAACTTTCAATGTCACGCGTTTTCTGGCACTTCAGAATTTCAATGAAAAATACATTTACATAAAAATATAGACTTTCACAAGGATACCTACTTTTTGCAATTTGATGCCTTTTTGAAATACTGATATTTAATCACGATCGATACGATACGTCGATGCGTCTTCAGATTAACCTAGAAGACGTAATTACGGACATTTTAATAAAACAATTTCAATGACGGACAGTTTGACGGACTGCTCTTGAAGACGGACAAGCTTTCTGAATGACGGACTGTCCGTCATAATGACGGACGTCTGGTCACTTTAAGTTATGTAGCGCGACACAAAACACTGCACTGCTAATATGCCCGATGCTAATTCAAGATGTGACGTCCACAGTACTTCGTGTTCAAGTTATAGTTTATTACTTTTATGAATTGGATGGCTTCCGCAATGATTACAATGACATAATGAGCAATAATCGTATTTTGCGTATTGTCTTCTTGTAATATGCCAGCACGAAACTTATAGAGTAAGCCGCCGCGAGCGCTGTTGTCGCGAATCGCTAAGCTCCGCCTTTCTGCAGATAGTCTATAGAAATAGTAGTAACACGTGCATTGCCCTCTGTAGATGTAAAAAATAATAATGTACTGATGTTAATGACAACACACACCTGTTAGTGAATGATCATTTTTCTTCTACAACCATATGTACAGGCCAAATCTCTCATGTTTAACGAGAAGAAATGAAATTGTTCTGAATGACACAAGCGATAGGTATGTACATTGTTAATACATTTTTACTCCTGTCTTTTTTGGTCTCTTATGTTACGTATATGCTACGTTGTAGCACACTTTCCGGACCCTACTTATTACATTATTACATACAGTGTGTTCCATATATATAGAATAATGTCTGTTCAGAGTTAACCAAAGAGTATGTAACAAATCGTTCAAGTCAAAGTTTCTCCTTATGTCTATTTCAGAGAATTTTTGTCAAATGAATTGTCAAAAGTTGATACTGAAGTTGTATTACTTTCAAAGTCATTACAGCCTCTCGAAATTTCTCGTATTTTCGTAAGGAAGCATGAGATCAACACCGGATTTTAGGAGGGTTATTACTAGACTAGATAATTGCTATTGCTAGACCATTTATATAATAGCAAAAAAAACTTCAAATAAAATTTGCAACTTAATCAAAAAAATGTGTGCCTCACCAAAAGATCTTATGTAGAACTTTTTGTAAAATTTGCGTAAAGATACAACTATTGTAAAATGTCAAAAACGAAAAGCTGGGGTGGAATAACAATTCAAATTACCATAATTTTTACAAAATCAGAAAATAACATATTTCGCAAATATTTTGCCAGTCGTTTCCAGGAATTTATAGTGTCGCATATTTTTTGACTTTTTTTGGCAACTTTAGTTTGATTTTTTTTGCTACTGTAATCTTCTACTTAGGTCTAGTAATCACTAGGGTTCGGAATGTTTGCCATCACGCGTGTTAAACTGCGTTAGAATATCCTGCTCTGCCGCACCGGGATAGCGTAGTACTGCGCATACGCGGGTCCCGGCGCATTGTCGGGCAGGGTCAATGCCGTACGTGGCACGGACAAGAAATACACGCATATATAATGTACAAGGCGCTTAAAAAATACGGTTTATACTTTCATTATCATAGAGTTTTATAGTGCCGACCAGGCGTTATGGCACACATTTCGAGACTCTACTCACATCCTAAAATATGATGTGGAATTGGACGAAAAATACGGATATTTTTGCGTTGCAAAAACGTATTTGCATTTCTTCGCATTGCGTTTCTTTTTACCTAATTTATTTTACCAGCCTAAAGGGATCGACGATCCCACTTACGAAGAGATCGTCGAAACGCCCGTTCGCACTGTACCGACAGACTTCTAATCACATCGCTTTCTGGACAATCGCATTCTATTTCTTTATGAGGACACAAATCACGCGATCGGATCTCGTACTGATCGGATCTCGTACTATTATGCTTTTTTTCCAAAATAAAACGCAGGCTGTCAGTTTGTCTTATATTTCGCTACAGACGTTGTGAATGAGTTTTTCATAAGAAGCGAGAAATCAGCATGATTGGCGAAACGTTAATTAAACCTACACCGACTTGGCAGAAGCAAGAAATCAACTTGAGCACAAAAACCTACTTTGAATATCTGCTGGCAATCATTTTTTATCGGATTTTGTTAATTCATGCGATGTTTGATGTTAGATGATTATTGCGCTTTTTTACCTAATTATAATTCGCCTGAAAAAGTTGAACCACGTAACAATCTTGATGGCAAGAAGAATCAGAAGGCGTTAATTAATATGATAATGTATGTTCTAGTTTGAAATGATGTGTATGCAAGTATATATTTTTTACTGATATTTAATCAACGCACTTGTAAAAAGAAAATTAAAGCTTTCAATATCTACTGATTATATACGAGATGTGTAAATTAAGTAGACTGGCAACGTAGCGCCAGATCTAGTAACACTGCGGAGACGGGTCTTGGAAGGATAGGTTAACAGGTATTGCACCTTCAGTACAAGTCTGAACTTGTTAGAGTCATTTGTTTATTCTTTGTGACTGTTTTCGTAAACAGGGTTTTTCTAGAGCGTTTTAAAAATGGGTGACATTAATTTAATTAATCAGGTTTTGCTTCAAACTTGGACAAAATGCAACGTATACTTTTGCAAAACTTCAAAATGCCTACGGAGACAGTGTTTTTTCAAGAGCCCACGTTTTTCGGTGGTTTAAGGCATTCTCAGAAGGAAGAGAGTCGATTGAAGATGAACCACGCAGCGGAAGGCCTTCGTCTTCAAGAACCGATGAAAATGTCGATAGAATACGGGATCTTGTGCGTTCAGATCGTCGCGTCGTTTGACGACAAGAATGATCGGGGAAGAGTTAAATTTGAATCACACCACTGTTCATCAGATTTTGACTAACAATTTAGGGATGAGAAAAATCTGCGCAAAAACGATTCCAAAAAACCTTTCGCAGGAGCAAAAGGACATCAGGAGAGAAAAGTGTCTTATCTTTTTGGAATCGATTGAAAATGGTCCCCATTTTATGGAACGTGTCATTACTGGTGATGAGACTTAGGTATTTTGAGTATGACCCGGAAACCAAGCGCCAAAGCATCAAATGGCACACTTCAAGCTCTCCAAGACCCAAAAAAGAATCAGCAAGTCGAAGGTCAAATGCATGCTGATTTGCTTTTTTGCCAGGTCCACAAAGCGTTTGTGCCTCCAGGCCACACAGTGAAGCGACCCTTTTACAGAGAGGTTCTTGAAAAACTTCTAAAAAGGGTCATGCGTGTTTTTAGCCAGTAAGAACATTCCTGTGGCTCCTCTGCCTCCTTATTCGCCTGGCTTGAGTCCTTCTGACTTTTTTTCTTCCCGAAATTGAAAAATCACCTCAAGGGACGTCATTTTGGGACCATAGAAAACATTCAACCGGCTGTAACCGACCAGCTGAAGGCTATTCCAGTATATGAGTTCCAGTACTGCTATGAGGAATGAAAGAACCGTCTCCAGCGCTGTGTGGCTTCCCATGAAAGTTATTTTGAAGGAGACAATACTGAATTGCAATTCTATTCGAATAAAATAAATTAAAACAGATCAGTCTCATTACTTAATTTACACATCTCGTACAAATTGACAAAGTGAGGTTTCGAATGTTGTGAAAATTAACTCGAGTCGAAGATGAAGGATAATTTTCGTACAATATCCAAGACCGAAAAGAAATTTACGGTCAATAATTCAAGCACGTGGAGGATTCGGTAAGAAAATTTCACATCTAAATATACATAATTAAGAAATGTTGACATCAAGTTGACGTTTTTTAATTTTAATTATAGAATTTTAATTTTAATTTTATTATTTTAATTATAGAATACAATTTGAAACAAGTTTACGAAGTAGGTGGCACATGCTAGCAGGAAAAGTTTTGTTGTTTCCAAAAAAAAACTTGAACTGAACTCGGGATGATCTAATTTGGCGAAAGGAATATTACACGCTACCTTCATTTTCACTAAATCCAAGTTAAATTGTCTTTGTCTACCTCGCGCACTCACACCACCACTTACACGAGCTTTATGTTTGTCTGTAGCAACATGCTGAAAAACATATATTTTTACAATTGTTTATCCAATGCTCTAACGTAACATGTGATGGGCACTGCCCCGACATTTTTACAAACTTATTCGACGTTTCATGCACACGAATGATGGATCGATCAGCGTAGATTAACTAATACTAAAAAAATACGTCATCAAAGTTGGCCCACCAAAAAAAAGACGTATTTATATTCTCGATCTTAAATTTATAATCTTATTTAGTTGTCAAGGCTGTTACATCATGTGACAATGTTTCGTTTCGACCTTCAACATTTGCATTTCTCTCTTTTTGTATTTCATAGCCAAAGATGACGTTTTTTTTTGCATGGCTCGTTGTAACAATATTCCAGTTGCGTTAGGACCGGCTCTGGAGTCTATTATTAACCTGCGTGCTCTAATCGTTAAATAACTGAATATATAAAAAAATATTCTATACATTTTTGGTAATTTGAATAAAGTGTGGTATTACGACCTCTTTCAGACCAACAGACATGAAAAATCCTATTTGTCGGCAACAATGAACTCGGGATTCCATAAAAAGTTTTATAATAAAAATGAAATTCTTTTGTGTGTCGTATGATTAGCAGTATACCTACCTATAGAAGCCCTTGCGCAAACCTCGATAAAGTACATAAGAATGGGATGAGGCACTGAATAGGGAAATCAATATTATCAGTCAGTCATTCTCTTTACCGGTCACTGAATTCTAATTTTTATCTCTTTTTGCACCCAGACGATACCATCGATTTTTTAATTGGATAGATACCTGTCGGTGTTCTGCAGCTCCCCTAAAAAATAAAACAAAAACTGTGAATAATTTAATAGCAAACGTATGTACCGGGTGGAGCGTTTTAGATGTTTTTATAGGGTATGTCGGAAAGCGTAAGAGATATCAATAATTAGCTGTAGCAGTACCGGGGTATTTTTTTTTGAGAAACTATCGCGATCAGATTTTGTGATAAAGGGTTATGGTACTTAGATTATGGTATTTTCTTAAATTATATTTTATTTATCATAGCAAACTTGAGAAAGCAACGGCAACGCTGGTCTCCCTGCGGTCATTGCCATCCATTAGGATGGCAATCATTAGGTTGATGATGTCACTTTAAATATGAAAACAGACTGTTCAACCAAGACTGTTCCCAGCCCCAACTATGATGTAGTGATACCTCAAAGGAATGACTGGTCTCTGCCTCGAGGTGAAGCCTGGTTTACGGACGGCTCAAAGGCTGAGAAAGAGACAGGAGCAGGAATATACAGTGAGATAAATAAAATATGCTCTTTCTCTCTTGGAATGCATACCTCGGTCTTTCCGGAGGAGGTATATGCTATCGTACGAACAACTAAAGAGCACAAACCGGATAAACATAGGAACCGATAGTCAGGCAGCTCTGAGCAGTTGCAAGGTAACATTTTGACTGGTATTGGAATGCCAGGAAGCACTCCAAAAACAGACCGTACAGGTAGACCGCACTGCATTGAGACTAGTGTGAATCCCCGGTTATAGTGACATATCTGGAAACGAACTTGCAGTGAGTAGTTCAGCAACTTTGGGATAACAAAAACCACGGTCCGAGGACAAATTAAAAAATGGGTACAAATCCTAACACACAAGGAACATTGGAAAGCATTGGAAAAGCACGGCCTTTATAAAGGATATACATATGTGTTAAAAGAGCTGGAAGCCTCCTAAAACTTTATTATAACCAGCTAAGAATAGTTACAGAGTGTATAACGGGACATGCCCCAGTTTAAGGTCATCTAAACAAAATGGGGATGGGGATAAACCGGAGATCTCAGCTGCAGATTGTGTCAATATGAGATTGAGACCGTTCATAGGCATAGTCAGAAATTTAAATTTGAATTACGAAGTTGTAATAGCTGCAAAGTCGTATTTTATTTAATGAGACACCTTTTTGCTCTTCATATTTTTTTAAAAGTGTGTAATATTAATTATAAATATATTAGAAATAAGCAAATAGAATACATTTTAATGAACGTACTAGGATAAATAATTTATCAGCGTGTTTTTAAAATTAAAGGTGTTGTCCATTAATCATTATTATCTAAACAAGGGCACCATCTTCGCATGACCGCATGACACTATTTGGCTTCGTATAGCCACAACCGAAATACGGAGCTTCTTCAAAACGGGCAGAATCTAAAAATCACCCTGTAGCTTCAAAACCAATTAAGGTAGCCACGACGATCTGTTTGAGTGTTTGTCTTTTACTCAAAAAAAAAGCCCGGAAATGCGATATCAGATTTGTAATATCTGTTACAGATTAAGAGATAGCCTAGAGAAGTATTGAAAATGGCCTGTACATTGAAAAAAAAAATTGGAATTGCATTTTATAGACATCAAAAACGGAAGAGAGAAAATCATGTCTAGCTGGTTATGTCAAACTTTTGACAAGGATGTCACAATTTGTAAAATAAACAATGGCTGTCATATGATGTGACAGTCTTGACAAGGAAGTAAGGTTATAAATTCGATTAAGAATAGAAATACATCTTTTTTTCCTCGGCCAACTTTGATGACGTTTTTTTTTGGATGTCTATATATTATGCAGTAATAAAGATAGGCAGGTATACTTGTGTATTAGTGTGTATATTACGCAGGATACAGGGTCCTGCAAACGTCTGGAATAATCCATAGGTATATCTAACCATTCGTTTTATAGGAAACCGTCTTTCTCAAATAAAAGTTTAGAATTCAAATGAATTTGGGGCGGAAATGAATGTTTACGATTCAGTCCAGTAGACAGAGATTTTTATGTGTTCTTGAAACATATAGGGCTAGTTTTGACGGTGTTCTATGTATTTTTTTTGCGTAGAACACAATGCGGGGCGGGGTCCATAGAGCTGAAACCGTACGCTAATTTTGTGAAATTAACAATTTGTGAAGAAAAAAACGTCTGTTTTCACATTTTCGCTTATATCTCAGTTCCTTGGCATATTTTTATAGCAGATGCATATAAGAAGTTGTAGCCTATTGAATTTCCAAAATTTTAAGCCCAACCCGAAGTCTCCAAATGCTATTGTTAACTTGCAAATGACTGCTGAAGTTGAAATATTCTTTTTTTTAATTCGAAAGTAGGGCGACTATGATCACGAAATTTGAGAAACTGCTGTGTGTAGTGTGAAGTTACAAAAACAATTTCAGCCCTATCCGTTAATAACTTTTCAAGTAATTAATGATCGAATTGTTTGTAAGCCTTAATTAACAATGACGCCATTTCTTTGTTTATTGTACGATATTGACCAGGTTGGGCTAGAAAAATCATAACTTTCTTCAAGTTTGTGAGACTTTTTTGAGATCCTCAAAAATATTAATTTGGGCCAGTTTTATAACGTTTTTTACGCGACTACCTTTTTTGACGCTTTTTTTTTATAATATCCTGAAAGTACACTTCAAGACGCGTATTTAAAAAAAAAATGGGCGTCAAAATATTATAGTCACAATTCCGAGAATTTCGAAGCGGTAACGCTAAAACAATATATACGTCGCGTCAAAAAAAGTCGGCGGCAAACTTTCCCAAATTAATATTTTTCAAAATCTCAAAAAGTCTCGCAAATTTGAAAAAATGTATTATTTTTCTAGCCCAACCCGGCCAATATCGTACAATAAACAAAGAAATGGCGTCATTGTTAATTAAGGCTTGCAAAAAATGCCTTCGTTAATTACTCGAAAAGTTATTAACGGATCGAGTTGAATTTTTTTTTGTAACTTCATACTACAAATAGCAGTCCCTCCAAGAAATTTCATGATCATAGTCGCCCTACTTTCGAAGTAAGAAAATGGTAAAAAAAAGCACAAAGCACTTTTTCAACTTCAGCAGTCATTTGCAAGTTAACAATAGCACTTGGAGACTTCGGGTTAGGCTTAAAATTTAGGAAATTCAATAGGCTACAACTTCTTAAATGCATATGCTATTAAATAAAATATGCCAGGGAACGCATATATAAGCGAAAATGTGAAAAAAAATACGTTTTTTTTTTCACAAATTGTTAATTTAAGTTTAAGACCGTTTCAGCTCTACGGACACCGCGCATTGTGTTCGACCCAAAAAATACATAGGGAACCGTCAGAACTAGCTCTATATGTTTCAAGAACAGTTTTATATGATTTTAGCTCCCTGTCTACTGGACTAATTACGAATGTATTATTTCTAGAATGTTTGTTAACATATGGTCAAAAATATGGTCACCACCACTGAAGTGGAATATTCCACATACATCAAATAATTATCTCCACAGGTGATTAAAACGTTTTACACTGTAATGTTAAGTAGGCATGTAGGTAGGTAGTCAATCAAATGTCACGTCGACCGTAAAGAACGAAATTTAAAAAAAAGTAGTTAATACATGCCACATACATATGAACGTATATACATGTAAGTGTGCTGACATGTGTTAAGTACATACTTATATTACAATCATGCGTTTTGGATTTCATGACAAGCGACATAGTACACGAGTTGCTAAAAGTTGCAACACGTGTTACGATTTTCTAGATGTCATTTCTAGTTAATGTAAATTGTTTCATAGAGACTAGTTTCTATTTTTGGTTATCATCCAGACCCGGGTTTATATAGTGATACGAATCAGAAGCGCTGTGTTTTTTTTTTATTACTATGGAATAACCCGAATAACCCATAGTAATTATTACCGTCAAAGAAAGTTGGTAAGCTGTCAGAGAATACAACAATCATTTTTAAATCACAAAGCAGCTGGTGTAGCAGATCTATAAAAAAAAACTCAGTCTCGTTTTGTAAGTTTTTTTATTTATTTCCAAACAAGTAAATATGGATTTGCTAATCATCGGAGTATACATTTTTTTTCCAAATATTTTAAGTAGTTCTAATTTCTATAGAATAAGACGGATTTTATTTAAATGCAAATGCCATACTTCGAGAGAATGCTTACGGCATATGTTTGTTATAATCTATAAGTATCCACTACTCCAAAAAAAATAAGGAAAACATATCCAAAATATTTTGGCGATTTTTGAAAGGTATCTCAGGGAAAAATGGTCGTATCTAGATTAAAAAAAAAACATTTTGAAGCTTCAAATTTCTAGTTTTGAGATCTTTTGACAAAAAAAAATTGAGCTACGGTTATCGTGCAATCCTTAAAAATTGCGCTAGAAAAAAATTGTACATATTTTTATTTTTTTGGTCCACGTCTTGGGGATTTTTTTTTAATTAACTCAATGCATGAACCAGATAGCTCGGTTACTCATCTTCAGTCTGCTTTTTTTATATTCTCTTTACGTCAATTTGTCGCTGAAATATCTGACTTTTAATGAAAAAGAATCGAGTGCTGAATACAACTTGGAGATTCTATTAACATTTAATTAAGGCAATTAATTTGAGATGAGTAAAATTAGGGTATGAAAAGGCTGAATGGTCTCAGAGATAAATTTTTTATTCGAATAGAATTACAATTCAGTATTGTCTACTTCAAAATAACTTCTTTGGGAAGCCACATAGCGCTAGAGACGATTCTTCCATTCCTCATAGTAGTGCTGGAACTCATATACTGGAAAAGCCCTTAGCTGGTCGGTTACAGCCGTTTGAATGTTTTCTGTGGTCCCAAAATGACGTCCCTTGAGTTGATTTTTCAATATCGGGAAGAGAAAAAAGTCACAAGGACTCAAGTCAATAAGGAGACTGAGGAGCCACAGGAGTCTTCATCTTCAATCGACTCTCTTCCTTCTGAGAATGCCTTAAACCACCGAAAAAACCTGGGCCCTTGAAAAAACACAGTCTTCGTAGGCGTGTTGAAGTTTTGCAAAAGTATTCGTTGCGCTGTGTCCAAGTCTGAAGCAAAACCTAATAGCACACCGTTGCTCAAAATTAATGTCAGTCATTTTTGAAACGCACTAGAAGAAACCGGTTTACAAAAACAGTCATAAAGAACAAACAAATGGCTCTAACAAGTTCAAACTTGTACTGAAGGTGCATTACATGTTAACCTGCCGCCCTTCCAAGTCCCGTCGCCGCAGTGTTGTTACATCGGGCGCTACGTTGCCAGTCTCATTACTTAATTTATACACATCGTAGGAATTAGTCCGTATCTGTATGGTAAAGAACCGGACTCACGTGGGTAATTCAGACACTGTGTAGAATTACCCACATTTTGTTTCTACTTGTTTCTACTATAATGTTTGTTTTGTATGGTTTATGATCTATCACCAGTTAAAAATATGGATGTTAACTATAAAGATACACATCTGTTTTAAAAATGGTCAACAATGATCAGTATATTCAATCAGTATATTGTGATAAACTATGTGAAACTCGTAACCCTCTGCAAGTGCATATTGGGTATGGAAAATAAATATTAGACACCATTGTCTGAGAAGTTTCCGACTGTAATTTTTTGGTTAAGACAATTGACTGTAGTTGAGGAAAAAAGTAGCTTAAAACAGGATGCAACAAAGAAATACAAATAAATAATTAAATAAACAAAGAAATAAATTAATAAAACTTGAACACTTCTCCACTTAAAACACTTTAACACTCAAGGCGTGTTTCACTAACCATGAGATGATTAAAAAAAATCCAATTCTCCTCCAATTCTTAACAATCTCTCTCATTTAACGATACTAATTCTAATAAACGCCATAACTAATAGTAATTGAAGTGAATATGAAACATCAACATGGAGAGCACTGTATGTCAAAATAAACGAATTTTTTGAAGACACGAGGTAAACGCAAACAGACTTAACCACAAGTGTAGATAATACGTGCATCTCATAAATCCGTACAAAAACCACTGGCTCACAATTTAAATATTTGATCTAAAATTTCTCCGTAACAATTAATTTATCGTGCAAATAAATAAACAGACAAGTTAACATAAACGAGCGGAAAATCTCCGGGAAAACTGATTTTTTCCGCTTTTATATATTTTAAGATCATAAACGAAATATACACATGAAGAAATATAAATAGAGTATTTTAAAGTCTTTAAAGATTGTGAATTAATGAACGTTTTGTCAAAAAAATACATTTACACAAACATTGAGGAAATATCAGGTTTATCTAGACCAGCAGTTCTCAAAATGTGGGGCGCGAGTCGAATCCTATTTATGTACACTAGAGCGCAGTCCCTATCTCACCGTCATTATGGTTAACAATTATCTTATTGGATAGTGGTTTCTGGGACATAATATTTGGCCACGCCCACTTTCCAATAAGATTGTTAACCATGACCACGCCTACTCACTATTCTACTATTAACATCAACGGATGCAGTCTGTATGTACTCTCGTGGTAGCAATTAAAGTTTGACTCATTAATTCCCTTCTTACTGAATTATAGTTTCAGGTTTTCTTTGTTGATTGAGTTATTTTTTTTACATTCAAAATACTCGTTCATTTTGTAACGAAATTCATGTAAAGGCACTTTAACCCCTCCTTACCCGACTATGGCTCTTTCTGTTTTGAAAATTATGAAGTTTTATTATTGTTTTTTCTCAACTCTTGAATATCTATTGAACTAGATTAACTCTTTTGAAAATTACATACTCACATGTGACAGTTATTAGCAACACAGAATGACAACTAGAGCCCGTAGGTTAATAATAGATTCCAGGACCGGTCTTAACACGACTGGAACACTCTTATGTGTATTACACTCTAACCAAGTTATGACACGTGCCAAACATCAAATCGCGACGTGAACATAATTTACATTTACTGTAATTATTAGTTGAACTTCACGAAACGTCGAATAAACTTGTGAACAAGACAGCGTACTGACGTGGCACGTAAAAACAGATTTTTTGCAGTATGTTGCTATAGACAAACATAAAGCTCGTGTAAGTGCTGGTGTGAGTGCACGAGACAGAGACAATTTAACTTGGATTTACTCAAAATTATGGTAGCGTGTAATATTAAATGACGGATGTTAATGGATAGATTAAAGCTAACTGGTTGGGGGACTGGATGAGGCAAAAGCCGAGGAAGTGCGTTTGATAGCTTCAAGGGTGTTGGAAAGCACAAATGCGGAAACAATTAGTGAGTGTGTGACTAGACTGTCAAAAATTTTTTTTTTTATTTTTTTCGATTAAATGTATCTCTAAAGTTAGTTCGATATAAAAAAACAATTCTCCCAAAAATTGAGTACAATATCTTAAAAATTGAGCTGGCGCATTGGGGGGTCCCCGTTCCCATTTAAAATACATGGGAAAATTAGTTTTGTCTTATTTTTGAAATAACTACATGAAAAACTTTTTTTTTTTTCAAATTTTGGTTCTTAACATCCCATAGGAAATTTAATTCTGTACAAAATTGCTCTTATGTTTTTTTTAAACTCAACAGAAACGAAATTACAGAGCGCAGAATAGAAAAAAAAATCAAAATCAATTAGTTTATTACAGAAAAATATTTTTGATTTTTATTTATCAAATAATTAACACTATATTTATTCATTAATTAACAATTCTCAAAATTAATATTATTTTAAAACAACAACAAAACAAACCTTAACAATAAAATAGAAATTAATTTTATTTGTTTACTGTTGACTCAACACTAAACAAATAAATTCATAAATCCAATAATTGTCAATTAATTTATGTTTTATTGTTAAGGTTTGTTTTGTTGTTTTAAAATAATATTGATTTTAAGAATTGTTAATTAATGAATAAATATAGTTAATTATTGTATAAATAAAAATCAAAAATGTAATAAATTAATTGATTTTTTCTCCTATTCTGCGGTCTGTAACTTCGTTTCTGTTGAGTTTAGAAAAAAAACATAAGAGCAATTTTGTAGAGAATTAAATTTCCTATAAGACGGTAAGAACCAAAAAGAACCAATTTGAAAAAAAAAAATGTTTCTTATAGTTATTTCAAAAATAAAAATATAATAATAAAAAAATCCCTATGTATTTTAAATGGGAAAGGGGACCCCCCAATGCGCCAGCTCAATATCTGAGATATTGAGCTCAGTTTTTGGGAGATTTTTTTTATATCGAAGTAACTTTGGAGACACATTTAATCGAAAAAAAAATAAAAAAAAGTTTTTTTGACACAGTCTAGTGACTAGTACTCTACAGTCACTATAAAGCGAGGAGAACTTTGAAGTAAATAAACGCCTTGTATTGCTGCTACTGTCGTATGCGACGGACATCCGGACTAAAAAGTACAAGTAACATAGATGTTACATACAAAAAATGCAGTTATGCAGTTTCGGGTTTAATTCTTCAGAAAACTTGCTTGTTTCGGTGTTACTGAATTATCGTGCAGTATACAATTTCCATTCTAAATTGAAAATAGGTAGAAAAAAGCAAGGTTGTCAGATATATTTTCTAAAATTGCTAAGCTCCACTATACAAGTATACTTCATACTTTAGTAAACTGTTAGTTCGTGACGTTCTTAGAAAGCTAGTTTGGAAATATTTTAAAAAAAATACATAGATATAAATTTATTAGTTAGCATTAAAATAAAGCGTTTAAAATTGCTGGAAAAAAATAATTATATATTAAAACAACTTTATGTATATTACTATACTTAAGAAAATTTTGAAGAGCCGGCAACGCTGCTGGCCGACAAACTGCTGGCGGCACAGAGTAAACCACTGGCGGTAACACCGGTCAATGATCCATTAGACTATTAGACTACTTTGCATCTAATACATTCCTTAAATACTTATTCGGTCCACTGTGCCATAAAATTTTTACGACGTCGTTAAAATGATTTACGACTTTAGTAATTCTGACTTGTTTAAGACGCCAGTGACGTGTATTTCAGCTAGGTTTATTAACACAGACAATTTTTTGAGATTGTCTGGCTAAATGAGCATTATTTACAGCAAATTGTATTACAAATATTAAGAGTTTTGTATGCAGGCTAATTTCAATCTCCTATATTGATTTGAATGAAAAAAATTATTTCACAATTTTCGAATTTATAAAAGGTATATGCACGCCCATGGAATCATAAAGTTGCACCGCTTTTTTTGTTCCCCAGGCGTATTTATCATTTTCAATTAAAAATAGAAGGACTATACTTTTGGCGCTGTCTCTACACGCCTACTGCACGATTTACGGTTCTATTGGTTATGATCCGTCGTAAAGAAAGTTATTTTACATCGAATAGATTTCGTCTAGGTCTAGCCGCATTTGCAGCGACGGTATCGATTGCGCCGTGTCAACCGGATGGGATAGTGGTGGCCGGCATTCGAACTGTTAAAGTCAACCTTAAACCGTACGTGCCGCAAGGGCGAGTATTGCACCTTTCCTTTGTTTTATAGTTACCAGTTCGGCTTTGTGGATTGATTAGGCGCACATGTAAACTATTGGGACGGGCCGTGTACGCGATATTTAAAGTTCGCGAATGACAAAGCGGTGAATAAGTCGATATGATATCAGCGACCGACATTCCTAGATTCCCGAATAGTTTTTAAATGTCGGCGCCACAAGGTAATTGATTTAAAGCAAAAAAAACGTGTTTATTTAGATAAAAAAACTCATTTATTTTGAAAGTTTAAGGTAATTACTGTGTCATATATAGCACATAAATAAATAAATAAGAAATAAATATATAATAAAAAGTACAAAGTTCTCCAAAAAGAGAAAATAGTTCTATAGCTACAAATGTTTAATAAAAATTATTGGAATATTAAATAAAGTAATCTAATCACTATCAGAACTCCCATCGGAACCCCATTTAAAAATTATTTCAACATCGTTTAGTTCAGCTTTATTCTGCTCTAACACGACCCGTTGCACTTCACAAATCCGTCTCGTAGTATGTTCTATTAAAGATTGTAAATCCACTTCAGCAGCTGTTTCTGTAACTACGACATTTTCCGGATAGCACTTTGCCTTGGCTTCAATCAGGAAATGATATGATGGACATACCTTGGAGCCAATACTTCTTAGGCGTTGTTGCACAGCAATATACGATCTTTTGGTCATTTTCCCGTCTAAATAAGTGCTTCTTCATTATTTAGCTTTCACCCTGTAGTATCAGGGGAGTGAAACGACTTCTTGATACGTGTAGCACGTTTCGGAGAAGTAGATACCATTTCTTTTAGCAATGTTGCTGCATCACGTTTACCCTCAGACTGTAAACTTGCTCGAGCCGCATAAATCAATTCTTTACTAGTGCTTGTCTCTAGCAATGGCTGTATTTTGCGTCTTTTGGTCTTTTTCACTCGATTGTTCAAATTATTTTTTTTGGCCTCCCTGGACTACTTGAACTGGAAGCTGCAGGTTGGCTCTGAACATCCGGTATATATGGTTGTAATTCAGGTAAAACCAACCAGGTCTTCCAACCATGTTTTGTGTTTATTTAAAAACTTCTCCTTATTTCGATAACATTCTGCCCTTCTTTGAGACAATTTATAGCTATATGACGATTTTTTTATAAGAACATCTAAGTTAGCATCAGGGGTTGTAAGATTGAAGTAATTAAAAATATACGAATACATCTTCATATTTCTTTTGCCCTTTTCCGGTTCGCTAACTCATATCTCGAACAGGCTTCTGCGAGGTATGACATACGTTTCTAAAATTAAGGATAAAATAATTAGACGCAGACGCAGGCAATTTTTTTGTAATTTAGTAGAGTAAGTTACAGGCAATCTATGGAAAAAAAGATCAACGCGGAAGAAAGCGGAAATCAAATAGTAGCTCTCGAGAAACTTTAATATTGCAGAAAATGTAAAATTTTTACAGAACCAACTATAACCGAAAATTTTCTGATTTAAACAAAAAAAAACACAAGTTGTTTTATACCAAAATAAAGTACATACCTTCCACTAAATTTTCCATCGAGAACAAATTCACTTCACACAAAAACAACGGAGATTCAACTGCACACATTAGGGTCAAATAGACTACTAAAATATTCTCAAGCAAGTACCTGGTTTTATACATATTTCAACCCTAGTTAAGGGTCATAAAAATGTATAATACAATAATAAATTTTACAGCATTAAATACCTTAATGGGTTAAATACCTATTTTCATCTTCTTTCGGTTTTAATCTTCTCATGAAGATGCCAACTTAGTTGGCGAAACGCGCGTCGAGAAAAGTATAGTAGTTCGGTGTTTCGTGGAAAACGTCGTTTTTTGTTTCTATGCCGAAGACTCTAGTACCCACTCCAGGATAATAGGCAATTGTTGAATGTTGATGAACTGTTATCATCACTAGGATCCGGAAATGTGTGCCATAACGTGGGGTCGACACTATAAAACTATGATAATTAAAGTATAAACCGTATTTTTTAAGCGCCTTATAAATTATGTACGCGTGTATTTCTTGCCCGTGCATACCTGTGCCACTGACCGATTCTGCCAACGCGCCCGGACTCGGGTACGCGCATAGTACGCCGGTCCCGTAGCTGGAGGGCAGGATAGTTAAATGCAGTGTATCATGCGTGAGAACAAACTTTCCAAACCCTAATCGTCACTGATCCAAAATTCACCGTGGATAGCATACAGTGGCTCAAACAAGTATCCGTACCTGCATAACTGTAACAAAATAGCATCTAAAAAAAATCACTTACAGTGGCTTTAATAGTGGTCCGCGTCTTTTTTGTCCCAAACTTTTATCTTGTGTTGAAAGTTATTTTACAGAACAATCAACAATCAAGTGTTATAGTTGTCAGACTTCCGTTTGCGAAATACTAAAACATTAAACAGCTGCTTCCAAAAGTTAGTAGCATCTTCGATACGCTATTTTGAAAAAGTATAATAGTCCTTGCCACCTTTAACAGCTGTTAGAAAGGTAATTTAAATATAAAATTAAAATAGCAATTAAAACAACAGTCCAACATACGATATCTTATTGTTTTAGAGTATAACAGCAGCCTTAAACTTGATGTTTAAGTTTCCTGAACTGAAATGTTTCTGGGGTTAATTCTATTTAACAAAAAGCAGAAAACAATGAACTTTTAAAATCACTTAGAAAGCATACCAAGAGAGATAAATACTAAAGCATTGAATACAAATGCTTTTTAAATTAAATAAAAAATAAAAAAACATTTTGTACATAAATATAATAATAATAATTTATATTTATGTACAAAAATCTTCACTGCACTATTTGTAACCAAATGGTGTTTGTGAGAAAATCTTAACTTTTTTTATATATATATTTTTTAAATTCTAAACTTCCGTGTGCCTTTTTCTACAATTTTTTTCTCCTATTTTTACTAAATTTTACTACCAATTTTTCCTGCTCTTCTTGTACTTGCATATTTATGCACCAACCAATGTATTTTAAAATACCTACATTATTCATTTTGTATTTGTAATGTAAAACATTATTAAAAAAAAAATGTAATTTTTTTTTAAAAAAAATTTCATTATTTCTATTTTTAATGTAAAAAAAAATATTTGGGCTTCTAATAATTCCCAAATATACTCGATTGGATTTAAGTAATGAGATTGTGGAGGTGTATGAAGCTGATGAGGAACATCTATGAACCACTGCTTCACAAGATATGAGGTATGCTTAGGGGCATTGTCGTGTTGGAACACATAGTCATTATTACAACTCAATTTGGCGGCACTGTTCTGCAGCCTCTTTTATTAGTATATATAAAAAGTGATGCTTGTTCATTAAACCTTTGATAATTTTTTAATTTCCCACAGCACTGGTAGCCCTTCGTATTTGCTGCTAGTTTTACAGCACTAATCTTAGGTACTTTTTTTAACTTAAGCCTAATACCGCACCATGGTATGCAAAAAAACGTTCCGATAATTTCCATAGTTTTAAAGTTTCAATCACTAATTGTGGAACGAGGTCTTCTAATTTTGTTTCCAATTCGAAAATGTTTTGCAATTCTAGTTTCTAATTGGTTATTTGTAAAACTACATTAACTCAAAATTAAACAGTATTTATTTCAAACCAAAATATTTCAAAAATTATTTTTTTTAAATCGGTGCAACTTTTGCTAACACAATTTGTGTTCATACATAATGAAATATAATCTTGTGGTTCCACCAAAAACATAATTTTTACCTCCCCTTCACATTAAGCTTGGCTCAATGCAAAACGTTTTAAAAGCAGGTTAGTTGTCCAACATTAGCTGCATTTAAAAATTTGCAAAACGTCTTTCCATGGTTGTCCGAAGCCAGACTATACTTAATGATTGTCCTAATCTATAGATTAGGATCAAGACATTATATTGAAAATTAACAATACAAATACGAAACGCAAAAAGAAAAACGTTACAATTTATTTTTGATTAGTTTATCAAATGATTTTCGACTTGTTTCTCAGTGTAAAATCAAATATTACTCTTCTCTTCGTGTAGAATGTTAAGCCTGGTAAGATACAGAAGCCGGAATGATCCACACACGGAATTATTTCCGAGAATTGGATCATAGTTATTTAACAGCAGATAATAAGTTTGATAACGTATAATTAACATCCTGTACAGGTGCAATGAACTTTCTCTAGCCAACAGGTTGAATGCACATAATCAATAAAGCGCCTACAACAATTTCGCTGTACGTTTCTGTGGTTCAAAAGTAGAAACTTCAATTATCCCTAATAGGTTGATTAACAATTTTCTATTGCCCAACGATGGATAAGCGTAATTCATCATTATGTCCATTCGAGTGTGTTGTAAAGGTTTTCCTACGAAGGATGTAAGTAGGCCGTGTCGTACGGTAAAAAAGTAAGTGCACATGTAATGTTAAAAGGGTGTGGTAAAGGTGAAATGTGCGAGATTGCGAAAATGTGTGAAAAGTAGCTATAAATTGTTAAAGAGAAAATTGTATACGAGATAGCAGATATTTTTTAAACCTCGAAGATACGGATTTTATTCTAATATCAATCCACTTCGATTTACAGAGTGATCGATTTATCATAGGAAATGAGTTTTTCTCAGAAAAGGCTGAGATAAATTATTTTTTGTGAAAAGTAAATTAACTTTTGCTCGCCTTCAATCTAAATTAAGGCAATAATAACCCATATGTCTTAAAGGACGTTAAGCGTCGCGACGTCACAATTTTGCAGAAACATACATTTTTTACTTTACCGTTACAAATGTATGTTCATTGTGAGTAATTTTTTTCTTTAGCATTTTTTTTTGTATTTTGTCTGTTTTTCTCGTAAACTTCTAGCTAAATGAATATAATTTCTGTAAAGAGTATATCAATATACTTTCTTTTACTAAAGCCAGAAGCTCTGATTTGTGGCTTTTAAGACAGAAATGAAAAATATTGCTAACGATTTTTTTTTAGCAAAGGTATACATAAGAAGGTATTTTTTTGTGTTTCGTAAAATTGTGATTTTTTTTTAGTTCCACTATTTTAACAGTTGTGGCCGATTCCAAAAATCTTATTTGGTCTACTAAAACATCCACAAAAAAATGTCAACCTACTAAATAGTCTGAAATTTTAAATTTCACACCATTGAGGACATATTCTAAAACAAATAAGATCTGAGTAATAAATTGTATCCAACTTTAAAAACTCCCACGATTTAACTCTTGCTGTTCAACATTTTATAGTTGTAAAATTTATCGTGTTTGAAAAATGTCTCATTTTATTTGAAATTTAATTTTCTTGATGTCTCTCTGTTAATTTAAGGTCAGTTTTTGGCTTAACTTTTTGGTAACAGTAAACACATTTCTATTTAGTAAAGTAATTGTTATTATTCTTTGAATTCAAATAAAGACAAATGGGTTATACACAAAACGATTTGTGTTTCAAACGATTTGTGTGATCAAAAACATTTTTTCGAAGTCATAAAAACAGGTATATTGCTAAAAAAAATTCGAGGCATCGCGGCAAGCTATCGCCAATAAGCAATATTTTTTTCATTTTCGTCTTAATTTTTAGTAAGAACAAGTAACTTAAAATACTCTTATACAGAAATTATATTCATTTAGCTAGCAGTTTACGACAAAAACAGATGGGGCACTCAATAATAAATCGACTATAAGTTTTTAAATATTAAAATTAAAGATACAAAAAACAATGTTAAACAGAAGAAAAACATAATTAATATTTTGCCTTTCTAATGGTAAAGTAAAAAGGGTATGTTGCTGAACAATTTTTTTCTGAGACGTCACGACGCGACGCTTAGCGTCCTTAAGACATAGTTTTTATTCTTGCCTTAATTTTGAACAAAGGTGAGTAAAAGTAATTTACCTTTCACAAAAATTAATTTATCTAGAATAAAATAAGTAACTATTATTACATTTGGCGATCAATGAGCGTCAGGAGAAAAACCAGAATGATGGTTAAGAACAAACCGGAAAATTTTACAGAACTCAACTAAATCTCAAATTGATCTCAAGTTTGATGAACTTTGAGATCGTATAGAAAGAAACATCTTGTATAGCTTTGTTCCAATTTCGCATATGTAGGTTTTGAGGGATCCTGATTAATGCTATGAATTCAAATTTTTAATTAAAACAAAATCGCTAAATGGTTATATAGAATTTCGGAGGTATAAAATAAATCGTAGCAGGCCATGAAAAGCTACGACAGGGGAAGAATAAGTTTTCGATGTCATTAAAAAAAGTTTAATCGATTATCTTGAAAAATGAGGATTATATGGATTTGTACATAAATAAAAGTAGACACCCTGTATATATTAAATAAGAAATAAAAGGATGTGTTGATAAAAAAGTATTTCGTGATCCAACACATCTGCTTTTATTACTATGTAGTGATTTATTGTGGAGAACGCAAGTCCATTAAAATAAAATAAATTACAACTATGACATATCACGTTATGGGTTTTTAGGATAGAGCGTTGCAAATGCCACACTGTGTTACTCTCGTATTAACTATTTTTACAAATCACGTTTCGATCTAATTACTACTAGCGATAATAATATCGAACGTGAAATGACTAAATCACTAGGGACCGTTTTTTTTCTTAATAAAATATGGATTCTACAAGTTTTCTCTACAAATAAATAATTTAAAAAAAATCTAACACACGGTTTAGCGTGTCTGTCTACCTAACTTTAATACATAATGATGCTACCGAAATTATTTTTAACAGCATAATCATCTCTATTTATCTTTACTTCCGCGGTGTTTTAATATTTTTTTGTCGAATTAAACAAAACCTCGAAGAATCGTAACCATTATCTTTGCCTGTGGCCTTGGATCAAATCCTAATTAATGTTCGTATCTACGTAATTATTTAAAAATATTTAATACATACCTATTTGCTAGGTACAGTAAGCAACGAAACACATCACACCCACTTTTTGAAGTTTGCTTAATTTCTGATAATTTTTGTATTACAGCATTGTTTTTTTTGCCTCTGACAGGATTATAGCTTGTGATATTCTGCGTCTAATAAGCCGAAGTTAAAGGCGGTATGTCGATTGTGTGAAAAGATATCGCTAAGAAAGTAAAATTTCAATGTTTTCAAAGAAACATAAATTACTTCGAAAATAGTAAATCCCTTTCGAAATTGTTGAACTCGTATTAAAGGGAAATCTTCAGTGTATCTATTTGACCAACTGAGTCATTTTGAAAAAAAAATTCCTAGACATGAACCAAATCTAAAGTTGAACCAAAAATATCACGAGAATTCAAAAAAAGCCCTGTACGCCACACATTACTCCAACAAAAATTTGGGATTAATATCCCTTTAGATATCTCTGTGTTTTATAAAAATTTCAGGAACAGTGATTTTTACGAAAACTATACTAAGGATGGTAGAATTTTGAATTTTCGGGATATTTTTGGTTCAACTATAGATTTTGTTCATGTCTAGGAATTTTTTTTCAAAATGACTCAGTTAGATAGATACACAGGATTTCCCTTTAATACGAGTCCAACAACTTCGAAAGGGATTTACTATTTTCGAAGTTATTTACGTTTCTTTAAATTTTACTTTTTTAGCGATATCTTTTCACACAATCGACATACCGCCTTCAACTTCGGCTTATTAAACGCAGAATATCACAAGCTATAATCCTGTCAGAAGCAAAAAAAATCAATGCTGTAATACACAAATTATCAGAATTTAAGCAAACTTCAAAATGTGGGTGTATGGTGACTTTCGTTGCTTACTGTATGTGTAATACAAAAAAAGTAACTAGTATTAAATATAGTTAAAAAAAATCAATAAATTCACATTTACGAATATAACCATATACATATGTATATAAAACTTATCCTCTTAATGAGCTTAACGATGTAGCTTTGGTGGCAGTACTATCACGAACTGGAAAAGACAGGTTTCAACGGACACATCTTGAAATTTGGTCTGACTGTCCTTATAAGCTGCAGCTTCCGCAGTATTGAATTATAAAATAATAGCTTTTGTTTGCTGGAAATGTTTCTTCAATACATAACCACAGTGGTGTATTTTTTAATGCACTTTTAATCTACTTTAGTAAGTCAGTGCGTACAGTTGGTAGTTAGTTATGTAACGCTATGCGACCTGGTAACGGTATCAGGAACGTATTTGTTCCAGAACTGACGAAATTGTTGTTTATCGAGTATATTCAGGGATACATCACGGGCACTTAGCATTAAAAGTAGGCCGAACATAAACTGAGTTCTTAAGGGCATACCCTATTTTTTTATTTTTATGTTTCACACTATTTATGTGACGGCTACAATGACGTTTGTTCCTACACAGCAGTTTTTTTCTTACAGACTACACATGACAGTCGCACCATTATAAAATTAATCTTCGAAATCACCACTGATGAATATATTCAATTTGTCAGAAAATGTTAGTTTTTTAAGCGTTTGCACGTGCGACATTTTTTTTGTGCCTTTGATTTTTACGGGGGCGAAGTTCGGTAATTAAATATTAAGGTAATACGTCTTAAATTTTTATCGGTTTACGTCTTTTAAAGGGTATAGAACAAGGAAAAGTAATGTAAGTGCGAATACCTAATAGACGGGGATAAAGTGCTCAGTGCGAACTTGTCCTTACAGTTAAAGGATATAAAAGGACAAATAAAGCGTAGGATAACGGGGATATAAGGGATAAAAATAAAAAGTAAGATGAAAGCTTTGCGCTTCTTCTAGTTGATAAATTCTAACGCGTCAATAGTCGGTTATTACACCGCAAAGAGATCGAAATGGTTTTTATTATTATATTTTCCAGTGTACTATATTTCTTATTCTCCAGTAACTAGTAGTCGATTAACTATTTTCCATTTGGTTACAAAAAAATAATTTGTAAGCCAAGAAACACTTTCCAAATCTACTTATATAGAACAAAAAACGAAATGTATTCATTAAAAAAAAATTGACATCTTAAAGAACAATAAATATATTACAAGCAACCATATATTTGCAAGCAATATGAATTATTAAATCAAATACTTAGTCATTCTCTTATAAATAAACTGTGTTCTTTTTCTACTGTATTTATGTGACTAAGACAATTTACCTACCTGATTTATTTTGACATAAATACACCCATTGCTTGATATAAAGGTAGTATACTAAACTAACATTTTTTTTTCAGGTAAGTGGATTAAATATTTCACAAGTTTTCCCGTCACAGGTAAGTAGAATTTTTGTTCGTCATTTAGATAAAATAAATGACGACTTTTTGCGCAATTTCTTTATGTAACCGTATCAAATGTTTAGTGTACAGAGAAAAAGCTGCTCCTTCTGGTATTGAGAGAAAACCTAAGGGTTGTCATTTAAAAAAATATTAGTTTAATTTTTTTTTTTTTTACTTAATCTATATTAGTATATAAATTTTAAATTATAAATTATTTAATAAATATTAAAACAAAAGCAGTTTGCCAAGGCCAAGAATCCAAAACGTTTCTTTGTTATACCACACTGTATACCGATAATGTACATACATATGAATACTAATTATGTAATTTTTTTATACGCTTTTAGAATGCATTCCACTAAGACTGATAACCGTGGACACATTAACAGATAGCAACTATAATTAGTACTTCGATTAGAAGGGGTATTAGGTTTCTTCCAGTTCCATTTCCACTTTATCATCTATCTTTGATAAAACACCAAACACAATGTCGTGCTTATCGTGTAATGGCAAATGTCACTTGATAATTTGCACGCTAACATACATATATCGCCTAACAACACATGGTAGCAAAAAACTGACGTATTGTTATACGATTTTGTTGCTATGGGAACTTTTTTGTTGTTGAAGGACCCCGCAGGATATTTCTGGGAAATGGCTCTCAGTCCAACTCTCTGAAACTTATTTCTGCGGATTCTGGTAATCCTTGGCATGTAGAACAAAACTCTCAATGGCAACCAAAATCCCCTAAAAAATAACGTTTTCAAGATATAACCCTTTGAAGTTGGGCTTTCGGTGCGTTTTGCAGTAGCGTGTAGCTACTGTACGTCTATAATACCTATGTCGATGTTTTTCTATATGAATAGATAACAAAAGCGACGTCAATTTGTTAGGCGGCGTGTTAGGGAGGAGGCCAGCATTAAAAATGGCGTCCCCGGTAAGGCTGCTCCCGCAGTGCCATCCCCAATTTGTTTTTGTCCATACATACTTATACAATCTATATCTATGTATATCCTCTATTGAACCTTTTTTTTTTTTTATTGAAAATCTATCCATAAGTAGTGGCGACATTTTTGAACCACTTATTCAGTAGGCATTTTTTCTTTCTTTCGCCTTCCGGTTAGTTAAGGAATACAAATATTTGAAAATAAATACAAGTATGTTTGTACACTTCTTTTAAGTGTATGGGATAATTGTAAAAGTCAGAATGATGTAAGAATTTGGTTTCATACAGCTAAGTCGATGTACACTCCCATAGCTGCGAAAACGTACCGAATCCCACCCAAATTCGGCGATAGGCGTGTAGGCAATACCCCTCTCCACATTCTATTAGGTCTCGTACGTTTCTAATACGTGCACAAGCGTGAAACAATGTGGCATCTCTTCGTTCGTCTTTGTCTGTCCTTACTGGTGTCTTTTAACTTATTCTCTTCTACACATGT
Organism: Aromia moschata; assembly: GCA_029963805.1. NCBI lineage: Eukaryota > Metazoa > Arthropoda > Insecta > Coleoptera > Cerambycidae > Aromia > Aromia moschata. The sequence continues at coordinate 324,743 of JAPWTK010000037.1, forward strand.
ATCGCCAATATGTAAAGGTGCAATTTCCTAAGGTGTATACCATCTGCACGGGAATATGTTATAAATACCTAGAATAAAATGTGTATTAAAAAATGCGCGGCTATGGTTGTGTATTGATGAAACGACAAATTTAAAAAAAGCATAAATTGTAAATATTATAGTACGTGTACTGAACCCTCTTAAATCGACATGTCCACTGTTATTTCCGTCCAGCACACGTACTATATTATTTAAAATACACATTTTATTTTATTTATAACACCTTCCCGTGCAGTTGGTATATATTTACGTAATGTTCTGCCGCTTGGTAATGGCATCATATCTAATGTTGAACTTGTATTATAATATTAAAATGTATTCCTTCAGTATCGCGTAAAAATATAGCGTGTAGCATAGCTAGTTCACTGTAGACGGTTCTGTCTAGCCGGGCCGGTAGCCGGGCTCTAATTATAAGAATCATTAAGATGTATTTTTTTTGAGGCAGAAAGATTCCAATCTCATTAGATATCATAAGTATTTGTCGGCGAATAACGAAGAACGAGCATGTCGGTTGTATCCTGATAAGCAAAGCATACTGTGTCGCTACCCTCATGGTATCGCCATTTAGTGCATTTGAATGGGACCAGACATATTTCAGATGTCGACAAAGTTCGCAACTTCCAAATATCCTTCCCAAAGCACTCTTTAACGGTAAACCTATTAAGCTCATATGAGGCAGAAATATTCCTCGTTCGTCGTCATTTACCGCCAAAAGCCACATATCAGATTTCGATCTTATTAGATCTCGTCAGTGTGATATATTTTATGGCGAATTACGAAGAACGAACGTGTCCCGACCAGGGGACCATCGGTGGATATCGCGAACTCTGAAACGACTATAACCGTGGAATCTTGGCGTCGAGCGTCCTGCATAATTCAGGAAATCAAATCCGTCTTTGCCCTTGGCATTTACTTAACACCGCAATTGGAACAAAGAATTAATATAATGAAGGGAGGGAAAACTTCTCTCCTCGAAAGTAAATCGACGAGGGCGAATTTTAAATTTTAATTAATCCATCTGAGACCAGACACGGATCGTATCAAGGAAGGGCCAACAAAACGGTGAAAAAATGGGTGAAACTTTTTCGTCACTATAATTTCCAAGGATAAGTATAGTCGTACAAAGTGTCGGAATACCACAGGTATGTTTACTTTTTCGATGAGATTACACTAGCAACTTCTACACAGAAAAAAAGATATGTAAAAATACGTGACACAACGTTGGCCACAAAAGGACCTACGTTAGGTTATGGAAAATTAGAATGTAAAAATCAGGGTAAAAATTCAGTACTAAATTATGTGATAATCGATACATATCGTAGGTACTATGTATTGCACCACATAATTTGGAACGTATTTTTACAATATATATTTTGTGCGAAGGAATCCGTAGTACTTTTGGAAGACATATTCCACGTCATTTTACGAGGTGTCTAAATTGTAATGAAACTGATTTTTTTTAATATCTTTATTCGAATACAATTACAATTCAGTATTGTCTCCTTCGAAATAACTTCCTTGGGAATCCACACATCGCTGGAGACGGTTCTTTTCCTAATACAGCGCTGGAACTCATCCGACGTCCCTTGGGGTGATTTTTCAATCTCAGGAAGAGAAAATCGTGACAACGTCTCAAGTCTGGCGAATAAGGAGGCTGAGGGAACCATAGGAATGTTTTTACTGACTAAAAACTCGTTTACTGAAATAGCTGTGTGACAAGGCGCATTGTCGTGATGCAATGTCCAGTTGTTGTTGACGTTTTGTCTCACACGCATGACCCTTTTTCGGAGTTCTTTCTTCGCCTGGTGGCACACACTCTTTGTGGACAATTCCCTAGGCTATCAAAAAAGCAAATCAGCATGTATTTGATCTTCGACTTGCTCATTCTTGTTTTTTTTTGGGTCTTGGAGAGCTTGAAGTGTGCCATTCTGTGCTTTCGCGCTTGGTTTGCGGGTCGTACTCAAACACCCAAGTCTCATCACCAGTAATGACACGTTCCATAAAATGGGGATAATTTTTAATCGATTCCAAAAAGTCGACACCTTTCACTCCTAATGTCCTTTTGTTCCTGCGAAAGGTTTTTTGGAACCATTTTTGCGCGTTTTCTCATCCCCAATTAGTCAAAATCTGATGAACAGTGGTGTGATTCAAAACTCTTCCCCGATCATTCTTGTTGTCAACCAAGTTGTTATCTGAACGCACAAGATCCCATATTCTATCGACATTTTCATCGGTTCTTGAAGATGAAGGCCTTTGGCTGCGTGGTTCATCTTCAATCTTTTCATTCTGAGAATCCCTTAAACCACCGAAGAAGTAACAGCACATGAATATTTAGGAAACATCGTTGCAGATGATGAAAAAATAAGATGTATTACAAAGGGTGAAAGTAAGAAGTGAAAGAAAGAAGTAGAGAAATTCAAACATCACATTTAAACAAACACACACATATCAAATCACATAATCTTATAAAGTTTTCAAGAATTTGTTTCTTTTTTTTTTTATGTACAGAGACGGCATCGCTGCTCCCGACTTCGACATCGTGGGTCGGTCCGGCCCTGCTCCCACCGAGAAACCAGCCGTCTCACTGCACCATTAATTATAATCGGCGCTCAGCAGCGAGCACGGCAATTAATCAAAATTGTTGATAATTAAACTTCTACTTTCAAAATTCGAGAAAGAAAAAAAAACGACCAGAACTGAACTTCCTTCGCGTATAGACGACGAACTTGTTAGCCGATAAATGGCGCTCCGATATCCCGTATTTTGATTGGCGCAATTTAATTAATTCTCCCGTCGTCCCGTATGACTCCAAATTAGTCATAATTTTGCGGCGGGAACGACTTCACGTTAATAATAATAATATTTGATAATAAAGTGGTTCCGAGGCAAAACTTCAGTCTCATTGAAACTACCAAGACGTTCAGCGATGAAATCAGAATGACCTTTAACCTGGATAAATGCGCCACACTGGGAGTTGTGAAGGGAGTACCTCACAACAATTAGAACAAGACAGGGGTATATGCAGACATCCATCAACACCTATCGAAAGAGCAATTCCGTTACCTGGGAATCTGCCAAAATAGCAAGATCAGCCATACGTAGGTCAAAAGAGACTTAATTATAAGAAGAAATATAGGAACCGCAAGTTGCTGAACACGCTTTTACCAGGAGACAATTGAGTACATATTCGGAATCGTTTAATGGTCCATAACTGACATCGAGGAGCTCGATCTACTTATTAGGAAGCTTCCAAGTTGAAATACTTACATACCCACTCATCAGTAATCAGACGTTATCTACCACGAAGACGAAGGTGACAGGGGCCTACTGAACGTCAAAAATGTATACCTTAACCAAGAAGCTTGCTTAAGAAGAAAACTATACTTGTAACCAACAGAGACTCGCTGATAACAGCAGTAGCAAAGGAGGACTGTAGATACACTCCTTTGACTCTAGGATGTGAACTTTTTTTGGTCGATATACCAACAGAAGAGAAAATCCACATATAATGAATAGAACGGCTTTACAGGGCCGTTTGCCATTAATGCTTCAGCCAGAAGACTGCTTTGACAAGAACAATTTAGCAAAATGGTTATGTCTCCCGAAACCGAACACTTTATGACAGATATTCAGGATAGGGTTATAAAAACCAGAAATTACCGGAAGCATAACCAGAAAGATGACGTCGAAGACATCTAGATTTGTAGGCGCAACTACAGAAGACATAAAGGAGGGTGTTCCACGCTAGCAGAATCAGCATATATCGGCAGGCACAATCAACTTGCTAAGATGGTCTGTGCTGGAATCAGAAGTAACAGTGATGTACTTGGATAGGCTAATCATCACCGATTGAATAGTGGACTTCAACCGACCATATTGTATTGTGCTAATAAATGAAGAACTACGAACATAGATCATTATAGACATCGCCGTGCCACTTACCTACAACATCCAGAAGACTGAACGAGAGAAGATAGTGAAATATGAAAACCTAGTAATCGAGAGATTTTGGAGACTGAAGAAGATGGAGACATACGTCCTAGTGATATCGACAGAGGGAGTGATCACTAGAACCGCATTAAGAAGAAGTAGGTAGCAGTCAGTTGGAGGAATTAAAAATGGTCCCAAGAAAACATAGGACCTATATCATATTTGGGGGGGGGGGAAGGGGGTAATTATCGCTCTCGAATAGAAAGGCAATTATATAAAAAAAGATTGCAAAAAAACACTTCAAATGACCGCAAAAAAAAATCTAAAAATGACTTGCTCACCAGACAATGTTGGTAACAGCTGGGAAAATATTTGTTTTTTTTAAGTATAAAAACTTATTATAATTTTTATAAAAAAAACCCATAACTTTGTAGTGAGTTAAAAAAAATCTTTTCTTTTGGGGGGGGGAAAAAAAAAAATTCATTTTTTTTGCGTAGATTTTGTGTATAATCCATTTATGTTTACTACTCACTCCCAAAAATGACGTGGGTTCCCTGTTTCCTCCTGGAAATTTTTTATTTTAACAACCTGTCACCCCCACAATAGCTGTTGCTTATCTGTGACGACCATCGCAAGAACATCGCATCATAGGACTGCCTCATAACATCATTAGAAGTGGCCAGAAGCTAAAATAGTTTTGTTACAAATGTATCACATTATAAGAAAAGCAACACCTAAAAAAGTTGACGCAAGATATTTTATAAATATAAACAATGCTATATACAGGGTGTCCGGTAACTGTGCGGCAATATTCTAAGAGCATACAAAAGAGGTAAAAATAAAATAAGTTATTCATATATTTTTCTCGTACAATGTCTCCCTACCAAGATATCATGCCCCAAAGGGATAATTTAAACTCTACCGGTATAATCTTTTAATCCTCTCTGTAAATTTTAATAGTTTTATGAAACTCATAAAACAGTGATCTCAAGGGGCGTTTAAAATTCATCAGGGAAGTTAAATGCGCACTGATCCAAACACAAAACAGTAAAAATGTTTGCGCTTTGTCGAATACCTATTGAACTCAATAAAACCAACGAAACAATACAGTCAAATCAATCAGTTAAAAGTTCAGTTATATCAAACACAATTTATTTTTTCAAAACTGACGACGAGTATTTTCTTTACTAAAATATCCAAAGAATCCGAAAATTATTTTTTTGAATTAAATATTTAATTTCTTTTTTGTGTTTAGGTCAGTCATTTTAGCTTCCTTGATGATCTGAAACGCCCCTCAATATCATTTTCTATTTTACGAGTTTTTATGATGCACAGAAAATGCTCAAGAATTATTAAAATCGACAGAATGGTATAAAAGTTTTTGTCAGAAAAGTAAAGTCCACACTTCTTTGGAGCCTGATATCTCGGTATGAAAGAACCGTACGAGTACACATTATATGAATAATTATTATTTTTAACCTAGAGATGGTATCAGCGTATATTTCAACTTCTGACCAGCAATTTCTCACAATGGAAAGTACAGTGGACATAATTCAGTGGACGGTATTTTAAAAAATAATCAAATACAAGCTAGTATCTCAAATATTTCTTGGCGACTTAGTATTTCGGTTACTTAATCTTTTGCTCTTACCAAACGTATTTCTGCCAGTCAGTATAATATTAAGTTGTACATAAAAATGTTTGAAATAAAAAATAAAAACATACCATTGTTCTCATGTGCTTATTATGTTTATATGAATATTTTGTTGTGGGGAATACCTTGACATTTTATTTCATAGCGCGTTCATTACTTTATTATGCGCTGTACTTTGCAGCTGTTGTCTGCATATTATGTATGCACGTATAAGCGCATACATGGTATCCTTTATTTTTAATTTCTAATTTTTCTATCGTCTATGTACACGGTGATTGCTTTATCTTGTCTCCCCATTTTTTTTTTTTTTCGTAAATGGCTAAAGAAAATTGTAATCTGCAAAGAGTGTTATGTTCCTACTATCTGAGACTAGAATTTGAGATGTATAAATGAAAGAAAACTGCACGACGCGACGTCAGGCGTCACAACGCTTTGAAGATTTTTTCTCTCCAGAAATGTACCAGTTTTATGTCATCGTTGGGAAGGCCTACTAATTCTAAAGTCTTATGACCAAATACGTGCGATTTATACAGGGTTTGTGCGGAAAGTAATGTCAGTGAATTTTTTTTCCCGAGACTGTACGCCAGCCCGCGCTTTACGTGCTGGGATTGTGGTGGGGGGATCTGGCAACAAGGTCCAACAAGCGTCAGTTGGCTACCGGTCGTTGTAGCGGTCGCATCACTCGTTCTTTGAGAGTCGTTACAGTGACCCGGTGCAAGAAAAAATGCAACGTTCGCTTGAGCAACGGATGGCGATCAAGTTTTGTGTGAAACTGGAGAAGAGTGCTGCGGAAACCATTCCAATGTTGAAGAAGGCTTTCGGCGTCGATTGTCTTTCGGACAGGCAAATTTTCCGTGGCACAAGGCTTCGCGGAGGGTCGGGAAGGTGTCAGCGACGAGAACCGCGCCGGACGGCCCTCAACCCCGGTTTCCGGGGACATGTGGGAGGGTTGGGGGGCCCTGTGGGCCCCGGCCGGGGGCCTTTGGTTTCCTTTAATTTGGAAAGTTCGTGGTTGGGGGTTTTGGGGGGGGGGGGGGGGGGGGGCGGCCGCGGCCCCAGGGAGGGGGGAGAGGGGGGGGGAGCCCGACCCTTGGGCCCCAGACAACACCGCTTTCCTTGATGACGTCATTACCGGGGACGAAAGTTGGGTCTTTGAATACGATCTGGAGATGAAGAGGCAAAGTGCGGAATGGCACACGTCGAACTCCCCTCGCCCCAAGAAGGCCAGTATGTCCATGTCAAAGATCAAGACAATGCTGATTGTCGTTTTTGATTGCCGGGGGATTGGTCCATCATGAGTTCGTTCCGCAGGGGACGTAACCAAAAGTTTTACGTCGAGGTGCTGAAGCGGCTGAAACGCAGAGTGAATCGCGTCCGCCCAGACATCTCAAAATCCTGGAAGCTTCACCACGACAATGCGCCTTCGCACTCATGCTTCCTCGCGGCCGATTACCTCGTCAAGGCAGGCATCACCGTTGTTCCCCAGCCTCCCTACAGCCCCGATGTGGCCCCCTTCTTTCTGTTTCCGCGCCTCAAAACCCCAATGAAAGGACAGCATTTTGGGGTGGTGAAAAACATTCAGAAGGCTTGCACCGACGCTTTAAAGGCGATTCCGGAAAACGACTACCGTACAGCTTTTGATGCGTGGAAGACCCGCTGGAACCAATGTGTGGACGCAGGAGGAACGTATTTTGAAAGTTTCTAAAGATTTGTACACATAGAACCAATAAAAACAATTTTTCAAAGCTCACTGACATTACTTTCTGGACAAACCCTAGGTAGATTCCTTTATTAATTAAAAATTTGGGTTTCCTCTCAAAAAAAAATTGATGAAAGGCATTCCGGCTAGGTAAGAATATGTTTTTCAAAAAATTATATTCCTCCTGTTTTTTTCAGCAGTTTTTTTGTTTCCCTGGTTGTTTTTATTTTTCGGGGAGTATGATCCCGTCCTGTGTCAGGTAGTATGGTCTATTCCAAATTTGGCTCCTTGGACAGGCTAAATCCTAGCCTGTCCGTCCGTCCCGCGTCCTTCCCGCGGAGGGGGAACCTCTTTTCAAGTTAAAGTTTCTTCTTTCTGAGTTTTTAATCAGCCTTGTTGTCTTCCGAATATATAAGGTGCCCTCTATCTATAGTTAAAATTAGTTTTTGACCTTCTTATAAGAAGGCTTCTTTCTTCTTTCTCAAAATGTAAGACGACTTGGAACCAGGGTGTTCGGATAGTTGTTGTTTTTTTTTTTTGAAATTGTAACAGATTTGTACTTTGGATTTTAGTAATAAACTTTCCTTTTTTAAAAAGTACGGTCGGACGGCGGAACGGATACGTCATCTTTCTCGTGCCTGAATTTTTTTCGAAAGGTTTTTGTAAATTAAGTTGAGATACAATACTTATCAAGACGTCACATCAAAAAATACGACTTTTTCATAAAAATTGCTGAAAAACAAATAAAAAACGCATATTTTTTTGACCAAACCAACATATTCCATAGTATTTTGACTCGCTGAATCCGAATCCATCGTCAGAATTGAGATAGCGGGTCTCATTTTTTTTCCAATATAAAAAAACAGTCAGGAATCAAGATTTGTAAAAATGAATAGATTTATACAAAGTTTGGTATATCGCAGTTTTTGAGGTTGCTGATTATGAATCTGAAGTCTGATTTTTAAAATTCAAGATGACGAATCCAACATGGTGGACGAGATTCCCAAATAATTAATAGCCAATTAATTTGCCCAATTTGGCATAAGGGGGGTTTTTGGGATCACTGATTTCTGTCACTAGATATCTGAAACTGCAACATGGCGTTGTCGTAAATCAATGTAAAAATATGGAAACCTATTTTTGGGCCGCAAAATACTAAACTTCCTTTGTCGAAACTTATTTTTTATTGATATATTTTATAAAAATCTATTTCAACAAAATTCTAGTCTAGTTCATAAGAAAAATTATTTAATTTATAATAATTAGTCATGAATCGAAAAATAACTAAAATTTCTTTCCGGTTGAAAACTGACAACTTACAATTTCCCGTCAAAGGAACACGGTAAATTTTTCTTTGGCAGCATGCTTTTAACAAGAAAGAATGCACTCGCCACAATTTTGGAATTTCAGAAATCTGATGACAGATTCATTATTAACGACCTCAATTCACGACTAACAAAGTTCAGGTCCATTAGTCAAGTTTACAGTGATTAAGATCCTCCAGATACCAGACTTTGCATAAATCGTACTTTTTATGCGCGTAAAATGTCGTAATTTTATGCCCCATATGTACAATGACAAATTCTAGTTTCAGATGGTAGGAACATCATACTTTTTGTAGAAACAATGTCCTCTAGCCATTTACGAATAAAATGAGGTGGTCCAGATAAAACAATCGCTTTGTACATAACCCTGATTTATTGACGTCCTGGAATCCCCTGAACCAGAAGTAACTAAATACAGGGTTTGTCCGGAAAGTAATGTCAGTGAGCTTTGAAAAATGGTTTTTATTGGTTCTATGTGTACAAATCTTTAGAAACTTTCAAAATACATTCCTCCTGCGTCCACACATCGGTTCCAGCGGGTCTTCCACGCCAAAAGCCGCACGGTAGTCGTTTTCCGGAATCGCCTTTAAAGCGTCGGTGCAAGCCTTCTGAATGTTTTTCACCGCCCCAAAATGCTGTCCTTTCATTGGGGTTTTGAGGCGCGGAAACAGAAAAAAGTCTGGGGGGGGGGGGGCACATCGGGGCTGTAGGGAGGCTGGGGAACAACGGTGATGCCTGCCTTGACGAGGTAATCGGTCACGAGGAAGCAGGTGTGCGAAGGCGCATTGTCGTGGTGAAGCTTCCAGGATTTTGAGATGTCTTGGCGGACGCGATTTACCCTGCGTTTCAGCCGCTTCAGCACCTCGACGTAAAACTTTCCAGTTACGGTTGTCCCCTGCGGAACGAACTCATGATGGACCAATCCCCGGCAATCAAAAAAGACAATCAGCATTGTCTTGATCTTTGACCTGGACATCCTGGCCTTCTTGGGGCGAGGGGAGTTCGACGTGTGCCATTCCGCACTTTGCCTCTTCATCTCCAGATCGTATTCAAAGACCTAACTTTCGTCCCCGGTAATGACGTCATCAAGGAAAGCGTGGTTGTCTTCGCAGGTGTGCAAAAGTTCTTGGCAGGTTTCGACTCGCCTTGCTTTTTGATCGTTCGTTAGCACTTTTGGCACGAGCTTCGCGTACACCTTCCTCATTCCTAAAGACTCCGACACAATTTCGTGAACAATGGTTTTCGTAATGTCTAATGTTTCGGAAATTAAACGGACACTTAGACGACGGTCAGTGTTCAACAAGTCACGCACACGTTTCACATTGTCGTAGGAACTGGAGGTTGATGGCCGTCCAGCGCGGTTCTCGTCGTTGACATCTTCCCGACCTTCTGCGAAGGCCTTGTGCCACTGGAAAATTTGCCTGTCCGAAAGACAATCGACGCCGAAAGCCTTCTTCAACATTGGAATGGTTTCCGCAGCACTCTTCTCCAGTTTCACACAAAACTTGATCGCCATCCGTTGCTCAAGCGAACGTTGCATTTTTTCTTGCACCGGGTCACTGTAACGACTCTCAAAGAACGAGTGATGCGACCGCTACAACGACCGGTAGCCAAATGACGCTTGTTGGATCTTGTTGCCAGATCCCCCCACCACAATCCCAGCATGTAAAGCGCGGGCTGGCGCGTACAGTCTCGGGAAAAAAATTCACTGACATTACTTTCCGGACAAACCCTGTATTTTAAATTTACAAGCTCCTATTCACATTAATTTTATCGAGACCTTTCAACGGACGTCGTAAAAAATACACCCTTTTCAAGTCGCTACGTTTTATCTTGACGTTCTCGATAAATCCCCTGTATTTAACAAATAATCGTGGATTTGAATACTGGATTGCTTCGTGGCGACGAGGGTGAGGCTCGCCTGATAGGTTAGCAGACATAACAGCGTATCAATAATGAATGGTCAATAACAAAACACTGAATAATAGATGACGTCTAAGTGTATTGACTACCTTCAATTTTTTCTTGTTATTTTTTACGCCCTCTTTAGATCCAAGCTTTTAAGCGAGTATGGAAAAAATGACAAGTCCATCTTTTGATCGTTTTTATGATTCCACATATTGATCAAAGAAATTGGTTTATCTATGAATATTATTAGGGTCCGTGAGAAAGTGTGCCACAACGCAGGGTCGGACTCAAAATCCGTCATGTAATTGACGGAAGGACGACGATTTAGCTCGTACATATGGTTGTAGAAGGAAAATAATCGTTCCACATCTACTGAAGTTAAAGGTGCAAATTGAAAATAGTTCATATGGACAGAGGACGACACACCACATACATTATTTTCACGAATTTCGCACAGTTGTTTGTATCGATAACAGTTGTTTGTTGTCACTAACATCACTACATTATTCTGCTGCACAGTGGTCAATTTTGCGATTCTAGAGGACAAAATTCCAAAAACTCATGTTCTCAGAATTAAATTGTTTCCTTAATAATGTATAATAGACCCATTAAGGTATTTAATGCTGTAAAATTTATTATTATATTATAAATTTTTATGACCCTTAACGAGGGTTGAAATATGTATAAAACCAGGTACTTGCTTGAGAATATTTTAGTAGTCTATTTGACTCTAATGTGTGCAGTTGAATCTCCGTTGTTTTTGTGTGAAATGAATTTGTTCTCGATGGAAAATTTAGTGGAAGGTATGTACTTTATTTTGGTATAAAACAACTTATGTTTTTTTTTGTTTAAATCAGAAAATTTTCGGTTATAATTGGTTCTGTAAAAATTTTACATTTTCTGCAATATTAATTTCCGCTTTCTTCCACGTTGATCTTTTTTTCCATAGATTGCCTGTAACTTACTCTACTAAATTACAAAAAAAAATGCCTGCGTCTAAGTGCGTCTAATAATTTTATCCTTAATTTTAGATACGTATGTCATACCTCGCAGAAGCCTGTTCGAGATATGGGTTAGCGAACCGGAAAAGGGCAAAAGATATATGAAGATGTATTCGTATATTTTTAATTACTTCAATCTTGCAACCCCTGATGCTAACTTAGAAGATGTTCTTATGAAAAAAAATCGTTATATAGCTATAAATTGTCTCAAAGAAGGGCAGAATGTTATCGAAATAAGGAGAAGTTTTTAAATAAACACAAAACATGGTTGGAAGACCGGGTTGGTTTTACCTGAATTACAACCTGAATATATACCGGATGTTCAGAGCCAACCTGCAGCTTCCAGTTCAAGTGGTTCAGGGAGGCCAAAAAAATTATTTGAACAATCGAGTGAAAAGACCAAAAGACGCAAAATGCAGCCATTGCTAGAGACAAGCACTAGTAAAGAATTGATTTATGCGGCTCAAGCAAGTTTACAGTCTGAGGGAAACGTGATGCAGCAACATTGCTAAAAGAAATGGTATCTACTTCTCCGAAACGTGCAATTTGCAAATCGTTTCGGGAAAAATTTAGCGGAAAATGCCAAAAGATCGCAAATTGCTGTGCAACAACGCCTAAGAAGTTTTGGCTCCAAGGTATGTCCATCATATCCTTTCCTGATTGAAGCCAAGGCAAAGTGCTATCCGGAAAATGTCGTAGTTACAGAAACAGCTGCTGAAGTGGATTTACAATCTTTAATAGAACATACTACGAGACGGATTTGTGAAGTGCAGCGGGTCGTGTTAGAGCAGAATAAAGCTGAACTAAACGATGTTGAAATAATTTTTAAATGGGGTTCCGATGGGAGTTCTGATAGTGATTAGATAACTTTATTTAATATTCCAATTATTTGTATTAAACATTTGTAGCTATAGAGCTATTTGTCTCATTTTATGGAACTTTGTACTTTTTATTTTTTTTATTTATTATTTATTTATTTATTTATGTGCTATATATGACACAGTAATTACCTTAAACTTTCAAAATAAATGATATTTTATCAAAATAAACACGTTTTTTTGTTTAAGTAATTTTGTCCTTCTACAAAATTTTCTTAGGAAAACGCGGCGTCTGCAAAATTCTTTAAAAATGAGATATTGATGTTTCCGTTAATGTTATTTCAAACTCTATCATTATAACTTAGTTAAAACGCCGCAAACATTACCAGGAATTAATAAACTGGTTACTATTTTGCGGTATCTGAAACAAATTTCCATTCGTACTTGCTAGCTTAGGAAAACCGAGGCAACTCGGCCCCCGTTTCTCATAAGCATTTATCGCGGCGTTTCTCATAAGCATTTATCGTGTTTATGCTAAACATTAGCCTACTTTTTTCACACAGTCTGTGCGGTCTGCGCATGTTGTTGCTGTTGTAGTCAGCTGTTAAAAAATCTTAATGAGGTTTTGCCAGAAAACCGGAAAATGTTTTGGTTAAATATTCCAACTTCTGATTGACTTCTGTTTTCAGAGATGGATTTTTTTTAGTTTTCTAGTGCTTTGTTAATGCATTCATGATGCATCTGAGTTTTTTGAATTAGAATAATATTTTTTCTTTATGTAATAAATGTGTTATTAAAGAACGAAATAGGAAAAATGGCTTTAGTGTTTTGTTTTTTACTTATAAAGTGCTTAGGAAAAACGCAGTATTGCATTTTTCTTAATCACTTAATCACCAAGCCAATCCTTTAGTGTTTAGAAAAAATGCGGCATCTTCCATAATTTGTTATCTACTGCTTATTTTAATTTTTTTTTTTGCCAAAATATGAATTCCCCGGAAAATTTTATAAACATGTAGTATCTATTGCCCACCACCGATTCTAAACTTACAACGGCTAGGAGCTTAAACAAAACCTACATGTCCTCCGTTCAAGCATTTTCTCACATACGGCGTTTTGCTTAATGTGGACAGTATTATTTTTTACATCTACAGAGGACCCCGTTTACAATTCCTATCATAATATTAACGACCTTATTACCGCAAAAATCTGTTGCCTCGTCCACTGCCAGCCACAGAAATTTATTGTATACGTCTTTGATATTTCCCATGACACGTTGATATGTCTTCTATAAATATGTTTTACGCAATGTATGTAAACATTTTTTTCGGAAGTTTGACGCCCTCTAGCGGTTAATTCACTCAAGTACACTCAGTTCCCGGACATCCTGCTTATAATTTATTCTTTATTCATTACTTATAAAAGTTATATAAATAATTAAATCAACTTTTTTACGAAAGTGTAAACTTTAACATAGGTATAGTCCTTCTATTTTTAATTGAAAATGATAAATACGCCTGGGGAACAAAAAAAAACGGTGCAATTCTATGATTCCATGGGCGTGCATATATTCATAGAATCAGTTAGCCATATCTTGAAAACCGACCCATGGGACCCCCCCCCCTTTTAGGGGATGAATATACACCCCTTTCAAAAAGGTTTTATAGTAAAACGTAGCAAGAAAAAAATTTCAAAAACACGGAGCGGACCGTTTTGGTTTTTTTTTTAATTAGAAAAAATATAAGGAGACGTTTTTTTTAAAAATATTTTTGTTTCAAAAAGTTATGGCCATTTTAATTTTTGGGAGGAGATTTTTCTTTTAAAATAAAAAATTAATTTTTTTTGGTTTTTTTTTTTCCTCTTTGGGTGCCATGGTCTTAGATATGGCTAAATGGAATATGGGGCCCCGGGGCCTGTAACATAGTATAAAACAAAGTCGCTTCCCGCTGTCTGTCCCTACCTATGTATACTTTATGCTTAGATCTTTAAAACTACGCAACGGATTTTGATGCGGTTTTTTTTTAATAGATAGTGATTCAAGAGGAAGGTTTATATGTATAATACATGCATAATATAGTGGAGAAACACTGATAATTTTAGAGGTTTCTAATGTGATGTCGTAAACCGTGCGAAGCCGGGGCGGGTCGCTAGTCTTTTATAAATTCGAAAATTGCGAAATAATTTTTTTTCATTCAAATCAATATAGGAGATTAAAATTAGCCTGCATACAAAACTCTTAATATTTTGTAATATAATTTGCTGTAAATAATGCTCATTTAGCCAATCTCAAAAAAATTGTCTGTTTTAATAAACCTAGCTGAAATACACGTCATTGGCGTCTTAAACAAGTCAGAATTCCAAATGTCGTAAATCATTTTAACGACGTCGTAAAAATTTTATGGCACAGTGGACCGAAGAAGTATTAGCAATGTATTAAATGCAAAGTAGTCTAATAGTCTCGTTGACCGGTGTTACCGCCAGTGGTTCACTCTGTGCCGCCAGCCGCCGTTGCCGGCTCTTCAAAATTTTCTTAAGTATAGTAATATACATAAAGTTGTTTGAATTTATAATTATTTTTTCCAGCAATTTTAAACGCTTTATTTTAATGCTACCTAATAAATTTAAGTATCTATGTATTTTTTTTTAATATTTCCAAACTAGCTTTCTAAGAACGTTACGAACTAACAGTTTACTGAAGTATGAAGTATACTTGTATAGTGAGCTTAGCAATTTTAGAAAATATATCTGACAACCTAGCTTTTTTCTACCTATTTTCAATTGAGAATGGAAATAGAATACCACAATTTAATATTTTATTACGGTGGTACTTTTTTTATGATTAAGAGGCATAAAATAGTATTTCGTGTATAAGAATTTTAAGATACAATTTATACAAGTAGGAAAACCGTTTACTTTAGTTTAGTGGATTAACAGCCTGAATGGTGCGGAAAAAGGCCGACTGTGACGGGTGCATTTATTGTTACACAGTTTGATCTGACCAGTGCAACTCATACACCTAAACAAAACTATTTAGGGGAGAAGCATATTTAGTAAGTCACACGGCGTGAGAAGGCAGAAGCGTGATCGCCACCTTTTCTTCTCTACAAAGAAATGTGAATTTTCATAGCTCCACATTATCATTTGTTGAGAATTAATTTAACTGGAGAAATAAAACCATGTATCGTCATTAAAAAAGGTTTTTTTTTCAATTGAACCACTCTGAGATATGCAGTCGCTGCGACTGGTCGTTTGGATTTTGAAAAATATTAATTTGGGCCAGTTTTATAACGTTTTCTACGCGACTACCTTTTTTTGACGCGACGTATATATTGTTTTAGCGTTGCCGCTTCGAAATTCTCGGAATTGTGACTATAATATCTTGACGGCCATCTTTTATTTAAAATACGCGTCTTGAAGCGTACTTTCAAGGTATTATAAAAGAAGCTTTAAAAAAAGGTAGTCGCGTAGAAAACATTATAAAACTGGCCCAAATTAATATTTTTCAAAATCTCAAAAAGTCTCGCAAACTTGAAGAGATTTATGATTTTGCTAGCCCAACCCGGTCAATATCATATCTACAATAAACAAAGAAATGGCGTCATTGTTAAATTAAGGCTAGCAAAAAAATGCGATCGTTAATTATTCGAAGAGTCATTAACGGATCGAGCTGAATTTTTTTTGTAACTTCATTCTACAAACAGCACTTTCGTGAACAGAAATTTCGTGATGATAGTCGTCCTACTTTCGAAGTAAAAAAATTATATGCATACAAGTATGCTACATAAAATATGGCCAAGGAACGGAGATATAAGCGGATGGTTTCAACTCTACGGACCCCGCGCATTGTGTTCTACTCCATCTACTCACCTGGCGCTTTACCCACTGAGCTATCGCCGCGGCTTTATAAAGTAACTTTCGATCATACAAGCTTTTTGTTTTTCCATATTTAATTTCACATAAACATAAAAACTTCAGAACTTGCAAGTTCCAAGAGTAATAATTAGATAAGCGGGATCGAATCCACGGTATACTTTTGGCTTTTTTGAGACGGAATACCGTAGACTTTTTTTTCTTACCTTAATATACCTTAATTTTTTTTCTTACAAGTTACTTTCCCAGCTGTGGTTATAACATAAGCACGCCAGACGGCGTACGATTCTCCCATTCTTGCCGTCGTCCAACAAAGGATAACCAATAACGCCAACGACATATGAAACGATGTATACCCTAACAATGGGCCATTGACAAAACGCCGTGGCCCTTTGTGTTCGTACACACGCTTCTCGATTTTAATTCAACAAATAATTCAGGCTCCCCTGCGCGCGATCTCGAAAAGAGTGAGACCTTCGTTTAGCCACTCGAACACGTTTTCCCTCCACAGCGCCCGGCCTGGATATAGCTAGGCTGCGTGTCTAATAGGGCCTTTCAAAATTTAAATAATACGAACTGATATACCCGGCCTTCAAAACGTATTTTTATTTAAGAATAACACCGATACACGAGGAAAAAAGTTCGCTAAATACGCAAAATCATCAAGCCACTCACATTTTTGCGATGTTGTTTTGGGTAGATTACTGACTTTTGTAAATGGTCCACCATATCCCAACATCTTTCATAAATGGAAGTCCATCATGTTCCCAGAGGAACAGTAAGAGGATCGGATGGATTTAATTCAAATTGGACTCCAATTGCATCTTGCATTCCTGCCGCCAAGGATGGATTTAGAGTGTCAAGATATTCTTGATAGATGAATGTAGATTATACAATGAAGATAGCTTCTTTTTACCGTTCTTGGAGGAACACGATGAAATTTCATTCCTTCTTTAATAGGACAAAGAGCTTATATTTCTCCCGCTTGACATTACGTCCATATTTCGGCTTGACGGATATTTAATGGTGATTGAATGCTAGATCATTTATGTAGAGTAAGATTTTTGAAAGGTCCTACGATAGAACCTTGGGGTACACCATTTAACATATTGTTGCCAGATTTTGGAGAGGCGTCGATTTGGCTGGTATTACGAGGTGTGGCTATTAACCCTTTAACGTCAAAACTACAGTTTTTGTATATCCTCTCTTTAACAACGTGCCAAGTACAAAAAACGATGGAAAAAATATCTGGAAATGCCTTTCCGAGTATTTTTGGGGGGTGCTCTTTCGAATGGCACCAAAAAATTCATAAAAGTTGAACCTTACCCCTGTTTTTGGTCATTTAAGTTGAAAAGAGCACGATTTTTCAGGTCAATTTTTTTTGTAACATGATTTTTGACTGGAAAAAAATGTTTCTTCCGACAGAAAACTATGGGAAAACTGTACGGGTCAAACTGTAAAAAAAATTGTCAATTCGCCTTAGAGTTTGTATTCAGGCCTCTTCAATCGAGGTGTATAATTTTTTTCAGAATTTTTGGAGCCGTTTGCCACAAAGTTCTCCATGTTTGAGTAAAAAAATTATGAAAGTTTCCCCTGACAATGTGTCCTTTTGGCCGAGATATTGGACACCCCATGTTGGAATAAATTTTTTTCTAAGTACATAACTTTTCAGTACAACTCTCGAATGCACTTTTCCCGTAGTTTTCTGTCGAAAGAAAAAATGTTTTCCAGTCAAAAATCATATTACAAAAAAAATTGACCTGAAAAATCGTGCTCTTTTCAATTTAAATGGCCAAAAACAGGGGTAAGCTTCTATTATGAATTTTTATTGGTGCCATTCGAAAGAGCACCCGTTTCTTGTACTTGGCACGTTGCCAAGAGAGGATATACAAAAACTGTAGTTTTGACGTTTAAGAGTTAAATAACAGAAGTGATGCTAGCACCAGCGCGCTGCGAGCGTGTCGCGACAAGTTTGAACAGAACAGTGTCTCGTGATCTTCCACACCCTGCGCTCGCTGGACAAGCCAGTGGGTTGCTCAGTTTGACTGTAGCAGTCGTTTGAATAAGTCTATGCACCAGTGACACGTCGAAAAAATTGTAAGTGTTCAGATGGAGCAACGGGTTAATCTCAAGTTTCTTGTTAAATTGGGGAAAACTTTTACAGAAGTTTATGCAATATTAAAAGAAGTGTACGGGAATGAATATTTATGCCGCACACAAGTTTTTGAATGGTTTAAACGGTTTAAAGAGGGACATGAAACGACCGAAGACGATCCGCGCCCCGAACGGCCCTCAACGTCAAAAATGGACGAAAACATTGAAGAAAATGGTAAATTAATCCACGAAGATCATCGTCTAAGCATCCTAGGCCTTGCTGAAATAACAGGAGTCGGCAAAGAATGGGTTCGCCAGATTTTTTCATGAATCCTTCAACATGCGCAAAGTTTGCGCAAAAAGGGTGCCAAAACTCCTCACTCTCGAGCAAAAGGAATCAAGATTGAACATTTGCGCTGACATTCTAAACAACATTGACACTGATCCAGGCTTATTAGACACGGTGACACTGAAGGGGACAAGATTCGAAATTGTGGAAGCGGTTAAAGCAAAAGCGACGGAGGTTCTGAACCAGCTGACAGAAGCGGACTTCCAGCACTGCTTTCAACAATGGAAAAGTCGTATGGAGCGGTGCAGATATCGCCAAGGGGAAGTACATGGAAGGCGAAAAAGTTGCTACTGTAATTGGTAACGAAAAAAAAGCACAGCAGTTCGATTATTTAACAGCCACATCTCGTATGTTATATAACCAGAATAAAAGTCCCCGTGGGCTTAAGGTCTAAAAGTGTCTTATTCACCATGTATGGTAGAAAATCTAAGGTTGATGGCACGTGGATTGATTCAACACGGAACGCTTTGCAGGATTTTCGAACGGAATTTCCACACATTGTCACGGATTTCGGTCAGTTTTGCCAAGTTTTAACTAGATCTGTGGCCAGTAAGAGTTCCCAGTGATACAAGCCGCGAAGGCCCCATCAATCAGACCTCACCTTTCTCGAGTGGACTTTTCATCCCCGGTAACAAGATTGTTCAACCAGTCAAAACGACGACTGCGGGAGAGAAGTTGTGTGCAAATGTTCGCTTAATAAACGAAGAAGTCTAAGTATTAAGTCTAAAGTACATTTCGTCTGAGTACATTAGACGAAACGTCGGCAAAAATGAGTTCTTCATTTGTCCAATATCCCCAAAAACAATTTTTTTGTCAAATAATTTAGTACATCGAGTACATGCGAGATGGATTGAAATCCACGGCATAATTTATGATCGTTTTTTTTATCTAACGAGATTTTTCTTAATGAAACATGTCCGTTATCATATCATCGCCTTGGATTAGATGTCCTATCTCTCTGTAACGTGACTTTTTCGCGATCGATTTTAAAATTTCTAAAAACGCGTGAGTTTTTATCGCTGGCCGGAATTAGCACGCGCAGCATTATTGTTCTCGCACTGTGTCGCAATGTCGTCCCGTACCTGCCTCAATAATTTTATCAACGCAATAAAAAAATATTCGTGGAAGTTTCGCGATCTCTCCGGTAGCAACAAAATCAGCTGATTGTCATTCGCTCGGCGCGCCTCGTGAATCGTCGCTCTTTTGTTATACCGGCTTTTAGACTGTCAGGCGGGCCATGGAAGCTCTTCGAACAGTTGAACGCCGGCCGCCGTTGCGATAGGTTGTGACGTTCGAGCGAGCTTTTGCAGCAAAATTGACTTGGTGATAATTTCCGCACGACGGTGCAAGATGTTTATGATTATTGTTTTTTTCTAGTGAGAGTTAGACGACTAGGGTCGTCTTGGGACGTATTTTTGTGTGATATTTTTTCTACGGTTTTATTGATACCGCAAAGTTTATACCCATCGTCACTGGTGAGTTGAACTTTCATTTTCGAATGCTAGTGGTTGAACATAAAATCCTTAAAAAATAGAAGTGGTTAATTGTTTCTATAAAAAAGATACGCAACGCCTACCTGTGTGCTTTTTTGAAGTACCGGTAGTAAATTTATTTTCTCAAACATGGGTAAACTATAAATAAATTGCTATAAAAAATATAGTAGCTAGGTACCTAATTTAAAATTACATTAATTTTTTATAAGATTAACTAAAGTAACCTGGGCTTTTAGAATATTACCAGATTTTTTGTATATCGGCAGTTCAATATGAATAAATATTTCCTGCTATAGTGGATAAGAACACTGCAAGTTGTGTCGAATTTGAAATGTCCTTAAGAATTTAAAATAAGTTTCATTTAATCAAATAAAAATACTCTTATTAATAAAATAAACTCTCATGAATTAATATCTTCCGTTTGGTTGAAATTAGATTAGATTATTAGAGATATATTGTAAATAAGCAGTCCCGGTCCACATTTCGCAGGTTTTCTAAAATCACGATTTATATAAAAAGCTAGTTCATTTTTTCATCGTCGTTAAAAACGTAATAAAGACTAGTTCAATTTGATTTAAAGTCGTCGTTAAAAACGTAATAAAAAAAGACTATCTTGGAAGTCCGGTCACACTAGTCGTCGAAAATCATTATCCTAAATGTTCATTTTTTCAGTCGTCGTTAAAAAGTAATTAAAGACTTGCGACTAGCATCGAAAATACCGTTTTTATTCCTGTAAATTTTCGGTCGAGTTCTGTGTTAGACACGGTGAATACAAATCACACAGAGAAAATGTGATGAGATCCTATTAGATTCGTTTTTAGTTCCTATAAGAAACCCCGGTATTAAAAACGATAGGTTAATTTTATATTTCGTCTTCGAAAATGCTCGGTATTTAGCGATTTTTCTCATTTGTATCGAGATGATCGAAAAGTTATTGGCGTTTTAGTTTGATGTATTGAAAATGAGAATAACAATGACAGATATCACTGTGACAAAATTGCATTAACTGGTATGTAAATTGACCCACCCTTTCTCCAAAAATGTCGTTATCGCCGTGAAAGGGAGTGGTTTTGAGTGTTTTTTTTTTTCAAAATTTGATGGGCAGATATTCGAAAAAATTCATGCATCTTTTTTTTTTTTGAGCTAAATGATTATTGATGACTTTACGATACGATATCTTTATATAAAACACATTAGATTTATGTTACATTCTGTACTTTTATGTTATATTATGTACCTACACTTTTTTTGTGGCGTGCACTGTTTTTTGCAAAAATGGTGAATGCGCCGAGTTTCATTTAGTTTCATTATAGACTCGTAAATTAAATCAATTGCAAATTTCAAGTAGAACTGATTCGACTGATGCACGACTGACGTCGAAGTGGATTATTTACGTCAATAAAAAAAATGTAAAGTACCTTTTTATAAAATAAGAAGTAAGGTTAATTACACCTCACATTTATAATTCGTCGCAACTTGTGCTTTTTTATTTTTTTTAATGATTTTTTTCCAAAGAAATGTATGATTTTTCGAAGCAAATAAAACCACCGTTTTGTCGAGGTTCATCACTACGTTTATACTAGATTACTGACAGTAAGGCTTGGATTGGAGATAACGCCAAAAAAAAACGTTTTTAAGTAATACGTAAGTTTTTGTGCCCTACATTTTGACACCAAAATCGTTCAAATTGGATAATAAATAAAAAAATTACAGAGGTCTTCTGGTTTTTAATAGGCCACCCTGTATATAATAATTCCATTATGATCATATGGAATTAGCAAGGTATTTTTAAATTAAATTTGAAGCCGGCCATAATTTTATACTCTGTTGCCACTATCTTAGATCCATTCCTTTAAAGAAGAAAATAAATCAAATATCTAAAGCCGCCATATACATATGTAAGTATATTCTTTAAATTACCAATTATTATATATTTATTTTGCTATTAATAACGCGATATATAAATCCGAAAAAAATTCGAGTATCTAAATCACTTATTTGAAACCATTTATCAGGTTGGTTTGCCCCAGTTTCTTTTTTAAGTTTAGATTAGTTAGATAGTAATTCTGCCCCATCTGAGTTTGTGTTACTGCCAGCGTTATCCCGTCTAAAAATACACGCGGCAATTATAAAGAGTTTTTAAAAATTTGCTTTTGCTCCGATGAATCTCTCGTATAAAATAAGCAGACGTAACTTTCCATGGTTGTGCATTACCTTTATGTTAGTTCTAACACTATTAACCCTAATTTGTGGAGTTAATACTAAGAGTAATAATTCAAGACATGAGTGATCAATTGGAAGGTATAGTTTGAACTTTTTTATCTTATGATAAATATATTTGTAATTTTAAAACATTTTGATTCCATCGAAAAAAATGTTAAAAATCATTTTTCATTAAAACTCTAAAACTGGGAGCAATTTCAAGGTCGTTAATTGTTTTTTGGGGGGGGGGGGCCCCCGGGGCCCAGATGGAAAATCACCACTGTAGGTACATAATGTTTTTAAAACCTTTAAAAACTGCATTTTACCTGACTTATTACAGTTTCTATCTTAAATAAATGATATTTTTCCAGCTTAAGCTTTGGGGCCTGGTAAAATTGAAATAATTAAAAAATGTATATGTCTAAGTGAACGAATCTCTATCAAACTCTTTCTGAATGGAGATCCATCCAAATATTAAACGTTCTTGTTAATTGGCTATGGAATTTCGAATCATTTCCAATAGTGAAAACCCTAAATACGTATCTTTTTCCGTTCAAATGTTACTGAGTGTATCCTATCTTCATATACACTTGGTTAATTATTATTAAGGTTTCATTTATATTTTTATTTTATAGACTCACTCGGGACTCACTGAATGAGTATTGGATTACTCATTCAGTGATTCCCGAGGATGCAAATAAAACATGCAAAACGCCGATTAAATAAAATGTAGTTTTTTTTTTATATATATATTTGGCCACTAAAACCGATCATTAATATTGCATTAACTATTCGAATGTAGTCTAGACGCAAGCGGCGTTCTAATTAAAAAGTAATATGCCCCGCAGTTATTATTTTCACTTTTTTTGCCCGTTTTTGCGTTCAGCTGCATCGAACATTATAATTGGCTGTCTATTAAATTTCCGGTGGTTTAATAATTTTGTGCATTTCCGGTTCCTCTGCGGCAGCCTGAATTAAAATTGCAAAAAAATTAATGGTAGATACTCATGTACATACTACCTAAATTAAAGTAAGATTACAAAAAAAAGAACAAAAAACTCGGTACGATTCGATTTTTTTTATAATTCTGATTTCTTTTTATACAATACCTACATTTTTAAAATGGCGGCTGGTGGAATTTGACACGCTCGTATTTTCGTAAGGAGGCATGGGACCCACACCATATTTTAAAGGTCAGTTACCCAAGCAGAAAGCTATAATAGGAAAAAATTTTGAAATGAAACTTACGATTTTTTTAAATGGCTGCCTCCCAGAAGATCTTGGAAACGGCTTGCAGAATATTTGCGAATCTTTTTCTTTTCATAATCACCAAGTAAATACATAGTCTATTTATACTTGTGATTTTCTCGAAATTTCAAGATCTATAAAAGTTACGGTAATTTTAATTTTTATTTCATCCCAACATTTCGTCTTTCATATTTCAAATAGATGTTATATGTATTTAAAATCTATAATAAATTTTGCAAATATGTAATCTTAAAAATATATACTTATAATAAAAAGTTTTTTATTCATTTGGTAATTGTGAAAAAGAAAATATTTCAAAAATAAATTGCAAGCTGTTTTCAAGATCTTCTGGGGAGCCAGGCATTTTTTGAAAAAAATATTCGCAAGTTTCATTTGAAGTTTTTTTTTGCTATTATAGTCTTCCACATAGGTCTATTAATCACCCCCTAAAATATGATGTGGGTCCCACGCCTCCTTATGAAATTACGAGCATTTCAAATTTCACCAGTCGCCACTGATTGTGGTCAAAATCAGTGGACATATGTACACATGTGTATTAAGTAAAATAATGAAGAAGACCGTAAAGTAGGAAACTAACGAGAAATAGCATCAGAAAAATATTTGTTGTTTTCTCCCATGTAGCGACATATTTCAAGGACTCAAAATTTTCTTTTCAACAATTTTTTGTTGAAAATTGAAGAATTTACCAGTGTTCTTATAAATTTTCATAGATTAATACGTGAATTTAAAAATGAACCAAATGTTACTGTAAAAAGATTGTTAGACATGCGGCGTGCCTTTATTTAGTCATATTTTAGAGCGTTTTTCTAACTTCAGGTAAAATAAAATCTCCGAGATTAGTTCAAAGTACGATAAGATAATGAATAATGCATTAAATGAAGCACGTGTTTTATGCCTTCTGATAGCTTATTACTCATTACGCAATAAAGTACGAGTTAAACTTGCTCTCGAAATATATACGTACGTAAATATACTATAGTTACGTAATGCATACAAAGATATCGTTTAATAAGATCAACAATACAAAATTCTGGATTTTACATATCTTCCAATTAATCATTTAAAGAGCGGAAAATACATCAACAGTAAATTGACTGATTAGTTAAGTTTGTTTCAGAATAGAAATAAGGAAGTGTTTTTATTTCTTTGTTTGTTAATAATTTTTTTAGTTAATTTTAGCATTTCAACATGCTAAACGCTACATTTTTTCATCAATATCTGTAAAATGTGAAGAAATATTGAAAAATTGTTAAAATCAGGATGAACGTATTTTTAAACGTCTTTTGACGAATGAACGATCAGTCCAAAACCACTTTAATTATTTAACACAATGCAAATGGTTTGTCTCAATTTAATATTTTAATGTATGCATTGCTGTAAACACATTGTAATGTCGGTAGCCTTCGTTTTTTTCCTCTAATGAACACCTGACTAACATTCAGTAGTAAGACAATATTAATTATCGTACAAGTATAATTATTAACGCAGTGTCGATTACTTTATTAGTTGCAACGGACAAATGTAGTGTTCATACCAGTGGCGGCTCGAGTCATAATTTTATATGGGATGATGCTCTAGTTTCAGACATCATAATGATGACTTACCCTCAACGTTTTTAATCATAATCTAAAACGTTCTTCGTTTTCCAATCATGGCAAAAAGTTATCCCATCTCAAGCTTTTTTTTGTGGTTAAAAAGTCTACCGGATTTGTTTTGTCTCTATACAATTTTCACTTAAGAAAAGAGAATTCAGAAAAAAAGGTTACTACTGTGAGTATTATCACCCACTGGATAAGATTCGTAAAAATTGACAGCATCAGACTTCCACAGATGTCTCATTGAACCATGTTCGTGGTGGTGAAAAAATCTGTTGAAAGTTGACTCTTATAAACAATGAAATTGTTTATAATGTGTGTATGAGTTTCGCAATGAGTTGCTCGCAAAATGCTCTTAGAACTTCTGTTCATGTTGTTTCACAATTAACTGAAGTATCTGTTAGTATTTGCGATACTGTTTTAAAAAAAGATCATCACTTCTTCTCTTATTTCAAATTAAGTGATAGGTTTACTTAGGGCGCATTTTGCGAGTGGTATTTAAACAATATTAATGAGGTAATATATTTTATTTTGCTAATGAAGCCCAGTTTCATTTGAATGGGTACGCGAACTCTCAAAATATATTTATATTTATCTCATAGGAGATAAATGTTAACGCCTTTCCTTAAACAACTTGATGAAATAGTACTACAAGGGTATTTTCAACAAGATGGCGCTAGAGCTCATACTGCAGCAGAAACTGTGAACTTTTCGAGGGAATTTTTTCAAGATAGATTAATTAATTTACGAGGTGTGTAAATTAAGTAATGAGACTGGCAACGCAGCGCCCCATCTAGCAATGTAATGCACCTTCAGTACAAGTTTGAACTTGTTAGAGTCAGTTGTTTGTTCTTTGTGACTGTTTTCGTATACTGTTTTTTAACGAATTGGGGATGAGAAAAATCTGCACAAAAATGGTTCCAAAAAACCTTTCGCAGGAACAAAAGGACATCAGGAGAGAAAGGTGTCTTGACTTTTTTGGAATCGGTTGAAAACGATCCCCATTTTATGGAACGTGTCATCTGGTGATGAAACTTGGGTGTTTGAGTACGATCCGGAAACCAAGCACCAAAGCATGTAATGGCACACTTCAAACTCTCCAAGACCCAAAAAAGCAAGAATGAGCAAGTCGAAGATCAAATGCATGCTGATTTGCTTTTGAATAGCCAGGGAATTATCCACAAAGAGTTTCTTGAAAAACTACGAAAAAGTGTCATGCGTGTGAGACCAAACATCAAGAACAACTGGATGTTCCATCACCACAATGCACCACCTTGTCACACAGCCATTTCAGTAAACGAGTTTTTAGCCAGTAAAAATATTCCTGTGACTCCTCAGCGTCCTTATTCGCCTGACTTGAGTCCTTGTGACTTTTTCTCTTCATTGAAAATTTTTCCCTTTTGTGACTCATAGAAAACATTCAAACGGTAACCGACCAGCTGAAGGCTATTCCAGTATATGAGTTCCAGCACTGCTATGAGGAATGGAAGAACCGTCTCCAGCGCTGTGTGACTTAGTTTGAAATTTTGAAGGAGACAATACTGAATTGTAATTCTATTTGAATACAAAATTTAAAAAACACAGTCTCATTACTTAATGTACACACCTCATAAATGTCGACCATGAGTTTCTACCAAGATCAGGTGATATTACTCTATGCAACTTCCTTCAGTCTCCTCGAAACCGCATCTCAAAAACACTTGTTTTTCAAATTAATATTCCTGATCTCCAAGCTAAGATTACAGAAAAATTAATGAAATAAATGATCATCCTCATAACACACGATGTTTTGAGTTCGATCAGAAGGATGTGCCAGATTTGTTTGGATTAAGGTGGTGATCCCATGTTCAGGAAATGCTTTAAATTGTTTCAGGTGGTGTTTTAATGAAATTTTGCTTTATTTTCTCAATTTGTATAAATATTAACTTAATAAAGACATTCTGGTATATAAACTATGCATACTATGGTAATTAGTATAATCTATGAACTATTTCATATTTAACAAAATGCAATAAAAGAAAATTAAGCTACGCGCTACGTTCTACGTTCTCATCACCCTGTCCGTCTTTTTTCTTGAACGCGCCATAGTTTATTTGAAGTTTCAGCTCTCCAGCCCCTATGAAGCAGCTGCCACTGGTTGATTCCATATTAGTCGTGACTTTAATTGGCAACTTTTTAATTTGCCCGCTCACAAAGACAACCTACTCCGGTTCTATCATTAAAGTACCGCTATGCGCCATAAAAACAATAATTCGTCGGACAGCGTCTATTTCGTCCAGACGTGTGACTGCATACTTTAACGTTATTTAAATTCGACTACTCATTGTAAAACCGCCGCGAAGGCAATAATTAAACAAATTATAACCCGCTTCTGTTCGCGATTTGTATCCTTATTTTTACACCTGATTTAACGATAACCCGATTATGTTACAATAATGCTCGACCGCCGTGGAATTGTGCCAGTTTTGGTTTTTACGTTCTATTTTAGCTGGTACCGTGCCAAAGAGTCGCGATGCATTTGTGCACCTCCGTATGCTGCTCATGTTTTGCAGAGATGTTCGCGAAATCGCCTTTTCGAACGCCGAACAAAAGATATATCGATATTTTATTTGGCACTACGGAACAACACACCCTCCCCCGGGTTTATTATGGGATGTGCCCCTTGGAGAAATTGATTGAATTTTTGATATCATCCTGTCCACGACCAACCGATCAAAAGTCTCTGTGAGCTCAAAGGTGTAAACAGTAAAGCAATTTCAAGTTAAAATATCAGAATTTATTGATAGTATTCAATAACACGTGCTCCGTACAAGACTCAAGCCGATTAATTCGCGATTTTCTGCAAAAGCACTTTTTAAAACGTTATCATCTACAAAAATACTGCTGTTTAGAGCCACCAAAGCAATCGGTGGCCTCTGTTGAGTAAATTATGATTCCCTGCTCCAATTTGTATTCCGGCTTCGTATTAACCATAACATCACATTATAAGGAAGACTAACATCCTGTCAGTAACCTAAAAAAGGGTTAAAATGTTTTTCTGACATCGCTCTAAAATATATTTTCATTATTATTGGCGGTCAAAAAATTGGAATAAAAAAGATTTGTATTATACGGGGTCCTGGGATCCCGAACATTTTCAATACCGAAATTCCCGAGAAATGAAGACTTCAATCCCGGGATTTTCGGGATTCATTTACAAAGCACTATATATTTTACGTTCTACTAGCCTGTTACTGACACCACGTGGGTTCACTCTTTTTGAAAAAGAGGGCAATCGTGGAAGTTACCTTCAAATGAGTTTCTTTTAACAATTAAGCCCACAAATGTCGAATCGGTGAGGGTATTTTCTGCGGCAGGAGCTCTCTGCACAAAATTCAGATGCACACTTGCGGATGATACGTTAGATAAAATTACCAGTATGAGGTCATTTTTCAAAAACAAAGGCAGGGTGAAAAATAATTTTTTGATCTTGTTTTTTATTTCATATAAATTTGTTAATTGATTTTTTTAGCTTTGTTTACTTAATAAGTAACATGGGTCTCTGTTTTAAATGTACACAATCTAAGTACAATGCTATATTAATAAAATAGACGAAATATTGTTTGTCCAAGTCTGAAGCAAAACCTGATAGGCCACCGTTGCTCAAAATTTCTTGAAGATGAAGGCCTTCCGTACGTGGTTCATCTTCAATCGACTCTCTTTCTTCTGAGAATGCCTTAAACCACCGAAAAACCTGAGCTCTTGAAAAAACACTGCCTCCTTAGGCGTGTTGAGGTTTTGCAAAAGTATCCGTTGCGCTGTGTCCAAGTCAGAAGTAAAACTTGATAGCACACCGTTGCTCAAAATTAATGTCACTCATTTTTAAAACGCACTAGAAGAAACCGGTTTACGAAAACAGTCACAAAGAACAAACAAACGACTCTAACTCAAGTTCAAACTTGCACTGAGGGTGCATTACAACATGTTAACCTACCGTCCTTTCAAGTCCCGTCTCCGCAGTGTTGTTCCCATCTCCAGATTGTTGTATTATTGCGTTAAATTTCAATATTAATTTTGACAGAATCGGTCGACTGTTTTGTTTTTAAAATCCAGATTCGGATTCCTCGCCCCGTAAACATGAGAAAACTGATGTTCGCAAAAGTGGCATCATTTTTGACCAAGCAGGAGGGCAGACCGGGGCACGTTTACGCGGATTTTTTTTCAATGAATTTTCTAATTTATATGTTTTAGGAAATTTTAGACATTATGGCAGCTAATAAAGTCAAAATTTGTGTATTCAGTTGTTGCCCTATTTGTGTTTTTTAACCATAAAAAATTAACCTAATGTTTTTTTTTAGGTCCAAGTCTGTTGCGTAAACTTGCCCCGGGAACGGGGCAAGTTTAAAAAGGATAAAATCCTGCTAATGTTCATATATTTGTTTATCCTTAACCAAGTATTATTAGTGCACAATAATAATACAACAACAATTTCAATAAGTTCAACACAAAATTTACTCAGCTTGACAGAAAACAGGTTACTCCTTTTATCCTTTCCGTATGCTAGACCGAAGCTCGACTGATGCTCAAAAACTTGTGAGAATACCCGCTGGGGAGGAGCATCAATCTGTCATGACTGGTGGCGCGCCAGTTATAACTCGTTTCGGAAAAAGTGCACTGCGTAAACGTGCCCCGGTCTCTACCCTAGGCCATTTTGTTTTGATTAGATTCCTTGGACCCGAAAACGTTGGCATACAAATTTTCAAGAACATTCGCTCACATTCGCTCTTGGTCCAGTTCTTCGGGCGTTTGAGACCACTGTGCGACTCCGCCCTCACATTGTTCATGTTTATAGGTGAAGACTGCGAGCACGAAGGCCCGACATTTCCAAGAGGAATGGGGAAGGCGGGGTAGGCCCTTTTTAATATCCGCTCCATGGTAATTTCGGCACATTTACATTGTTTTAGTTAAGGCGCTGTGAAGGGAATTGTTCCCGGCGTGCGTAGCCGAAATTTATATTTCGCCCGACATAAATTTCGGATAACAATGCGGGAGGCGCTTGGAGAGCGCGTTCACGGGCCATTAAAACCACCCAACAGAAATATAGATAGAGACGCCGGCGACGCAGCGTTCGGATGAAACAGGCGAGCCAGTACAAGAATTTTAGGTTTTGACCTCAAAAAAAAAATCGTGCAGTCGCGAAATTTACAGGTCTTGTTCAGAATTTTGTGCTCTTTTCAAAAATGTCGGTTCCAGAAAAATCCCATGGAAGGCTTTTTGTATAGTGCTGCCAAAACTCAAAATTTCGAAATTTTCAAAATTGTATGACTACGCGCTATTTTCTAGTATGATGCAACAAATTGGATTAGTTTGAGTACAGAATAGTCTAAAGTTAGTAACCAAACAGTTTTGTATGAAAAATTGCAGTTCCGACAATTGAAAATATCCACCTACTGAGTGGGGATGGAGAAGTGGAGAACAGACTAGTTAGTCCCAGAGACATCTTCTCGTCCACCGGCTCCAGACCTCATTATGAAGATGGTTCGCTGCGGCTGTAAGAAGGGCTGTGAACGGGCGTGTGAGTGCCGCCGCTCCGGCCTTCCCTGTACCCAGAGGTGTTTAACATGTGCTGGAGTAGATTGCAGAAATGTACGAAAGGAAATAGAGGTAGATGATCCAGATGACCCTGAAGACATGGAGTAGTATGAAATTTAGATGTCATTAAATACTTATTTAAAAATATTAAACAAATTAAGGAAAATCATTACTTTTATGGTACTTGTTCCTTTTGACAGCACTATACATTTTTTTAAATTACAAAATACCGAAAGGTTGCAGATGAAACAGTAAAAGTGGTCGTTTGTAATGAAAGAAATACGAAAATCTTTACAGCTCTATGTTCAAGGGATTGTTGACAGCACTATATTTATTAGCTTAAAGTCCTCTTTTTCAGCCATAGCGTTCTATTTTTGTGTAACAATGACGCCTAGTAGCTATCAAAGTCAGCGGAAACGCACACGATCGGGCAGCAGAAAAAATGTCTGTAAGTATGAAAAATAACGTTGGCAGCTCTAGTCGGAACTGCAATTTTTCATACAAAACTTTTTGGTTACTAATTTTAGACTATTCTGTACTCAAACTAATCCAATTCGTTGCATCATACTAGAAAATAGCGCGTAAAATAATAAAATTTTGAAAATTTCGAAATTTTGAGTTTTGGTAGCATTATACAAAAAGCCTACCATGGGATTTTTTCTGGAATTTTTGAAAAGAGCACAAAATTCTGAACAAAACCTGTAAATTTCACGACTACACGATTTTTTTTTGAGGTTGCAGTGAATTTTTGCTTATAATTCTTGGACTAAGCGCGCTGTTGTCTTATGTGGCGTTAGTTTGATCCGTGCTCGGTTGGAAACCAGTTACCGTCGTGTTCTATTGTAGACAGTGATGTCCATAAACGCACCGTGGCCCGTGGTCCCAAATACCGGAAAAACTGGCCTGGCGAAAAATCGAAAAAAGCCTTTTTCTTTGATTTACAAGCTGTGTGTTAAGTGGTTAAAAGGTTAGGAAACTGGCCACGAAACTCCTTTAAAGTGGCGGTTGGTCAAATTTGAAATTCTTGTATTTTCGTACGGAGACATGGGACTCACATCATAATTTAGGGGGTGATTACTAGACCCAAGTAGAGGGCTATAATAGCAAAACAATGTTTCAAAAAAATTACTGATTCAAAAAATACAAAGGGTGTCATAAATTGAAAACAGAAACATACTCAACTCAAGCTATATATTATATATGAAATGATTATATTGCTTATTGCTTATATTTAAAGGCACCTTTTTAAGAATTTGACTTTCGATATACTTGGTGTGATTGTGTCTCTAAAATACCGTTATCGAAAACCCACTTTTATGACAAAATAAAAAAATATTTATTTATAATTTTACATACATATGTATGCATATTTATCAAGTATAAGGAAGAGAATATATCCCACGCGTGTGGTAGGTAGCTGTTTTATCAGACCATCTGACCGTTAAGTTGGATAATTTCGGTTGGAGAAAAAAACTTGTTAATAAACATTAAGATGGTGAATAAATTAGCGATATTATTAATGTGTCGGGCGCCAGCACCACTGCGAAAGCCGAACCAAGAACGAAGATTAATACTAGACGGTAGCAATAATTTTAAAATTGATGGATCCCGAATAGAATCTGCCTGCACGCCATTATTAGTTTATCATTCTTTTTTATTCGAATTTAATTTTGTTATAACCGTATTATGTTTATTCTGTTGTAAGGTTTTTTTACACTATGCATGTTTCAAGTCCACATGTTGTAATCGTACTATATAGTGTTCTAATCTAAGAAAGTACGGTTTGTTTGAGTGAACTATTTTATCGATATTTATTAGATACATAGATATTAGTGAACCTGTATTCTGTGACCAACTTTGAATGACTGGGACAAGTATCAATATCTCTAGAACAGAAAAATTTATTATCCATAAATAAAACAGATTTTTACACCACTGAATATATCAGCTATTGTTAGGTGAGCTAACTAATCAAACGTGCAGGCTCGTATTCCCGGCAATAATCTGTTTCAGTCTATTCACAAATGGTAACGACTGTGCCATTATTGCAAAAATCCACAGAAAATCAGGTAATATGTACACAGTACACGAACTCACTCGCGACAGAACATTGTTTTCAATGCGGCGGTCGTCCCGTTTACACCTACGGCAGGTAGAAAACTAAATGGACACCTGTCCACATCGGAATATCTCGCTGACTTATGGAGAAATTGTATTAAGGCGTCCTCTGTTCTCACACAGGAATCTGTGGACATGAGCCCAGTGCGCATTCTAGGCGCCGTCAGTGGCGTAAGTATACAGGGGCAAGACAAATTCTGTTAAAAATAGGGTTTATAGTTTAACTATCATAGAGTTGTATAGTGCCGGGCCCTCCGTTTCAACATAATTTTCCAGACCCTAGTTATAACTATATACATAAATCAAATAATCTTGAAACGGTTCCTTTTATGAATAAAATAAACCGAAGCTACTTTGATAAACGAAATATTTTCTGTAAAAGTAACCGTTAACACGTATGGGAGATATTCACAAAAAAAAAAAAACATTTTTGGCGACCGTTCACCCCGCTTGAAATTTTTAGCGGTACTCGGATCAATGAGGACTTTTGACATTTTGTTTTTCAATCGCAAGGATTATCAAGATTTACCAAGAATATCAAGGTTTTTACCAACCAAGAGATTCACCCTCAAAGTCGCGCAATGCATTATTATAAAATTTCTCGCAGTTGAAGGCGTCAAACAAGCCGAAATCGTTCGAAGACTTGAACCACAGTTTGGGGAGACTTGCCTGAATGTACGAATGGCACAAAAAACATCACAGATGAACTGGGGTTTCGAAAAAAGCTTCGAAGAATTTCGGGAAAAGACGCGAGTTTCTGATCTGACACGCGAAAAGTTGGAGGCAATTCATTGAACAACACTGAAATACACTCCATATTGTCCTGACGTATCTCCATGTGATCATCACATGTTTGGGCCACTGAAAGAAGCACTAGGAGGTGAGCGATTCGTCGATGACGCTGGCGTTGAGGCTGGTCGATGACGCAACTGGCTGGAAACGCGCCACCGTTCTTTTTATGATGATGGCATTAAAAAACTTCCAATCCGTTGGGAAAAATGCATAACAAAAGCAAGAGATTATGTAGAGACTAGCGACCAGCCCCGGCTTCGCACGGTTTACGACATTACATTAGAAACCTCTAAAATTATCAGTGTTTCTCTACTATATTATGCATGTATTATACATATAAACCTTCCTCTTGAATCACTCTTATCTATTTAAAAAAACGCATCAAAATCCGTTGCGTAGTTTTAAAGATCTAAGCATACATAGGGACAGACAGACAGCGGGAAGCGACTTTGTTTTATACTATCTTATGATATAGTATGTATTTTCATATTTGTATATTGTACCAATAAATTTAAAAATAAAAATTCCGGTTCATATTTGACTCACCCTCGTAAATAATAAATATTTCAAGAAATACAAGCACATTTCCTCACTTTTTGCTCTCACTGTATGTGCGGCCCTGTGTTATGTTACAACAAAACGCTGAACTCCTAATCTGTATAGCCTTGTAGTCGCAGCATCGGCAGCATTCTAATCGACGCGGTTTCGTTTTCAGATCTCGGAGAACAGGGAGATCGGCAACGACATCCAGGTGTTCGCGAAATTGGACGACCACCACGCGTACACGACGCTGAACGCCAAGAACCAGTTCCGGGCGCCCACCGAGTGGGGCATTTGCCTGCGACCTTCCGGCGACAACACGGACGACGAAACTTCCGACCAGCTGCGGTGCCTCGCTTGCGACTCCGAGCGGGTGCGTACCTGCTGGATCACGGCCATGAGACTCGCCAAGGTGAGTACAGACAGCGGACATGGGGAAAAGGGAAACTCTTGGAGAATGTTTAACGGTGAAAACTCATCGGCTCGATTTACACTTTTTTTTGGCTTTGACGTCGTCAACAGCTGGAAGAACTCTTTCAGTTTCGGCATTTCTGCGTGGTAATGTCATAGATTCAGTGGCGGCTGGTGATAAAGGGCACAGGGGCACGTGCCCAGCCCAAATTTCAATGGAAAATATTTATTTTGTGTTAATTTACAATAAATTACTGTTACAATAATATAAATTAATTGTATACGACAAACTATTCATATTCTAATTATTATTCCTTTTATACCACAAATAATGATTTTTATCACATATATATGATAGACTATCGATCGAGCACCGAGCCATCGTAGCCTGAATTCCTCGCATTTCGCGCGCATGGGCGAGAGCACACAGTTTCCCAGCCCTCGTTTTTAATCGGGCTTTTTCGGTGACTGGTAAAGTTTGGAGACGATTGCAGCAGACAGACGTCGTTAAATCGTTCGGAAAATCAGCTGAACGGGTCACACTTTTTTTTAGTGATTGTTTATTTTCTTCGCTGAGAAGTGTGTTTTTACTGTTTTTGATTGTGAAACGTTTCAAAATGAATTCGGTGGACTTTTTATTGACTAATAAAGATATTAGATACGAGATCCGACCGGAAATTATACAGTTAGGAAGGCTGATACCCGATTTGATTATTTCCAAAACAGACGTAGGAAAATCGCGAAATTATTATCGTTTAAATATATATCTTATCGTGAAAACATAACGTCACAATGAAAATGTGGATAAAAACAGACATATTTTAAACCAAATAATTAATTGTATTAAATTTTGTGAAACAAATCCGGGACTTTAATGAAAAGGCGATTAACATTTTTGTGAACAATAAGGACAGGCGAGCTGATTTCCTCTACAAATAACGGTAAGATACCTAAATCAAATTTTTTTCACATGTTGCCACCCATTATTTTAATATATTTAAGCCCTCAATATTCGTGCCTAATAATTATTTCAAAAAGCTACCAAATCCCAAAAATTATTCTTGTGAAAGTCTATATTTTTGTATGAAAGAATTTTTTCATTGAAATTCTGAAGTGTCAGTAAAACGCATGACCTTGAAAATTTTAAAAATTTTCGCCTGCGGCATTGGTAGCTAATGAGTAATCCTACTGGCACACCCTGTGCCCACCCATGTAACACACCCACGAACCGCCACTGCATAGATTCACTAATTTATGTACATAGGTACATTATTTTACTAATTTAACGACATTCACAACATTCTTCGATGAAATTTTTAACATTGCCTGAAGCACTACAAAATTTGTGAATAATAATTAGGTATTCCCGATTTTCCTAATAATAGGAGTTTACTCAAATTATTTCTCGAGTTAAGGATAATTTCTTAGCATCGCTGATTCATCTGTGTGTACTACGACACGGGAAGAACGTGACCTTTTCCCAGTTCTAAGTGACTATTCTGAGAAATTTTATACGGGCTGTATTAACGGTAGTAGAAATACCTGTGGATATAGTTTGCCCATAAAATATTGTAAATAAACATAAAAGGATAAGTAAACGTGAATGCTTTGTGAAACAAAAGTAGGTAAAAACTGCTGAAAACAATTGTGGTTTGATATTCAAAAATATTACAACGTACAAAATATAAAAAAAAAACGAATAAAAAAAATACAAAACATCGAAAAATGAAAATAAATAATAGTTAAATATGTAGAGTAAAATGACTAAATATCGGACAGTAGTGTTTTATAGAAATATCCACTCCTGTATACAATATCTTTGTCTCTACTTCGTCTTAGAACTAAATATTTAACAGAGAACAACTGAAATAAATAAAAAAATAAATAAAATTAGTGAAGTGATTTTTAAACCTCCAGGTAAAATACTCAGTTTGTGTCTAACGCTTAAAAGTTTCCATTACATTCTAGTTCAGCCCGATGTAATCTGCTAATAATTACCAATTTCTGTTTTCTGTTCTGTAACCTAAAATATCTATGCAACTACCTAATACCGGATAGGATTCTCAACCTAATATTGGATAGGTATCCGATATTTGGCACATTATTTGTAAAATATATATTTTAGCTCAGTATTTTTAGTCTATTTGTAGTAGCCTGCCTAATATTAAAATAAAGTCCCCAGGACATTAGGCCTTGCCTTGCTTCTCGTTTTATAGTCGAAACGATAATAAAAAAATTTAGGCGAGGATCGACATCTCTTATTATCGGCACCCCATATAAAGATGCCCTAGAAGCGAGTCTTGCGAAACAGAATAGAAAAGAAATATGTTTCTAAAAAAGCCCCGACATTAAAACTCGAGAAGAAATGGGTGCATCCTCAAGATAAAATTAAAAAAAGAAAAAGGAAAAAGCATTTCCAAGAAAGAAATGACATGCAAACTTGGTAAAAAGAGAGTTAAAAAACAAGAATCCAGCGATTCATTTGAAGTAGATGAAGAACTCGTTTTAAATGATGATTCTGACATGGATTGCGACATTGGAGAGGAGGACGCAGAATGTACGGTTTGTTTCAGACTTTTTTCTGAAGACAGAGCAGGCGAAGAATGGATTCAATGTCCAAAATGTTTCATGTGGATTCACTCTGATTGTGCCAATGTATTAGGCAAGAAAGACAATTACTTTTGTAATGTGTGCTTCGATGGCTAAATATTATTGTTTTCCACGAAACACCGAACTACTACACTTTTCCGAACGCGCGTTTCGCCAACCAAGTTGGCATCTTCAGGAGAAGATTAAAGTTTAATCTTCTCCCTAAATTTAGTTAAACAACCTAAACAAACCTAAAACAGTTTTAATCTTCTCCCTGAAGATGCCAACTTGGTTGGCGAAACGCGCGTCGAGAAAAGTGTAGTAGTTCGGTGTTTCGTGGAAAACGTCCAGTTTTTTGTTTCTACGCCGAAGGTTCCAGTACCCACTCCAGGATAATATTATTGTCTTAATATCGGATACCCTATCCGATATTAGGACAAATTTTTTCTTCGTTCAGAAATTCCATGTTTTCTTAGAATCTAAATCTTTACTTATTAACTTTGGAATTAACAAATATAATCTTCTGTATATTCTGCCCATTGTTTTATTGTAAAAGATTATGAGTTTAGTCTTAGCGTATAGCTAGTATTAGATCTGGCCAATAAGTATCCGATATTAGGCAAGTTTACTCTACAGTGTGGTCATTGTATTTTTATAACATATTAAAGCATCGTAACTCATCATTAACATAAACTCGCGTAGTATGTAATGAGGGGGGGGGTCGCCTCAATTCGTATTTATTTCAGTAGTCCCGTGATAGCTAGTGCTGTTGTACATCCTCCGCTATATGTAATGTATAAGGTCCGTTATATGTAATAGGTATGTTGCTTGAGCGTACGTTGCTACAGCCAGTAGTCCCTGCATTTCTTAACGTTAAACGTAAGCGATTTGACCTATACATATGGTTGTAGAAGGATAATGATCGTTCCACATCTACTGAAGGCAAATATGCAAATTCAAAATAGTTCACATGGACAGAAAATGACACACCACGAATTTCGCACAGTTGTTTATACCACTAACAGTTGTTTGTTTTCACTAACATCACTACATTATTATTTTTACAGCTACAGAGGACAATAGACGTGTTATTACTATTTCTGTACTTTCAGCCGTTGTCTGCAAAACCCATTTACTAGCTATCAATACCTATCGGGGGCGACATATCTGAAACACCAAAAATTCGTATCAGAACTTTAACGACATTATTACCGCAAAAATTTATTGTTTCGTCCACTGTCAGCCAGAGAAATTTATAGCGTATGTCTTCTTTGATATTTCCTACGACACGTTGATATATCTTCTTTAAATATGTATAGCCTCTATGTAATGAAAAATCTGATACACATTTGGAAAAAAAAAACATCTAAGTAAATATTGTCGATCACATTCCACGAAAGGCTACATGCGTAAAAACATTATTCTCGGAGCATTAGGCACGGCGTCTACGAAATATATATCGACGATTACAAGGAATACATAAAATATGTGATCCGTCTAATGTAGATTGTCTATTGTAAATATGCAATTTTCAATCAACCTTTTCAGTCTATTCACAAAAGGTAACGACTGTGCCATTATTGCAAAAATCCACACAAAATCAGATAATATGTAAATACACTACACGAACTCACGAGTTAGTCATTCACGATACAAAAAATTATTTTGAACTCGGCGTTCTACCGTCCAGCTCACATCGAGATAACATAAAACACTACGTAATAGGCACACACATCTTGACGAAATTGCATTTACCTAACTGTCTACCTGTACGGGACTAGGGGTACTAGAGTCCAGTGTGCGTTACCTGGTACGGTCAGTGGCGTACGTGTGCACGGGCAAGAAATACACGCTTATATAATTTACAAGGCGCTTAAAACATACGGTTTATACTTTAATTATCAGAAAGTTGTATAGTTCCGACATGCGTTGGTTCGCACTTTCCGGACCCTAGTAATGTGTTGAATAGTGTGGTATAATTGCATAATAAACTAAGGTAAACGTATGGAAGGCTATGCATTCAAAGGATGCACTGGATTTTTTTCAGAATTTCTTAAGCAGTTTTTTAAATTTTGCAAAAATTGACTATTTGCAAAATCAAGTTGCTCAGTGCATTCTTTGAGTGATTTTAAGAACTTTTTTATTCTTTCGACAATTTTTTTGTAAAAGTGAGTGCATCATTTTCCAATAAAAAAATCGTGAATTTTTACGCAAAAATTTTGCAATTCAGGCGCCATTTTGAACGCATAAGGGAAAAATCGATCTTTCAACCACGTATACTTAAAGTTCAAACATTTATTCCGCCGGTTAGTGAGGTTCCAGGTCCATTGTAGACCGGAAACCCCGTGAAAATTTGATTAAATAAACATTTTGCAAAAAAATCGTTTTTTTTTAAATACTGCTTTTTTTCATAATCAATAATTTTTTGGATGAACTTCACGGACACCATCGGAAAGGGCACATCTTAAACTTCAAAAATATGTCCCTGTCAATTTTTCTGTCGCAAATAGTATTAGTTATGAGGCGCTGAAGAGCGATGGGAGCTGCGTTTTCGGCCGAAACGGGTTAAGACGCAAATATTCTGTGAATTTGTTAGTGTCTGAATCACCCTTTGAAAATACGTATATCATGTGGACCCCATGCTCCACTGTGAAGCCCACGTCAGCCTCCGCCGATAGAAACCTATCCACCCTCTCCGAGTAAGCTCCCATAATCCATAATACAGCTAAACGCCTGTTGTTCTCTACCGCTGGCGCTGTTGGCACGCGGCCATCGTCGAAGGCAAAAAGAGTTGCCGTACGCTGTAAGATTGGCCAAGGTGAGCGCGGGTTTTGTAGCTTTTTTCTCGGTGTCGTGGCCTGCCGCCCGGCGACAGCTACCGCGTCGAGCGCAACTCCGATATCGCTACATTGTAACCACAAAGTAATTGTTGCGTGATGGATAACCTTAAGGTCCCCACGCACGACCGGCTTTAATTGTGGAATTTTGTATGCACCCCAGAGGGGATCTTAGTTTAGAGGTTTGGTTTTGACATTATGTTTACGATTTTTTCTTTTTTCAGAATACATTATTTTTCTACGGTCTTAACTCTTATTTTTTTTTATATATTACATATGTGTATGGCAAAGTATACAGTGTGGAACAGCCAAATGGAATAAATTCAGTAGCACCATTATTATGCATTTTTTTAGAAAATCCTGAGACACGTCAATTTCTAATTTTAAAATGACATCTTGCGACGTAAAAATGTCATCCCTAAATTCAACCCCCTTCAGGTGACAGCTACAACCCCTAAATTTTCAAATTGGAAGTAGGGGCTTGTTATACTTCATTTGAAAGGTCTTTTCATTCTCTATTCAAAACTTGTATGATTTTAAATATTATTGCAGAAATTAACAAGAAAACAAAGTTTATCCAGCGTAGGAAATTCGTTATATTAAAATAAAAAACAAATCATTATCAATGCAGCAGATATTCAAAATGCATGCCTCCAGCCTCTTGGCAGCATCCTAGATGAAAATAGAAATGTCTTCTAACGTTAGTTAACATCTGCGGGGTAATGGACCTAATTGCAAGTGTTATTATTCTTCTTAAGTCAGCCAAATCGTCGGGTTTGGTTTTGTAGACCATACTTTTTACATATCCCTCATAGGAAGAAGTCTAACGGCGTGAGATCAGGTGATCGTGCAGGCCATTATACAGAACCACGTCTCCCTATCCAACGATTTGGAAAGATTGTGTGGAGATATTGCTGGACATTGACTTCGTAATGTGCTGGTGCACCATCCTGCGGGAACCATATTGCATTACCTGGAAGTTGTGGGTTTCCTTCAGCAGGATACAAGTTTGCCATCGTCGGTACAGCATTATTTTGGAGCAGCGCTAAATAAGTTTCTCCATTCAAATTCCCGACAATGCATATGGTAGGTCGTTCTCCTCAAGAATACGGATGTGATATAATATGATGAATTAGGTGTAATCGTAGCAAACAAAAATAAATGCATCGGACGGTCTGCTAAACAAGTTTTGCTTGATGTCTAATATTGAACAAAATTTAGTCAGGTGCTTTAAGAATGGATACACATTTGTAATAATATTTTGTAGGCAGTTATAGTTATTTTGACTATTTGTACTTCATAAATATATGTATATCTATTGTCCCACTTTGCTCCAATGATTAAACTTAAGGGCTTTTAGCATTTTTTTATTTCTAATTTTGATTTCCATATTATGAATTAATCAAATAAACTCCACTACATGCGATAAAAGTTGTTTTATGATGACAATAATTCCAGCTTTTATGCCTCTCTCAAACCAAAAATGTATTTATTAAAAAGTGGTTAATTATGAAAGGCAAATCATCAATGAGAATCGTAGTTCCATATATCCATGAACAAGTTTGTTCAAAAGTCGATTTAATTTGCTGAAAAAATGCATAGCTTTCTTTTCTTGAGAAGAAAATTTTCTGAATAAAAAGGTGGGCAAACTAAAATAACAAATGGACAACCGTGGTCTAATATTGGGCAAACGACATATTGGGCATAAAACAGAGTAAATCTTTTATTATCAATACGTTTTTTTTATATTAGTAGTCCTTAACCCGAACAAAAATCGTATCTGTATATCTAAAGATGGACAAAAAGTACTTATTGGATAAACCGGTGCCATAAATAATATGTTGGTAGAAACCTCACACACCTGAAACTAGTTGTCTAATTTGAACAAATTGATTCCTAATTCGAAATAAGCTAAAAAAATGATATGGAATTAAAATTTATGTTTTAGCATTTGTTGCCTGCATGTAAATGTGTTAAATATAATTTATAAACGACAAAAAGACTAGTAATAGCTGACCTGCGAGATAATAGTTCTTTCTCTCATATGTTAACTCCTCAAGTTGCCTCGAAGGGGACCATTAGGGTATGAAAATTGATTAAATTCAGCGAAATTATACAGATAATAGTGAAAGTGGGCACGAAACTATAACAAATCTTTACAACGAGCCACACGAAGTAAATAGACCGTATAATGCGCTTTTTTGAACCGCAGCCAACATTTAGTGTCATCGTGGACCACAAATTTCGTTTTCTAAAACCGCTATTTACTCTATATGGTATATACCTATACTTATCTTTAGTTAATATGTTCTGACAATTTCAAGCTTTCGAGATAAGTTTTCTAAATTTCTTTCTGCCGTTTTGTTATTCTTATCATATGGGTTAAATTTTTATTAAACTTTGACTAGTACGAAAATGTCATACTTAATTATTAAAAAAAAAACACTTTTGAAATAATCAACATTTTATTTGCACCCTCAGGACTGCTTACTCTCACGTTCTGGATTTGTGTTTAATATCGACATCAAAAGACAAAGAACAATTTATTTGGCCCAACGATTTTGATATTGGAGTTCATTAATTTTAATTTATAAACAAAGTGACGAGTTTCTTTATGAAACGTGTAGCAAATGAGGCAAAATGTTTCGGGAAAGAGTTGTATTATATATTACGTGGTACAAGGATGCCTTTTCTTTTGTGAAAGTTATTAATAAATCAACTGACAAAATTTATTCACACACTGTTTTAATATAAAGCTGTATCTACTTTGCCAATCACACAATTTCATTATCCTTTCTTTATCAAATGTAGTTAAAAGCACAATAACATTTAAGGGGGTAATACAAAATACAACGTTTAGAAAACGAGAATATGATTTTTTGGTGGAATTATGTTAAAAATTATAACAATAAGGATAATAATTTCAAAGAGATGCAAACGTGTAAAAATTTAAAAAGAGTTTTTTTGAATCATTATTTTATAGTAACTAAAATACCGTTACCCTTATGACTTAATGTACATATGACATAAGTTCATGGTAACATTTATTACTAGAGGCTTTTGGTTATCGAATTGTATGCAGTGGAACTATACCTAAAACTTTAACATGCTCCCATGAAAATTTCAAAATGATATACATATGTATACTGATCTGAATCAAAATCGCAGTACCCAGTTTTAACAATTTATTTAAAATTTTCACTGATTACGAGGATTTAAAGGTCTTCAATATAACGAAGAAATAATTACAGTTTCAGCAACAAATGTCAACATTATCTTTTTACAACGCGGAGGAATTTGTTTTGGTTACTACCAAAACATATGGCGACTTTTACCTTTAGTTTTCCTTCGGGGCAATGAAAACTAAACTTCATGTTTGTCTTTGCATTAAAACCCTACATTTTTATCGCTATTTTTGGAGGTATATGTGGTACTCATTGTTTATGCAGGCCTATAAAACTAAGCTTTTAAAATAGTACAGTTTTTTTTTCATTATTGCGGTGGTGTCACATGTTTGATATATATATATATATATTTTTTTTTAGAAACTCACGTTCTACTTCTTATCGTCTTAAGTCATAATATTCTAATCAGTTCTGCTGTATATTCGTCGAATAATAAATGCTTTACGTTTTTTTATTAACTTCAGTGGAAATATTGCCAGACAGATATATTTCCCAAAGGTTAATTTACATATTTTTAATGTCGTTTGAATATTTACTACTACTTACTACAGTTTCTTTCCGCTGTAAAAAAAGTTGTACCTCATTAAATATACATGGATGTTTTATAAATTTTTCAAC
Organism: Aromia moschata; assembly: GCA_029963805.1. Taxonomy (NCBI): domain Eukaryota; kingdom Metazoa; phylum Arthropoda; class Insecta; order Coleoptera; family Cerambycidae; genus Aromia; species Aromia moschata. Next base: position 368,647 of record JAPWTK010000037.1, read on the forward strand.
ATTAAGATGATAGAATCCATAAAAAATCTGAGGTTAAAATGTTTATAGTTACATTAATTATTGCAGCATCTAAATATAGAAATAACATAGAAAAAATATAGAAATAACATGCCAGTTATTTACATTTTAGTCTTGAATTTTACATTTAAGACGAATTTAGTGTGCGTTTTCAGTAGGAGATGTCATTTTGGGTGACCTTTTTTTTTAAAGAAATAAATAATGCTGCTATGAAAATTAAATGAACACTTAGGTTCCATCTGGCTGCATTATTTAAGTTTTACGCCCTTTTTTAAATTACACATTTATGTGTACAGGGTGATCAATTTATTATAGTTTTTCTGAGAAACGGCCGAGAGAAATTAATTTTTGTTAAAGGCAAATCACTTTTACTTACCTTTACTCAAAATTAAGGCAAGAATACAACATATTTTTTATCGACGCTAGGCGTCGCGACGCCTAAATATATTGTTTCAGCAACATACCTGTTTTACTTATTTTAGTTATATTAATTATGAGTTATTTTTCTGTATAACAGTTTCTTTTTTACCTTGAATATTTAAAAGCTTGTATAATATTTTTTCATAATTTCATTATTTCAAAAATTATAGCCGATTTCCTGGAGAATTTTCTCCATAGTAACTATTGCAACATTTAAAGTTGCATTTTCCCGACGCTACATACATATGTAAGTAAAAGTGTTTCCACAAAAAAATATATCAAACATAGGCTTTAGTAGCTGAAATATTATATAATATATAATATAGATATATTTAGATAGCTAAACAATAAACACTATACATATAGTGTCCTCACTGAAATATACAAATAAGTAAATAATAAGAACAACAACAAGAAAAATTTAAAGTTGATTATGTAATAAATGTTCAATATGGGCGCCATTGTTATTTAAGCACAACTCGTAACGTAGTGCATTAGAAGTTAGTTTTCTAATTCTACCTAATTCAGCACAGACAGCAGTTATTTTTTGTTTCAAATCAAAATACAAATCATTTTGTGCACAACCCAGTTGTCTGTATTCGAATTACTTTAATAAACAGTTATTTATTTACTTTTTTCGCCAAAAAGTTAAGCCTTAACTTCAGTAGATGTGGAACGATCACTCTACAATCATATGTACAGTACAGGCCAAATTGCTCACTTTCAACGAAAAGAAATGCAGAAAGTCTACTGGTTGTGGCAACGTACGCTCAGGCAATGAAGACAGATGGTATTTATGAATGAAACAAGCGATTAGTTATTTTTAACATTATTAACACATTTTACATTTACTCCTGTCTTTTTTGGTCTCTCATATGTCCTTCCGTCAATGACATGGTGGATTCCGAGTCCAACCCTACGTTGTAGCACACTTTCCGGACCCTAGACTGATAATACTGATATCACTGAGAACAGAGAGTCTAATTCCTATGTTTGGTAATTCCAAAGTAGCTAGCCGAGCTATCTGATAACTGTCATTCAGGGGCGTAGCCAGGAGGGGAGTTTTTGGTGTTCAAAGACCCCCGAAATGAGAAGAAAAATAGATTGGTCACTGTTTATAATATTAGTTGATTTGCTGACAGCTAACCTCAAACAAAATACCCTATTTAAGTTTAAAAAAAATGTTGATTGGGTGTCAAGATAAATTTTTATGTATTTTTCAACTGAATTCGAATCTATTCTATCTATAAAAGGACAAAAACTTGGTTTTTTGACATATTTGAGGTTATGTAGCTTCAAGATTTTTTTCTTAAAAAAATCATGTGTGAGATCTTAAAGTACAAATCTTCACATTTAAAACGCCGTTGAGTTTGCTCAAATATCTTCTTTTTTTTTTCGCCGAGATATTGCAATTTAAATAAAGACAATAAAGTTTATTATTGGGAAAGACATGAGAGGGGTATAGATGCAAAACTCACATTATCCACTTTTTAAAATTTTTCAGGAAGAAGGAATAACTGATTTCTCACTTTTCAAGTGACTTGACGCTCTGAATTTTTTTTGGTATTTGTATTAGAACTTTACATTTGCCTCTCAATTGGTGAAATGACAGCAAAACAATATTTGACTCCAAGAAAGTGAATTCACATTTGAATAATGTGAGTTTTGATACAACTTTTTGGATAATGGTCGTTTTGCTCCAAATTATTCTACATGATATTATTTTTTACACTAAAATTCATGAAGTTAAGCTAAGAAAAGCAACTTGGAAACAAACTCAATGGTATATCAATAAAAATTTTATGCAATATGGTAGTTCATAATCAAAATAAACAGCTGCACAAAATACTTAGAATACGGTTTTATTATCATAATTGACTGATGAAGTGAAATATTTTTATAATGAACCTAAAATTGCAAAGTACAAAAAATGTTGACAGTAAAAAAGTTCTAACATTCTCACAATCTCCTTAGGAGCATGTGACTTTTGAAACAATTCACGGATTCCACAATTTAAAATAAATACGAAAATGTGAGTTTTATACCACTTTTAAAATTTAAAAGGGTGTAGTTCAACCATGACCAAGATAGCGCCACTAACTCTATTTCGAAATATTATGGATGATCGAAATATTTCGAAATATTAATTGTATCTGTACCCCTCATGATATGAACAGACAATTTTCAAAATTCGATATCTCGGCGAAAAAAAAAAAAGATATTTGAGCAAACAGAGGAAGATTTATTACTTCAAGATCCCACACATGGTTTTTCGAGAAAAAAAATCGCAAAGATACATAACCTCAAATCTCAAATATGTCCAAAAACCCTGTTTGTTGCGCTTTTAGGTTAGGATATCTCAAAATCCTGATGTGATAGAGCAAAGCTTAAAATAGATTCGAATTCAGCGTCGAAAAATACATAAGAAACGTATGGTCTGACCCCAGATGCAGACAACTTTTTTTTTGTAAACCTGTGTTATTAATAATCGAGATCCCAATGGTAAGCATTAATTCTGGGAAACACTGTATTGGAGTTATTTATCCACACCGATGCAGTACGAAACAAATGTATGTAAATGCTTTCGTGACATTGTATTTAATGACGTGATAGACTCATCGTTTTTACCAGGCCGGGCATGTCAATAAATGTAATACTTACTTTTAGATTATTTCAATCACGCGAACATCAAATTTACGTTCACCGTGTTGAACAATGACGAATAACCTAAAGGTAAGTCGACTGTGAGGAGGTTTTTCAGTTTTATTTGTTTTTTTTCCCTTTGCCGTGGTGTGTACAAACTTGACTGCTTTTAATACAGGTACATTAAATTTCTATTAGTCCAATATTTAGGTTCTCAAAATCGGTCCTTCATAATAATTATCCCATAACACAAAATCACGCTTCACAAATTGTATTCTACTTCAAAGAATCTATTTTTATTAGGCAGAGGTGGAGCGCAAATGAAACAAATGAAACAGTTCTCACCTTGTGCTTCACTCACTGAGCATATCACTAAAATGATAATATACCTGTTGTTAATGACACGATATATCAGTCTGGCGTTTTTTATGTACCTATAGGAAGAGAATTTTGTAAATGAAGCACCCTGTATATTATCACGTAATTTAATTTTGAATTAAATTTGCTGTACTTACTGCATACTTAAATTATTAACATTTCAAAGATACCGGAGGTTTTTTTTGACTATACATATAAAGAAATGTGCCTAAAAAGTCCCTGGCCTTGACAATGAAGATATGGTTCATATTTGACATTTGTTCTTCAAGTAATCGAATATTTTACCGTGATATTAAGAATTAAGAAAAAATTAAAATACTTTTGAACGATTTTTGTATACCTTTAACGGACTCTGTTATGACTAGAGCTCGTGCGAGCGCGGAGGTAACAGGACCGTAGTCAGAACTGGTTCAGGAGGCAGAGGTGTGTGGTAAAACCTCCCTAAAAACGTCCCTTCTTGTAGGCGCCTAATAAAAACTTTTTTGACAGTTGATATAAAAGTGTTTACTAAAGGGAAACTGTCCCTTACTTTCTCAGCTACCCGATTAAGTGCGTGAGCGGCACATGTGAAATTAATGCTTTTAACATACGCGGCTACATTAGTTAGCATCACAAGAACTTTATCTGTAGCATCTTGATCGGGCCATATATACTTAAAACAGTCATTGACAAAATTTACTATCGTTTCGTGATTAGTTTTATCCAGAACCTCAGAAGTTAGTAGGTGGCTGTCACTAGCATTCCTTTTTAACGCACCAGTTAAAATTAAATAAAGTATTAATTAAATAAATAAAATTAGCTACTGAACGCCCGCAAGCATCGGTAGCTTCGTCTATAATAAAATACACGAAATTGTCCGCAATGTCTTCGCGTATTGATGTCACTACATTGTTGTAAACCCGATCGACATATGCAAGTCTTAACGTACTTTCATGAAGAATTTTTCGGTCCATATATATTTCTAAAAACGTATGTAACTACGGGGTTCTCTAGTTTGTTTAATAGAATATTGCTTTCAACAAAGGCTTCTGTAAGTTCATAGAAAAATACGGAGTCGTCGGCGCTGAACGAGGCATGGCTTTTCAGATGTCTTGTTACTTTAGTTTTATCTGAAGAATTTATAATGCGTTCACACACAGTACAAAAAAGGTCATTTCCTTGAATACGTATGTCCCTAAAACCCTCGAGATCACTGTCAAACCACGTTTGAAATACTTTCCGTCTATTTCTTTTCATCTTTGGCATGGTACCTCACTTTATCCCTCAACTTCACTTCTCCCCTCAACTTATAATTATTAATATTTATAGTTATTTAAACACACGGCGAATACGTAAAAACGAAACGTATCAACGCGATGCAATAACGGCGACTGTCTGTTACAGCGTGCCATAAATAACTAAAATTGCTAGTGCGTTTTCGTAACGCAAGTCAGCTGTGAGCTGTGAAGGCCAACGAGTCAAGGGTAGGGCATGCACAGTGTTGGCCCTGTGACAATCGCGCTTGATAATAAGTAATAATATTTATTAATGTACTATGATGCAACATAGTTTCTGTGAATACTAAACTTTCATTCGTAATTGACTAGTCCTGTTACACTCCGCGCTCGCACGAACTCTAGTTATAACTAGGGTTCCGAACGTGTCGTAATGCGGGCCGCACTCGTAATCCTGTTATTGACGGAAGATGACATATGAGAGATCAAAAACTGTGTTAATAATGTATGTGCATACCTATCACTTGTGTCATTCAAAACACCGACTGTCCTCATTGCTTGAGGGTACGTTGCCACGACCAATAGTCTTTCTGCATTTATTCTCGTTAAACGTGAGTGATTTGGCCAGTATATTTGATTGTAGAAAGAAAACGATCGTTCCACATCTACTGAAGTTAAAGGTGCATATTCAAAATAGTTCACATGGACGGAGGACGAACACCACGCACATTATTTTCACGAATTTCGCGCAGTTGTTTGTGCCACTAACATCAGTACATTATTATTTTTTACAACTACAGAGGACAATGTACGTGTTACTATTATTTGTATGCTTTTAGCTGCTGTTTGCAAAACCCGTTTATTAGCTATCAATATCGGGGGCATTATTACCGCAAAATCTGTTGTTTCGTCCACTGTCAGCCACATAAATTTATTACGTACCTATGTATTTTTTGATATTTCCCATGGCACGTTTATAAGTCTTCTGTAAATATGCATGGCTACTAGAAAATGGAAAATCGGATACATATTTAGCAAAAAAAAAAAAACGTCTAAACAAAGTCTATTCACAAATGGTAACGACTGTGTCATTATTGCAGAAATGCACACAAAATCAGGTAATATGTAAATACACTACACGAATGTTAAAAGAAAACTGTTCCAGCTATACCGAACTTACTCTTTATTTTGCCATGTTCAAGAAAAAAAAACGTATGCAGTTCAGAGAAGCGTACAATATTTCAAAGCTGTCAATTAAACGACTAAACGGTAATAAGTCAGTAATTACAAATGGAGTGAGTAATTCACGACTCCTATAAAAAAAAATAAAACGAAATAGACTTACATACGTTTTAGACAGTATTCCAGTCGTAACTCATTTTAAGATAAACTATGATTAGACACCTCATCGAATTGAACGGCAGAAAGTTTAATTGTGAACATCCAAATTAGGTTTCTGCTTTAATATGGCGATACGAAATTATGTTTCACGAAGTAATCATTCTCGTTCAGATTACGGGGCACAGCAATATTCCGTGAATGAACCGGCCGAACCAATGCTAATTTGAATAAATCTATTTATATGCTGTATTAAAACGAATTGAATGTTCGCTTATACGTTATTATGCCATTTCAAAACGAACGATTAAATAACTGCCTACAATAATATAAAATAGGATTAAAATTAATTTAATCAGCAATTCGTATTCGGTAGTTCATTTGAAAAGGCAATTAACAGAAAAAAGTCGAAATGGCAGTGCGTCATATTGTAAAATCTGCATATAAAGGGTTTAGCCGGAAAAATATGACGAGTCGGCCTCCAAATGGGAACCTATATCGAAACTTATATTTTAATATCGACTTGATGTACAAACACAATTTATGTACATTTCGCGACCAGCTTTCGCTTTGACCTTGAGATATGGAAAAAAATAACCGACTATTATTTAAATTAATATATCTCAAAAACTAATTAAACTAGAGAAGTAAGACCAATGCGAGGCTATAGGTTACATTACAAAGTATATCATATATTTTTTTTAAATTTTCAGAATTACTTTTTTATATAAAAAAAACTAGCGACCCGCCCCGGCTTCGCCCGGTTTACGACATGACATTAGAAACCTCTAAAATTATCAGTGTTTCTCTACTATATTATGCATGTATTATACATATAAACCTTCCTCTTGAATCACTCTATCTATTAAAAAAAACGCATCAAAATCCGTTGCGTAGTTTTAAAGATCTAAGCATACATAGGTAGTAGATAGATAGGGACAGACAGCGGGAAGCGACTTTGTTTTATACTATGTTATGATAAATAAATAAGTAAATCATATTTTTTTTTCGTGTTCTCTGAGACTTAAAATCACGAAAATAATATATGGTATGCTCCTTTATGTGCACTATTACTCATAAAAATTGCGTGAGAAAAAAGTTGGTGCAACACTTCGAAAAAAAAAAAAATGTGGTTCGCGCCTTATAGTATACCCCTTGTACTAAATATAAGGCCCACATCACGTTTTATTTTATTTTTTTTTTCGAAGTGTTGCACCAACTTGTTTTAGAACATAGGTAATTATTTTTAAGAGTTGGAATAATTGTTCAAAAAGAAAAGAAAAAACAACCAGTGTTCAATATTTATAATTATCACCACTTTTATTACTTTTCGTGTTAATCAAAATACCAGAAACAAAAAAAATCATCGTCACTGTTGTAATTAATTACTACTGGAACATTTTGAGTCGCAAATAATTTAGTTAGGACCTCAGCAGGACGCAATTTTGGACAAATGGAATGTCAATATAATCATCACTCAGATGGTACTCATATGTAATATCACTGTCACTACTGGTATCAGAATCTTCAATCTTCAGAGTTGACATACGTTTCTTCTTCTCCTGTAGTCGCTGCTTGCTTCATCGCACACTTTCATGCTTAAAGACACCTCGTCAGATGCTGTACATTTAGAACTAGAAGCTTTTTTGTTAATATATGAGATAAGTCGACACTTGTTACAGAATATATCATTAACTGTTACTGTTTTATTCAAATAATCACTAAACACTTTAACTTCTTCAGTTTTTATAACTTTTTTATAACCAATAATCTTACGAAGATACTTGTTACAGTTTTTACACTGGTCAGACATTATTACCTAATAATTTAATAATAATAATTTGGTTTAACAGTCACTCATTTTAAAATCTTGAAACAAAATATCACAAAAATCAAAGTCATAAGCCACCTTCTAATATAAAATATAATAAATAGCGTGATAACAAGTTCGAACTTGTTTGTTTACAATTTTGCCCGCGTGCATAGGTAAAGTCATGTTTATACCCATACATTACAAGGCGCGAATCACATTTAATTTTTTTTTTTTTTTTCGGTGTTGCATCAACTTTTTTCTCACGCAATTTTTATGAGTAATAGTAGGATAAATAATAAAGGAGCATAACATATATTTTTTTCGTGATTGTAAGTCTCAGAGAACACGAAAAAAAAGTTTATGATTTACTTATTTATTTATTTTTTTCATATAAAAAGTAATTCTAAAAATTAAAAAAAATTATATGATATACTTTGTAATGTAACCTAAATCTTCGCATTGGTCTCACTTCTCTAGGTTGATTAGTTTTTGAGATATATTACTTTGAATAATAGTCATGCATACGGTTATTTTTTCCCATATCTCAAGGTCAAAGCGAAAGCTGGTCGGGAAATGTACATAAATTGTGTTTGTACATCAAGTCGATATTAAAACATAAGTTTCGATATATGTTCCCATTTGGGGGCCGACTCGTCATATTTATTCGGCTAAACCCTTTGAATAAACAATCTCCTTAATATTTTAGATCCTTTTAATATTTAGTTTTGTTAGCCCAGCAAAAAAGGTTTAAAATGTACACTATGCCAGGAGTATTTTCGAATCCTTAGATCCCTAGAATTTCGAGGTATCCTAACCTAAAAATGTAAAAGTGCATTTTTTAGGTATTAGAACCAAAATAACTTTAAATGTTTATGCAGTGGCGACTAGTACAATTTTGAACTGTATGTCCAATTCGCTGCTCGAATGCAAGCAAAACATAATGTATTTATATACCAGCAGGGAAGAGGATAATTTAAAATAATACACAATTTAAAATGTACTAGTTTATGTTCAAAACTAACTTATTTTTCAAGTTATTTGCATCTACAAAAAATCAATTTTTCTGGTTTTAATTTAAATTTTATTATATGAGATGAAGCTAAATAACCGAAATGCTGTCATAACACTTTTTATTCGTTACCAATTACAGTAGTAACTTTTTTCGCCTTCAATGGACTTCTCTTTGCGATCTCTACACTGCTCCATCTGAATTTTCCATTGTTGAAAGCAGTGCTGGAAGTCTGTTTCTGTCAGCTGGTTCAGAACCTCCGTCGCTTTTGCTTTAACCGCTTCCACACTTTCGATTCTTGTCCCCTTCAGTGTCACCGTGTCTAACAAGCCTGGATCAGTGTCAGTGTAGTTTAGAATGTCAGCGCAAATGTTCATTCTTAATTCCTTTTGCTCGGGAGTGAGGCATTTAGGCACCATTTTCGCGCAAACTTTGCGCATGTTGAAAGATTCATGCGGAATCTGGCGAACATATTCTTTGTCGATTCCTGTTATTTCAGCAAGCCCTCGGATGCTTACGACGATCTTCGCGGATTAATCTACCACTTTGTCAATGTTTTCGTCCGTTTTTGACGTTCAGGGCCGTCCGGGGCGCGGATCGTCTTCAGTCGTTTCACGTCCCTCTTGCTTCCAAAGCTTGACGGAAACTGGAAACATATTTTTGCTTTTCTATTTTACTTTCAGTTTTCAAATGATAATTCAGAAATTCTCAATTTAGTTTTGAAAGTTATTATACAAATACATAGATTGTCGAAAATATGTATATACCAAAACTGACCAAGTTTAAGTGTGTATGCATGTAGATAAATTAAAATTGCAGTGTCATAATTAAAATTAAAAAAATCAGTGATAAATTAAAATTTCACTGGAAGTCCTACAATAGATTTTTAATGTAATGAGGGCCTCTAGAATTATAAGAAACATTTCTTGTCGAGATTGTTTTTTTTAAGAATCAATTAAATTAGCGTATGTGCTCTAAAATTCAGTTGGGCCGAATTTGAGAGAAATATTAGCCTGTTAACGTTCACCCAAAGCTTTTAATGAGATCCGCAGTAAATTCTGAATCACGACATTCAGTCACGGAAAAAGATATTAACAATGTCAATCAGAAGTCTGCATGAAAAAAATTATGTCTGTGTAATCGAAGCTAAACACACATTCAAAGTCGATATCGGTACCGATTTGTATATTTGAGGTATAACTGAGATGATTTTGAAAATTGATGAGATTAATTTAGTGTAATTTCCGTTTTGCATTGAAGGCTGAATGGTTGATGTACAGTTTATTGGAAAATACATTAATCATTACTGAACTATGGCAACGTTTGTTTCGTTGTATTTTATATTCACTGTCTATCACACTGATGTATCTCTTTTTTTGTTACTCACATGCTTCTAACTTTGTGATTAAGAAGAGTGTAAAAATGTGTCAATTACTATGCAGTATAATTGTATACTAAATGACTTTTAAATACCAAGTCACATCACTATGCTTCGAATGAAGTGAGAATTAAATTTAGATGTACCAAGGGCGACTGTTTGAAAAAAAAAACACTTGGGGAAGGCTTCTTAAGGGTTATGAGGTAACACATATTTAAGCTGTTTTGGCGTAGTTTTTCATGCTATTTGCAGGTTTTTTTTGTTCACTTTCGTAACTTTTCAAATAACTGAGATACCGCTCGTTAACATCATTGTGGGACACCCGATATAATACAAATTTTTATATTTTTGTGCGACGCGACAATGAAATATGGAATAGTGCCACCTTAGATTAGATAGAAACAATTTAGTTGATTTTCGTTTTAGTAGATAAATTTAGATATAATTAAGTGACATTAGTTCCAACTCTTGAACAAGTAGTCCAGTACGCAGGAGACTTTTATATATTGCTTATTTTATATATTTATATGTATATTACATATCTTGAAGCCCATTTTTTTTTAAACGCGTATTTTTTTAAAATACGCGTCTTGGAAGCGTACTTTCAAGATATTATAGTCACCGAGATTCCGAGAATTTTGAAGCGGCAACGCTAAAACAATATATACGTCGCGTCAAAAAAATCTCAAAAAAGTCTCGCAAACTTGAAGAGATTTATGATTTTTCTAGCCCAATCCAGTCAATATCGTACAATAAACAAAGAAATGGCGTCTTTGTTAATTAAAAACTTGCAAAAAAATGCGATAGTTAATTACTCGAAAAGTTATTAACGATGAGCTAATTTTTTTTTTTTTGTAACTTCATACTACAAAAAGAAGTCTCTCCAAGAAATTTCATGATCATAGTCGCCCTACTTTCTAAGTAAAAAAATGATGAAAAAAAAACCCTTAAAATTAGCAAACACTTTTGAAAAGTAACAATAGCACTTGGAGACTTCGGGCTGGGCTTAAAATTTTGGAAATTCAATAGGCTACAACTTCTTAAATGCATCTCCTATATAAAATATGTCGAGGAACGGAGATATCAGCGCTAATGTGAAAAAATACTTTTTTTTTACAAATTGTTAATTTAAAAAAATTAGCGGACGGTTTCAGCTCTACGGCCCCGACGCATTGTATTCTACGCAAAAAAATACATAAGGAACCGTCAAAACTAGCCCTATATGTTTCAAGAACACTTTTTGATGTTTTTAACCCTACCTACTGGACTAAAGAGCAAAGTCTAGTCTAGACGACTTTTTTGAAAATTGGATTTTCAATATTATTTAGTGTTAAGGGTGGGAAGTTTTCAAATTGACACCGTGTATACCAGTTACATTACTCACTTGAACTTAACCACATATCCTCATTACTAAAGCCGGCAGATCCGGGCGGCGGGCCATATTCGTACGCGTCATACTACTTACTGCTTGTATGTGCAAAAACATAATTCATGAAAACAATAAACTGTTGCAATTTATAAAGAGATGTGTTAAACTTACCCTGTTATTTATGTTGAGATGTGTGAAAACTTTGTGGGCCGCCGCGCTGTTTAGTCGGCTGTACTCATTACGTATTATTTGATTTTAACGAAAAACGAGTAAAGTAAATTGCCCTTTCACAATTAGCGCTGATGATTTACGCGTGAGGCGCATTTCGCCAAATGACAATAAAACATGATTTAGTGTGAGCTTTTGCAAATTACGCGACTCACAAATTATCGTTAGATGTGGCACCACGACTTGACGTGCATATTATATGCCCTGTTTAATTTATAGCATTGGGCGGAATAATAGTCGTCCTCCATTATGTTTTTCGGAGTCGTAAAAAAACAGCGGGATCAAATTTCCCCCATTAGTTTTTACGTGACATGCGTAAGCTTATCAGGTTACGAATGCAATATTTATAGTGGCGCAAAACTAATGTGTAAGTAAATTCCACGATCAAAAATAATGTGGAAAATAACTCATTTTTGTCTCAGTGAGTTTTTGAATAAAATGTTCACACATTTCATATTTCTTCATTTTATTCATCGCTAGGTAGTTGTTTCCTCTTCACCCACTTCGTATACATAAGTGTTTGCCTTTTTGTGTCGTTAGTCGTTAGCCACCCCCAACTTTTTTTTAAATCTCACTTCGTACATTTTTTGTGTTAACTTACATCCGTATGTTTATTCTCTGTTGAACGTTTTTTAAACATTTAAAATCGTCCCACAGTATGGTTGATATGCAAATACATTTTTGACAGCTTCATGTATAGGCAGCTTGGTGTATGTTACGTTCTTTTAAGTCTACTGACCTGTGTTCAAATCCCAAGAACTTCTTAAACAATCACAATAAATAATGTATTACAAATATTATTGATAATGGCCCCCACGTTGTTCTAAATGTTTCTTCTATGTAACCGAAAACATTTCCTGAGTGAGGGGAGATTGGGAATAGGGTTTTTCTCATTTATATATATATTTTTTTTTCAAAATTATTTTCTGAAATTATTCAGGGTTATTAATAGAACTGAAAAAGTGTGTTCTTTATACGGCCACAAAAAAAATCACACGGTGTTTGTTATGTTAGCGTATCAACAATATTAATGTTCGGAATTCAAAGTCACCAAATTATTATGGAAAATATTCTGTAACAGTACTTATAATAAGAAAGTAATTATTAGCGTTCATCTGATTGTTTTCTGGATTATCATGTATTCGATGCCAACAAAATAATACCCGAAACAAATGAAAAACTTAATTTGAAATTAAAACGAAAACGATTGAATTTAGACCCTTTATCCCTTATTTTGCGGATTGAATGCAAAGCCTTTAAAAAATGGGGAGGGGGTTGTCCATTTAAAAAAAAAAAAAAAAAAGATTTTTCTAATTTTTTTAACGACTGTACTATTATTGCAGAAATCCGCACGAAGTCAGGTAATATTTAAATACAGTACACGAATTTACAGGTGACTAACTCGCGACAAAAAAAATGTTTTCAATGTTTCGGTCGACCCGTTTACACCGTCGGCAGGTCGCTATCGGAATAGCTCGCCGTCTTACGAAGAAAGTGTATTCGAAGAAAGTCCCGGGTTCCCGCGAAGAGTTCGTTCGGAATAACATTATACACACGGATAGTGGCGTGGGTATACAGGGGCAAGAAATATGCGCTTAAAAAATACGGTTTATACTTTAATTATCATAGAGTTGTATAGTGCGTCACAGCATACTTTCTCGGACCTTAAACATAACCTTATGTTTTAAGCGATTTAGTCAAATTAAATGTATTGTCACTTCACCCTTGGTTTCGTTTCGATTTCGCTCGGTTTTAATCACAAACACGTGTCTACAACAGAGAACGGAAATTATTTTTCATAATCGTTCGATTTATTATCGGTTCTTAACTGTATTAGGGTATCACGTGCATGTCAAAAGCACGTGATAGACTGTCAAAAATTAGAAGCTACATTAATTTATGAGGGTGCGATAAATTTAATTCCAGAAGTAATTTCGTTACTGGGATCGATCAAGTAGGTTTCTAGTTACATGTGTAGTATTACATTTTTATTGCACAATTTTGAAAAAAATTACGACTTTTGAATAGTGAGAATCATGATGAGAATTAAATAAATGGGTAATATAAATGATGGACTACAAAGATCTGTAAATGTGGCAACGGTAAACTGGCGTTAGTTTATGATAAGAGAAAAAGTCTCCTTTTTTTCTTTCAAGTATAGAAAGAAAAACTTTCTTTCTATACTTGCAATAAAAATTGTTGGCTCTTATAAGCAAGGCCCCAACGGTTTTTATTGTTTAGTTAATGTCACGGTGAAATTAGTATTTGATTTTTTTTAAATCTTACAATTTCAGATTAGGTTGTAGAAGAAAATCTAAAAAAAAAATATTTGATCAGTATGTATTAACTGGACACAACATTAATACTTCTGCCATTAAGGTAACTTTTCAGCTATCTTCAAGCACGTGCCAACAGCTTTTTATATCCTCCTGGAACATGTATGTATAACTGGTTTCTAATGTAGTTTATAGACTGGCCCAGTAAGAACCAAAACATATGTATATGGAGCTCTGTATTTTTTTATTCTTTATATTCATTTGTTTAGTGACAAAATTTACCAGCAACATTGGTATAAGGCATGTTGACCTCAATCATAATATTTCGCTGTCTAGTATCTCCAGTTTAGTGTTGGTCCATTCTTTCTGACTCACCCTGTATATATAAATTCCTGATTCGAGCTCGTTTCCACACCACCCATGAGGTAGAGCTCCCGGCGTGTTTTTTTTTAAAGTGGTTTCCCCTGTAGGCCTATTCCACTAAAATATGTTCTAGCATTAGCCCAGTGGGCAGAGAGCTAAAATCATCAAATAGTGTTCTTGAAACAGATAGGGCTAGTTTTTAGATATTAACAATTTGTGAAAAAAAAAACTTTTTTTTTCACATTTTCGCTTATATCTTTGTTTCTTGGCATATTTTATATATCATATGCATTTAAGAAGTTGTAGCCTATTGAATTTACAAAATTTTAAGCCCCAGCCGAAGTCTCCAAGTGCTATTGTTAACTTGCAAATGACTGCTAAAGTTGAAAAGTGCATTTTCACTATTTTTTTACTTCGAAAGTAGGACGACTATGATCATGAAAGTTTTCTTCTTGGACGGACTGCCATTTGTAGTATGAAGTTACAAAAAAAATTTCACCTCGATCCGTTAATAACTTTTCGAGTAATTAACGATCGAATTTTTTTTGCAAGCCTTAATTAACAGTGACGCCATTTCTTTGTTTATTGTACGATAATTACCCGATACTGGGTTGGGCTAGAAAAAACATGAATCCCTTCAAGTTTGCGAGGCTTTTTGAGATTTTGAAAAATATTAATTTGGGCCATTTTTTTAATGTTTTCTACCCGACTACCTTTTTTGACGCGACGTATATATTGTTTCAGCGTTGCCGCTTCGAAATTCTCGGAATTGTGACTATAATATCTTGAAAGTACGCTTCAAGACGCGTATTTAAAAAAAATGGGCGTTCATACTACAAATAGCAGTCCCTCCAGGAAATTTCATGATCATTTCTTTCAACTTTCGAAGTTAAAGAATAGTGAAAATGAAACACTTTTTCAACTTCAGCAGTCATTTATAAGTTAACAATAGCACTTGAAGACTTCGGGTTGGGCATAAAATTTTGGAAATTCAATATGGACTACAACTTCTTAAAATATGCCAAGGAACGGAGATATAAGCGGAAATGTGAAAAAAATACGTTTTTTTTTAGAATTAGCGGACGGTTTCAGCTCTACAGACCACGCGCAGTGTGTTCTACTCAAAAAAATACATAGAAGACCGTCAAAACTAGCCCTATATACATATATGTTTCAAGAACACATAAAAGTCTCTGCCTACTGGACTGCATCTAATGTGACTAAACTCAACATCGTATGTGAAATATATTATTTACAGAACACCATGTCCATGTAAATTTTATTTTTGTCCATGAGTTACAGTAACCATACGCGCATCATTTGTGGTCTGTTAAATAAAACTAGTCGGCACGAACTTCAACGAAACGCATATCATTTTATCAACCGCTCTAATACCGTCATTTACTTATGCAATTTGGTTAAGACCATCGGATTAACCCAGTTTTTGATATCTTATCTTTAACCTATAAATACAATTGGTATTATATTCATTATACTAAGCCGCAATTTTAATTGTCAGAGATATTTGCTTATTTTAATTAATTATGTTATGATGTGCAGTGGCGGCGGATTCGTAGGAATCAGGGACTCGAACCTGGTTTGCGATTCGAACTCGAGTTGCCAGACTAGTTTTTCGCAGATGTTCAACTAAATTTGTATTTTGACAGGCGTTCAAATTAAGCCCCCCCCCCCACAATTCTAATGAGAAATGCCCCTCGGTGAGATTGGCTGAACAAATTGGACAAGTCAAAAATATATCCTTATATTGATTTTTAGCACAGACGACAATTTCAATCATTCCAAGCACTATGAAAGAAAAATCACAGGGCTCTAAAACTATCAGAATTTCTTTGGGGTACTTTAACCTCCTCAGCCCAGACTTATCATATATGATAGGTGTGAAATGTATTTTATTGAAACGATTTCTTTGCTGAAATACGGCTCAATTCCATTCATATCATATACGATAGGTTTAATACATGCGCAAAAAAATTTGTACTCCTCTAACAACTGGTTCAGCTGACTTTCTACTTTAGTTAGGTTATGCGTTCAATCTGTGCAATTGATTGATTGATTGCGTATGGGGTAGGTGCATGCCCTGTGCACTTAAGCGATGCTTATTGTGCCCCCATAGTCTAGTCATTCCATTAGTCCTGTTTCCTTAAGAAATTTAAGGACAGTTTCTAATGGAGAGTCTGTCACTTCTTTTGGTTCTATTGTTATAGCCCCAAGAGTTCGAATACCTGGCAGATGCCAGCGCCGGGCATTCGCATAATATGTGGAGGGAGGTTTCTTCCTCCTCTCCGCACCTTCTGCAATCGGGATCATTTTTCACCCCGATTGTCGTAAGATGTCGCATGAGTGGACAGTGTCCCGTAAACAGTCCTACTATCCATCTCAGCTGGTTTCTACCCAGTTTTATGAAGTCTTTTGACTTGTTCCAGGATGGTTCACCAATGAACATCCGCGAGTGTCTCAACCCTGGGACTTTCGCCCAGTGCGATATGTGTTTTTCTCTTAATAGGTCCTTCATGACCCTCCTGGCTGTCCGGTAAGCCAGACCGCAGGTGGGCTCCGGCCCTATCAGTGGAACTTCCGCCTCCTTCTTTGCAAGAAAGTCCGCTCTTTCGTTCCCTACATGGCCTTGGTGCCCTCTCATCCACTTGAGAGTGATGCTGTTGTGTTCCGCTAGTTTTGTTAGCGAATCCATACAGTCTTTAACTACCTGGGAATGTATTTCTACAGCTCCCAGGGCTTTGAGTGCTGCTTGTCTGTCGGAAATGATCTGGATCCTCTTAATTGTGTAAGACCTCCTAGTCATCTCCTGCGCGCAAGCGGATATTGCAGTTATTTCTGCCTGGAATACGGTTGCATAGTTCCCCAGATTTATGCTAATTTCGCAATCTGGGTCTCTGTTTGTTGCCCCCGCTCCAGTACTTTGTTCGGTTTTGGACCCATCTGTATACCAGGTGGTTCCATTCTGCTGGATTGGTATGTGACTGTCTTCCTCTCCCTCCTTCGGTACGATCACCCGATAAGGTTTGTGGAGGATTATGTCACGACCAATTCTGTCCGACCGCATGTTGAATCTGTGCAATTACTGTAATATGGATTTTGCCTCAAGAAAACGTAAGTAACACGATAAAACAAATTCATATGTTTTTAAATGATTCCTTATGTGGTCTATACTACTTTTATACAAAATGCACTTATGATTTTGTTATAAGTTAACGCCTATACTGATAATTAGTCAACATATCACATTTGATGTCTTGGGTCTTAACTACATACCGCAACCTGGCATTATTACACAATACAACCAAAATATGGGCGGCGTTGATTTGCTGGACCGAGTCCTGGAGAAATATTCAATGAGAACAAGAACCAAAAAATGATTCGATGTATCTACCATTTTCTTGACTTTAGTACAGCCGCTGGATGGTTAGAATATCGACAAGATGCAGCTAAGTCACGCCTCAAAAAAGGAAACAGTGGACTACATGGAGTTTAAACTTGCTATTGCCAAATCTCTTATTCATTCTTCGAATGCTGAAGACAACGCTAGCAGTGCTGAAGAAATCGAATCATCTGATGAGGAAATTGGGGGCCAAAAAAGAAGCAGCGTCGCGTTCGCCCAATGCCCCATATGAACTTCAGGAAACAGAATGCTTTGCACATGCCAGAATTCATGAAAGACTCAAAAATGTCGTTATTTGTGTAGATATCCATTGTCCAAGCAGCTACTTTGTTAGGTGCACAGCTTGTAAAGTTTTCTTGTGTTGTTCGGTTGCAAGGAATTGTTTTTTTAAAACTCCATAAATAAAATTACCGTATTGCTAGAAATCCAAGTTATCATATATGATATGTCCTTTTTCTAAAAAAATAAAATATTGTTTTACGTTTTCTTAGCTTATTATCATTTTTTGAACAGAAACGTGTATTTTCAGTGATGTTTTGAAAAAATTAAGCATGCCATTCAGCGGTGGGTCTGAGGAGGTTAAGGTTGAAAAGTTGTAGTCAATATCCTTAGTCTATCCATTACTTGCAAAGTTATGCCAAGCTATGTAAATATCCCTAATTATGCAATTTTTTACCTCTTTTTCAATCAACAATTGTGTTTTTGATTTTTTTTTTTATATTTTTTTTGAAAAAAAAAAACAATCACTACTACTTGTACAGTATACTTTGCTGTTTTTAAAAACCCTACTTGAATTTTCTGTACGTCCATTATTTCCCGAGTAATTAATTATCAAAGTCAACAATGACATTTTTGCTTTGAACGGCGATAACTCCGCCAATTGTTTTATAAGACCTTTTATTAAGATGAACATATCGAAAAATATTTATTGAGGTCCGTGGACCTTTTAAGGGGCACACTTAGTGTGAAACTTTGAAAAAAATCGTTTTTTTTTGTTTTTGCATATTTCGTATAGTCTATACCTAAAAATAACATACTAAAATTTCACGTGCGTATCTCAAATAGTTTTTGAACTACAGCCTTCTAAAGAGTAGCCGCTCATTGGTTAGAAAGTTACGTTTGCTGAGTGGGCTTAAATTTTTTTTTTAAGTTTTTTTTTCCAGATGTGGGGGGCCCCCTTTTTTTTGTACGGAAGGGTGTGTTAGTTTTTTTCTTTTTAATTTTTTAAGCTTTTTAAATGTTTTTTTTAGTTATAATATTTTTATTTTTTTTGAGTTTCTAAATAAAAATTTTATTTTTTTTTCCTTAAATTATTTTAGTTGTTTAGAAGGGAGAGAAAGGATACTCTAAAATTTTTTGTTTAAATTTTTTTTTTTTTACAAATTTCCTAAAATAAAATTGTAGTGAGTAAAAATCAGAAAACTGAACCCATTTCCTTTTTTTTTTTTTTAGTATCTTGTGATTTTTTTTTATTTTAGTTAATGTAAATTTAGTGGGTATTATTTTTTTTATTTATTTTTACCCCGTTTATAGGGTTAATTTTCTTTATAAACCTCCTATATTTTTTCCTTTACGCGCTTGGATCGGGTTGGGGGTTGTTTTGTTTTGTTTATTGAGTAGAGGTGTGGAGTTTTTGGGTTGTTGTTTGTTTTTATTTTTTTTTTAGTTACTTGGTTTAGTAGTTTTGTTATTTAAAGAGAGGGTTTTTTGGGGATTTGATAAATAAAAGTAATAGGGTTTTTTTTATTGTTAGTTATTAGAAAAGGGATCTTTTAAAAAATAAGTAGGTAAGTTGTACAAAAATTTAATTCTTTCGAATAAAAAAATTCACTTTATTACTTAATTTACACACCTCTTATACCTGTCCTGAAAAATTCCGAAACAATGTAAAATGTTATAAAGAAATTTGGAGAATACGTTATAGTGGAATTTTTTTCTTCTGCATAATTCTTTTCAAAACCAACCAGCGAAAATGCCGTTTTATGTTTTCGCTTATGTGCAGTTTTAGGATGGATCGTCTCCAGTGCAATTCGTTAAATCGGACGTATACGTACATACATATTATGTACATACTGTCAGACACTAACTAAAGTTTGGCATCGATCCCGCATCATAGACGATTCTGCGGTCAGCTGTTTTGGAACTTTGTTGCAGTTAAAAATATGCTTCTACAAACTTTCATTATGCCTGACAGCTGACTAATAGTAGTAGAATTCCTGCTGCAAGGAATTTTATCTCTGCTGCTAGTTGGCATCGAAATAGTTTAGAGCATTTTCATTTTAATTGCAGTTACGCGAAAAAAAACTCATTCTAGGTATCGCAGTTAGCCAATCTAAAAATATTTTAGTAGGCACGAGTTTAGTAACATACAGTGAGGTTGCCCTCGGAATACATTCAATATCTGCTATGATGTCATCGGTCTTTTTTTTTAGTTCCTTTAAATGACAGCTTAGGAGCCCAATTTTTTTTTCAGCGGATTCGAACCATTCTTTGCGTACAAGAGTAAAAAAAAATATGCCGTGAAAAAATAATATGTGGGAGATATTTGACTTCAAAGTCATCGTATTGAAGATTTTGTTGTTATCATTTTGTTGTTACACAAATGCCAGAATTTCCAATAACAAATCAACGCAAATTCAACATTCAAATTTAACACAAAACAACGATTATTAGAACTAGAACGCGTCAAAATTTTTACTCGTGAGTACGAAGGAGACGAACTGTACGTTATGAACTTTTGCACCACCTTATTTTGTTCTTATTGTTCAGGATTACAATGAAATATTTACTTCTCTAAACTACATTTTATGAAGTTATTTTAAAGGCAAAATGTATTTTAACAGACCAATCAATCTAATGGCAGGTCTCGAGACATTACGTCACAGAAGCCGCTATCCAATACGATTATCGCTATCCATAATCACTCCTACTGACCTACTTGCTATCTGCTAAGATTAAGGCACCCATACGGTACATACTTACTTATTTGTCCTATTGCCTTGTCACAAAAAAAAATAGTTCGATAGAAAAATGTTGGCGCATCAAAGTTTTGAGTATTTTATAAATTCTCGTTGTCTCTGACGGGTAAGCCGGATTGGATACTAAAAAAAAAATCAATGCTGAATGGATCCTGAAATAATTTACTAATTACAAACATAATGTATTTACTATAACACCAGGCGTGTAGTAGATACATGCAAATATAATTAATGTACCTACTGACCTTTTGTGTCATTTTAATTAGTTTCTGTCCAATTAATTATGTCGAAATGTATTTCTCATTATCTACCACCATTAAATAACGGGCCAGTTGGTATAATTAAATGCTTCATTATAGTGGTTATTAAGTTGTCAGATCGATCCAGCTCTGAATATTTCTCTCTCTTTGTCTGTCTCTGTGGAAAGATAAAAATAATAGGCCGATATCTAACACTCCAGTTAGGTGGTTAATAAACCAAGACACCAGTTACGGCTCACCGAACCTCAACTTTCACGAGTCAGAGAACCGCAACGGGAGCTTTAGTGAAAATAGAGTAGACTTTAGAATTAGATTTAACGTTAGTCTTAATAATCTCTTGATGATGCCAATATGGTTGGCAAAACGCGTATGTAGCACCGCGATTTTTTTTATTCAAAAAACTATGTGTCTTAAAGTACAAGTCTTCCTCTTTCAAATGCCGTTGAGTTTGCTCAAATATCTTTTTTTTTTTCGCCAAGATATGGCATTTTGAAATTTTCATGTTTGTGATTTTCACTATACCTGAAAACTCATTAGGGACACGTGTATATAATTTTTTTTTATTAAGAAACGTAAAACGTATTTAAAACTCAATAACAAGTCAATATTTTCTTATATTAAAAGATCTGCTCGGATCTAAGGTCAGATTTTCAAAATTGTTTGAAGAAAATTCAATATGGCTGACCTGAGTTGACTAAAGTTACAATAGCGTGTATGGAACTTTTTTTTAAATGAAAGAATGGCGTCTTATTTAGATTCTTTTGTGTACTAGAAATTGATAGTAACGTGAAAATAAAAATAAAGGTTAATAACAATTATATTCCTTATGGAGGAAGCAATATGGCGACAAAAATACGAAATTACGATAAAATAAATGAGTATTCGATTGACCATTAATTTTCTGTTTTCTAAGTAGCTGAAGTCAATTGTTATTTTCATTTTTTTTAATGAAACATTCAATATGGTGTCCATGAAAATTCGGAAAATAAGTAGGATTTTCGAGATATTCTAACCTAAAAGGGCAAAACACTTGTATGTGGGGATTGGTTTGTAAATATTTTAAAAATTTTATTTTATACACGTGTCCCTAGTAGGTTTTCAGGTATAGGAAAAATGACAAACATGAAAATTTAAAAATGCGATATCTCGACGAAAAAAAAAGAAGATATTTGAGCAAACTCAGTGACATTTGAAAGAGGAAGACTTGTACTTTAAGGTACCGCACATAGTTGTTTGAGGAAAAAAAATCGTGGTGCTACATAACCTTAAATATGTCAAAAAATAGTGTTTTTTGTAATTTTGGGTTAGAATATCTCAAAAACCTGACGTGATCGAGCAATTTGAGCCCGGATTTGTTTTCAGTAGGAAAAATTACTTCGGAATAAACTATTCATTGTCCAGGGGGCACAAAATTTTCAAAATTTTGCAGAGTAGTGATTATTAACATATAATTATTTTTACTGGATGTTTTCTTTGTCGCCTAGTATAATGTATAAAGTACAATATATCATAAGATCGATATGTTCACGCTATATTTTTAGCGTTGAATTAAAGCACGATTTTCGTATTCAGTCAGCTAAAGTTTTCACTACACAAAAACCGTATCCCTACATCCATGTCCCGAAATAGTAACCCACTAACCACATTTAAATACTACTAAAAACTTTAAGATAGCCCCCGTAGCGTCTGCCAAACCTAAAACATTATCTCGTGTGTAATCATTGTCAGTGTTAACCTTGTGGTTCTATTTCCGAAGCCTTAATGGTTTGTTTTAATCGAAGAGCTCTGGGCGATAAATGACCTGAACATCAGCTGGGCCCGAACAGAACCGATTTAAATATTTCGGTCAAATCCTGAAATGAGGATTTTTGTTTTTAGTTTAGGAAAATTTGGTTGTCTTTACAATACTTGGATTCTTCAAAGGAAACATATGATGTAAAGATTTTTGGCTGAACGAATAATAGTCGTATTTTCTGGAAACTGTGGAGGTAAGATATGGTACAATTTTAGGCAAAAGGTTGCACAAAACTAAATTTCGTGCTGAAAATAAAATAAGTATATGCTATTTGACCTGATTTTATTACAATTTTTTCACATTATTGTACATTCTGTTAAATATACTTTATAATTTCTTTAATCAAACGCGAAAAAAAAAAGGTGGCACTCCAGTCGTTTCTCCAAAACCATATTTTTTAAGGACCTCAGCAGTGTGACTTACTGAAACGATTTTCGTGAAATTTGGTGTGTACTTTCTCTATTTATTACAACTCTATTAGACAAATATCGTGGAAACGGTTTGACCTAGAAAAAAATGGTAAATAGAACAGTTATTCTGTTTAAAAACATGGGTTTAACCATTTTATTTTTTTATGTACAGGGTGCATAAAAAAGGCAACACGTTGTGCAACACTAATTTTTCAATTTTTATTCAAGAAACATTCTGTATATTTTTCCATCTTTAGATTCTCCTTGAATTTCTAAACAAATTTTATTAACCATATGCTATACTTACGAGGTGTGGCTATTAAATAACCGAACTGATACTGCTACTTTGAACAGAACTGTCAGTATTTAGAAATTAAAAGATAATCTAAGAATGTATATTTTAATAGTAGATAAAAATAGAATGTTGCCTTTTTTAGTACATAAAAAAATTAAGTGATTAAATGCACCTTTTTAATTAGAATAACTTCTATTAAACATTTTTTCTGTCAAACCATTTCCGAGATAGTGTTTGTCCAAGTAGAGTTGACACACTCTGTATATACTCGGTATTCGTGAACTAAGGATTTAACGAACATTTTTATATTGATATTGTAAGAAAAACCGTAGACCTAGGCGTGTTTTACTGCGATAAACATCCCAAAATTAATCTTTTACAAATACATCAAAAGCGATATCAGTGAATAATAAGAAATAATCAATGGTCATAATAGTCAAATACATCATCACTCACCTAAACAACTCGAGAAGTGATCTCTTGTGAATGCGCTTATTAACACCTATGAAAAATAAACACAATAAGTGTCTAGCTCGCATTTTTGGGTGTGTTTGCTTAATTTGTAGGAATTACGAATAATAACATGTCCCTATCATCCCCTACTTTCTATAGCGTGGTGCCTGGACATATGTCTCAACATCTTTCAACTTTTCAACAACACAACAACAACTTTGACTATGAGATTCTGTCACAATCTCCACAACAACAACTAGTCACTGCTTTGTCTCTGCCTGGCTCAAACCCATGTCCGGGTGGCGCAGCCCAGGAGGTTGCAGTCAAGGCCGATATCGACTCCAGCGCCCATATCCCCGCAGCACACCATCCCAGGGGTAAAAAAACTTATTGCACCCTTTCTCCCATTTGCACCCCGCTGGTTCAAACTTAACAACCAACCATGCACGACCCGACAATGCAGCCCTTCTCACTACGAGACACATGCTCCAGTACCACAAAGCTCGTGGCCTTTTATTACAAACAATACTTACTTATTTACTGATTCACTATGTAAGTTCTTGTTTACTTTTCTTTCAATTACTTTAACTGATTACTGACATGAATCTAAGCTAGCTACGTTTACGACAAGACACTTAGTGAGAAAAACTCACTAACACTGTAATTAACAACAAAACACAATAACCTCTTCACACTTCGACTTAGACCAAAAATGACCCAACTGTAAAAATGCTAGATCGTATTCTCTTTGTGTTCGGCGTTGGTAACTGATATCGGCTATATTATAAACATATAAACAATCTCGCGCCAGTATTTCGGCATTGCCCAGCAGCGAGCAGCCCTCTGCTCGGCATCGCCCAGCAGAGCTATTTATTGATAAATCGAATTATACAGGGACTTACTTTTACAATATTCTTCGATATTTCTGATACTTTTAGCATATTAAATCATAGATAAGTAATAGGTTTTTCCGACAAAAAGTGATTGTATCTCAGATACTTTGTGAAACTTTGAACATTGAAAGTACTGAAGTTACGTATTTCAAGGTATAAACAGAGATTGCTTAAGCATGTAAAAGAGTGTATGTGCATATATAAGGACCAAAGTCCATATACGGGGTGTATACTTTTATGCATGTACAAATCTATATAATTTTAATTTTTCTAATGATGTATAACGATAATTTCTTAAACTTTTTTTTAAACGAGCATTCTTCTTCTTCTGATCATATCATCCTTTGTATAGCAGCACCATGGCTTGCTATGATTTTCTTATACCTCCGATATTCAGCGTAACTATTTAGCGATTTTTTTATTAGAAATCTTAATCCTTAATAATAGTGTTAATCAGGTCTCAAAACTCAGGTATGCGAAATTTGAATAAAAAATATACAAGGTGTTTCTTTCTCTACGATCTCAAAGTTGAGCAAAATATCGAGTTTAAAACACCTAAAGGAATCAAGTGTGCTATGAAATTACGTCAAGACAATTGAATGTTATCTTGAATAACTTAAATTTAATTTTGATCTAACTGTAGTAGACATTAAATATTTTTTATGTCCAGATACTACAGTTTTTTTAAGCGCACGTACGAATTGCTTACCATATCTCGTTCTCAATAAATTTTCATAACCTTAATAATATTATTATTACCGATGTAGGCATAACTATAAAATAGTGGGTTATGCGGTCGCAGATATAAAAGCAGTACGTGAACGTGATATTAGAAGTACTCAAACGGAAATTAATTCAAAAACACTTTTTATCGTCAATTGAGTTAAGTTTAGTACTCTAAGCAGGTGTAGAATAAATCTATAAAATCCAGTTGTCACTGAAATAACGCAATGTATTTTATATCTGCTTATTTATTGAATAAATTTATCCTTATCCTCAATAAAGACCGTATGTTTTTTAAATCCAGCTAAAATTGATCTTTTTGTTTGCCCAATATACATGTAATTTTACTCACAATCTTTACAATTTATTTCGAATATATTTTTTGAAATTGTGAATTTTGTTTCATATATTTTTTTCTCTTTCAGTATGGGAAGCAGCTTCGAGAAAACTACAGAGCATTCAAAAATAAACAGGCCGAATCCATCAATCCAAAAGACTACAATAGCTACTCAGTACCTAATGTAAGTAAATTTTCATATGTATCTGTTGCTCGAAGTGACGACATTTCCATTATTAGTATTTTTCTGTAATATTGTAATATTTACATATATTCATCACTGTCGTAACATATACCAGTACAGTGAATAAAAATTAAATTAGTATTAAGCAACCTCTTGTGAAATTAGTAATTTTTATTGCTAATTATTATGTAATTAGTATCCCTACAGTGCACAAGTGTTTTAATTATTATGCATATAAAAATTAAGAATGTGGCAACCCGATGTCAAGAAATATTCTCTTTTATCCCATAGCATAGTGCTTTTCACGATAAATAAATCAGTTGTCGAGAAACTAAGGTCAAAAACATGTTTTTCTCACTTGTTTGAATGGCACTACCCACTTACAGTATTATCCCATTGTATTGCTACAACGCATTCCTATGTAAAATAATGTTTCCTGAAATAATTAAAATCGATTGGAACAATGCAAAGTAGCGGAAAAAATAATTTACATGAAAGAATGGCCAAAATCGTCCCCCTTTTCAGTTTTTTAAAAATTCAAAAATTAATTTTAGTTATTTGGTAATTAATAATCATTAATTGCTTGCTTTTAGCTATATTATTTTACTCTTTCTAAAGTCAAACACTGAGGAAGAAAAAGTTATGCCAAGAATTAATATGAAGGTAATATTTCACGCAATGTAATGTCAATTAACATATTTAATACATACATGTGTATTGTGTATATTCCCTTATTTAAATATAGCATATGTTATCTAAACAAGACGGATGAAAAACTCACATTTTTTAAATCTTAATTAGAAATATCCTTAATCACTAGAGCTCGGAGGTTAATAAAATCGATCCGTGTTTTACCAGGGGCGGCTTCAGGATACCACTATTAATGCGTTCCGAAATGTTAAACAGGTCTTACTTTATACATATAATGATCATTGTTGTAGCCCAACTAGTCGGCAAAGGAACCATACCACACGGTAACCGATGCTATAACGTGTCTGTACTGCCAATTGAGTTTCCATAAATTATTATCAATAACTGTTTCAGACGTTCAGGAGTTCAGCTGTAGCGCCTGTCACTTACAGCATTAACTTCGTATACTTTCCACTCACAACGTTCTGGACAACTTGAACTGAACTCGGGATGATCTAATTTGGTGAATGGAATATTACACGCTACCGTCATTTTCACTAAATCCAAGTTAAATTGTCTTTGTCTACCTCGCGCACTCACACCACCACTTACACGAGCTTTATGTTTGTCTGTAGCAACATGCTGAAAAACATATGTTTTTACGTGCCACGTCAGTACATTGTCATACTCAGTACAACGCAGTTCACTGCCATTAAAGGTCAGTTCCGCAAAATTGTTTATCCAACGCTCCACCGTAACATGCGACGGACGCTGTCCCGACATTTTTACAAACTTGTTCGACGTTTCCTGCACACGAATGATTGCACATCATTCACAGATCATTCACACGATTGATCAGCTTAGCTTAACTAGTACTAAAAAAAATAAATCAAAGTTGGCCGACCAAAAAAAGGCGTATTTCTATTCTTGATCTTAAATTTATAATCTTATTTAATTGTCAAGGCACATAATGTGACAGCCATTATTTATTTTACAATTGTGACATTTGGCAAAAGTTTGACAACAGCAATGTTTCGTTTCGAGCTTCAACATAACCGATATTTGTATTTCTCTCGTTTATAGCCAATTTGATGACGTTTTTTATATTGGATGGCTCGTTATAACAATATTCCAGTCGCCTTAAGACCGGTCCTGGAATCTATTATTAACCTACGTTCTCTACTAATCACATTAATTATTTTTTTCAAAAAGGTAGGTTTTTACATACATTGTTTTACTAGTGTTAGTTATTTAACGAATATGGATACGGAAATTTTTGTGCACACCATATATAAAAACAACTCAGGGGACTATATCTAGGCCTTTAATATCATATGAAAAAAAAAAACGAATATATAAGTGAGCAGAGAACGAGAGAATTTTACTTGGAATAACTTTTACAATTTCATATTTCGTACCGTGTTTATATATGAGTTTTTATAACGTTATGAAAAGAACTTCGTCACAAACTTTCATACATATTTTAGAGCATTCTTTTTCGTGCATAATATAATGTACTCCATGGTATAATAATTTTTTCTCCTGTATTTCGTATTATACAAAAAGGTATCTCCGCATACACCCAGAAGATAGTGGAGAAGAAGGTGTATTCCGCATAATATTTTTTTTAGTTCGTCGTATTTACATTTTAAAATGAAATATGGTATGAAAACAAGAATTTTGAATGGCTAATAGGAATTTCGTATGTTGAATTGACAACAGTGATCAACATTTGCATGTTCCATTAAAAATGCCTTCACTTTCGGTCTACGACCGACCACCATTATAACAAAGTCCGGGAAAGTATGCTGTCACGCAGACCCGGTACTATACAACTCTATGATAATTTAAAGTATAAACCGTATTTTTTAAACGCATATTTCTTGCCCCTTATTCCCACGCCACTGTCCGTACGTGGAATGTTATCCCGAACGAAGTCTTCGCGGGAACCCGGAACGCCGTAATACACTTTTTCCGTAAGACGGCGAGCTATTCCGATAGTGTTCTACCTGACGGCGGTGTAAACAGGTTGACCGCCGCATTGAAAACAATTTTTTGTCGCGAGCTAGTCACTCGTGAATTCGTGTACTGTATTTACATATTACCTGATTTTGTGTGGATTTCTGCAATAATGACACAGTCGTTACCATTTGTGAATAGACTTAAAGAGATGATTGAAAATTACAAGGATTTTACAATAGACGGATCACATACTTGTATTCCTTGCAATCGTCGATATATGTTTTTCGTGATCTTCAATAGTGTAAAAGACATTTAGTCTTTGATTGACATTGACATTCTTAAATAAATTTAAAAGTTCAACAAAAAAATACACTACTATCAGCAGAAAGATCACGGAATTTGATTTTAATAAATGGACGAGAACCCTATTAATAAAAAAATAACCTCCCCCCCCCCCCATTCGACTATTTGTCAATTATAACCCCCCATCTTTCTGTATCGGTAAAAACGTTATGTCATTAATTTTACAACATTATTCTAATGCCAATTTGTTGAAGCGGTTGCGAACAGGTTCCTGATTTCTAAATAACGTTATACCGTGTACTGGTAATAAAAACACATTGGATCGCCTGAACGTGGTAATAGAATATCAACGAGTTGATATAAAATAGACGTTTCAATCAATAAAATTATCGTTTGATAAAGCAGGAAGTCGTTAGAACTTATTAGCGCTTTCTATGTCGTATTAAGGATAATGCGCTTAATCGTGCCCGTATATGCAACGTTGATTGCTGCAGTCATGAAATTCATAGCATTTGTAACACTGATTAAAGCAGTAATTGCATTAAAAAATAATAAAACCAAAACAATTGTGAATTTTATCATGAAATTACGAATTTATGTAAAAAGCGGATGATTTAATATACAGAATGCCCATAGTGATCTTAACAGATGCCAACAGTGGAGTAAAGTGAGAAGACATGTAAACAAAGACATAATATATTACTTTCTTAGGCATTGTATGGTAATTGGCGATAATCTTATTGGTTAGTAGCTTCTGTCACACCCTCCTTCTGGAACGAGTAAGGCTTTGGGGGTGTGTAAGTGAAGGTCGCAGACGTTACCGACACCACAAATCCAAGGTAGAGCCAGCCGAGCCAAGCTTCCGACCAGTCGTAACAGAGTCGGACTCAGATCACTATTATTATTCTTATACGATTGGATAAGTTCATCAACTAGATTTTTAGGTAGTTCTCCGATTTCATTACAGTCGAAAGTGTGATTTCAAAATTTTCGTCTTCAAAACTTTGTCTCACTTATACGCGCGAATTACTGTCTCAAATAAAGAAAACATTTCCTTCTGAATTTGAGGCTTTTAACAAATTTTTTTATAAGCCCTAGTTTTATGTCCAAAGGAGGTAAATACATTTTCTGCTGCTCTACTAAGGGTTCATTAAGGACGTTTTTCTGACCGGGCACAGTGTTTCCACGTAACATCCATTCTTTAACGACATAATAGTGGTTTCTGGCTCTGCTATCCCATTCGCATAAAAAACAACAATATTTGGCATAGCCACTCTGCAGCCCTGTAAGTACAGCAACAACTTTTAAATCGGCACAGATATTCCATTTATGATCTTCGCATTTTATGCTTTTAAGTAATATACGCATGTTCTCGCATAAAACTGCCTTCAGACTTTTCTTCGAAGAGTCAATAAACAGTTGCCACTCGGTAGGTTTATAGGAAAGGCCAAAACATGTTGTTGTTCTATAAATTTTGCTACGTGATACGATAATTTACAGGTCCAGTGTAAAGGTTACATAGGTAGAAATTATCGAAATAACACATTAATTTGGCGGGGAGGATTTTCATGCAGTGTTATCGACCATTACAAATTTCCTAGAGGACATTTCACGTTATACAAGAGGCGCATCTGTGTCTGAAAATAAACTGAACAACTGTTAGTTTCACATAGTTATTCCTGAAATTTATTTATTGGAAGTTTACGCAAGAAATATTGCGGAGGTCCTGTCACTCTCAGTCCCTGTTCTGTCAGACTGTTTTGCTGTTTGAGCAATACGCAGACAAATATGATTGTATTAATTCAAGACAAAAAACGTTTTCCTATTAGAATGAGACGAATGACGTGAAAGAGAGTTAAGTTCTTGATATTACTGGAAAAACATGTCAACTAGTGTAACATTTTTGACCTTTAAAACAACAGAAATTTTAAATACTTGCTGCTTAAGAATCTGATGTATGCGTTGATAGTCATTCCAAACTTTAGCGAGGTATTAAACAATGTTCCATTTAAAATAACGTAGTCATGTAACGGTTCTATGAAATGGAGCACCCTGTATAGTTAGAAATATTTTACTTATAGGTATGCACCGCATAATTTGGGCAACTGTTATTTGGAACATTTTTTTTCGTATACATATTTACAATAACACAGTCCTGGAAGAAGCCGTTTTAGTTGGAACACCCGGTATAAACTTCACATTAATTTATAAACATACATATCTACATCATACATTTTTGTTATTTATAATTAAGTGGAAGAAAGATAATTGCGAAATAAATTTGACTGTTTAGACAGATTTATTAGGTGTCCTTCGAAGACTACAAAAACTAGTGTTCGTCTTATACTTATTACTTTTAAATGGTTACTTGCGAAGATACAAGGTCCGTCAGGGAGGTATGGAATTTTTAAAAGACTGTCACACTCTTATTTTTGAACGAAATTTAAATTTTAGTTTTTTAATATATAGTTGAAATGTTGCCATTAAACGATGCATAGTGGCAAATAAGAAAATAGTAATCAGGTGCGAAAAATTACGTCAGTTAGGTGGTGCCCGTTTTTGTCTAGGGGCTCCATTGTTGCTCTGGATGTATGGCAAGTTGCTCCATCTTGTTAGGATAATATTAAACCCCAATATGTCTTTATCTTACTAGTAAAGGATGCACACCAAATCTCAAATCCATGCATCATGGCATTGTTGAGATAAAAAATTAAAAATATTTTTTGGCTCGCCTTGTATAGTAAATCACTTTGTCGAAATCGAAAAAGTTTATTTGAAAAACCCTCTTAAAAATCCCCTGTATAACATATCCTTGAGAAGTTTTAACATAATTATGGGACACCCTGTATATGTATTTGTAAATAGTTGTCATCATAAATCAACGCTATGTGACAGGTATTTTATTTAAAGTACTATTTTTCTAGAATTCTATCGTAAAATATTGAATTTATAATGCACAACGAAAAACGAATTTTTTGTGTTACGCAACTTTTGAGGTACAGAATGACATTTTAAAATTATAATTTAGCATAATTTGGATACATTTAATTTGAGTATTTATTATCCACCAATCCATTTTATTAGTTTAAAAAAACATACGTTATTTATAATTTATTTGCGAAAGCAACATTTACATTTTAAAAATTGCCTACACGAGGCGATAAGATTAGCAAATATTTGCCTCCATGTAGCTTTTTATAGTCCAAACATATCGATTATGATTACAGATGCAGTGTCGAACATTTGAAAATCGCCTGCCAACGAATGCATTTCAAGGGCACCGCGGCGTTCCGTATTTTATATTGAACCCTGAACGCCCTGTACATGAGCAATTTGGAAGTTCAGATGATATATGAAGCTCGTTTTTAGTACTCTGGATACTGACGATAACAACTTTTTCGTATTAATTTGTACTTTAACGTGTATTCATTTTTTAATTACAGAACAAACTTATTTTGTTTACTTATTTTGTTAATTTTTAGCCGTCTATACAGGTCTATTGAAAAATAATTTGCAAAAATATACAGTTGATTTTGTTGACGGCTGAAAAGTTGGGCAAGAGGATACCACGTTTATTAAGCGAAGCCGATCGTCAGCATCGGAATAACGTTTGCACACAACTTCTCTCCCGCAGTCGTCGGTTTGACTGGCGGAACAGTCTTGTTACCGGAGATGAAAAGTGGGCGCTTTATGTAAAACACATCTAGCAGATGCTCCAGCGCAATCGGTACCTAAACCCGACGTCCACCCGAGAAAGGTGATGCCACTTTGGTGGAGCCTTCGTGGTGTGTATCACTAGGTACTTTTTGGATGACAATACCACCGTCACCGCCGCACAGTGGGTTAGAATCGGAAAATCCTGGCCAAAAATCGAAAAACCAAGTTCATTATATTCTGTATTAATTCATAGTGCTTTGCGAAGCAGGGTTTCCTGCGTGTAATACTGAAACGACAGCTACCTAGGTTTTATACCTGCCGTTCTACTTCAGTCGGAAGTTGGCCACCTTCGAGTGCGTAACTGTACGAGAATCGGTCCCGAAATAATAATAATAATAATAATAATAATATTTATTCATCCTTTTGATCACAGTAGTATGATATAGGATATGTCAAGAACATAATAAAATAAAATAGAACAACAATCTAAAAGTAGAGTAAAAAAATAAAGGAGACATAATATATAAAAAACTAAATACATGAACATGCATTGTCAAATATGTGAACATTTACACACATAAAAAAATACAATATGCCATACACATAACAAAATACAGTGTACATCACATATCGTTAAAAAATAAATAAATAAATATAAATGTGTATATATGTGAATACTCGATGTTCGTGTGTTGTGAACTTTTGTTACCATAAGGTGTATTTCCGACTTTAAAAAATGGAGGCTACTCTTGAAGGGATGTAAAATATTATCTATGCATTGAAATTCAAATTTTTGTATTTCTTATTATGGAAAATTAATGTTAACTCTGCGCTTATAATACAAACGCGCATGTTAAGGTAGCGAAAGAAAAGTAGGAAAATAGTTTGTATCTACAGAGTTCTAACACTAATTCACAATTTAACATGTGGGAAATATTAGTGGAATAAGAAATTCGTAAAAATTGGCTGCTCGAAACTGCTCATTTCAGTGAAAAATGCAAAAATAGAAAGGCGCGTCCAATAGAGCGTTCTCGGGGCAATTCTAACTGTACCTGCGTCAAAGTAGGTCTTCATCCCCGATACAATAGTAAGTCCCAACCAAGGGGGGAAATGTATATACCTGGTGTACACTATTGACCAGTGGAAGGAGAAATATAGGGTGTCTCAATGTTCCGTGAAATATATATTTTTTATTTTATACTAGTTAACCTAATCCAACTTAACTGAGGTTCTCTGCGATCAATTTTTAACACAAAATAATTTTAGTAACCTAATGTAACTTAACTGAAGATACGTTGCGTGCAATTGTAGGTTCCAAAAAGTTCTTACTTTTGACCCTCCATTTCTTCAGGGAGTTAGATTAAAATCTTATTAATGAAAAATATAAATAACCTTATTCGAATCAAAATATGTAGATTTTTAAGAAAATGTTACTTCCGGTTCTCCACCTGTTTTTTTCGGTAAGGAGATTTGGTGGAAATTATATAAGCAGAAAATATCAATGCTCTAATTTTGATCATAATAAGTACCTTTTATCGCGAAAAAATGGTTATACGCGGTTGCTGCCGGTCCGCCATTTTGTTTCCCTTTCGAAGAGAGTATTAAATTGAAATCTTATTTACAGAAAATATGAATACTCTAATTTGGATTTTTAAAAGTTGCTTTTATCGCAAAAAGCGGTTACTTTCGGGCCGCCATTTTGTTTTTTTGAAATATAAAGTACAAACTTGAAGTCAGCGACCCAAAAAACATTAAATTCGATATAGTTTGACAAAGTTTCTACCTTTCTCGATTTTTGGCCAGGATTTTCCGATTCTAACCCACTGTGCGCCGCTGTCAATTGTACTCAACTCCGCAATTTGGACCACAACCTCCTCTATAGAAAGCCGTGCTCAGCGAAATCTGGCAACGTAGCAAGAAGTCTGATATATTTACTCAGTTAACTTCTTTCGATGTAAACAAAGTAGTTCGCGCCGGTTTTTTTCGGTTAAAGTGTAGTGAAAAATCAATTGTTTGGTGTCAATTCGGCGATTACTGTTTATTAAATTGCATTAAACATGTGTTAGGATACAAAACGGGATTTTGATCCGCAAAAATTTGAATAAACGCTTGGGTAAGTACAAAGTAAACATAACAGCGTCAATAATAAATACCGGGACATTGACCAACAACTACGGTAAATTCGTGTAAATCTAAAGTATTTTAAGTAAATTTAAAATAATATAACAATGCCTAGTAAATGCTGTGTACCCGGGTGCAAAAGCAATTACGATTTAAACTATAATAGTGCTCAAAATAAACGTTGTATTACCGTCTTCAAATTTCCGAAAAATGAGCAAAGAAAATCGGCTTGGATGAGAGCAATACCAAGAGATCAATGGGAACCAACCTCACACAGTAATGACCACAAAAAAATTGCATTAAATAATTTTTAATTAAAAATAGCCTTGCGCGGAAATGGCGCGGCAACCCTAGCACATTGTATTGATTTATACATTTTATTGTATAAAATATATATTTAATTAGGAAAAAGGATGAGGGGAGGTCGACTTAAGTCGGGATCTTAGACTATAAGGAATATTTAAATAAACTATTAAAATTGAATATTGAAAAAACCGCTGGGCCTACAAGTACCAGTCTGGTCTCAAATGAAAACTAATTAAATTTACTACAATTTAATTTCATATGATATTTGACGTGGGATGCGTCTTTTAGAAGATATTTCACAAAATAAGTGACCATTTCGAAAAAATTTCACTTTTTGGAAAAAATGGCCTATTTTCGAAGAACTGTATCTTGGGATACAATGGCTGTATAGAGCTCGCCCTGGTCTCAAATTGTAGCAAATTTAGTCTACTTTAAAAGTATGTAGAGTGACTATACTGGTCAGACCCTTCCTCCACTGAGATATTGAGCAAAAACTGAAAAAAGTCCGCAAATTTCATGGTTTTTTGGGTACACCGCCGCTCGCACAGCACTTTTGAAATTGCAAATCTGGTTTTTTAATAACGGTTTAGGTCCTAACAACATATAAAAAATTCAGAACGACCGGACCTTTTTGCAAGCACGGATGTACATCTTGACTGGAGTATAAAAATACCACGGAAAAAAGCAGGAAAAACCATACAGGTTCGGCGAAAATTCTGAAAAGCGATATTTTTCACATATACTGTTTTACCATTGCAGGCAAGCGCTTGTGGCGCAATTTTCTGTGTTGCCCTTCCAGTGAAAATTTGTTTGGAGACCATCCGATTCTGTCATAAACGCAACGAATTTTTCACCGCGTATTTCGCGCCGATCTGTGGAATTCTTTACGCTCAGGAAACGCGATTGTCGCGATAAACCGTAATAAAATCCCGGATAAAAAAAAAACGATCGCTAAAATCTCGCCGTCCTGTTTGTACAGGAACGTCAGCGGCTGTTACGCTCTGCATTTCCGCCATTATTGCCGTTGGATTGCGAAAGCTCGCAACTTTTTAGGCTTTTGACCCACTGCGGGTTTTTTTGCTGCCGTTGTTGGCGCAATTTTTCGTCGTGGCCCGTTGCGAATTCTAATTTTGTCTAAAGCCCGTCATCAACATTTTTACACAAGCAAATAATCGAATTCGTCAGCTTCGATTGTGACACATTGTGATTGGTTATTATTAGGGACCGGAAAGTGTACTACAACGCAGGGTCGGCACTATACAGTTCTATGATAATTAAAGTATAAACCGTATTTTTTAAGAAACAATAATTTCAAAACTTAATATTTTCATTGCCTCAAACTCAAGAATACTCCCTAACACAAATGTGATATGCGTACGACAGGTTAAATTCTCTCAAAACCTTCATTACTATAGAAATTTTAAAAGTATGTTGTCCTGAAAATAGTGTTTTGTTTTTATCTTTGTAGATTTGCAATATATGTATGTATATTAGACTGGCAGTTAATTTTGAAGAAACGAGTCTCACCCCCTGAATGTCTCCGTTTTTATGCAAAATGAAAGGTGAGGTGGTTTGGAGCCAAAAAAAAATATTTTAACCGGCCCTGTACGAGGATTTGAGTGTTTTTATGACTTTACGGCACCGGATTTGAAACCGACGGGAACGAGAGGGAAAACCGAAAACGACTTTCGTCGACATTATTGACACATAGCCGAAAAAATGCTGAGAAAACCTATATCGGATGTAAAATTTTCCGGGAAACACGATCCCGCCAGTAGTTTTGCAATATTTCATTAAGTTTTCCCGGAAAATTCGGAAAACCGATTTTTACGAAAAAAAACTCATAGTCTTCGATATTTGTACTTTGACCTGATATCAGTTAGAAATGTGTACTCCTCAATCAGAACCGAATTTCACTAGAAAATAAGTTCACTAGAAAGTTAAAACTGCTGAATTTCTGCATGAAGATCTAGCCTACTTTATTTCTCAAAAATAGTTTATTAGGTGCATGCAGTGATAATATAAAGCTTTAGGAATCCGGCGACACTGGGCGAGAGGTGAATCGAATAATAAAACGGCAACCAATTTGAAATTATTGTACATAAACTTTTGGTAATTTTTATTCGAACAAACTATCAGTAATCAATACAAATCAGTAACAGTAACAGTGATGCTTTATCAGCTGTCGGGAATATTCGCAAAAAAAATCGCAAAAGTCAAAAATACGGTTTTTTGCAAATAAAAAAAAAAGCTTCAAGTCCTACACAAGAAAGTTATATTAGAAAGTTGTAGGTCTTAAAAATACGCGTTGAATGAGAAGTGAACGAAAAAAATCGGTTCATAAGCATTTGAGAAAAATTAAAAAAACATCAAAAATCGCGTTTTCGTATTTTTGCTGTATAAATTCCAATTTTGTTTGAACATACTTCTTGTTAACCAGAAATACAGCCCAAGACAAGCGGAAAATGACCCTTTTTTCAATAATTCAAAAAAGTTTTATTTTTTCGAGTTATAACGATTTAAAAAAAACGTTTTCAAAATTCAGCTTTTACAAAGGCAAAAATGATCGTACAGAAACGATCGTGGGCTCATTTTATTCGCGAAGACTTGTACTTTCATGCTATCAAAAAACCAAATCGCTTTTATTTAATTTTTTGCATAAAACATGCGTTGTAAAATTGTATCATTTTTTCGAACCGGTTTTTTTCGAAT
The DNA here is from genome assembly GCA_029963805.1 of Aromia moschata. Lineage (NCBI taxonomy): Eukaryota > Metazoa > Arthropoda > Insecta > Coleoptera > Cerambycidae > Aromia > Aromia moschata. The sequence continues at coordinate 406,531 of JAPWTK010000037.1, forward strand.
AAATTTTTTAATTTTGGTTTTACATTTTTGGCCGTTGCATATTTGAAAACTGCCATTCAAAAAACGCATTAAAAAAAATTAAAGTCCTACGACCTCAGGGAGCCGAGATATATTTTTTTTTAAGCGGAGAAAAAAGATAATTTTTCGAGCGCGATCGATTTGAAATCGTGTTTAGTTTTCGATGCGCCCAAGCGGAGTGTCCGTCCACTCTGTCGCCGTGTGTTGCCTAGCGCGTGCCGCACCCAACACTGTACTTTCGCAAACAATTATGTCAACTTAATTTATGCGAAATGTTTTGAAATATTTTTTTTAAGAAAGTAAGTCTTTGAGATCTATTTTGTGTAAAAATAAAGTCAATCGGACGTATACAGCGCTGTCAGGAATTAAAAAAAAAAATTATATGCAACGGCCAAAAAATGTAAAACCAAAATTAAAAAAAGTTATTCGAAAAAAACCGATTCGAAAAAAATAATACAATTTTACAGCTCATTTTTTATGCAAAAATTAAATAAAAAGGGATTTGGTTTTTTAATAGCATGAAAGTACAAGTCTTCGCGAATAAAATGAGCCCACGATCATTTCTGTACGATCATTTTTGCCACTGTAAAAGCTGATTTTTGAAAACGTTTTTTTTTTTAAATCGTTATAACTCGAAAAAATAAGACTTTTTGAATTCTTGAAAAAAAAGGGTCATTTTCCGCTTGTCTTGGGCTGTATTTCTAGTTAACAAGACGTCTGTTCAAACAAAATTGGAATTTATACAGCAAAAATACGAAAACGCGAATTTTGACGTTTTTTTTAAATTTTTCTCAAATGTTTATGAACCGATTTTTTTCGTTCACATATCATTCGACGCGCATTTTTAAGACCTACAACTTTCTAATTTAACTTTCTTGTGTAGGACTTGAAGCTTTTTTTAATTTGCAAAAAACCGTTTTTTTGACTTTTGAGAATTTTTTTGGTTATGTTCGCCATTAAAACTCGAGTCGTAAAAAAACGCTATCTTTGTTAGAATTTTTTTCTCTATACAACAATATCTTTTGTTTGATGATAACAATTAGTGACCAATATACATGGGGGTTTTTGCTCGTTGATTGGACTTTGAAGCGGTGTAGAGGTCGCCAATGGTAGTACATTGAAGGCGAAAAAGTTACTACTGTACTTGGTAACGAATAAAAACTGTTATGACAGCAGTTCGGTTATTTAATAGCCACACCTCGTATATAGTAATTATGAGCTATTCAACCAAAAAGTCGTCAAAGTTGGCCAGGCAAAAATAGACGTATTTCTATTCTTGATATTAAGTTTGTTACCTTATTGAATTGTCAAGGCTGTCACATTACGTGACAGTCAATTAGTCAAGACGTTATTTTACAATTGTGACAGTCATTTAGCAAAAGTTTGACAACAACAAAGTTTCGCTTCGAGCTTCGACATAACCGCTATTTCCATCTCTCTCGTTCATAGACAGATTTGATGACTGTTTTTTAATGGCTCGTTACAAACAGCGGACTTTATGTGAGACACCGTATTTGGAACATCATATAGTATTAGCAAGGGAAAATAGAACGCATCGAGAATAACGAAGAAGATTGCAAACTCACGCAATCATAATAAGCATAGCGGCCATCATAAATAACCTATGCTTAAAGGGAAACCGGTGAATGGGTGATTATTTCGACTAGAACGCCTGGAGAAAGCCACTGAGCACTGAGTAGTCCAATCAAAGAGCGAAAGCCCCCATGTAAATTGGTCACTAATTGTTATCAGCAAACAAAAAATATGGTCTTATAGAGAAAAAAATTCTAAGAAAGATAGCGTTTTTTGCGACTCGAGTTTTAATGGCGAACATAACTAAAAAAATTCGCAAAAGTCAAAAAAACGGTGTATTGCAAATAAACAAAAGCTTCAAGTCCTACACAAGAAAGTTAAATTAGAAAGTTGTAGGTCTTAAAAATGCGCGTCGAATGAAATTTGAACGAAAAAAAATTGGTTCATAAACATTTGAGAAAACTTAAAAAAAAACGTCAAAAATCGCGTTTTCGTATTTTTTTCTGTATAAATTCCAATTTTGTTTGAACAGACTTCTTGTTAACAAATATAGCCCAAGACAAGCGGAAAATGATACTTTTTTCAGAAATTTAAAAAAAGTTATTTTTTTCGAGATAACGATTAAAAAAAGACGTTTTCAAAAAATCAGCTTTTACAGAGGCAAAAATTATCGTACAGAAACGATCATGGGCTCATTTTATTCGCGAATTGTACTTTCATGCTATTAAAAAACAAATCGCCGAACCGTTTGTTTTCGAATAACTTTTTTTAATTTTGGTTTTACATTTTTGGCCGTTGCATATTTGAAAACTGGCATTCAAAACACGCATTTAAAAAAAATGAAGGTCCCACGACCTCAGGGAGCCGAGATTTTTTTTTAATTCCTGACAGCGCTGTGTAACGTCCGATTGACTTCATTTTTACACGAAATAGATCTCAAATTCTTTTACTTTCTTAAAAAAAATATTTCAAATCATTTCGCATAAATTATGTTGACATAATTGTTTGCGAAAGAACAGCGCTAGGTGCGGCACGCGCTAGCCAGACGGCGCTAGCCGCACGGCGACAGAGTGGAGGAACGCTCCGCTTGGACGCATCGAAAACTAAACACGATTTCAAATCGATCGCGCTCGCAAAATTATCTTTTCCCCCGCTTAAAAAAAAATTATCTCGGCTCCCTGAGGTTGTAGAACCTTAATTTTTTTTTTAAATACGGGTTTTGAATTTTCAAATATGCAACGGCCAAAAATGTAAAACCAAAATTAAAAAAAGTTATTCGAAAACAAACGGTTCGAAAAAATGATACAATTTTACAACACATTTTTTTATGCAAAAATGAAATAAAAGCGATTTGTTTTATGATAGCATGAAAGTACAAGTCTTCGTGAATAAAATGAGCCCATGATCGTTTCTGTACGATCATTTTTGCCTCTGTAAAAGCTGATTTTTGAAAACGTCTTTTTTTTAAATCGTTATCTCGAAAAAAAAAATATATTTCTGAAAAAAGCATCATTTTCCGCTTGTCTTGGGCTATATTTGTAGTTAACAAGAAGTCTGTTCAAACAAAATTGGAATTTATACAGCAAAAATACGAAAACGCGATTTTTGACGTTTTTTTTTTTAATATTTCTCAAATGTTTATGAACCGATTTTTTTCGTTCAAATTTCATTCGACGCGCATTTTTAAGACCTACAACTTTCTAATTTAACTTTCTTGTGTAGGACTTGAAGCTTTTTTTTATTTGCAAAAAAAAACGTTTTTTTGACTTTTGCGAATTTTTCCGGTTATGTTCGCCATTAAAACTCGAGTCGCAAAAAACGCTATCTTTCTTAGAATATTGTTCTCTATACGACCATATTTTTTGTTTGCTGATAACAATTAGTGACCGGTATTCTCCCCGTTGATTGGGCTAGAGGCTCTCGCTCTTCACACAAGCATCCCCGGCTGCACGTACATATTAAATGCGACCAGTACTCGCGTCTGCACGGTGTAAGGGCTTGTTGTCAGGCAAAAATAATGCGAGCCGTGAGCGTTGAACTAAAAGGGTACGGTAGCGACTCGGCTTTCGGGGGGCTTCTTTCGGAATCATTTTGATGTGCGGCTTCTACCGGACGGGCGGATATGGTACGCCCTTAGTCATAGGCGTAGTCGGTAGGTCACGGTAGGGAATAATATGTTCACGTACAGTCAGCAACGAAAGTATGTATATGTGTGTGTTAAGTGTAGAATATTTTAAATGTTTTTTTTTTATTTAATTTTGCAATATGTAATTATCTATCATTGTACCTAATTGTATTGTCCGTGTACTTCTATTTTTTGACATTGTTCGACGCTGTTAAAGGCCTTTTTCTGAACAAATAAATGAAAACTAACTATTCGTACATCCACGATTGTTTTCTAAAAATCCTTCGAAAACATTAAATCCTTTTCAAAGTTCTCCGACTCATATTCAAGACAAATCTTCAGAGCATCTATATGAGTTACTGATAATTTTGGAAAAAATGTTTCCTAGACATGAAAAATTTCTAAAGTTAAACCAAACATATAACAATTCAAAAAAGCTCTGTACACCACACTAAAAAATTAACGGATGTAGTCTGTATCTAGAACCCGCTGTTTTATTAAAATTTCATGAACAGTGGTTTTTACGAAAACTAGTAAGGATGGTAGAGTTTTGAATTTTTTTTGGTTCAAGTTTAGAAATTTTTCATCTCTAGGATTTTTTTTTCCAAAATGACGGTTAGTCTACGAGGTGTGGCTATTAAATAACCGAACTGCTGTCATAACACTTTTTATTCGTTACCAATTACAGTAGCAACTTTTTCGTCTTCAATGTACTCCCCTTGTCGATCTCTACACCGCTCCATACGACTTTTCCATTGTTGAAACCATTGCTGGAAGTCCGCTTCTATCAGCTGATTCAGAATCTCCGTCGCTTTTGCTTTAACTGCTTCCACACTTTCGATTCTTACCCCCTTCAGTGTCACCGTATCTAACAAGCCTGGATCACTGTCAATATTGTTTAGAATATCAGCGCAAATGTTCATTTTTGATTGCTTTTGCTCAGAAGTGAGGAGTTTTGGCACCATTTTTGCGCAAACTTTGCGTATGTTGAACGATTCATGCAAAATCTAGCGAACACTTTCTTTGTCGATTCCTGTTATTTCGGCAAGCCCTCGGATGCTTATACGACGATCTTCGCGGTTAACATTTTTTTCGACGCGTCACTGGTGCGTAGACTAATTCAAACGACTGCTACAGTCAAACAGAGCGACCCACTGACTTGTCCAGCGAGCTCAGCGAGGGGAGAGTATCACCAGACACAGTTGTCGCGACACGCTCGCAGCGCGCTGATAGCAGCATCAGTTCAGTTATTTAGTAGCCACACCTCGTATGTAAGTTGCTACTCATAGCATGCTACTGATGAAAGTTACATTTTTTTTCTAATTGATGGTACCTTGTATATAGTATATCAGCGGTGGTTTTAACAGCAGATCAGCAGGTATCAGGAAATCGTCGTTTAACATCCAGCATCACACAACTCAGTCTTTCATCATCTCAGGCCAAACTGAGTTTATTCGAATTTATTTTTCGATTTATCCACCCGCAGCACTGCTATCCGCTGTTGTTTACCAACTTAACACAACAAAAATCTGGCAGACCAGCACACAGCAGTTTTTTTTGCTCTACTGTGAAGAAAACTGAGTTGTGTGATGCTGGATCTTAAAAAAAATATAATAATAAAAATTTGATTTATCAATATAATGTGTCTAAGTCTGTATATCCTCAACAGTTTGAGACTTTATTTGGGTGATCGAAATTTAAAAAGGCACATGTTGGTAGAAAGGGACAAAATATTTCATGAGCCTATTAAAAAATGTTTATAGAACGACATTGACAATTGAGTAACCGAGAAAAGAATACATTTAGTTTAACCGATTTAGAAGGTATAAATGATCCCATCGAAAAAGTGGCGACCCTCAAGGAATTACCCTCAGTTGGGCTGGTCCAAAAAAATATATTCTTGTTTTATTGGATTTTTTAAGTACATCTCAATAATGTATATTCAAAATTTCATAAAAACCGGAGCATTATTGAGAAAGTTGTGTGGGTTTAAAAGTACGTCATCTCGAGTGTACGCTAGTGTCTGCTCGCACCGCGCAGCTGCACCTGTTGAATAGAGCTACTATGATAGACTCCAAGTTACATACTTTCAATATATGTAAGATTGTTTACGTCAGAAGAAGTCAGTTGTCCTGCCCTAATACTATAACCTGCTCAAAACTTTAAACGCGTTTTTCTAGAAAACTCAATTTTCAAAACATACCGATACGGTGCGGTACAATTTCTCATACTACCCATCTATTTCTCATACATCAGCCGGTCCTTGAATTAAGGATTTTTTTATTTTATTGAAAAAAAAAATCACAAAGAAAAAATTAAATTTTATAGTTGCAATCTCATTGTAACAAGTGCTACCATATTTTTTAAATCAAAATTTTGACAAACCTTTCTTTCAAGAACTACATTTTGTCTTAAATTAACATAATCTTTTTGTTTTTTTTTTTTTATTTAAAATTAACCGTTCCCGCAAGCGGAAAAAAACGTTTTACGACGTTTATCAATATTTTCTCATAAATAATTTAAATGGTAACGCCACTCTAGCGGTTGAAAAAAAGGCCCATTTTTAATAATTTATTGTAGGATTATGGTAAAAGGAATCGAATTTCTTTTTTAACAGTTTATTTGACATGTATTGAGGAGTGAAAAAAAAATTGTGTTAACATTTTGGTACAAAATGGCGGCTACATAATCAATCTTTGAAATCATGTTTTTTTAAAAGTAAAATTCGCCTTAATTTCTGTGACCCAACTGGGGGTAACCCCTTCGCTGGTGCTGTCTCTACGACCATGCCTCGCGTAATGCACATAGCAACAGCAGCCGTTCGTGAACCCGCTCCACTTGACATTGGGCGCCTGCACTCCCAGATCCGCGCTATATTAATTAATGTAATACACACCGGACGCGTTACGTCTGTATATCCACCACTACGTAAGGTGAAAGCCGTAAAATGTAATTGTTAGATATTAGATGGGAAGTAGGTACATTTAATATGCATGTATGTACGTATGTATGTGCATATTCACAATGATCGTCCACCCATGTGTTACCGCATTTACACATGATAAATAAGAAATAAGTCAATCCATACACTTCAAGGATATGCTCTATACACCTATTAATTTTCTGTTCACATTTGTTCGTCATTTTTTTATAAATAATTACAAAAGAAAATAAGAACAAAAACTTAAAATACACCCTTCTATGTTTTGTACTCAAAAACGATGTAACTGTGACAATCGTCCACTGGAAAAATGTTGACCACTTTGTTGGCCTTTCCTCGGTAAGTTGTACCGACGATTAGACATTGATTGATTTATATCTACAGTGTTAAAAATGTATGGTAATTTTACAAAAAATGCGTTGGAAGTATTTTGGCAAAGCAGTTTTGTATTTATTAAATCGGAAGTTGTAATTTTACAAAACTGTGTTACTGTTGTTTTGGAAAATTACAGAACAAAAGTACTAATAACTAAACAGATAATAAAGTAAGGTTAGTAATTTTATATGACAAACATTGTAATTTTACAAATCAATTTAGTTGGAAATCGTTTGTAAAATGAGAATGTGTAACGTTGATAATACACATTTTTCAAAGATCATGTGTATTGTAAAATTTAGTTTTGTAAACTTTTAATAAATTCATTGTAATATTAATTACAACATTTGTTTGTGATTTTGCTTAAGGTTCTAATAAATTGAATCGCAAATAATGCTTGTAAATCCAGAACGTTTTTCATTAGCAACTAACAAACTGTTTTGTGATTTTCTTTACATGTCTAAAAATTACTTGAATTGTATAATAATTTTGCATTGGTATACATTGGTTTGTAATTTCACAAAAACATTTAACAGTGTACTAATTTTTTTATACAAGTACATTCAAAGGAAATCTGGTTCCATTCATCCTCAATTGGTGATCTCAGGGCTTCTTTTTGATTGTGTTTTCTAACTTCCTTTATAAAGTTCTTCCATAATTTTCATTTACATTAATATCCCAACGCTGAGGTAGAGTGTCAAGACGATGTATATCCATGTTATAGAGCCAGTTATAGACCTCTATAACTGGCTATAGCTTTTATTATTTAACTGGCTATAGAGTTTATCATTTACTATATAGAGTAAACTCTATATATGTCAGTTATAGAGTAACCATTGCATTACATTTGTTTGATGTTTGGAACCATCATCTTGGTGAAATATAAAACGTTTGAAACGTTTGAAATTCCAAATTGTTTGCCATTTTGCTTTACTTTTCACCTCTACCTTGGGATAATAACTTCCACACCAACAACAGACCTTAAACTTCCTTGGGAATAACACGGCGCTGGAGACGGTTCTTCTATTCCTCATAGCAGTGCTGGAACTCATATACTGGAATAGCCTTTAGTTGATCGGTTACAGCCGTTTGAATGTTTTCTATGTTTCAACCCAAAATGACGTTCATTGAGGTTATTTCTCAATCTCGGGAAGAGAAAAAAGTCGCAAGGACTCAAGTCAGGCGAATCAGGAGGCTGAGGAGCCACAGCAATGTTTTTACTGGCTAAAAACTCGTTTACTGAAATGGCTGTGTGACCATCGATTCCAAAAAAGTCAAGACACCTGTCTTTTCTGATGTCCTTTTGTTCCTGCGAAAGGTTTTTTGGAACCATTTTTGCGCAGATTTTTCTCATCCCCAATTCGTTAGTCAAAATTCAAATTGGTGTGATTCAAATTTAACTCTTCCCCGATCATTCTTGTCGTCAACCGACGATCTGAACGCACAAGATCCCGTAATATATCGATATTTTCTTGAAGATGAAGGCCTTCCGCTGCGTGGTTCATCTTCAATCGACTCTCTGCATTCTGAGAATGCCTTAAAACATCGAAAAACCTGGACTCTTGAAAAAACACTGTCTCCGTAGGCGTGTTGAAGTTGTGCAAAAGTATCCGTTACGCTATTTCCAACCTGAATGCACACCGTTGCTCAAAATTAATGTCACTCAATTTTAAAACGCAGTAAAAAAACGGTTTACGAAAAAAGTCAAAAAACAATGACTCAAAGTTCAAATTTGTACTGAAGGGCATTACATGTTAACCTACCGCCCTTCCATGTCCCGTCTCCGCACTGTTGCTAGATCGGGCGCCCCCTCGCCCAGTCACAACAATTACTTAATTTACACACCTCGTATGTATACTTGTATGTACGTCCCCTCTATTCAGCTGCGGCTTTCAGAAGGAGGATATCTCATCTAAAAAAAATGGCGTTGAGTATATTTGGAAGTAGTGATTCAAAAAGTCAGTAGTATAAAATCAGTAGTGGAAAAAATATCGAATTCCCACATATAATATTCTTGCATTATTCCCACGTTAGTCACTAGAAAATAGTATATGGAAATTAGGTAGCCCCGGTAGCACACGCGGCCTCTTTTTAATTATCCTTTGCCAGTCATTAAACAAACGCGCTTTTCAGCCGCACCCACGGACGTAATTATTGCATTTATTTATGATTTGCGGTTTCCTAGATGAAAATCGTCCACACGTGTATATCCAGCGGTAGCCACACACAATAGAAGTAGAACCCGACCATTTGCTATGGAAATTCATTCGCAGCCATTAGTATTCTCTCAACGCGTGTAGTTATCTTACCGTGTCGCATCAACTGATCTCTTCTAATTGATTTTTCTCACGTGAAAATGCTTCGACGTCTATTTCTAACGAATGTCTAATTTTCTTTTGTGTAATCAAGTTTTAAGAGAGGATCGAGTGCTATTACCTACATATATTTCCGGCGTATGGAGGTACCGGATGTTCAGGTGACAATTTCCATTTTCAATGAATACAAGCGATGGCGAAAACAAAAAACAAGAAATCAGTATGGTCTGCAACTCATTAATAAATTCCAATTGAAAATGGTGATACAATTCTGCCTTTCTTGCTTTTTGTTTTCGCTTTATGGCCGTCATTTGAACGAAACAGTCGTCCGTAGTTTGAATGCGAAACTTCTTGCTGTGAAGCATCTATTGGCTCAAACTCTTATCCTGGAGTGGGTACTGGAACCTTCGGCGTAGAAACAAAAAACTGGACGTTTTCCACGAAACACCGAACTACTACACTTTTCTCGACGCGCGTTTCGCCAACCAAGCTGGCATCTTCAGGAAAAGATTAAAACTAAATTCTAGCCTACACACTTGCACTATTAGTACTAAATTTATTGCCACGGTTCACTGAACCGTAACTGTCTTTGTTTATCAGAGCAAACAGTGGACTGGTGGGTATCGGACCATTGTCCTTAGTAGTGTGAATAAGGACAATGGTCCGATACCCACCAGTCCACTCTGGTTTGCTCTGATAAACAAAGACAGTTACGGTTCAGTGAACCGTGGCAATTTTAGTATAAATAGTGCAAGTGTGTAGGCTAGAATTTAGTTTTAATATTCTCCCTGAATATGCCAACTTTTTGTATATGTCCAGTTTTTTTATTGTGTAATATATAACAAAACTCACACAATATGTATTAATGACCAAGACTATATGTTTGTGGGTTAGGAGGTATCCATGACTTCATAACCCTTCGAACCCGTAACCCTTTAATCCCAAACCCTCAAAAACTGGAAGCACTGCACTTTTTAATATCGACGATAAACCACGGTCTGGTAGGCCACCTCAACCTGATAGCGAGCGCTTGTATACGATTATTATCGAAGCGGACCCGTGCGGAACCACACCGAAAGATGGCACGTTAGCTCGACTATAGCCAGGCCGCTAGGCAATGTCCAGAAATGTCAACAAACAATAGGCAATGTTCAAAAGTTGGGCAAGTGGATACCACGTTTATTAAGCGAAGCCGATCGGAGCATTGAAGCCGCCGATGGCCAGCATCAGAGTAACATTTGCACACAACTTCTCTCCCGCAATCGTCGTTTTGACTGGCTGAACAATCTTGTTACCGGGTATGAAATGTGGGTGATGTCAGTCTGGTGGGCCCTTCGTGGCATGTATCACTGGGATCTCTTGGAGGTCACCGCCGCTGTCTGTTGCGCTCAACACCGCAATTTGGCCGCCCAGCTCGATCTTCTGCGGCCGCGGCTGGACATAGCCATACTACTGCACGGTAGCTCGCGTCCCCATATAGCAAAACAGATACGCCTTGAACCCTTGCAGTTAGGGTTTGAAGTTCTGCCCCATCCACCGTACTCACCAGACCTTTCTCAACTGACAGTCATTTGTCCTGCAAATTTGTCGTCAAACATTTAATAAATAAATCATTTGACGATCGTTACCATCTACAAAAGTCATACAGAACTTTCGCTTCACAACCGCGTACGTTCTGAGAACGTGGTATCCGTAGTTTTCCTACTCATTGGAGACAAGTTATAGAGTTGGACTTGGCCCTTACATTCTAAATTAAATTCATCTTGTATATAAAATAAATAAACAAGAACCAAAGTTACGGTTCGCCGAACCGTAATTTTCATGGGTCGGTGAACCGCAACGGGAACTTTAGTAAACGAGATAGACAATTAGATTTAGCTTTAGGTTTAGTCATCTCCTGATGATGCCATTATAGTTGCAGTGTATAGTGGAAAAGTGTATATAAATCCATGTACTTTGAGGCCTTTTGTTGAACGTACGTTCGTTCTCTTATCTGTAGGTATTTTTTACGTTCATTAATAAAATCCGACGGCTGTTTCTTTTCCAATTTCATAAACACGTTTTATACGAATAAATCCGCAAATCCGAATATTCTCACTCGGGAAAGAAATTTTATTTAGGACAGCGGCGGCTTATTTAACTCCACCTAAATAAATATTTATATAAGAAAATATGTACTGAAATATAATATATTAAGGTGAAGTGAGATATAACCACTAAAATGCGTGCAATCGACACAATGAAATACATCTGTTAGTACGGCTCCCCCACAATTTTGTTTAGATTAGCTGCAAGCGGCGTAATGTTTACGTTGGACTAAAAATGCGCTAAAACGCGGGCAATGACTTGAAACGTTTTTTTTTTTTTACGTGATCTCTCACACGAAGTAGTCCGATTACTGGCACTGTGAAACAAAATTAAGTAAAGGTATGCATCGCAACACATGTAAGTCGCAACTTATAAATATCTTCCAATGTAATAATAATAATAATACTAAAGGTCAACCACACACAGCTAAATGATGAACAGATTTCCAGCAGGAACATAAGAACCGCGTGACGAAGCTGCCTTGAAAAGAAAATTACTCACCGACAGGGGTCGCTAATAACAGCAATAGCAAGGATTCTGGGTATACGTTTATAAGTCTAGGATGTGAACTTCTTCGGGTCAATATATCAAGAGAACAGGAGCTATAAACGCAGTGGATGTATTCTCTACAGAGTTGTATCCCAAAAATGTTACAGTCAGACTATTTCGACAAGGCGAATTTACCGAAATGGCTTACTGCTAGCTTTCTGTACCCTGAAACCGAGAACTTTTTGGAAGGTGTTCAGGACAGGGTTATTAAAAGTAGTAATTACCAGAAGCATATATTGAAGAATGTGGATCATACATGCATAAAATGTGGATCTACAAACAATACTACAGAACACATACCTAATAGGAAAGAATTGTCCTCTAGCAGAGTCAGCGTATCGCGTCAGGCACAATCAACTTGCAAAAATAGTCGAATGACACTCAAACATCTTTAGGATTCTGTGTATGCGCTTTTAAGTCTAGGATGTGAACTTCTTCGGGTCAATATACCAAGAGAAAAGGAGCTCAAAACAGAGTGGATGGATTCTCCACAGAGCAGTTTCCCAAAAATGTTACAGCCAGATATCTTGAGAGAAGGAGAATTCACCGAAATGGCTTACTGATCGACTTCTGTACCCTGAAACCGAACACTTCTTGGAAGCTATTCAGGACAGGGTTGTAAAAAGTAGTAATTACCAGAAGCGTATATTGAAGGGCGACGGCGAAGATACATGCAGGAAATGTGGATCTGCAAGCGACATTACAGAACACATTATAGGAGAGTGTTCTGCTCTAGCAGAGTCAGCGTCTCGCGTCAGGCACAATGGACTTCAAAAAAAGTTTTATGACACTCAAATATTATGTACGAAGAGGGACAATCATAGACGTGGCAGTGCCACTAACCCCAAAGTAGAGACGTACGCCTTATAATATCGGTAGAGGGAGTGATGAGATTTGCCAAGGAGATCGTGGCACTGGGACTGCCTCTAACATCATTAGAATTGGGCAACCCCAAACCATCTGCAGCAGGAATGGCCTGAGTGTTTGCCGTGATAAGTGGGATAAGTTTACGCTGATAAGAGTGATTGTAAAGTCGCGATGTGACTATATAGTCCGCAAACTATCACGGACTTCGAACACGGCAATTCAAACGTGAATCCACGTGGAGACCGAAAACACCCCTTGGAAGTGACGGCGGGCACATTAAATAAGGAAATCGATTTCAGGACGGGCCTAAACTGGCGATGATGGAGATGAAATCTAATTAGGATTCGAAGCTCCACGGTTTCACGGCCAAATGGGCCGTTAGCCGGGATTCTGTCGTTATTCTGGATATATTGAGTTGTGAGGATTCTTCGCTCGGCGGGCGCACGCCGACTGGACACGTCAATTGATTAAAGGGACTGTAGTCAAATGGAGTTTCAGCGGCATCCGCCCCGTCACCACCCCCTGCCACCCTGTCGAGGCGCACCCCGTCGAGCGGTAAATTGCGATTCCGTTTCATTTCCTGGTTTGGCGGGCGGAAGAGCCTCCGCGTTTCTTGTCTCTGGGCGCTTCCACAGCTTCCGTATTAAAAAAAAGTGTATGACAGCGTAAAGTGGATCAACAGCTTGTCAATATTTCCGGGTGGAGTAAAAAGGGCGATCCGTTGAGGACTAAATAATGCCCAAAGAGAAACGTTTTCGGTTGAAATCGATCACGCGAGCTCGCGAGGATCAGGAAACAAAGATCAGCGTATTCATTCCTTACGTAATTTTGAGTGCTAAAGCTGATACTGATCTTACAGCTGCTCTATCAGTCACTCAACATCATAACCCAAAAGCATAGTCAGTGTTGTCTTCTGGTAGTCTTCACAGGGTTATATCTGGGAATCTGTTATACAGTAAGAATTACTGCGTACATAGGTGGATATTAAATACATATTAAATGGTAAATTTTTATGTAAAAGTTAGTCGAATTTAGTTACGTACAACCCAGCCCCTATTCTTACCGGAAATCTAGACGTTGCCAGATCTAACTGTAACTCTGCATAATATCTTTATAAAAACCCTATATTTATAAAAATGCATTCGATTTTAAACCCGATATTTAAACCCTATATTTAGACAAATGCATTCAGACTGTGTTGCGTATAATAAAATTTACTGTTTCCTTTTTTTTACTTAACTATCGTGAAACAATTTTAAACAGCGAATATTACTTTAAACATTAGAGCTGTGAAACAATTTTAAAATGTCTAATAGGAATATTATGTTGATGTGACAACAGCGAAACAGAGAAAAAGACCACAAAAAAAACCCGGCGGGGGGGGGGGATTTTGACCCCCAGATAGGGTGGGCCCCGAAAAATGTTGGTGAGGTGTGTAAAAAAATTTTTTTTTTTTGTTTTTTTTGAAAAAATTCTAAACCCACCCCCCCCAAATCCCCCCCCCCCCCCCCCCCCCCCCCGCGCCCCCCCCCCCCCCCCCAAAACCCCCCCGGGTTTTTTTTCCCGCCCCCCCCCAAAAGCCCGCGCGAAACCCCCTTAATTTTTTTCCCCCCCCCCAAAATTTCCCCCCCCTTTTGGGTTTTTGAGGGAAAAAAAAAAAAAAAAGGGGGGGCCCCCGGGGGGGGGGGGGGGGGGGGGAAAAAAGGTTGTTCCCCCCGGAAAGGGGAATTGTTTGGGGGGGGGGGGGGGGGGGGGGGGCGGTCCCCTTTTGTGGTGGCCGCCTCCTTTGTTTTGGGGGGGGGGGGGCCCCCCCCCCCCCCCCCCCCCCCCCCCCCCCCCCCCCCCCCCCCCCCCCCCCCCCCTTTTCCCCCCCCCCCCCCCCCCCCCCCCCCCCCCCCCCCCCCCCCCCCCCCCCCCCCCCCCCCCTTCCCCCTTCTTTTCCCCCCCCCCCCCCCCCCCCCCCCCCCCCGGGGGGCGGGCCCCCCCCCCCCCCCCCCCCCCCCCCCCCCCCCCCCCCCCCCCCCCCCCCCCCCCCCCCCCCCCCCCCCCCCCCCCCCCCCCCCCCCCCCCCGGGGGCCCCCCCCCCGCAAAAGTTCTCAAATCAAGACTCCGACACAATTTCGTGAACAATGGTTTTCGTAATGTCTAATGTTTGGAAATTAAACGGCCATTTAGACGACGGTCAGTGTTCAACAAGTCACGCACACGTTTCACATTGTCATCGGAACTGGAGGTTGATGGCCGTCCAGCGCGGTTCTCGTCGTTGACATCTTCCCGAGGGCCTCTCTCTCTGTGTTTCTGCGAAGGCCTTGTGCCACCGGAAAATTTACCTGTCCGAAAGACAATCGATGCCGAAAGCCTTCTTCAACATTGGAATGGTTTCCGCAGCACTCTTCTCCAGTTTCACACAAAACTTGATCGCCATCCGTTGCTCAAGCGAACGTTGCATTTTTCTTGCACCGGGTCACTGTAACGACTCTCAAAGAACGAGTGATGCGACCGCTACAACGACCGGTAGCCAACTGACGCTTGTTGGATCTTGTTGCCAGATCCCCCCACCACAATCCCAGCACGTAAAGCGCGGGCTGGCGCGTACAGTCTCGGGAAAAAAAATTCACTGACATTACTTTCCGGACAAACCCTGTATATGGATATAGCTGCAGATTTGTTTGCTGCAAATAAATTGTGAGTTTCACGGTCGATTTGTTGGGTGAGTTTTCCATACACGCTGAACATATGCGACACAGTAAACGCTTCTTTTTCTGGGTACTTCGCTTCCTGGTTTTGGACTTACTGATCCAGTTTCATGAAATATGTCAACACAAACTTGAATTTTATTTACAAGTTGTGTGTAAGTGGTTACAATGTTAAAAAACCGTTCACGGAACTCCTCTATGCATTTATTCATTGAGTAAACATATTGTCCATTTGCTGAACTACCACTTCGAGTAGTAATTCTGTCTTACCGTAAATATGTAACTAAAACTTGAGTATTATAATTCAAATAAATTTGATAAACTGTCAGTAAGTTTAATAACCATTAATGAAGAGAGAAGATATAAATCACGAATAATTTATTTGAAGGCAATGTAGTTTCCTTGACTAAGGAGTCAACAGTAGTTGCTGAATGTTCCACCGCAGCTACTGTCGGAACAGATCGATTCCTGTTTCTAAAACAACTTGTTCTACCATATACCACACAACCGTTACTAATAATAGAACCCGAGGATGCGCCACCAGCTCTGACACCATATCCGTATTGGGGAAATTCATCAGCCATTCAATTATCAATGGTAATTATTTCCATTCGATTACTTATATAATTTATAATTGACTTCTGATGAAGGCAGGTAGGAAGCGATAAGACGAAGATAATTGTATTCAGCCCGTCGATGTAGGAATACGCAGGTGTTAGTGTATTTTAAGCCTATATCCATGCTTTGAAGGATAAATCGTATCTATTATTGTTGCTAAATCAGTCTTTGTTATCTTCCGCTACTAACAAATACGTAAAAATAAAGAACTTAGTCGAATCTATGCAGGTTGTTATTTTAAAGGGAATAGAAACCTATTGAAAAAAGATACAAAATAAAGAACAATTTTGTGGTCTTGGAGGATATACGAGGTGTGGCTTTTAAATAACCGAACTGCTGTCGCAACACTTTTTATTCATTACCAATTGCAACTTTTGGCCTTCAATGTACTCTCCTTGACGATCTCTACACCGCTCCATACGACTTTTCCATTGTTGAAAGCAGTGCTGGAAGTCCGCTTCTGTCAGCTGGTTCAGAACCTCCGTCGCTTTTGCTTTAACCGCTTCCACACTTTCGAATCTTCTCCCCTTCAGTGTCCCCGTGTCTAATAAATCTGGATCAGTGTCAGTGTTGTTTAGAATGTCAGCGCAAATGTTCATTCTTGATTCCTTTTGCTCCGGAGTGAGGAGGCACCATTTTTGCGCAAACTTTGCACATGTTGAACGATTCATGCAAAATTTGGCGAACACATTTTTTGCCGATTCATGTTATTTCAGCAAGCCCTCGGATGCTTAGATGACGATCTTCGCGGATTGATTTATCAGTTTTTTCAATGTTTTCGTTTCGTTTCAGTTCTATTCAACAATGTAACGTACGTAAGTGTTCCCTGTACCTATATATATTTGTATACATAATTGTAAAACTCAGTAGTTATACATATCTATAACTAGCGACCCGCCCCGGCTTCGCACGGTAGATCACATTAGAAACCTCTAAAATTATCAGTGTTTCTCTACTATATTATGCATGTATTATACATATAAACGGTCCTCTTGAATCACTCTATCTATTTAAAAAAACGCATCAAAATCCGTTGCGTAGTTTTAAAGATCTAAACATACATAGGGACAGACAGACAGCGGGAAGCGACTTTGTTTTATACTATGTTATGATGAATCCATTAGTCCAGTATATACATTTGTAAATAGAGATTAGTTGTTTGATGGTGTTTTATTGAAAAGAACACGCTATTCTCCAGAGTCTAGAGGGGCATTTTGTACGTCAACTACAGAGTGTATGTGTAAAAAATATATGAGATAATAGAGTGCCAAATATTAAAACATAAAAGATATATTTTTTAAAATAAAGAACTGATAGATGCCCTAACAGAGTTGCTAGTTTCATTAGTCGACATCAAACCTGCTGAGAATAAAAAATATAACCCTTTGTAACCTTTTCAACAACATGCCAATACTCCAAAAAAATATTTTTTTGGCTATTCCTTAAGTACAACATCTCAAGAATATATCCTCCAAATTTCATAAGATTCGGAGAATTAAGAAGGTTATTAAGAATTAAGGTTATGCTTGTTTAAAACACGTCATCTAGTATCTGCTCGCACCCCGCGGCTGCAGCTGTTGAATGGAGCAACTGTTATGCAAAATATCTAGATCAAGGGCGTAGCCAGGGGGGCGAAGGGCCTATCGCCCCCCCCCCAAATGCTCAAGTAAAAACCAAAATAGTCGGGGGATTGCGCTTGCCGTTGTCTCCAATGACCTTTTTTTTTGCTTTTTTGTTTAATCTGCATTGGACGCCCTCCCCCCAAAAAAAATACTGGCTACGCCCTTGGTCTAGATAGCTTTCATTATTTTTTTAAATCAAACAGTGCTTTAAGGGTTTATAATACCCAGCTGTTTTTTCCCATTTTTTTCTGATGTATAAACTATCTAAGAATGATATTCAAAAATAATTTTAGGGGAGGGGCAAGCTTTTAAAAAATTTACAGCTTATATTTCCGAACACATCTCAGCGGTTCAGAACGTTCGAAAAAGCCGCTCTGTTGTATTATTACAGTTCTATTAGTAGTTTTCGTCGGTACAAATGAGTTATACTTTCTCGAAATATATATAGATGGCATTATTCAATCTTATAATAAAGGCTTTATATGAGGAAGCTGGAAGTCGGGTTATACACAAAGGCAAAATAGGAGAAGAGATTGCAATCACAAGCGGTGTGAAGCAAGGCTGCGTACTTTCGCCCACCCTTTTTAACGTTGTACTCGATTGCGTCTTGCTTAAGGTAAATAATGAAGAGAGGGGTATCAACTGGGGGCTCACGGGTCGATTGGAAGACCTAGAATACGCCGATGACATTTGTCTGCTATCACACACATACCAGGATATGAATCGAAAACTAGAACGCTTAGAAAAAGAAGCCCGACGAGTAGGACTTAAGATTAATATCAGCAAAACTGAAGAAATGAGAATTAACACCCATACTCATAGAGACCTAGTTATAAATAACCAACCAATTCCAAGAACTGGTCAATTTACATATCTTGGGAGCATAGTGGATCACACAGGGGGAACAGAGCAGGATGTTCGTCAAAGAATTCTAAAGGCCCGAACGTCCTTTGGATTACTTAATCCAATTTGGGGATTCAGAGCCTACAGGGATGAAACAAAAATTAGGATTTTTGACGCTTGCGTTAAATCAGTGCTACTCTATGGCTGCGAAACATGGAAAATGACCAAGGCAATCGCTAACAGGCTTCAAGTATTTATAAATAAATGCTTACGCAAAATTTTGCGTATATTCTGGCCTAACACAATCACCAACGAAGCCATGTGGAGAAGAACAAAGCAGAAGAAGATTGATCTGGAAATAAGACGACGGAAGTGGAATTGGCTGGGCCACACACTTCGTAAGGAAGACAGCATAGCTAGGAGCGCACTCGATTGGAACCCCCACGGCACAAGAAAAAGAGGCAGACCTAGGAATACCTGGCGGAGAACTATACTTGAGGAGGCTCAGATAATGAATAAAACATGGGGAGAAATTAAACTGTTAGCACGTAACCGAGTCAGATGGCGCAACTTCGTTGAGGCCCTATGTTCCACCTAGGAATAATGGAAACATATATATATATATATATATATATTATTCAATCTTAGGGAAGTTAATAGGACGCTACAATAGCCGTATTATTTATATGATTAAATACGTTTTCAAACTTTAAACGTGTTTTTCAAATTGGCGTACAACGTAGCTAGCTCAGTTTTTATCCGATAGACTAGAAATTTTAATTGTAGCTTCTTATATAGATTTTATCTATCGATGTACACGCGATTTATGCGATTGATAAATAATTAGATTTGCAATAAACAATTTAAGGTCGATTTTACAAATAAATGAAAAAAAAAATCAGATGTCAATTTGCGACGAATCGAAAAAAAAATCTCCAAAAAAGCCTCATTTTTCAGTGCGCCTGGGTAGTTTAACCCTTAAATTGCTCTCGTAAAACTGCAAATATTTTCCTGTTTCACCGTCCCTCTTACTCCGCTAGTTTTCCAGATTCCTGCACTAAACATCGAAAAAAACTCGCCCTGTATATTAATAATTACCAGTGTATATTAATAATTTTTGTGTCGCCCCAAGCGTGAAGCTTACAGCGGCAAGGTATGCTTGTGAACCAGAAAATGAATTGATGATGAGAAGCGAACGCCTGACGACTATCAACGGGGGAAGCCCCGTTACGTCATGTCATCCTTTCGCGGCCCGAATGAATTCAGACACACGGCGCTAAGTGGCATTTGTTTGGCATCCACATACGTCCCCAAGGAGCGGGACTTAATGAGCTGGAAGACAGAAATATCAACTGCACATTGAATTATTGCATGATGCCGTAAGAATTCTAAATTCTGCTCTACACGCGCAAGCAGTAGAGCACACAAGTAAAATAATTATAAAGAAGTTTTGTATCAGAGACGTAGAATGAATGATGTTTAAAAAAAGGCACATACAGCTTCCGTTATGTTGACCTCAGTTTAGTTGTTATAATTCAGTTTAATGGAAAAAAAACATTCCAAAACAACAACAAAATATGGAACAAAAACAATAAAGGTACTACCAAGATTTAGATTTAAACAATTTTATGTATTTAAACAAAAATGGAACATATTAACATAATATTAAAGGAACTGATTATCTGGTGCTTCGTCTATAAAAGTTCTGATTTCTTCTGGAGAAAACGTTTTGGATTTCTTTCCTATATATCCATCCGATTTACGCCTTAAAAAAGTATGTAACTTCGTATATTTAGAAATGTCAGTGCTATGTTTAATGTTTAATAATGTTTTTATAATAGAATTATGTGTCCATAATGTTGATGATTTCATTTTTCAGCAAGTTCTTGAAAATAAGCAATTACAACATTCTCTGAAAACGAGGTAACATTATTTGTGTTTCTCCAGTCCATAAACTGTCCATATAATTTTTCCTATGTTTTTTTATTTCTCTGATAATATATTCTCGATTGTATATATCGTTTTCTCGAAAAATGAAGAAATTTTACCTTTTAATGGTTGATTATTTCTTGGAGGGACGAATGGCGTAGAAACAAAAAGTTTTACGAAACACGACTAATTTAAGGTTTCCGTTGATTTAGGAGAAGATTAAAACAAAATAAAGTTAAAAAAATGAGTTTTAATCTTCGAAGATGCCAAGAAGTGAGAAAGTGAGAGTTGGTTTTCGGAAACGACATTTTTTTTAATATTTTTAAAGTTGTAAGAAGCGAACAACGTCGTAAACAACAACGTAAGTAACTCACAATTTTGTTGAAAGATAAAACAGGAATTATTGACGTGAAATGAGTTACTTATTCATAATGAAAATTTGTATATAATGAACTTGTATTATGAAACATGAGAGACATTATAAAGAAAAAGAAACATTATAAGATTAAAAATATATTAAATAACAAAAAAACACCCAGTGAAACTGTATTTCCTCTGAGTATTTTCACCCCCCCTTTATTCACTATTTTTGTTATTTTTTTACAGAAAAACTTATTTGTTCTGAAATTTCTGAAGAAAAACAATTATTGAATTAAAATAACTTTTTTAAAAAAACACTTTTTATTTGTTGAATACTGCTTGTTTTTCTGAGTACGCAGCATAAATATAAAGTAAAAAAAAGTAAAATAGACAGTTGATATTTTTTATGAAATTATATCAATTAACTTATAGAGAAAGAAAGGAAAGGAGAAAATCAACCAAATTGATGTAACCCATACAATATTATGGGTCGAATATATAAAATAATATACTGGACGATATGATGTAATTTATAGTAACCCGTGGATAGTTATTCTTTATTGTCAAAAATAAACAAAAACATTACTGCCTTGGGTCCTTTGTTGCTTGTTCCAATTCTATCAAATGTTTATTTTATCACAATAGATAATTATGTAAATTGACGGGTTAAGGATGCACCCAAAAGTGACAATTTATTTAAATGTTTTCTTTCGTAGGCTACCTTAAATAATCAATGACCTTGACAATTAAATAATTATAAATTTAAGGGCAGTACACATTTATTACTACTTTTTTCATGATTTTTTTTATAGTAATATTAATTTTAATATTCTAATTTTTTTCACATATAAAAGTCAAGATCTCAAACTATATAACAAAATTTGTTGTATTTTTTAAGCCACGTGTGGCCTTGATATCTGCTGAATTTAACCGTCTAAAAAAATGGTTGGCAAAAAATCTCAGCCCTAGAACGTCTGAAGCAAAAAATTCAAAATGGATATTAAAATATAAGCCAGCCGCTATCGTCTGAATTATTAACAAGTATTTTGAGTGAAAAAAAAAACAAAATGGCGGACTTTTGAATTTTTTAACCCCTTTCTTTTAGTGAAATAAGGTTTAAAAAGGAGTTATATATCAACGGATTTTCACGATTGTAGTCATACCATATAGCTACACATGTGTAGAGCCCTGGAAATTTCAGCCCGATCGGATCAATAGTTTTTTCAAAAAATTGCCAACCAGGTCAAAAAACATGGTTTTGAGAAAAACGCGTTTAGTTTTTTTTTATTTTTTTTAAATATGTATGAAACTGAAAAAAAAGTACCTTATGCTTAATCAGCGATACCTGGTCCATACATTATACCTTCCTGCTCCTCATAAAGCTGATTGTGTCGATATAGCCTTTGTGAACTGTGACCTCCGTTCTTTTGAAGCCTCTATGCTGCGACAATTGCCTTGCCGTCCGGAACTTTTGACACGCACTGTATATTTATTGAACGTTTTGGCCCATGTAACATTTCGTACATTTTTTAAAGGTATTTTCTATAAAAATTCGATGTTTTTGGAAAATCGATTTTTTCAAAAAATAAATGTGTACTGCCCCCTTAAAATTAAAAATAGAAATTGGTCTTTTTTTTGCTCGGCCAACTTTGAATGACGTTCTTTTTTGGATAGCTCGTTATTGAATGTATATTTCGAAAACCTGTGGAAGAAAGTGTGACATATATCATATGGTTGTAATCAGACGAACAAGCGGAATTCAACAAATAAAATATAGGGTGTTTCATTTAAAATAGTAATGTTAATTAAACAACTTCCAATTGTTTTTCCGACAGCATATTTTAAAATTTTGGAAAAATGTTTTTCCGAACTCTAAAAATAACGGAGAAAAAGGAATGGGAATTCTCACAAATTCACCCTGTATGTATCATAGACGATTTGTTAAAAAGAAAATAGGTACATCAATTCTTAGAAGGGAAAATGTTTTCAAAAAAAATAATTCAATGAAGAAAATATTTCATAATAATGGCACAAGAATAGAATAAAAAATATACTTTTCATCAGACAGGGTGTTCTGATCAACAAGACTGATGTATATAAGTAAATGTTTTTTATAAATTGAAAATTGCCGATGACATCATAGCTTGAAACCAAGACAATCTAGAAATACCATTTTTTTTTAAAACACGAAGTGTTGTGTATCACAGAAGAAGCTTAATAACCGTTATCTAATTATTCAAAAAAATTGTATTAGAGGAACTTTTTCAGATTTTTCCTCTTTCGAGATTCATTCGTAAACAAGCTATATGTTTTTTGTATATTTTTGCTATTCAGCAAAGATGGTAACCTTTAGACTGCATTTTCCCTTATAAATGGATATTTTTGAGGGGCAAAGTTTATATATATATATATAAACATCTAATACATCTAGAGTAGTTGCCGAGGTCACGGGTGGATCATATATGAGCCAGGCCGGCTGGCAACGGTCGGACCAATTTTAAAAATTTTCAGATTGTGTAAATTACTATATATTTATTTTTAACCGAATTTGCTTGATATTATAATGTAATAAGCTACCAAAAACACTCTAAAATGTATTTAGTCACCAATAAAACCACTCAAAAACGTGAAAAAAGCGATCAGTTACACTGAAATAATATTTTTTTCTTCATCCCTAGACTCGATATTTTCATACGTATATATTTTCATACGTCTATATTTTTATACTTATATATTTATATACTTATAGGTAGAAATGCAATGTTTTACATTCGAATTCAATCGAACACATTATATTCAAGTATCGCAAAAAAAATTATTATTTATCCTAAATACAGTAATTATTCAAGTAAAAAACTAATAATTATTCTATGTAAAAAAAAATTAATTTGAAATAACCGATAAAAAGTCAATAACCGTTCAATAAAGAATTTTGAAAATATCACCCCTTTCGCAGGGGTGGTTTCGGCATCTCAATCAATTGCGGACAATTTTAGGGTACATTTTACAGATTTTACACGCTGTAAAATCTGTTTCTTCCGAAAAAAATCGTGTAAAAAAGTCAATACCCACCTAATAACGAATTTTTGAAAATTTCATCCCCTCGCTAGGGGTAGTTTCGGTATCTGAATCAATTGCGGAAAATTTTAGGATACATTTTACAGATTTTACTAAAAATTACAGGCTATTCAGTAAAAAAATTCAATAACAAAAAGTTCAATAACGAGTTTTTAAATATTTCCACCCCCTCGCTAGGGGTAGTTTGGGTACCTCGATCGACTAGAAAAAATTTCAGTTGTATCCTTTAGAGATCAGAGAGCCTATTAAATGGGAAAAATTCACTATAATATCTGTATTCATCACTAAAACTATTATTTTATTACTGTCCCGTATATGAGCCAGCCGGCAGTCTAAAGGTTAAAGTTGGTCTCGATAAATTAACCTAGAAGTCGCGCACTTTTCTAATCTCCTATTTTGATTTTTTTACCGGAAATCCTTAATGGTCTACGGTTTCCTTTGCGATTGTAATACCCGTCTGACCTAGAGAATATTATCTCCAGCAAATAGCATAGGTGCGTGTACATACACACACGTTTTTTATGTACAATCGCTACAAAAACATTAGCATATTCTTTCGCAAGTAAAACATTACTTGTGACAAACTAAATATTAACTATTAACACTGTAATTTTAACGGTAATACTTCCACACCTACGCTGAGAGTATAATTTCGAAAAATGGTCTTAATGTGTTATATCTACAGGGTGAGTCAGAAAGAATGGGACAAGACTAAACTGGAGATACTAGACACCAAAATATTATGATTGAGCTCAACATGCCTTATACCAATGTCGCTAGTTTAAGAGATACAGCGTGTTCAAAGTTTAAATTTTATTCTGAAATTTCTCAATAATTAAGAAAGTTTTGATAGTACAGTATAAATCTGAAAATTGGTAGTTTTATGTTTTTGGTGTATTATTTTGGTAAATTAAAACATATTTTTTTAATTACTCAATATTAATATTGAGTACTTAAAAGAAAATGATGATATAATAAGGATGAAAGTTCGTTCTCGACACATCAATAGCAAGACATATCAATGTTTTATTGAATGCGAACCAAATATGAACAACTATAAGGGCATAAAGAGATACACCTGTGATTGTGCTAATGGAAATAGGACTATAGGTTGTTGCTCACATGTAGCATCAATAATTTATTATTTGTCACATGGCCGTTACGAATCGAAAATCATCAAGCTCGCTGAAATATTAACACATATAATTGATGTTACAAATATTACTACAGCTATAGAAGAAAATAGTGACGAAGATTAAATTATTTCAATATTTTTATATAGAAAATAAAAGATATTAATGTTTTATTAAAAATGCTGTTTTTATTTTAATTTAAGTGACTTTTATTGGATTAGCTACAATATACTATGTACCAGCTTACATATTTTTTTTGAATATGTTCCACCCATCATACATCTATGTCATTGTTACGTATTATAGTTGAATACGTACTGATTATACGTGTTTGTTTTGGTCGGTGTACCTCAAGAAATAGCCACTAAAAACCACCCCAATTTTTTTTCAATATTTTTTTTGTAGCCTTATAATTATTTGGGAAATTATAAAAAAAAATATGTAATGTTAAGTTAATTAGGAGTTTTCATTCAAATTTCCCAAAAATTTCCCTTTGGTTTCATTCAAATATCTATCATAGTTTCATAGAAAAATAATTTTGAAGTTGGGGGTTTCAAACCCCATTTTCCAAAAAAGGAATGAAGTTAGGGGTTTGATAATTGGCCAAAAATTATTTTCAACAACTAGCAATATAATAAAGGCACCCATGTCAACAAAGACGCCAGTGGAGATTTCATATGGAAACCCGGTGAGACCCTTTGTAAATGGAAATAATAATTCCTTAAGTATCTGTATATTAACCCATTAACTGTTAAAGACTTTAAGTTCCCAAAAAAATTAAGGTTTTATTTTTACTAATAATCCTTCAGTTTGTTTTTACTCCTGACTGCAAAAGAAAAATGTATACAAATTCCTAAAAAATATAGCCTATTAATTTAAGTGCTAGTCGATATGATACGGGCTCTCAGGATATGTCAAATAGCATGAGCCTTTTAGTGGAACCAATTTATTATGCGCTATGCCAACATCCATATTCGTTTATCGTTTGCAATCGGAACTACATACTTATGTTACTGGAAGTCGAACCTAACAGGAAATTAGATTCTAATTTTAAGATTCAGTGTTTGTATGCCCTTTTATTTTTCAATACGGTTTGTTATTCTTAATCCGGTTATTTGTAATTTAGTAAAAGCGAGCTTTCTAGTGGCAAACACCAAAAAAGGTTAGAATTCGTTTTAAATGTTAGACTGCAGTGGCAGCTTTTGAGATGTACTGTAAAGTCTTAGTTTTTACAGCACAAACTGCTCATTGTAATTTGTTAAATGCATTCCAAAGTCTACAAATCGTTAGTACAATTAATGAAAGAGTCAGAGATGGGCAACGTCGACAATAAAAAAAATATGTCACATGCCCTTCCACGGCTTTTGCCTCATCCAGTCTCCCAACCACTACGTTAGTTATGTATATGATGTCCTTTAACTTCCGTCGTCTAATACTAAACCATCATTTTGACTAAATCCAAGTTAAATTATCTCTGTCTATCTCCGCACTCACACCACCACTTACACGAGCTTTATGTTTGTCTGTAGCAACATGCTACAATACAGTTGTTTTTACGTGCCATGTCAATACACTGTGACACACAGTAAAACAAAGTTCACTGCCATTAAAGGTCAGCTCTGCAAAAGTGTTTATCCAACGCTCTACCGTAACATGCTCTCCCGACATTTTTACAAACTTATTCGACGTTTCGTGCACACGAATGCGTACAACACGAATCATCAACCAGCGTAGTTTAACTACTACTAACAATGAATGTAATTTATAGGTTCATGCTGTAATATGCGCAGTTAGAACTTACTTATCTGTTCGGAGAACTTAGAACTGTACACTTCTAGGCTCTATCGACAGAAATATAAGCATTTCAGAGTTTTGTTGACAATGACTTAACCCGCATTTAGGTAATTTTAAGTGAAAGGAAAGCAATCTGTCAGTCACAGAATTAGAAACCAGAAGTCGGTTGTTTGATACATAATTCAACCCACGCACGCACGCGTACAGTTAATGTTCAGTCGCGAACCAATCTCGAGCGCAGGCGTGCGGCAGGCATCCGGTATGTCCGTACAGCTGTTTACGACTACGGCAGACAAAGACGGGTTGAAATAACATTTTATATTTTATTCTGGTCTATTTACTGATTAGAAAAGTGCGTTATTACGGTTTTTTTAACGAAAAAAAGGGTTTTTGGCCAACTTTGGGCGTAGTTTTGAATATGACGCGGCGAAATTCAGCTCGGGAAAAGTAGTTTATTCAATTCTACGGAATTTTTCCGATTTTATATGTATGCGTATATTTTCGTGCTGTCCTTAATTTTGGCACGTAAAAATGTAATGGGCCTAGTCGCTGTACAATGTAGATACCATTTTAACTCATTTAACTGAACTAATTGTAAGAAACGAGGAAGGGTGAACGCCCGAATCCAATTAAACGGAACGATTTTATTTAGTTTCTACCTCTAAGATGCCATTCTTAAACCGAACGCTGTGCTTAGGAGAGCGCCCTGATACGTAAGGATCTGTAAATCACTTTACTAAATCTTCCCTAATTAACACGGGTTACGTACAGTATGACGTTCGGGACGGAGTGTTTGGCACAAACAACTCTTCCCCGTCCCGGGGAACCGAACGTAATATATTACCAATTATCGTTAAAAGGTCCGCGTAATTTATATTTTATCTGGAAATTCAGTGAGACCTTAAATCATTATTATCTATTATAGTAGTTAGTCGCTAGCGGAATTTAGAGCTCGGGTTTTATTGGCCGGACGTCTCTACGGCCGGAGGGTATTAAATTTAATTAAATGCAGTGTGGAAGGGATGTCGAAAAGTGTTCATCCACTTCCTGTAACCTACTACGGTATACACTCGAAATTATGAAAAAATATACAGTCATCAACGGAAGTCATGATATGCCCACTTTTTGAAGGTTGCTTATATTTTAATAATTTTTGTACTACAGTATTGATTTTTTTTTGCTTCTGATAGGATTACGGCATCTACTAAGCCCAGCTGAAGGTGATATGTATATTGTGTGAAAATACGGGGTGTGTAAAATAAGTAATGAGTCTGATTTTTTTAAATCTTTCTTATTCGAATAGAATTACAATTATAATATAATAATAATAATACTCACCCTATAATTACTCCGAAGAGTAACCCCTTAGGTCCCTCTCAGGGATCTGTGCGGGAAGGGAGTGGTTATTATTATTATTTGCCATGGCGCAAATAATTCAGTATTAAGGGTTAGTGGTTCAAGGTCAAAGGTATTTTACTATTTTTTAAACAATAAACGTGTAAATTTTTTTTAAAAACAACCGAACAAACGTCTCAAAAATTTCGTGAAAATTGGTTCATCCAAAATCAAAAAACCAAAAATATTCTATACGTTATTGGACGAAGGAAAAAAAAAATGAATTTTTGACAGACTTTAAAAAAAACATATTTTTTGGTCAAATTTTCGCCAGTATTGAAAAAATAGTTGTAATAATAAAAAAATCCTTCGCAATAAGTTATTTCAAAGATGTGTACAAAATTTGAACAAAATCGCTTCTACTTTTCAAAAACTATCCACCGACTTAAAAAATTGAGTTTTGAGATAAACGCGTTTAAATTGAAATAACTGCAAAAAAAAATTATTTTTAACACACAGGATCATCGATTCCGGCACCATAAAGCTGGCAAACGTAAACAAACATGGAGAAAGCGAGTAATCACCCCTAGGGGGCGCTTCTATCTGAAATCGACAATACCTGCGAAGCGCTGCACACGTGGCCTATGGCACTTCCGAAGGGCCCTAAATTTTACTCGGATCGTTTGAACTTTTAGGAGAATATTTTAAACATATTGTACTATTTAATAAGACAAAAAAAAAAACTGTATTTTTAAAATTTTAAACACACCCCACCCCATACCAAGTAAACAAAAATAAATAAAAATCCAGTAATTAAATAAAAATTCAGTATTGTTTCCTTCAATATAACTTCCTTGGGAAGCCATACAGCCAGGAGCATTCCTCATAGCAGTGCTGGAAGCACTCCTCATATGGAGCATTCCTCATATATTCAGCCTATTCCAGAATAGGCGTCAGTTGGTCGGTTACAGCCGTTTGTATGTTTTCTGTGGTCCCAAAATAACATCCCTTGACGTGATTTTTCAATCTCGGGAGGAGAAAAAAATCACAAGGACTCAAGTCAGGCGAATAAGAAGGCCGAGGAGCCACAGGAATGTTCTTTCTTACTGGCTAAAAACTCGTTTACTGAAATGGCTGTGTGACAAGACGCATTGTCGTGATGTAACATCCAGTTGTTCTTGATATTTGGTCTCACACGCATGACCCTTTTTAGAAGTTTTTCCAATACCGACGATCTGAATGCACAAGATCCCGTATTCTATGGATATTTTCATCGGTTCTTGAAGATGAAGGCCTTCAATCTTCAATCGACTCTCTTCCTTCTGAGAATACCTTAAACCACCGAAAAACCTGGGCTCTTGAAAAAACACCATCTCCGTAGGCGTGTTGAAGTTTTGCAAAAGTATCCGTTGCGATAATTTACTGAACCAAATTTCAATTTGATACGACTTGGCATTTTCTAATTATTAAAGGAAAACCTGCTTGCAATACAAAATTCAACATACCGTATTTATAAAACGAAGCCGTTTAGGACCTATATTTATAGGAACTTTTTGTCTTAAAATCAATCAAAGTTTCATTCCTTGAAGTTTGTGCACATACTTAATTAACACCCTGTATATTTTTGGAATGTGGAAATAAGTAGATTTGAAAAAATGTGACAATATATAGAGGTGTTCCGTTTAAAAAATAGGACAAAACTTTTTTTATTGTGCGATCGTCTCGTTTTTCTAGTTAACATATTAAAAATTTTCAGGAAAAAACTAAAATAAAACATTTACCACCCCTTTATACTTTTTAAAGGGGTGGTAAATTATAAGTAATTAAGTAAAATACACTAATAAATACAAAACTTTTCTTTGTTACCGAGCATCTCTAAACCGATTAATCATTAGATATTCGAATTTCAGCAGTTCAGAATTGGGCCTAAAAATTGCATGAGACGAACCTATTGAGGAGCAATTTGTTTGTTTGTGACAGTTATTTCAAATGTGATCTTAAAATCATAATAATAGTTTTTTTAAGAGTTAATGTAAAAATTTATGTTTCAAAAAAATTATTTTTCTAAAAAAAATTGCTTGAAACTTAAAAAAAATATCCTATTTTTTTAGAGAAAACATTCGCTGGTGATAAGTATTTTCTAAAATAAATTTCGTTGTAGCTAAAAGGACCTAATAGTGTTCTGAACGTTTGAATGAAAAAGTGTGTGTATTGATCATGCCGAAATTTGTTATATTCACACCTCTTTTTTTTGACTCATCCTGGGACACGGTTGTACATACGTTCGTGTTGAGTTCCTGTTTATTATAAAAATTACCTAAGTATAGTAAATTTCGTTACTGCAAAAGCTCGTTTATAAATAGCACTAATCTATAAGTCACATCACAAAGAAACTCGTTCCGCTTTATCATATACTATATTGTAAAAAGTATGTAAAATTGTATTAAGTGTATTTTTAAAAATTAATTGAATATTTTATTTATATAGTGTATTTATTAGCCGTTTAGCATTACAATCTATAAATATATTATAGACTCATCGCCTCATGAAAGTACATATTACTATTTATATATATTTATAGACATTTATATTTATAGACATGTTTTATTGTATTTGTCCATAAATCAAATTTGAAAACTAGAAGGTCGATTTTTTATAAATTGTTACTATTCATCGTATCTGAAAATTTTGAGTCATGTACGAGGTGTATAAATTAAGTAACGTGACTGGCAACGTAGCGCCCGATGTAGCAACACTACGGCGACGAGACTTGGAAGGGCGGTAGGTTAACATGTAATGCACCTTCACTACAAGTTTGAACTTGTTAGAGTCATTCGTTTATTCTTTGTGACTGTTTTCGTAAACCGTTTTTTTCTAGTACGTTTTAAAAATGACATTAATTTTGAGCAACGGTGTGCTACCAGGTTTTGCTTCAAATTTGGACACAGCGCAACAAATACTTTTGCAAAACTTCAAAACGCCTACGGAGACAGTATTTTTTCAAGAGCCGAGGTTTTTCGGTGGTTTAAGGCATTCTCAGAATGGAGAGAGTCGATTGAAGATGAACTACGCAACGGAAGGCCTTCATCTTCAAGAACCGATGAAAGTATCGATAGAATACTGGATCTTTGCGTTCAGATCGTCAGTTGACGACAAGAATGATCGAGGAAGAGTTAAATTTGATTCACACCGCTGTTCATCAGATTCTGACTAACGAATTCGGGATGAGAAAAATCTGTGCCATTTCAGTAAACGAGTTTTTAGCCAGTTAAATATTCCTATAGCTTCTCAGCCTCCTTATTCGCCTGACTTAAGTCCTTATGACTTTTTTTCTTCCCGAGATTGAAAAATCACCTCAAGGGACGTCATTTTGGGACCATAGAAAACATTCAAACGGCTGTAACCGATCAGCTTAAGGCTATTCCCAGTATATGTATGTATGAGTTCCAGCATTGCTATGAGGAATAGAAGAACCATCTCCAGCGCTGTGTGACTTCCCAAGGAAGTTATTCTGAAGGAGACAATACTAAATTCATTCAGTCATGTTACTATTTTTCAATAATGTGATTATGCATTATGAATTTATAACTGATATGTAGAGTATGAGATTCTCATTTCACTTCCAGGGGCGTTGATCAGCTCACTCGCTCGATTTATGCTATTAAAATTTGGAAAATTTTAAATTAAATTTATGCTAAAGAAAATTTGAAAGCGGTAACGGGATGCCAGCAACACCGATGCCGGCAACCAGCCAAGCCCAATACTATTGCTTATTGTAATACACCAAATACTCATTCGGTCCATTGAATTGATTTAAGATAGGGGCGTGATGTGTATTTCAGCTAGTTTTATTAACACAGACATTGTTTGATCAAATTGACATTAAAAAAGATAGCGCATCCTATGAATAAAAAAATATTTAATTTGTTTATAAAAGATATATGCACGCCCATGGAATCATAAAGTTGCACCGCTTTTTTTGTTCCCCAGGCGCATTTATCATTTTCAATTAAAATTAGAAGGACTATACATATCTACGTGTTTACTGGTGAGATGTGTCGTTGGAATCCGAGTCCAACAACTTCGAAAGGGATTTACTATTTTCGGAGTTATTTCCGTTTCTTTGAAACCAGAAATGTTACTTTTTTAGCGATATCTTTTCACACAATCGACATACCGTTTTCAACTTCGGCTTATTGTAGAATCTCACAAGCTGTAATCCTGTCAGAAGCAAAAAAAATCAATGCTGCAATAATACAAAAATTATCAGAGTTTAATCAAACTTTAAAAAGTGGGCGTATGATGAATGATGACTTTCGTTGCTAACTGTATGTCAGGAAATTTGAATTGTCAAACGTTCTCGACAACGATGTCAAAAAGAAAACATGGTTTAACAGAGTTTTAACATGGATTTATAATTGGCTCTGACCACTGCTATTTTTTTGCACCAGTGCAATAAATCAATATAGAGACATCTAAAAAAAACGTCATCAACTCTGGCTATGAATGAGAGATATAGAAATAGCGGTAATGTCTAAGCTTTTCGGTTATGTCAAAATTTTGACAAGTGACTGTCACAATTTGTAAAATAAACAATGGTTGTTATACGATGTGACAGTCTTGACAATTAAATAAGATTATAAATTCAGAATTAAGAATAGAAATACGTCTTTTTTTTCTCGGCCAACTTTGATGACGTTTTTTTTTTTGGATGCCTCTATACACACAACATGGATTTATGTGGTGTGTTGCATCAGTTAACATTTCGGATTAAAGTGTTTAAAAAATACACATATAAATAGAAAAGAATTTTAGAACTTATTTATTAGATGATTATGTAATTCACTGCATTATTGAAAACCTGTAAAAATATTCATATTATTGTCTACAAAATAAAGTACATTATTAATATTGTTTACTAAATGTTTTACCTGTACACGCAGATACACACACAAAAATGTTTTAATCAAATTGAAAATATCAAATTTCACCTTAAAAATCGTGGAAACGATGTTGGAAAACAAAATCTCAAAATATATGGTAGAGCAACGCTAATATGAGTAATTAATTACAAATGCAGACTTTTTTGTCGGGGGGTTTGTAAAGTTTAATGCGAAAATTATGCTGCAGATATGTACATATAATACAAGATTCCGGTATACAACCGAAACAAAATGATTTGTTCACACGTAGTAATTTTTTTTGTAGACCCATCGGCATCCCATCAAACAGAATGTTGGATATATCCATACAAAGCAGTGCTCCGCGATGCGTGGATTGTTACGCATGAACCGCATTCTAATAAGTTGTAGATAAGATCTTGTGGACTAAATACAATGGACGTTTTGGAAATACGAAATAAATGCGAAAAATTCAAACCAAGCAGTTTATACAGCAAAGCTAATCAACACTCAGCGATTACTACAGAAATTAAATTTTTATACAGAGCGTCCTCGATCACTCAAATATTTTTTTTATCGATCTCTCAATTTAAGTGTGCTGTGACCATTTACGAGGTGTGTAAATTAAGTAATGAGACTTATTTTTAATTTTTTTTATTCGAATAAAATTACAGTTCAGTATTCTCTCCTTCAAAATAACTTCCTTGAGAAACCACACAGCGCTGGATACGGGTTTTCCATTCCTTATAGCAGTGCTGGAACTCATATACTGGAATGGCCTTCAGCTGGTCGGTTACAGTCGTTTTAATGTTTTCTATAGTCCCAAAATGACGTCCCTTGAGGCGATTTTTCAATCTCGGGACGAGAGAAAAGTCGCAAGGACTCAAGTCAGGCGAATAAGGAGGCTGAGGAGCCACATGAATGTTTTTACTAGCTAAAAACTCGTTTACTGAAATGACCGCATGACAAAGCGTATTGTCGTGATGCAACATCCAGTTGTTCTTGATGTTTGATCTCACACTCGCATGACCCTTTTTCGAAGTTTTTCAAGAACCCCTCTCTGTAAAAGTGTTGATTTACTGTTTGACCTGGAGGCACAAACTCATGGTGGACAATTCCCTGGCTATCAAAAAATCAAATCAGCATGCATTTGATCT
This sequence comes from Aromia moschata, assembly GCA_029963805.1. NCBI lineage: Eukaryota > Metazoa > Arthropoda > Insecta > Coleoptera > Cerambycidae > Aromia > Aromia moschata. The sequence continues at coordinate 440,808 of JAPWTK010000037.1, forward strand.
TCGCTCATTCACTTTTTTGGGTCTTGGAGAGCTTACAGTGTGCCATTCCATACTTTGACACTTGGTTTCCGGGTCGTACTCAAACACCCAAGTCTCATTACCAGTAATTCCAAAAAGTCAAGACACTTTTCTCTCCTGATGTCCTTTGTTCATGCGAACGGTTGTTTGGAACCATTTTTGCGCAGATTTTTCTCATCCCCAATTCGTTAGTTAAAATCTGATGAACAATGGTGTGATTCGAATTTAACTCTTCCCCGATCATTATTGTCGTCAACCGACGATCTGAACGCACAACTGCCCGTATTTTATCGACATTTTCATCGGTTTTTGAAGATAAAGACCTTCCGCTACGTGGTTCATCTCCAATCGACTCTCTTCCTTCTGAGAATGCCTTAAACCACCTAAGAACCTGGGCTCTTGAAAAAACACGGTCTCCGTAGGCATGTTGAAGTTTTGCAAAAGTATCCGTTGCGCTGTGTCCAAATTTGAAGCAAAACCTGATAGCACACCGTTGCTCAAAATTAATGTCACTCATTTTTAAAACGCACTAGAAAAAAACGGTTTACGAAGACACGTCACAAAGAACAAACATTTTTATTATTTTAACATTACATGTTAACCTACCGCCGTTCCAAGTCCCGTCTCCGCAGTGTTGTTAGATCGGGGGCTACGTTGCCAGTCTCATTACTTAATTTACACACCTCGTAAGTCCACTTTAATAATCCCAGTAATACTAGAAAATTCTTCCACCAACTTATTATAGAAACATGACACATATGATAACAGTCACATTTGTTTGACAGATACTATTGTTGGACAAGACATTTCTTTACTAACAGCCACCGTAACAATAAGTTATTATAAAATGTTAGTCTAAAAAGTGTAATCTGGACTGTAAACATACCAATGGAGTAGAATTGGTATCATGGTACAGATATGATGCTATTCGAAAAAAAATAGTTTTTATTGAAAATTATTTTGGTCCATTTTGAACTTCCATAGCGAACAACTGGTTATTTTATACACTCCATCTAGTTTTTCTCGACCAACGGGATTATTAAAGTGAGATTAAACAGCCATACCACACTTAAACTTGTTACATTTTAAGTGAAATCGTTCAATACGAAAGTCAAAAAAAGGGTCATTATACACGAGTTGTATACAATATTTTTCCTACAACCGCATTTTTTATGTAAAAAAAGTGCGACATGTGAAGTTAGCCCCCATAACATTTTTTTTTTTAATAATTGGTTTAATAAAAATCGACAGATTTAATTTGTGGGCAATAATAACAGCACCACAAAAATTTTTTGGGCGGCACCCGAAACTGGACCCTATCTCTTATATATTTTTGGGGTCGTTAATCACGAATCTGAACGAATCCAAATTGCTCTAACACATCAAATTTTTGTTTTAACTTAAAAAACATCCAAAAAATCAAAAAATTGCTCAATTTTTGAGCGTTAATCAAATAAAAAAAGATATTATCACGGGAAGATAGTCGAAAACAATATAGTAATAAATTTGTATAACCAAAATCTATCAATTCTACGTCAATAAACCCCAAATTCAAAAATCCAAACTCCTGAACTCCAATTTATACTATATAATAAAAAACTTATGCGTACATAATTTTTAAACAAACAAATACTATCACCATAACCTAACAAGCAGGATCAACCCAAACTCCAAAACCTACAAATCCTATGCTCTTAATATCCAATCATTCAAATTCAAACCCACAATCTCGAACCTTAGCCCGTCAGCCTAAACCCACAAACCCAAAACCACTAACTCAAAAACCTACAAACTTCAAAGTCACTTTGTGGGGTCAACTTCTCGGTGCTCCGAAAATTGTGGCAGTTACGACTTGTCTAATGATTTCGTTGACACCTGGTATAGTACTTATTCGTCGCAATAGTACCTACCTATTACGTAATATTAAACAATTACCGTTAAATAGGAGATACACCCTATTGTATAATAATATTTGTAATTATAAATGTTGAACTTCAAGTTTTTTTCCATCCGTTCGTTTTTTTTCTTTGGCCAGCGAACGCCGAAAGTATTCTCTTTTGTTCGGCCGCGAGTTCGCTTTTGTTTTGGCGACCGCGCCAATATCAGATCGCAGATTGCGATTACATAAGAAGAGTTCCAACGGTCCAACCCACATATTAGGAGTTCGAATAGCCCACGTTCAAGGCTAACAACTGCGAATTTACGATCTCGCTTGGCAGAACGATTTGTAATTTGCATTTTTATGAACAAATGCGGTAAGAGTATACGGAGTGTTCTCGCTGAAACATGACAGTTTGACAGGTTTTCGTGCATCACTTCTTCGGGATGATCGATGTATTGACTGCTGTTAGTTTTCCACAGATATTCCACAACGAGGGGATATTTGAATAATCCACGGGAGTCTATTGTGAGAAAATTGTTAAAATATTTCTTTGCAGAGGTGTGCAATTTGTTCGCCTCGTGAAACGTGGTTAACGGGTAGGCAACTGGCGACGTCACACAGTTTGTGTATGTGTTATATGTGCGTGTATTCTTATATGACAATTCTAATTTATTATGTGTTGCGGTCGAAGAATAGTTGTCATCGCGCTCTATTTATTGTATAGGAATGCCGCGTAGACACACATTACCATTCGTATAAGATATAGAATCGATGACTTATAATATGATGTTATCTATTCAAGTAAAAACCCCTCCTGTGTAGCTCAATAGGGACCCTCCACAACCTCAAGTGAGGGTGGATCCTACCTATTATAAGATATTTTAGTGTCACTTCCGATTTGACCAAAATAATATCTTTTATATAGATAGTTGTTTGCTCTTTAACTTTTTCCTGAGAATCTTCAGTCTTGTTACGGCTTTATCCTGACCCAGCATAAACTGATGGTTCCTCTTCCTTCGATCAGAACCTACTAGTTGTCTCCTTTGATAGACCTTTTGACCCACATTTCTGTTTAGTCGGCAGCGTCCTGATGGTAGACTTAGTAATCTCGTGAAAACGTTTCTAGATTAACGCAATAGGTCTTCTGTAAATTTGGGTGATTGTTCTTTAATGAATTGTTTCGCCTTTCTTTGTCCAAGAATGTTTGACCACTATTCCAATGACTTATTATTTATCCATTTAGGTATGGACGTTTTATACATGGTTTTATTATGCTACAGAAATGCTCTGATCCTAGAAGCATACAGTTTTGGAAGCATCTTCTTTGGCTAATTTATCTACCTTTTCTTAACCTTCATGTCCGGGTGCCTAAACCAATGTAGGTCATTAATCCCTCTGCCAAAATCACGTGAATATCTTTACTTTCTCCACTCTCCAAAGGCGTTTCAACCCGAATGCGAGGTTATCGTATTTCGCGATTTTATCTCTTTCAGTCTGAATGTTATGATGACACTAAAGACATGAATTATAACTGTTATAAGTTGCACTGACAATGGGAATCGACGATGTCCAAAACAATGGATCATATCTACTTGTTTCAATACCGGATACCAAGTCCAACATTTCACGTAGGTTCACCAGTATCGAGATGAGTAGAAAGTACATTTGCCAGTTCATCATTTTCACGTTAGTTGCTTTATTCCACTAGTGGAATATAGTTACTTTATTTCACTAGTGGACAAGTACACATACACAACATTTCAAAAATTTTACCTTGACCACTTTCCTAATTTTGCACTAAAATTGGGCCCATTACCATAATCATGACATGATCTGATAATTAGAGAACGTGGAGCCCTGAGTGTAACAGGACCGTAGTCAGTTAACGAATGAAAATATTAATATGTTTACATAAATTATGTAGCAACACAGTACTATTTTTACCAAATAGTACGGTTAAGTCAAGGATAAAATACCTATATACATTAAGATACCACTTAACAATGGCAACACTTACCCTACAAACGTCAGTGTTGTGACAAAGTTCCCATGGCAGGTTGGCGGTGGTTAAAACATATTATTATGTGCTTTTCTAAGTGTTCTGGTCAGATGTCTTGTTACTTTAGTTTTATCTGAGGAATTTATAATGCGTTCACACACAGTACAAAAAAGGTCATTTCCTTGAATACTTATGTCCCTAAAACCCTCGGGATCACTGTCAAACCACGTTTGAAATACTTCCCGTCTATTTCTTTTCACCTTTAGCATGGTACCTCACTTTATTCACTTCTCCCCTCAACTAATAATTCTTAATATTTATAAAGTTATTTAAACACATAGCGAATACGTAAAAAACGAAACGTATCAATGCGATGCAATACCGGCGACTGTCTGTTACAGCGCGCCATAAATAACAAAAATTGCTAGTGCAGTTTTCGTAATGCAAGTCAGCTGTGAACTGTGAAGGCCAACGAGTCAAGGGCAGGACATGCACAGTGTCGGCCCTGTGACACTCGCGCTTGGTAATAAGTAAGGGTGTATTTTCATGCAGTCGCTAGTCGCTCGTTTTCAGCGACAAATAAGGTCACGTGGTACGATTTTGAATTTTCCGCCACTTTAAGAATTGTAGCGATAAAGCTAAATTTTGTTTAGCTTTTCTCTGCCGGGGTCTACCAACGTCAACGTAATTCGAACAATCGAATCGATATATTCAAAACAATTTGCAGAAGATAAAGAAACAATAATCCGACGAGCAGTTCTACCAAACGGAAAAGAGGGGCTAATTTCAGAATCTATTATATACATATACCTTTACAATATAATGGTTATATCGATACATCGACTTTCGATACACATGTTTCATTTGTCGCTTAAATTTGACGCTAAACGCTGCAATTTTTCGCTACAATCCTTAAAGTGGCGGAAAATTCAAAATCGTACCATGTGACCTCATTTGTCGCTGAAAACAAGCGAAAAGCACTTTAATAATATTTAATAATGTACTATGATGCAACATAGTTTCTGTGAACATATTAACATTTTCATTCGTAAACTGACTACTGTCCTGTTACACTCCGCGCTCTCACCAACTCTACTGATAGTTATCAGATGATGCATAAAAAATTAGAATTTTTACCAATGAATACAAAAAAATCTTAATAACAGTTCCGTCGTCGCCCTGTATGTGTATTTGAACTGCGTAATATTCGCAATCTTAACTAAAACCAACAAGCCGAGGCATGATAGACGCCTATTACGACGGCGTTTCAATTTCCGCTGCGGAAAACGTATTTCTACTGGCTGCACATTTTCACTTTGTCCGTTCTGTTTCCGATACCATTCGCATTTACATTTCTGAGAATTTTACACGTTTCTAACGTGCATGACAATATGGCGGGCGGCCGATGTCTTCTCACCGACTTTTTGTAGTTTGGTTTTTATGGAATCATTCAAACGTCGCGCTCCGCATTCAGTGGCGGCGCATGGACTTGAAAAAGGTGTAAGCTACTTTAAAAAAGTCATCAAAAGGTCAACCAAAAAATATATCAAACATACGAGGTGTGTCGATTAAATTATAAGACCAGTTTGTAAGAAAGTCTGAATAATGCTGAATATTGCGATATATAACCACCAAGAGTAAACATAATGTCGTGATTTTTACACTGATAAATACAGCAAATAATTACGTATACCGCGAACAATCCTTACTCAAGATCACGACTAAAGTGAAGAATAGCGGCGGCAGTTGTCGGCGTCGCGCCGTCGCTGCAAAAAAAAAGAGAAACGCAGGTGTGAATTTCATCAAGTGGATGCAAATCTCACACCTGATTACCTAAGTCATGGTATCGGAATATGAATGGTAAATCAAATTTTAACGACTGGTAACGAAATTATATAATTCCTGAAAGTGATGTTTGAGGTTTATCTGAAGAAACTTATTTAGATGTATGCATTTAGGAAGTACAGGGTGGCCCATCGGAGTTAAATTTCCCACCATTTTTTATATTCAATTTGTAACCCTAATATTTGACATTAACCCTTACAAAGTTCAAGGCAATTCGAGGCAATTCGCTAACTGAGTGATGGAAAACCTAAGAGAAAATTATATATTTTTTTTAAACATCATCTTTGGTGATGAAGCTCATTTTCATTTGGATGGTTTTGTTAGTAAGCAGAATTGTCGGATTTGGGGCAATGAAAATCCTCATTATCAAAAACCAATGCACCCACGAAGAGCCACTGTTTGATGATGTAATTGGACCGTTCTTTTTTGTGAATGAGTCTAGGCCAAGCCAAATGTATGGAATACGATATCGTGACGTAATATCGAACTTTTTTGTGGGCTCAATTGATCTTCAAGGGACCTCGAATAAATGCGATTTCAACAGGATGGCGCCTAATGATTTGAGAGAAACCACCGATTTGTTAAGTTACTTTCCTGGTCGTGTGATTTCCAGTAGGACACTTGTGATCTTTTTTTTTAATGCGCTCATTGTTTACGTCATCTATAGCGTGTAAGACTTCATTTATTTCGTTCACTATTTGCAGTGAGTCCACTAAAGACAACGCACTGTCTTGCATTTTTTCTATGGGGTCATGTAATTGTTTATAGTGTTTGAAAATCGTTTTTAAGGGACCTCACTAGCCAAAACAACGAAAAAAAATTAGAAAACAAATTTTTAGCCTAATAATTCTCCATTTAATGCTGAATCGACTGATTTAAGTATGTCTGGGTGTTTGAGAAATGAACGCCCTGAAAAATCAGAAGAAAATGGATGATCTCGGGAAAGCGGAGGCTACCAACCAAACAACACATTTATTTTGACACAGAAGTGACCTAAAATGAGTAATTTCTTCTTCTTCTTCTCTAAGGGCCACGGAGAAGAAATACTAACTAAAAACGCATTTGTCCAACGTACAAAATGTAAGGGCACAATTATTCGTGTGACGAAATCACGTTAGAAGGAAGTTGGACGTTTTTTTGCCTTTTCCTCAAAACAACGTTTTTGCGAACATACGACCCTTTTTCTCAGAAACTACAAGAGCTATCAGACTGATTTTTTTCCTTTAGTAGCATAGTAGTTTGCCGATAGTTTGGCATTTTTTTAATAGCGAGAAACTGTTTGTAACTTTTGATTTAAAAAAAAAAATACAAAACGTACGTATGCAAAATATTTATTGAACTAAACTATCTGGAACTTTGTACGAATTGTGATAAATTTTATGTAACCTTCACTGCGCATTCGTATTATTTTTTTTATCTCCTCGCATAAAGGAAGGAGAAATATAAAAGGAAGTCTTACGTGACACTTCTCATTGCGTTTATAGCGAATACCTATACGTATAACTTGGTGGATATTTTCGGAAAGTTAATTCGATACGGCTTTCAATTATATGAAACCGTAGGAATGTTATGAAAGTGATGTAGGTTTACAGAAGAGAGAATATATACGAGTAGTTAATATGAATCCTTTGTAATTAGAGCAGCTTTCTGGAGGCTCTTCTGTAAGCTTTACAGTTAAATAGACCTCAGACACAACTCAATTATCTAATGTGGTTCTCTAAGATCTCTACCATTAAATAATTTCATAATTTATTTTTATAATAAAGTTTTATCTGCCAGTCAATGTAAAGAAAATTTCTGTTTTCCATTTTCGACTCAACCTTTTCACCTCAAGATCAGTTTTGTGTAATTTATAAATTTTATAGTAACAATGACTGGCATCCAGAGCTGGGAAATATACTTTTAAAAAATAACAGTTTAATAAATTTGCTTATTAAATATACTCCAGAATAAGTATCTAAGTTACATAAGTATACGGATAATTTTAATTAATTTAAGGCGTTTATAAGCATGACAACTACATTTGGTGCGAATAAATATTTGAAAATGAAGTTGAAGCTTGTTAAGTTACAATTGAAACCTAGTATGTTAAAATTTCAACCAAGTATTTTGCAATAATTGATGCAAAGTTAGTGTCAGTTACACTAACAGTTAATTATTGCAACTCAGTTAAGTTACAGTTAAGCTTAATTAACTTAATATCATACAAATGAAACTTATTAAGTACGTATACTTTCAACCTACTTTTTTTACAATTGTATCATACATACAATTGCAATCTTACTATCTACTTATATAGTTGCAAGTTAATAAGTGCACAAATTATTAACTTAATATCTTAAATAAATTACTTAATATCTCACAATTTCAACTCAGTTCAGTTACAATTAAGATGAATTCTTTGTGTTTAGAAGTTTATGTATGAATTATTTGTTTTCTATTTATTAAAAAAATAACTAATTTTTTCAAGAGTAAAAATAAATTAGTTTTTTGGTTGGTTGGATTGGTTGGTTGGAACTATTCGATTTTTGCCAACGTTTTGTGAGCTTTGTTTCACCTTCATCAGGGCTCAATCAATGTTGTTATTGTTCTCCGAAACGTTGGCAAAATTCGAATAGTTTGTTATTTATTCCTGGACCTAATCCAACTAACCAAAAAAACTAACAGAGAAGAAGGTCGCCAAATTCCCCACAGATATGTAAAAAGAAATCATTTTAAAAATGTATTTATTTTAACAGACATTGGTTAGTGCATAAATATGCAAGTACAAAAAGGAGCAGGAAAAATTGGTAGTAAAAGTTAGTAAAGATGTTTTTTAATGGGAGGAAAAATTGGTAGAAAAAGGCGCACGGCATTGAAATTGTTAAAAATTATGTAAAAAAAATTAAAGATTTTCTCACAAATACCATGCGGTTACAAATAGTGCAATGTAGTTTTTTGTAAATAAATATCAATTATTTTAAATGTTACGAATAGCACTTGTATTCAATGCTACAGTATTTGTAACCCTCTTGTAAAGATTAGGCTTTCTAGATGATTTTAAAGTTCATTGTGTTTTGTTTTCTATGAAATAGAATGAAACGTAAAAACATTCAAGTTTAGGGCATTCTTGTCTCATTCTTTTTCAAAGTAGCGCACAGTGGAGCAAACTGGCTATTTAGGAGTGCACAATATGTCCGTTCATAATGCTAGATTGTACTACAGGAGTTGTATATGTATTTAAAGTATGAAGAAGGGTATTAAAGTTGTTTAAAATTACTGAGATAGTTTCAGTTAAGAAAAAATGGAGTTAATATAATTTAGACAAAAGGTCTCCTTTAGATTTATTTACATTATTTTTATATTTAATTCTGTTCAAAAGAAACGGAATTAAATTACAAGACATATATATGCAAAGGTATGAAAAAACGCGATTTGCTCCCAAAAAATCGTCAATTTGATGTCGTTGATTTTCAACTTTAATTTTCTGAATCTTACGTAGACTCTGTCCTGAAATGAATGTTTTCATTTCATCTTCAACGTCATCATCTTCGAAAATCGATATTGTTCTGTTTCCGAAACTTTTTTTAGTACTAATGATTGTGGAAATTAGAGGATCCAATGTGAATAGTAAATTGTGAAACAAATTTTCGCCGCTATTCTTAGTTTATCGCAATTATTCTCTGCAACGAACTGTTTCAGAAAAAAAAATAAAGAACTTTTTTAAGATCTATATTTGGTAAAGAAAGAAATATCAAGAACTATATTTGGTAAAAACAAAAACTATACATCTCATTCTTAATATTTGTGTAAAAAATAACGCGAATACATGCGAATTTTGTATTTCATTAAAAAAAAACAAAAAATTGATTTACACAAACCCTCATGAAATAAATATTTTAAAATTTCAGAAATATATCTTTTAAATGTTATATTTTTATATGTTATGTGGATACAGTTATCACAAATGGAATCTCGTATTACGCTTTTAAACGTTAGATGGGAAGCGAAAAAAATCATGCCATATTTTTACGTTATACTCAACGTTAAAAATAGTAGCAAATATAGAGACATCCAAAAAAAACGTCATCAACTCTGGCTATGAACGAGAGAGATGGCTGTCATATGATGTGACAGTCTTGACAATAAATAAGGTTATAAATTCGATCAAGAATAGAAATACGTCTTTTTTTTCTCGGCCAACTTTGATGACGGTTTTTTTTATGTCTCCATATTTATCTATATTTCGTTTTTCGACTTTTGCACTCCTTGATTAGCATTTTGCCCCACTGTGTGGCGTGTCAAAGATGATACTAACTGGTAGCAGCTATTTATCTGTTGTGGCATTTCTCTAACAACTATAACACTTTTATTGTTGTGAAAATGACAGTTTTTCAATGCAAGGTAAAAGTTTGAGGCTCAAAAAAGACACAAACCACTATTAAAGCCAATGTAAGGTTGAGATAATTTCAAATTGTCTGCAAATGTCAAGTAATACAACACGGCAACTTCGGATCTGCTGCCAACTGCTTAACATCGAATATCAAACGCGAAATTTAAAATTCGATACAACATCCCATTAGAGTTTTTATTTCAATATACACTCGACATCCACATATCCGAACTTCATATTTCCGAACTCACGATATTTCCGAACTGGTACTTCCACACAACCGAACTTGTCGCTGTCGAATGAGCCAGAAAAACCCTTTGCGCATGCGCCAGCGTTCAGTTCAGTTCGGTTATCCCGAGGTGAAGCGAGTTCGGAAATGTGGGATTTTGCGGAACGGAAAAGTTCGGATATGCGGATGTCGAGTGTAATTGAGTGGTGGTATCACTGAAAAAATTTAAGTGTCGTGGGTGACGTGCATCAATTTTTATTTTGTATAACGTATTAATGCATTTGCAACTTAAGGGGTAACGCCACTCTAGAGGCCAAAAAAGAGGCCCATTTTTGATAATTAATTGTGGGGGTTTGGTGAAATGGATTGAATTTTTTAACTTTAATATTGAACTATGAAAAAATTGTTTTATTGATATTTGGATACAAAATGGCGGCTATATAACAATTCTCCGAAATCTCGTTTTTCAAAAAGGCCTTGGCGGGCGAAAAGATTCCTCCGAAACTATGACGCATGGAACAAAAAACGAAAAATTTTTATAATCTACATACAATAAACTAGCAAAGTACGTAGGAATTTATTTTTAAATCGATTTTTGTAAAAATGGTGCTCTTTTGAAAAAACAAATCGATTTTTAGACCCAAAAATACACCTTAACTTGTTTATAAAAAAAAATTGACTCAATCACAAGACGGCTACGTACTTGTCTAGAAAATGTAAAAGTAAAACTTCAGTTAAAAATTAAAATAAAAAAATTAATTTGTATTTGAGCAGTTTTAGCCCAGTTTTAAAAAAGTGTTTTCGAGAAAAACGCGTTTAAAGTTTTACGTGCACTAAAATTCTTAAATTTTTACAGCATTACTGACTCATACATACACGTTTATTATATAATTACGCACTCTAGTGGACTCCTGAGGGACTCTGGAACACCTTTTGAAAAGTGAAAGTAGGATAAAAGCAAGCGTGCCGCCCGCCTGGACCTTACCGCAGCGCCCAACGCACGCTCAGAGACGCTGAGGCAAAATCAAAAACTAACCCATTAAAAATTATTTTTTTAACCATAATACCAATAGGATATCATTTTTAAGGGCCTAAAGCGTTGTTTAAGCCAAAAAAATAAAAAACGATTTTTTGAAAATTCTAGTGGCGTTACCCCTTAACATTTGTGTTTGCATTTTTTGTGATTTAAAAAAATGTTTACAGTGCTCACTGCTTTCCAATCCATCAAATCAAGAGGTAACGCGTAGATACAATGATCAGTATAACTGAAACGTACAGCCTGTATTTTATATTCCGATGGGAATGCACCATTATTACGTAAACCGAATTCAAATTCGATATACCGTCACAATCGAATCCCTTAATTATTTAATGTACGGTGAATAATTTATTTATCATCGCGCTACATAAAACGTTTCAATTTCGCTTTCCTCTGAACGGTCGCGTTAACCACCCCAAATTAGGGTTCGCGCGCAACGGTTATCGGGATACGTTTGAACTTTTACGTATTTCGTAAAGGAGTGAAAGGGTTATATGTTTGTATAACGAGTGCATACGCGAATAAGCAATTACTTGTAATAATTTTTGAGGTACAGGGTTTGTGCGGAAAGTAATGTCAGTTATTTTTTTTCTCGAGACTGTACGCGCCAGCCCGCGCTTTACGTGCTGGGATTGTGGTGGGGGGGATCTGGCAACAAGATCCAACAAGCGTCAGTTGGCTACCGCTCTTTGTAGCGGTCGCATCACTCGTTCTTTGAGAGTCGTTACAGTGACCCGGTGCAAGAAAAAATGCAACGTTCGCTTGAGCAACGGATGGCGATCAAGTTTTGTGTGAAACTGGAGAAGAGTGCTGCGGAAACCATTCCAATGTTGAAGAAGGCTTTCGGCGTCGATTGTCTTTCGGACAGGCAAATTTTACGGTGGCACAAGGCCTTCGCAGAAGGTCGGGAAGATGTCAACGACGAGAACCGCGCTGGACGGCCATCAACCTCCAGTTCCGACGACAATGTGAAACGTGTGCGTGACTTGTTGAACACTGACCGTCGTCTAAGTGTCCGTTTAATTTCCGAAACATTAGACATTACAAAAACCATTGTTCACGAAATTGTGTCGGAGTCTTTGGGAATGAGGAAGGTGTGCGCGAAGCTCGTGCTAAAAGGGCTAACGGACGATCAAAGCGGCGTCGAACCTGCCAAGATTTTTGGACACCTGCGAAGACAACCCCGCTTTCCTTGATGACGTCATTACCGAGGGCGAAAGTTGGGTCTTTGAATACCGATCCGGAGACGAAGAGGCAAAGTGCGGAATGGCACATGTCGAACTCCACTCGCCCCAAGGAGGCCAGGATGTCCAGGTCAAAGATCAAGACAATGCTGATTGTCTTTTTTGATTGCCGGGGATTGGTCCATCATGAGTTCGTTCCGCAGTAGACAACCGTAACCGGAATGTTTTACGTCGAGGTGCTGAAGTGGCTGAAACGCAGGGTGAATCGCGTCCGCCCAGACATCTCAAAATCCTGGAAGCTTCACCACGACAATGCGCCTTCGCACACCTGCTTCCTCGTGGCCGATTACCTCGTCAAGGCAGACATCACCGTTGTTCCCCAGCCTCCCTACAGCCCCGATGTGGCTCCCCCAGACTTTTTCTGTTTCCGCGCCTCAAAACCCCAATGAAAGGACAGCATTTTGGGTCGGTGAAAAACATTAACGACGCTTTAAAGGCGATTCCGGAAAATCGACTACCGTGCGGCTTTTGATGCGTGGAGGACCCGTTGGAACCGATGTGTGGACGCAGGAGGAATGTATCTTAAAAGTTTCTAAAGATTTGTACACATAGAACCAATAAAAACCATTTTTCAAAGCTCACTGACATTACTTTCCGGACAAATCCTGTACCTATTCACTTCACTTTATTTAACTGAAAATCTTACTTCCTTGATTATTTAATTTACACACTTTTAATACACGGCGCAAGCGCAGGCATTAAGGGATATAAAAAAATCCCAAATTTTTAGGTAATTTTCAACAAAAATAGTGTAAGGATATCTGAAAAAAGGCAAGTTTCTAGTTTTTGGATCTTAGTTTATTGTTATAGTGTTTTTGAATAAGAAAACGTCGAAAAAAAAATGTTTGCTTGTCTTTTAAAAGGTCACAGACCTCAATATATTTTTTTTCGATATGTTCATCATAAAGATCTTTTAGATAATTTAATTCTCTTTAATTTGACCTGTTATTGAGCCCTGTACGATGATTTTTCGCTGAGTTGTCGCCGATCAAAACAAAAATGTCATTGTTGACTGATAATTAATCAAGGTAGGACTCTGGAAATAATGAACGTACAGAAAATTTATTAGCACCAGCGGTTTTTGAGTAATCATAAGAAACCCATAAAAAAACTATTTAACTTAAAAAACGTGAAAAAAACGTGAAAGAACAAAAAGTGAAAAACCAATCCTTACATTGATTTTTAGCACAAACGACAATTTCAATAATGCAAGAAAAACCGCAGCGCTTTGAAACTATCAAGGTTTCTTTGGTACTTGAATTTTCTATACGTCATTATTTCCCGAGTAATTGATTACATAGCCACACACAAAAAAAAAGTTTCTGACCTGGAGGTCTCACTATGTGTACTATATGGGGTCGCTGAATCCGAATCCGGGCAGTTTCATCCCAGCACGTCTGGGTTCGGCCACAAGTTCAAAAAACACCCTCAAATTTGCTATATCCGTTAAAACCACAAACCCTATAATACAATAACCAACTGACCCCACAACTTAATAACTCCATAACTCCATAACCACATAACCACATAACCCCATAACCTTAAAACCCGGTAAAAAAAATTTTTTGACGTGGGGGTCTCACTATGTGTACTGTTTGTTTTTGGGGTCGCTGAATCTGCATCCGGGGTCAGTTTTATCCCATCACGTTAGAGTTCGGCCATAACCTCAAAAAAACACTCTGAAATTTACCATATCCGTTAAACCACAAACCCTATGGCTCTTAATCCCCATGATACTATAATAAAATAACCCAGTAACCCCACAGCCACATAACCACATGGCCACATAATTACATAACCCTATAACTCGATGCTGTATCATCATGTAACGAAATCTCTCACAATGAAACTGATTTTACACACTAAGATTTGCCTCACTTATACGGGTTATATTTCCGTCTCAAATAAAGTAGAGCATTTCCTTCTGTATTTAAGGCTTTGACAATTTTTTTTATTTAATTTTCTATAACTGTAATTTTTTTATTTAGTTTTCACGTAACGGCCATTCTTTAATGACAGAATTCTGGCTCTGCTATCCCATTCGCATAAAAAATAACAATATTTGGTATAACCACTCTGCAGTCCTGTAAGTAGTGCAATAATGATCTTGGTATTTTATGCTTTGAAGTAATATACGCATGTTCTCGTACGTTTCTTTCATATTTACAGCATAACCCACGGGAACAGATAGTTGTTCGTTTCCATTAAACAATAAAACTGCTTTCAAACTTGTCTTCGAAGAGTCAATAAACAGTCGCCACTCGGTAGGTTTATAAGAAAGGCCAAAACGTTGTTCTCTAGATTTTGCTATGTGATACGACAATTTACAAGTCAGTAAGGGTTACATAAGTAGAAATTATCGAAATAACACATCAGTTTGGCGGGGAGAATTTAATGCAGAACAGTGTTATTGCATTCCATCTAAAAAAAATATTATTTATGTTGCTCCACTCGCCCCTCACATAGTTACGCTGCGGCAAATAATGGACTTGCTTTGATGATTTTTTTATGTCTCCTAAACCAGTGGCGGTGGGCTATAAGGTGCGCTGGTGCGCGTGCACTACCGACAATTTAGCATTAATAATTTTATTTAGTAATTAATGGATGCATTCTTAATTTATCGCCTTTCCGCATCCCTAGCGTTAATACCATCTCAATATAATTTGGCCGCAGCGTTACGAATCCACTAGACGCTAGGTTTATATCTCCAACGCCACTGGTTTCCGATCGAGGCACGGGAATCGGCAATACGATTGTGCTTCCGTGCAATACGAAAAAGCGAACGCGTATTGTTACTGCTTGCCCCTCCACAATTAGGAAAAGTAGTGGGCAAAACCTATAGATATGATGTGCGGAGTTTAAGAGCGCACGAGAGTGACAGAAGTCAGAATCGGTTAGTTTGTGAATTGTTTTCGTACATCGCTATTTTATCGCTCACGTTTTATAAATATAAACTCGGGTTTTCGTTTAGAATCTAGTTTGGAATAATTAATTCTATTCAAAACTTATTAAAAACTCCATTCTCTAGCTTGAATTTGGAGGAAAAAGTGCAAATTAAAACTAGGTAGGCCCACTCCACAAATTAATTTAAAATTAGCCGTGAAAGGAAAAAATAAACAATTTGAAAGAACATTTAATAACGACTTATTAAAAAAAAAAAAACATTTGTGGTTAAGTGGATGCGATGTATTGAACACTTTTGTTTTCCGTGTGTTTTGTTTGGCGGAGAAACACCTTGGACCAAAACTGGAGTAACGGATTTAAATCACATAAACGAGAAAATAAAAAAAACATGCAAATTCTGGTGGACACATGAATAATGTTTTGAATTTGCCATAGACTGCAAATATTCGACAATGCTCGATTCTGCTCATCGACGAGCAGTGACAGCACACAATGAAGCGGTTTCAAAAAACAGGTATGTTTTAAACATTATTATTAACTGTATTCGTTTTTGTGGAAAATTTGAACTGGCCCTAAGAGGACACGATGAATCGGAAACATCATCCAATCCAGGCATTTTTCGTGGGTTGATTGATTTCAGTGCCGAATTAGACGAGGCTATGAAGTATCATTTACAAAACGCGGCGGCTTTTAAAGGAACTTCTAATACTATACAAAACGAGCTACTTCAGTGCATGCTTGAAGTTTGTCACGATGAAATAACCATTGAAATTAAAAAATTAAAATCATACAAAGAAAATTAGGTAAGTTTTCAAATTAATAATGTTAATAAGAATAACCTTAATATGAGATAAATATATATCTCATATTAAATATAACATATAAATATTTATCTCATATTAGGGATATTCTTATTATTCTTATGATTATCGTTATTTTTATGTACGGTGCACCCCCAATCTTAGGATCACGCACCGCCACTGTCCTAAACTATCTAATTTAAAAGAAATTTGGTAAAATTGTATATGGAAGTTGCGATTCGCTGGCATCGTTTTTTTCGCCATTTCAGGATTAGAACTGCGATTATGCTGACCTGTGACTGTCTAGATGAAGTCTCTACCTGACGATTACCTCCACTCGCAACTCCAGTAATGACCCCCAGACAAACAATGGAACGGCGCTGTAAAAACCGCGTGTAGGTCGTAAAATGTTCTGGGAACGAGTTGCCATTAAGAGTTCTATAGTTCTTTTGTTAACAATGTGTAATTGCTTGGATTTTAATAGCGTCTTAAAAAGCATATTAAAATTAATTCCGGAGGAGTCTAAACGTTTCCACAAATAATCTTGCAGTTCCTTTTTGAATTCTAAAGAAAATTCAAACTAGAAATTGTAAAATCAGCGAAGTTGGTGGTGTTTTCTAGATTTTTTTATTAATAGCAAGTTAAGTTAGTCCTATACTCTTTAGCGACTAAATAAATGAGTGTCTTGGTTTTCGAGATATGGCCTCAACTAAAGCCCGATTGTTGATTTTTTCTTGATACATAGAACTGAATAATACGCCATTTGAATAAACTGTAACATTTTACAATACTTCCAACTGTTACGGTACTTCAAAAAAAATATATATAAATCGATTCTTAAGGTTTTTTTTATTACCATCGCCCAAATTTGACTACTCACCCTGTATAAAAAATGTTCTACTTGGAATCCACAACATCCATCAAAAGGTTGGGCATCTATGATGATTCCAAAATGGTAATAAAAG
The DNA here is from genome assembly GCA_029963805.1 of Aromia moschata. NCBI lineage: Eukaryota > Metazoa > Arthropoda > Insecta > Coleoptera > Cerambycidae > Aromia > Aromia moschata. The sequence goes on from JAPWTK010000037.1 coordinate 458,105, forward strand.
TAGTAGCTTTAATTGATATATTTATTTATTTATTTACCTACAACATATAAGGGATGCTAACAAATTATCAAATTGTATTAGTTAATACTTAATAAGCATTTTTTGTTTCCTGTGTCGATGTTATGGACTACAAGTAGGTATATCTAATACATTTTGAGCGATTTTTATGCAATTACTAGACTATCTTCTGATTTAAACATAGTAACATAATGACTGCGTGGTTGCCTATATTTTTGGTGCTTCGTATTTTTCATTTTGGACTGTCCTGTTACTTTAGACGCAGATTGTACAGTGTGATTCATTTCAGAGGTAACGTGTTTTTGTCACGAACTGGCGAAGAAAATTAATTTGTTTACAATGTATTCTCTAACACTTTGGATGAAGATAAGTAAGGATGGTATTTATCTTCATTTAAAATATTAGGATAAGCAACAGTCACATACATAGGTATATTCACATTTATTATGTATGCTTCAAACAACCTTTCTTTTTTTAGAACAATACCAGTTTCTTCATATCAAATTAAATAAAAAAGCTACAGCCCTCAGATATTTTATCAGTTGAATTTCACCAGTTTCACTCAGATATTTTATCAGTTAAAAGTGTTCACCTTAAATAAATTTAAAAGTGTATTAGTTAGTAGTTAATTAAAAGTAGTATAATATAGTAGTGCGCATATTTGCTAAAAATCTACATTTTCTTCGTCTTCATCTTCAAATAATTCTTGAAAATCCGGATCTGTGTGTAAACAAATTTATAACGAATGAAAACATTTAATTGGGTACTAATAATAATATAAAAACTTTAGCAATCCACGGGGTTTTTGTGGGTAAAATATAAAAAATGAAGAAAAAAAAAATCTTCATCACTATTTCTGGGTACAATTAAATTTGGTACAGGACACGTCAACAATTAAACATTGGTTAATGTTTACGAAATGCCAAAACAGTTAAACAGACAATTGTTTTAGCGTGTAATAGCAGCCTTAAACTTCAATGTACCTACGGTTGATTCTATTTCACAAAAATCAAAAAACAACGATCTTTTAAAATCACATAGAAAGTGAAATCCTACCAAGAAGGTTACAAATACTGTAGCATTGAATACAAGTGCTATTTGTAATATTCATAATATTTGATATTTATGTACAAAACACTACATACACTGCGCTATTTGTAACCGAACGGTGTTTGTGAGAAAATCGTTAGTTTTTTTATTAAATTTTTTTAAAAATTTCAAAATTTTTCGGGTGCCTTTTACTACTAATCCCCCCCCCCCCCCCATTAACAAAATCTTTACTAACTTTTACTTACCAATTGTCCCATTTATGCACCAATCAATGTTTAAAATATTTAAATTTTTAAAACTATTTCTTTTTATAACGCTGAAAAAATAAGTTATTTAACAATAAACAAACACAAAGAATCCATCCATATTTATGCTAGTCAAAATTATTTCACTGAATGATTTTACAACAATCTACCATCAGTCCGCTCTAAAGTTGAAACGCGTATTTGTTGACGTGCATCTGTTTTTAGTTTCTAAGTATTATTACATTTTTGGGAACGGAATTTAATGGTCGGGAATGTTAACAATGCATAGCAGATTCAGCAATTCTGACAAACTGCATATATTTACAATGTATCTGTATATACAGTGCGGCAATAAAGGTAGCAAAAGGACTAGTACCTACCTAGTAAAAGGACTAGTCACCTAGTACCTACCCCCGTATAATTTATCAGCAGGAAGATTTTATTTTATTTAGGAAGGGCTTATAGTACCCCATTCAAAAGGGATTTTAAGGTTATATGTTCTATTAACGACACTAAATTTTTATTGATGATATAAGTTATATTATCCCTAAGTAAAACTGATTCCGATGCCACTGAGTATGTCAACTATTTTTAAATTTATATATTTGTAAAATTGTTGAATCTTTATATGCTGCGCGTAATTTCTAATACCGTCGTCTATTTCAAATATGTTCGGGTTTTCCGACCATATTTCCGACCATGGAAATAAAATTGGGTATGTAAATTGTTATATTAGGATACCTGTAAAATTGAATAACGCAGAAAGGGCCAAACTTCTATTATCATTAGACACTAGGGCCTACAGGTAGAAATGATATACCCAGACTGGGACGGTAAAAGACCCGTTGACAAGAAAATACGTACCTATACTTAAGCAAGCCAGTGGCAGAATGGAGTAGATAATGTTTGAGTACATAACATGACTACTAATTAAGACTTTAATCCTGGAGTGGATACTGGAACCTTCGGCGTAGAAATAAAAAACTGGACGTTTTCCACGAAACACCGAACTACTATACTTTTCTCGACGCGCGTTTCGCCAACTAAGTTGGCATCTTCAGGAGAAGATTAAAACGCATTTAAGTTTTTAATCTTTTTTAATATTTTAAGTTTTAATCTTCTGAAGATGCCAACTTAGTCTCAACGCGGGTCGAGAAAAGTATAGTAGTTCGGTGTTTCGTGGAAAACATCCAGTTTTTTTTTTTAAGTTCAAACAAGTATTTTGACGTTAATACATAAATAGGTGGTGCAGCGGCCGCACTTTACTTATTTTTATTCCATATCTCTGTTTAAAAATTAAATTTTATTTTAATAATCCAAGATTTTCTAGTCGTTCAGTATCCGATAAAAATCTGAAGAACATCGTTATTTAAGTTATTCACTTAACTTATTTCAAATACCTTTAATTATTATTGGATCATTATTATCCTAATGTTATAGAACCATTAAGATAGACTCCAAAGTCTAAAAGTAGATTGACTTTTCCATAGAGAAACATAAGGTATATCAGTATATTATCTCCACAAATATATGCGATATCTTTTGTGGTATATTGTATTTTAAACTTGTCGGTAAATCAGTGACGGATCCCAGGGGGGGCAAAGGGGCTTGACCCTCCCACAGCTATAGAGGAGTTCTTGAAGAAAGGAGAGAGAGGACGAATTAAGTTTATTTAATATAAGTAGTATATGTTTAATTAAGGGGTTGATATTCAAAAAGAATTTTGGGGGCAAGCTTTTAAAAAAATTGTACGAGTCTTGTCTGGACCCCGAGCACGTCTCAGGGGTCCAGAATGTTCGAAAAAGCCGCTCTGCTGTATTATTACAGTTCTATTGGTAGTTTTCGCCGGTACAAATGAGTTATACTTTCTCAAAATATATATAGATGGCGTTATTCAATCTTAGGGAAGCTAATAGGAGGCTACAATAGCCGTATTATTTATATGATTAAATACCTCTTCAAACTTCACATTTTAAAAGTGATGCTAATTTGTGAATCCTCAAAAAAAAACATAAAATCTGGTAATTCCAAAGAAAAACTAATGTAGATTAAGAATTTTGTTTTCTGAGTAGTATACCAAGACTGCTACAGTGTACGCCGATTTCCTCCTCCAGAAAAAAATCGTTTCATGTTACCTGAAGCTACGACGCCATTTTGTAACTTAAATGAAAGTAAAAAATACTTTTGTATTCATTAACCCATTAACGCCCAAACAGACACAATTTTTCGTCCTTTTTGGATCGTCAATCTCGAAGGGAAATTAATGAATTCACTCAATAAAAACCACTTCTCCCAAGGTTTTCGGATGTGATCTTTCGATTTCCAGAATTGTGATTAAATGCTCCAGAAAAAAAATATGGCTGACTTTATGGAGAAAAGTACTGAAAATTTGGGGATTCTTTTTTTTTATATATATTTTTTTTGTCCAAAAAGTACTCTAACCTACTCCGGATTGTGGAGGGAGGTGAAGGCAATAGTTGGAGTTGATGATAAGATTTTTTTGCCGACCTCAACTGACTCTAATCTTTTCAAAATGGTGGACATTGCATAAAATCTCATGAAATATGAATTTTTCTCTAGTATTAACGAGAAAATAATGTTATTGTGAGTCTTTCTTGATCCACAGTCATTTTCCTCAATCAAAACAATACTTCAGAATATATTTGACTAAATTTTCAATTTTCAATGATGGCGGATTCAAAATGGCGGCCGGATTTCTCAAGAAATGGCGCGTCTTTCATTATAAAAAGTAAATAGGAGTTTGTAATTATACTTTTCCTATGTCATTTCATGTTTTAGTAATATTTTGAGTTATTCCTGGTGAAAAAAGTCTGAAATCCAAGATGGCCATACATACATAAACAAAAAAATTTAATTTTCAGCGAGTTATTCGCCATCTCTTTTTTCCTTTTTTTTTCTTTGTATATTCATGTAGTTTTAGGTTATATGTTTGTCATACATCCCTGTTCTGTAATTGGGTATTACCTGTAGAACAATGTACAAATAAAATAAATAAATAAATAAAATAAATAAATCTCCCAAGTCTCGAAAAAAAAAGTTCCTCCACTGCTGCAGTGATTGCGGCCTTCACAGTGGCTGGAATGAAAAAAAAATAAAAAAACTATTAAACTAGAAGGTATTGCCTATGCAATGACCCAGGATTGTGAAAAAAAAGGGAATTTAAGAAAATGACAGAGTTTTGAAAAAAAAGTTTAAAAGTCCGCTCAAAAATCTGATGATTTTTGGCGTGCCAAAATTACATTTTTCATACAATCGAAAAACTGGAGGGTCATTGTATAGAGAAACATATACAAAATAAGCAGAAAAAAAATGAAATCGATCGGATGATTTGTAATTGAGTTATAACTGCAGCAAATTAGAAAAATGCAGTTTGGAGAAAAACGCGTTCAAAGATAAAATGATTGATTTCATTGTTATAAATAGATAAATATCATACCTAGAGCTAATCTGCTATTTCAGGCCCATACAATTCACCTTCCTCTTCCTCAAAAACTGCCTGTTGGAATCCTATTATAACAACTTACGATGACCACTGGCGGATTTACATAAGGGCACTTTGGGCACGTGCCCGGGGGACCCCACAACCCAGGGGGCCCCCACAAGTTGAATAACCCATATTTTTTGTCTCCTACATTTTCGAAAAATCAAAGAACGTGGTACATACACATACACATTGAGCATTCAAATAATAAAACTTCTTCGAGAAAATATAATTATTAATAACCGATATATAATTAGATAATAAAAAATTTGATTTTCTTACAAGGGGGCCCCCACAGCCTTCGTGCCCAAGGGCCCGTTAAATATAAATCCGGCGCCGACGATGACGACAGAGTCCAAACAATAACTCAGGTAGGCCCCCGTAGCAAACGTAACTTTCTAACCAATGAGCGGCTACTCTTTAGAAGGCTGTAGTTCAAAAACTATTTGAGATACGCACGTGAAATTTTAGTATGTTATTTATATAGACTATCGAAATATGCAAAAACAAAAACTCGATTTTTTTCAAAGTTTCACATTAGGTGTGCCCCTTAATAGTTAAACAATTGCCCTGCCTGTGACATATCTAGTTCACTCAGAAACTACAAATCGCCAAATTGACGACCGATGCCCTTTTAAAAAATCACGATTCATTTGCATTTCATCGCACTGTTTTTCTTTTTACATCCAGCGAACCAAACGGATGGATGGTCTCACTTTAAAAGAGAACGTTGAAACGCCTGTTCTCGCTCCACCAACAGACTTATAATAATTACTGATTTTTTTCCCCACATTTTGAAGTCTCCTCCGACTTTATAGCTCCGAAAATCTATTAAAATTCCGAAAATACGGCGACGGAATTTTGAGTTGGGCATTTCGGAAATGTCACATCGAGTGACAAGGATCAAATCCTGTATGAACCCTATTTAAATGGGGTGGTTATAAGATTTTTTTTCAATTAGTTCTTGAATCGATTCCTTCGCAATGGTACCTCATTCAATTGATAACAAAAAATATTTTATAAAATATGTGAGAAGACAGATTTTTAAAATAATTAAATAGTATTTCATTTATTGCGAGTACTTGTGGCCAGAATAAATCAGGTTCCCTTAGTTCTTTGGTTAAACACATATAGTGGTTCTAATTTTAATCGAAAATGATAAATACGCCTGAGGAACAAAAAAAGCGGTGCAACTTTATGATTCCATGGGCGTGCATATATCTTTTATAAATTCAAAATTTATTTTTTTTTCATTTAAATCAATATAGGAGATTAAAATTAGCCTGCATATAAAACTCTTAATATTTGTAATATAATTTGCTGTAAATAATGCTCATTTAGCCAGACAATCTCAAAAAATTGTCTGTGTTAATGAACCTAGCTGAAATACACGTCACTGGCGTCTTAGACAAGTAGTTTAAGTTCCTAATTCATAAAGTCGTAAATCATTTTAACGACATCGTTAAAATTTTATGGCACAGTGGACCGAACAAATATTAGCAATGTATTATATGCAAAGTGGTTTATCTACAGTGGTTTCCGTTGCGCCACCAGCGGTTGGCTGGTTGGCCAGCCAGCGCGTTGCCGGCTCTTTAAAATTTTCTTGAGTATAGTAATATACATAAAGTTGTTTTAATTTATAATTATTTTTTCCAGCATTTTTAAAGCTTTATTTTAATGCTAACTAATAAATTTATATCTATGTATTTTTTTTTAATATTTCCAAACTAGCTTTCTAAGAATGTCACAAACTAACAGTTTACTGAAGTATGAAGTATACTTGTATAGTGAGCTTAGCAATTTTAGAAAATAAATCTGACAACCTTGCTTTTTTTCTACCTATTTTCAATTTAGAATGGAAAGATAGTACATGACTTTTAATTCCAAACATATTTCCAACTATGGATCACAGTCTAACTGGCCCCATCCCCATGGAAAAAAATCTAGGACTACCACTGTGCGAAATCGCCTTAGGTCCTCTCATTAGTAAAATAAATTAGGATTATAGAGGGCCTAAATATTTGTTTCCCCCTCCACTGGTCTACCAACGTTTACGATGTGCCTAATCGAAAGTATTTGGATAAAAGGTCATTTTGTTGTTGGCCCATTAGTCACTGGTGACCGTTCGTGTGGTATCTACACATTTTAAAAAGTGGAAAATTATTAGACGGGTAGAAAAATATATATTATTACAGCTAGTGTGGTTTGACATCCAGAAAACCATGGGTCGGAAGCCGAATTTTAAGAGGACCGATAGACGGCTTTTGAGGGTAATGTTATTTCACAACTTTAGTTGATTATTCGCGTATACCTACCTATATGATAGAAACATTTTCTGACCGCATGAAGCTAATGTTTTTAGTTTATTCATTTACTCAAATGTGTGAATAACACTGATAAGTAGGAATTTATCTTTTCAGATTAAACGTTTTATTTTCGAATTTAAAAAGAAACATACATACACCTATTAGATAGTATCCAGATTTTTAATTCCGTATAACTTCCTACGAGTGTTTTTCCTTTGTCTCTTTGCCAATGCCTTTGGCTCTCGTTTAGACCAATTTTTCTAAATCATCACTTGAGGAGCTCTCATTATCATTATGTTTGAAATTGAAATAAAAACTTGTAACCATGTATATATTTTTTTAAATTTTGTTCTTTACTTTTTCATTTAGAAAACATGTTAAATTGTATTTTCAACAAATCGATATATGGTTTAATGCAACTTTGTAAGTACCATCTACCAAACCAAATAACAAAAAGCACTACAAGCGAGGCAGGGTAAGGATAATATGGTTCGTTTTTTGCATTATGTGAAATTTTTTATGATCGATACTAATATAAATTTACCAATCCTGAAGTTGCACAACTTCAGGATTTTGAGATATTTGAGGTTAAATAATCAAAATATGGCTTTTTTAGCTATATTTGAGGTCATGTAGTACGTAAAACTGTACATGACTTTTCTTAGTTTATTTGTACATTTGCATCATCCAGTACCACCTTTTTCCTTCAAAATGAGTTTTTGATTACCCATTTACGGTTTTTTTTCCCAGAGCTATGGCCTTTTAAAGTCGAATGATTTTGAGTATTGATGAGTTGCTGAATGAATATAATTATTTAACATTCTTCTAAGCATCTGATTTTGATGAAATATAGTATGCAATGGGTTTTTGGGTCGCTTACCATGAATTCTGGTGTCAAATGGGGAAAGTCGTTTTATATTTTCATTTTTTTTAAAAGAAGTGCTCGTATCAATTTTAAAGAATTAAAGAAATATGGCGTATGTAAAATGTATGCGAAAATGTTAACGCTGCCAATACGTTGCGAAAATTGCTGGTTCAATACAGTGGTTTATACAGTGCCACACATAAAATCCGCATCAAATGGAAAAATATTTTTTTAATTGATGAAAGTAAATTTTGACTGCCATTAGTTTTTGCTTAAAAACGATGAATGCGAATTACAGCACATAATCAATCACGATACTTTTGGCAACTGTCAAAAAATAATATCTAGTATCATTCTTCGTAATTCTTTCTTTAAGGGAAAAAAATCAAATTTGGTAGTTATCAAAAGTCTCATGATTAGATACTTATGTGCATGCTATTTTCCCTAATTTCTTGATCAAAAACTAATGGCAAAGTCAAAATTCACCACTTACATCAATTAAAAAAAAATTTCCGTGATATGCATTTTTTGTATGACGCTGTAAGGTTTGCTAGTTTTTTTTAAACGTATTTAAAAATTTTAAACTGAGATTTGAAGGAGAGAGGGAGAAAGAGAGCTACATAAATTTTGTAACAGTTTAGTTAGTGTTACTTACAGAAATGCTTAATTATTGAATTAAGCATAAACACACAGGGGTAATTGCTAACCTAAAAAGATTTTTGGCCAAAAAGTCTAACGTAAAGAGCTGAAACCCCAACGCAAAGAAATTCAAAAAATGTTCCCTAGTCTCACTAAATCATTTTGGAAACGGCTTTTGCAACATTTTGCGAAATAATCTTTAATCACCAAATGAATACTAAATATTTTTTCAACATTTAACAATTAGTAAACTTATTCTTTTGTCCATTTTATCCAGGCACTGTTAGCACAACCTTTATCGATTGTGCCAGTTTTATCTTATATCCGCGACAAGTAGAATGCCGTTGTTACCTAGTTTTGATTTCTGAAATAAAAAAAATAAAAAAACATTCCCTAGTCTCTATATAATCTTTAACCGCCAAATGAATACTAAATATTTTTTCCTGTTAACTAAATATTTTTGTGAAAACAAATTAGATTACGATGGTTTAGGTGTACTACACAAAAATGTAAGCACTAAAGTAACCCAAGGGAACAACCACCATTTAACAATCAGTAAACTTATTTTTGTCCATTTTATCTGTATCTATTAAAGATACTGTTAGCATAAAATTTATCAATCGTGCCAATTTATTTTTTTATCCACGTGACAAGTAGAATGATGTTAGTTTTATTTCTAATCAAAAAAAAATTCCAACATTTACTTTTGCAAAATTTTGCGAAATAATCTTTAACCGCCAAATGAATACTAAATATTTTTTCCTGTCAACTTAATATTTTTGTGAAAACAAATTAGAAGATGGGACATATTTATTAGCCATGCACCAGGAGAAAGATTTATAGGAAAAACCCGCAAAAAGTTTGGAAAAAAATTCCAAAAAACCTGGGGCACTCCCCCTGGGTCTAGTAACTTTGGTAAATTTTGAAAAGGAACAAATATAAGGAGAGGTTTTTCCCCGATTTGTTAACAAAATATATTTTTTTTAAGTTATGGCCATTTTAATTTTAATGTTATAGGAACATTTTGTTTCCCAAAATTAAATACCATAACTTTTTGAAAAAAAAAAATATTTTGTAAAAATGAAACCTCTCCTTATATTTTTTCTAATTATGAAAAAAACTCTGCAAATATTCCACAGAGCGTACGAGATCCCAGGGAGTCCAGGTTTTTTGAAAATTTTTCCGCAAACTTTGTTGACGGTTTTTTCACTATAAATCCTTTCTTAAGAGGTATAGTCATCACCTAAAAAGGAAGTGGGCCCTGTCGTTTTCGAGCTAACTGAAATATCACCAACCGCCATGGTTTAGGTACTACACAACAATTTAGGCACTAAAGTAACCCATGGAACAACCACCATTTAACAATTAGTAATCTTATTATTTTGTCCATTTTATCCAGATACTGTTAGCATAAAATGTATCAATCGTGCCAATTTATTCTTATATCCACATGACAAGTAGAATGATGTTAGATTTTGATTTCTGAAATCCAGAAAAAAATCAAAAAAACGTTCCATAGTCTCCCCAAATCAATTTGGAAATGGCTTTTGCAAAATTTTGGAAATTAACCGCCAAATGCATACTATATATTTTTTCTTAAGAATTTTTGTGAAAAAAATTAGTTTACAATGGTTTAGGTACTACACAACAATTTAGGCACTAAAGTAACCCAAGGGAACAACCACCATTTAACAATTAGTAAACTTATTTTTTTGTCCATTTTATCCAGATACTGTTAGCATAAAATGTATCAATCGTGTCAATTTATTCTTATATCCACGTGACAAGTAGAATAATGTTAATTTTGATCTCTGAAATCCAGAAAAAAAATTAAAAAACGTTCCATAGTCTCCCCAAATCATTTTGGAAACGACTTTTGCAAAATTTTGCGAAATAATCTTTAACCGCCAAATGAATACTATATATTTTTTCCTGTCAACTACGAATTTTTGTGAAAACAAATTAGATTACAATGGTTTAGGTACTACACAACAATTTAGGCACTAAATACACCCAAGGGAACAACCACCATTTAACAACTAGTAAACTTCTTCTTTTACCCATTTTATCCAGACACTGTTAACACAAAATTTATCAATTGTGCCAATTCTTATATCCACGTGACAAGTAGAATGCCGTTGTTACGTAATTTTGATCTCTGAAATCCAGGCTGCTCTCTAGAAAACTCTAGGGGGTGCTGAAATCGGTCGTTCACCTCCCACCACAAGCTCTACGGCTTTCCTATTCCTAGTCGTACTACGCCTACCGAACAAACTTATTCGGTTGCCATCGACTGATCGGTGTAGTGTTCGTTTAGACCATTTGGTCGCTCCGACGCTGACGTTTCGTCGAAAGGAAAAAAAAATAACAAAGAAATATCCGGCTATGTCTTGCCTCCGCGTTTTAAAAAAAGTGAAAGAGGGCATCAGAAAGGAAGTGAAACATCTCGCGAAAAAAGTGTCCAATTTTGCTGATAGATTAAAAACCATAAGAAGAAAGCAATGCTCGAAGCGAAGAGAGACTTTTGTGTACACGGTGGTACGTATTCTGGCTTTGTTTGTTTGGTTGCGATCTGTTCGGAGGATTCGGTTAAAGTGACGATGAATTACATATATTGTACGCCATTTTGTGGATTCGAGAATCGAGTATCAGTATGCCCAGTCTGACTGGATCGTGCGCGTACTTGCAGCTGAGCATGGGATGCTAATAATAATAATATCAGACAAATATTTACTATGGCCTGCGTTAGTAAAAATATTCTGCATCTTATCTCTGCTCGTGTTTATTTTTCGGAAACTGAGAGATACACGAGTAGAAGTAGAAGTTATTTACGTTAAATAATGTTAGGATTTTTACATGAATTAATTTTAATGCTAACAAGGTTTGTATCGTGGAAATAACTAATTTGTCAACGTTGTGTTTTAAAGTGTCGTATTTTTTTTGTCGCTGCGGATATTTATCGGAAATATCATGTTTTTGTTGTTTTAATTAAGTTACGTCAGACATTTAAATATTTTTCAAGTTTAGGAAGTAAAATATCCAAATTAAAGTTTGATGTCCCCATTTGTTCTTAAAAAAATAAAAGCAGATAAAAGTGGCATTTTATTTCATCCAAATGTGACAATTTATATAAAAGTGCGCATAATTCGCGTCAATTTGAAATGAATCATGAAAGGATGCCACAAAATCTTAGATTGGATTTTCAAACTTGAATCTACAGTCGATCTTCTGTAACTCGAACAAATTTTATGTCAATAGCGTTTGTTCTAGTAATAAAATATTTTTCCGTAACTTGAAAACTCTGTACCCCGATTTTTTTATAGGCAAATGGTAGTTCGAGTTATAGAACATCGACTGTATTTTCAAACAACCAGGTAAGCCCAAGGTAACAATAACATTGTGTCAAGATTAAAGTTTTAGATTACAGAGATTGTCAAGTTTTTTACCAAATGATTAGATATTGGTTTACGTATATAGCAAAAGTGTGAGAGCAGTTAACGCATTAATTTTTGTGGTAAATATTACAAGATATAATATAATATAAATGAGGAAAAATAGAAGAAATCGAAACATTGGAATATATTTTTGAAAATTGGAACACAAATGTAGGATAAACGTTTTCCCTTAATAATCCAGATCCTTAATTAACAAGGTTAGGTCCGTTATTGGAGTTGTAAACGAAAAACTGAAAAAAAAAAATCCGAAAATTTCGTAGTTTCTTTGATGCCCTAGCGTAATCTTGCGTTGAGGGACCGTGCAAATCTAGGATACTTCTTTCTATTTGACTTCAAATGAAGCCATTAAAATGATCTCCCGCTTTCCAAGATATATTTCCACCAGATCTTATTTCACTTGTATGATTGTCTAAATCATGTTTCATAGGAAACAAAGGTTTCCTTTAAAAAAAAACTAAGGGTATAGCACGAGCTGTATAAGCGTCTGCACGAGTTTGTACCTAATTTTATTCCCATCCAAATGAGGGTGTTATATATACAGGGTGATTCAAAAATATGGGACCAAAAATTAATGGCAGATACCTACTACATCAAAAATAAACCGACACGTATTATTTTATTTCGCTCTAAGGTCGTTCTTAACAGTACTGCAGTCCTCCGAAAGGGGGGGGGGGGGAACGAGTTTGTTTTTTTTCCCCAACAAACCCAAAAAGGGGGTTACCCCAAGGGCAATAATGTTTTACTTTTTATATTATTTTTTTTTCCAAAATTCAATCCGTAGATGATGATGGGAATTTATTTTTAAAAAAGGTATACTAAAACAAAAATCTATTTTCCTATTCACACTAAATAATAATTAATGAGAAGAAATAAAGTGATATTTTCGTTTGTTTTAGATTTAGAGAATGTGCGAGTTATAACTAATTACCTAAGACATAATGAGAGTAAATGTCTTAACTCAAACTATTTAATGAATAGACAAACCAAAACCTCAAGCAAAATAAATAAGGAAACTAACAAAACCTTAATAACAAAGACTAAATCATAATTATTTGTTGTCAAATGAAGTCATTTTCAAAATGACTCCTTTATTTAAAAAAAAATGCATCAATCCTTTTTTTTTATTAAAACGCACACACGGCATAATACTGTACTATCGTTTTTAATGTAGAATTCGAGTAGAAGAATTAATAGAAAGACTAGAAGTTCTTCTTTTAATTCTTCTACCCTGTCCATATATTAACGACCTTATTACCGCAAAAATCGGTTAATTCGTCCACTGTCAGCCACAGAAATTTATTGCGTATGTCTTCTTTGATATTTCCCATGACACGTTGATATGTCTTCTGTAAATATGTTTTACGCAATGTATGGCTACTAGACAATAGAAAATCGGATACATATTTGGCAAAAAAAAACGTCTAAAATGAATATTGTCGACCATGTTCCACGAAAGGCTACATTCGCAAAACACTATTCACAAATTAAACCAAAATTCCTTTTTTCTAACAGTACCAGTAATATGATGGATATTCGAAACTAAATGCCTTCCGCACTCTCGGCGTCTACAAAATATATATCGATGATTGCAAGAAATATATACAATATGTGATGCGTCTATTGTGAAATTCTCGTAATTTTCGTGCCATTATTGCAAAAATCCACACAAAATCAGATAATATGTAAATACACTACACGAACTCTAAAATAAATACGTACACGGTGCAAAATACGTAGGTACATTTACAATTAGTTAGTCACTCACGACACATAAAATTATTTTAAAATCGGCGTCCTACCGTTCGTCGCTCGCATCGAGCTAACATAAAATACTAAATTTCGACAACAGAATTCTCGCTACGCTATATGGATAAATTGTATATAGCTTTTCCCGAACCCGCACCGAGCGAGTCTCAGCGCGTGTTACCAGGCACGATCAGTGGCGTGCGTATGCACGGGCAAAAAATACACGCATACATAATTTACAAGGCGCTTAAAAATACGGTTTGCTTTGTAACACACTCCGTGTGCTACAAATCGTCCCCCAAAACACGAACTGTCGTAACTACCATTTTGTAAATTTTACAGGAGAGCTAAAAAACAAAATTACTTACCATTCGATGGTGGATGACGGAGTATCCATTACTATGCATGCTGTGATTTTTTAACATGAATTCACTAAGACTTGAAATTACCTTAGCCCATTAATAGATATTCGTTTTTTTCTTTTATTTTCCACAAAAATAATTTGAAAAATCAGTTACGTCATTTCGTGTTAAATCACAGCTCTCCCACTGTAAGATACGTCAAATGGCATACTATACAATCATATTTAAATTATTCATTATGCCACACTTTATCAAGACTTATAAGAAGTAGGAAACTAAAAAAAATATGAACACAATGTGTATTACGCAAGAATATAATAAAAATAATACAACAGAAATAGAAATCTAATAAAATATTAGTAAAATAATGGAAAGCAGCTCAGTCTTCGTATGGAGCAAATTTCTATAAAATTGTTGATATTCTGGCAACCGAACTACAGGGGTTTCGCTAGAACACAGAGCAATTAAGTCGTCATACTTCTTTTTTGTTATCATCGCATGACTTTTATTTAAAGGAGATAGTTTTACGTTGTAAAGTGAAGTACCCCGTTTATGCTCTATACCGTATGTTGAGTCCAGGTGGCTGCATTTGAAAAAAAATCTTTTTAGGCGAACTTTAGTTCACCTTCACCTCCATTATTTCGGTCCAGTTAATTTTCTTCCCAGCATCGCTGATACGTATGCCCAAGATTCTCAGTTCCTGTGAAATGTCCTCAGAATGTCAGAGCAGTTAGGCGAAGTGAGAGTTTCAACGGCAATTACTGAACTTTTATACCACTTTTGTTCGTAAAACATTTTAACCTTAGGTACTGCCCACATTTATCCATTTTTAAATGGAATAAGTCTTCTTACTAGTGAGAACAAAAGTAATCTTTTGAGTCGACAACATTTTGTGTTCCGTCCTCCCATTCAACTAACATATCTATTCTTGAATTTTGCATGGTGCAACTGCAATTGTAAACCTATGTATATCAAATTATCAAACGATAAACGTAAGTAATTAAACTACCTTACCTGTTAGTCCTGTCACAGTGTAATATCACAAATTCGGTAGAAGTAAGTAATTGTCAGAAGAAACACAAGTAAACCAACATAAACAACCTAGTATGAAATAGTGAGGTTATGTAGTTGGTTCTGCTGCGCAGTCGTAGTAACAGATACGCCACTTTGTGTTGAGGTGAATATGGTTGTTAAAATGTAACATGAACTGACGTACCCTCCGTCACATCGTGGTATCGTGTTTTTTCCTTTTGTTCGATACGACGAAGAACTGCATGTCCATTACTCAAAAAATATACGACATACAGTGACGACACTTTGTGGCATAAAAAGGTAGCCTCCATAAAGTTTATAGCCGGCGTAACTCAATTTTTCATAATTTGTTAGTTACGACAGTTCGTGTTTTGGGGGACGAAATGACCCTAATCATTTTATATAGTTGACGATAAGAATACTTGCCTAATTCTAGTGTTCTAGTCAAGAAGACTAGTCTTCTTGGTTCTAGTATAAGTAATCGAACAATCCCCACTCACTACTCCCCGATTCAATTTCGTCTTTCTTCCTTTGCAGGAATCCGTTCGATCCCGCGTGGCGATGGATTTCACCGGAGCGGTGGGCAGGATCGTGGAGGACCCCCAGGAGGCCAACGCGATAGCCGTCGCCGAGGGGTACTCGTGGAAGCGGAGGTGGAGACCTTCCTCCAGGGGATCGACCTCGTCGGCGGTGGCGCTAGCGTCCGCTCACGTTCAGACTCTAGAGGCCGGAGTGCACATCACACAGCCGTGGTTCCACAGCGGCATGACGAGAGATCAGGCGACGTCGCTGGTGTCCAGACACGGAACCGTTGACGGGTACGTAGAAAAACCAGTCCGCGACAGTTACAAATTTTGCTGTTGAGTTTTTTTTGTCTTTTTCATTGCTTTGTACCGCTCCGACCGCGCTTCAATTTTAATATTAAAATATCTTTTAAATGTTTCTAATTGAATACCAAAAGATCACCAAATAGCATCTCACTTTTCTTAAAATATACACCTTTCATCACTTTCTTCGCCTATACAATTCTAAAACATAAACTCGACTGATGTACGCGGTGTATAAATTAAGTAATGAGACTGGCAACGTAGCGCCCGATCAAGCAACACTGCGGAGACGGGACTTGGAAGGGCGGTTCTTTGTGACTGTTTTCGTAAACCGGTTTTTTCTAGTGCGTTTTAAAAACGAGTGACATTAATTTTGAGCAACGGTGTACTATCAGGTTTTGCTTCAGAATTGGACACAGCGCAAAGTATACTTTTTGCAAAACTTCAACACGCCTACGGAGACAGTGTTTTTTCAAAAGCCCAGGTTTTTTGGTGGTTTAAGGCTAGTCGAAGATCAAATGCATGCTGATTTGCTTTTTTTGATAGCCAGAGAATTGTCCAAAAAAAGTTTATGCTTCCAGGCCAAATCAACAGGTTTACAGAGAGGTTCAACATCAAGAACAACTGGATGTTGCATCACGACAATGCGCCTTGTCACACAGCCATTTCAGTAAACGAGTTTTTAGCCAGTAAAAACATTCTTGTGGCTCCTCAGCCTCTTTATTCGCCTGACTTGAGTCCTTGTGACTTTTAACTCTTCCCGATATTGAAAAATCACCTCAAGGGACGTTATTTAACCACAGAAAACATCCTCTCCTCTCTTTCCATCTTCTTACATCCTCTCCTCATCTCTCCTTTATTTTTGAAATTACCTTTCGAAAAAACACACAACTGAGAAGTGACGCTTTACCTATATCGGACCATATCAGTCCCGCTGAACGGAAACCCGACACTACTGTAATCTATTGAGTATTATTTGAAATTACACTGTGACACTTTTTCACATAAAAGTCCATCATATTTTAAGTATGTACCAAGTAATAACTTGATTTTGTTAATTTTTGAGATATGTCACTATTCTTCCTGACAAGCGATATGTCCTTCCGTCGATGACATGACGGATTACGAGTCCCACCCTGCGTTGTTGCACATTTTCGGGACCCTACTAACAAAAAATAAAATCCCATCTTAAATACCTGATTCATTTGATGAAAGTTTCTGCTGAAAACTTTCGATGTAGCGAATACAAGTGTTGCAAGTTACTGCATCAACATGCTGGCAATGGCTCTTAACAATAATTATTTTCCACTTCAAAATGACTAAGAATATTCTTCCTTGTATACCAAGTCATTTGGAAGAGAAACATTGAAAACGAGTTCCTTTAGAATCTCAAGCTGATGAGTGGATAATGAACGCATTAAATCTACGGCCGTAAAGCGTCAATGACGATAATACGAAATAAATTGGAAATGTGATGCGGTAACGTGCCAACGGACATTAAATATATTACAAAAACGTGCTCGCCTAGTAACAACAATTCGTGTGGTAGGTCAGGCCTCGGAACGACGTTCCAAGGTCAATTCGATCACCGCAATGCTTTTTTTTGTGGGAGTCGTCGGTGTGATAATTACGCGTATTACCTACCTACAATGTATCCATGTATTTAGTTGTTACTTTGTTGCGTCCGTCGTCGCGGTAGAATGATTTAGACACGATAATGCAGGCCTTTGTAAAATCGTGCAACAGTGTTGCTTGAGCGTTTTTGCCGTCCCTTTTTTTTGCTTTGTTAAGTATTAGTCCAGTAGGCAGGGAGCTAAAATCATCAAAAACTGTTCCTGAAACATATAGGGCTAGTTGTAACGGTTCCCTATGTATTTTTTTTGCGTAGAACACAATGCGCGGGATCCTTAGATCTGAAACCGTCCGCTAATTCTTTAAATCAACAATTTGTGAAAAAAAAACGGATTTTTTTTTCACATTTCCGCTTATATCTCCGTTCCTTGGCATATTTTATATAGATGCAATTAAGAAGTTGTAGCCTATTGAATTTACAAAATTTTAAGCCCAACTAGAGTTGCCACGTCCATGAAAATGACCCGGAGACTCCGGGTTTCCACGAAGTATCTCCGGGCTCCGGGTTTCTTACGTTATTCTCCGGGTCAGCTTTGAAATTGAAATTTGTATGTATCTAGTCTTCTAATCTTCTTCTTCTTCTAATATATAAAAAATCTCGTGTCACGGTGTTTGTGGTCGCACTCCGCCGAAACGGCTCGACCGATTTTTATGAAATTTGTGTATTTGGTAGGTATGAGAATAGGTCGTAAATAGTTTTTTTTATACCGCTAGGTGATTAGGGTGTCCCTATCCAGAAATGATTTTTTAAATTTTTTTGACAAAATTTTTTTTGTATTTTTTTTATTTGGCATCAAAAAATACCTATAACCCCAAATTTTCACACTCCTACCCCCACCCTCCCATTTTATGATCGCGATTTTAGACAAATAATTTATATGGCAGAACGTTTGCCGGGTCAGCTAGTAAATGTATATAATTGTGAATCATATATAATAGTTCCATATACATATGTGTCGTTTAAAATATCGATTATTTGTTTGAATTCTGGCGCGTTTCTGTCTCTAGAGGGCAGTATTGGTACATCTGTAGTGCAATCTAGAGATGTTAATTTAATGTTAAATTAATTAATTAAAATCTATTTAATTTATAAATAGTATTTATTACGTCACGAAGATCGTATTTAACACAACTCAACCAATTGTGTTCAATTGTGTTTCTTCAAAAACACAATTCGGCAGAAAAATCGCCTTCTTCAAATATTGCTCGCTGCTTAACCCCCCTCCCGCCGCGGACACCAATCTCCGGGTCAGCGGTCTCTGAGGTGGTAACTCTAAGCCCAACCCGAAGTCTCCAAGTGCTATTGTTAATTTGCAAATGACTGCTGAGGTTGAAAAAGTGCTTTTTTCACCATTTTTTTACTTCGAAAGTAGGGCGACTATGCTCATGAAATTTGTTGGAGGAACTGCTGTTTGTAGTACGAAGTTACAAAAAAAAATTCAGCCCGATCCGTTAATAACTTTTCGAGTATTTAACGATCGCATTTTTTTTGCAAGCCTTAATTAACAATGACGCCGTTTCTTTGTTTATTGTACGATATTGACCGGGTGGGCTAGAAAAATCATAAGAGATTTTTGAAAAATATTAATTTGGTCGTTTTATAAGGTTTTCTACGCGACTACCTTTTTTTGGCACTTTTTTTTTATAATTTCTTGAAAGTACGCTTCAAGACGCGTATTTTAAACAAAAAATGGGCGTCAATTAGTCACAATTACGAGAATTTCGAAGCGGCAACGCTAAAACAATATATGTATACGTCGCGTCAAAAAAGGTAGTCGCGTAGAAAACTTTATAAAACTGGCACAAATTAATATTGTTCAGTCTCAAAAAGTCTCGCAAACTTGAAGAGATTTATGATTTTTCTAGCCCAACCCGGTCGATATCGTACAATAAACAAAGAAATGACGTCATTGTTAATTAAGGCTTGCAAAAAAAATGCGATCGTTAATTACTCGAAAAGTTATTAACGGATCGAGCTGATTTTTTTTTGTAACTTCATACTACAAACAGCACTCCCTCCAAGAAATTTCGTGATCATAGTCGTCCTACTTACTTAAGTAAAAAAATGGTGAAAAAAAGCACTTTTTCAACCTCAGCAGTCATTTGCAAGTTAACAATAGCACTTGAAGACTTCGGCTTGGGCTTAAAATTTTGGAAATTCAATAGGCTTACAACTTTTTTAAATGCAAATGCTATATAAAATATGACAGGGAACGGAGATATGAGCGGAAATGTGAAAAACAGACGTTTTTTTCACAAATTGTTAAATCAAAAACTTTGCGGGCGGTTTCAGCTCTACGGACCCCGCGCATTGTATTCTACGCAAAAAAAATACATAGGGAACCGTCAAAACTAGCCCTATATGTTTCAAGTTTCAAAAAATAAAAAATATCTGTCTACTGGACTATACATGCTTTCTTAACCGGTTCACTGATATTGTATCATATATGATCAAAAAAACGTGCCAATTCTGGTATTGTATCATATGCCAGGTGTGTAAATCAAGTAATGTGACTGGTTTTTATTTTTTTTTATTCGAATAGAATTACAATTCAGTATTATCTCCTTCAAAATAACTTCCTTGGGAAGCCACACAGCGCTGGAGACGGTTCTTCCATTCTTCATAGCAGTGCTGGAACTCATATACCTACTGGAATAGCCTTCAGCTCGTCGGTTACAGCCGTTTGAATGTTTTCTATGGTCCCAAAGTAAATAACAGCAACATATGGTAATTCGTCTGAACGCCAAACTCCGATAATTGGAGTGCAGCAACGCTCGGTCGGGTTGCGTGTTGGATGGGTGACCATATCTGAGCAATCTGAGCCATCTGCTGAACCTCTGTCAGTGGGTTCAGCAGTCCCGCCTAATAGACTTGGCAACTCTATTAGGACATGGGTGTTACTGTGTGAGTGTAAATCGCCCCCGTAAAAATCAGGCACAAAAAAAAGTGCCGTCCCTTGAGGGGATTTTTCAATCTCGGGAAGAGAAAAAAGCCACAAGGACTCAAGTCAGGCGAATAAGGAGGTTGAAGAGGCACAGAAAAGTTTTTACTGGCTAAAAACTCGTTTACTGAAATGACTGTGTGACATGGCGCATTGACATGATGCAACATCCAGTTGTTCTTGATGTTTGGATTCAAAATTAACTCTTCCGCGGTTATTCTTGTCGTCAACCGACGATCTGAACGCACAAGATCCCATATTCTATCGACATTTTCATCAGTCCTTGAAGATGAAGGCCTTCCGCTGCGTGGTTCGTCTTCAATCGACTCTTTTCCTTCTGACAATGTCTTAAACTTGGGCTTTTGAAAAAACACTGTCTCCGTAGGCGTGTTGAAGTTTTGCAAAAGTATCCGATGCGCTAAGCAAGTCTGAAGCAAAACCCGATAACACACCGTTGCTCAAAATTAATGTCACTCATTTTTAAAACGCACTAGAAAAAACCGGTTTACGAAAACAATCACAAAGAACAAACAAATGACTCTAACAAGTTCAAACTTGTACTGAAGGTGCATTACACGTTAACCTACCGCTCTTCCAAGTCCCATCTCCGTAGTTTTGCTAGATCGGGCGCTACGTTTCCAGTCTCATTACTTAATTTACACACCTTGTATGATCAAATAGAATTACTTTCTTAATTTTCTAGGGATTTAAACCAAACATGGTACATAATAGTTTTTCAGGGCACTGAATCCATATATGGCATCAGAATTATAAATTTCAATATGACGGACTAAATATGGCGTCGTTAACCTCCTAGCGCGGAGCAAACTTTTTTATTTGTTTTGAATCTGGGCCGAAAATTGTTTTGATAAAGGTTTTTTCGAGGTTGCTGATTCCAGTTTTTGGAGTTGCTGAACCTGGAATCAGATTTTTAAATTTCAAGATGGCCGAGCCAAAATGGCGGTCGAAAATTTAAATGTTTTTCTGGGATCAAATTGTGGAAATTAAAAAAATTTGCATAACACTTTTTTAGATTAACGCGTTCTGCGTTCTAACATATTCGAGTTAGAGAGTTGCGGTTTTTAATTTTCGGTAGCCTATAGGCTTGGTTTTAATGCCCCGAAGTCGCTAAGCTGTGACTTAAACGGTTCGCTGTCCACACCCCAAAAAGCAACCCCATATCGAAGTTTGAATTCGCAAGATTTGACAATTTCAGAGAGCTACAGGATGGACTAAGAAGGGCGCTGTTGGGTAAAAACTATATCCCGACACACATTAAGCCATCCCCAATAAGTTCTGTGTATTTGGTCGCTGTACCATTTCTTCAACCCATTTCCAGACCCCCTAAGCCATCCCTTGGCATTTACGCTGGGTTTTGCGTGGTTTGACCTGTGTTGGGCGAATCCATTGATCCTAATGCTGCAAAATAAATTGGTGTGGGGTGCCACAACTCATTTTTACCCAGCAGCTTCCTTCTTTATCCATCCTATGAAATTGCTATCAAAATTTTGGGAATTCAAATTTCGACATGGGGTTGGTTTTTGGGGTGTGGACGGCGAACTGTTTAAGTCACAACGTAGCGCATTCGGGGAATTAAACCCAATCCTATAGGCTACCGAAAATTAAAAACCACAAGTGTCTAACTCGAATAGAGCGCAAATAGCGCTAATCTAAAAAGTGTTACGCGAATTTTGATTGATTCAAATTTGGACCATTTATAGAAATATATGTTTACTCTACACAGTCTAAATCATATTTCTTAGGACACAGGACACCGTTTTTCTTTAAACGGCGTGACGTGACGGGCGTGACGGCTGGTACACGAGTTTATAGTTTTATTCCTATCTAGTTTTTAGTTCTCTTGTTTTAGTTCTCTCAAAAGTTTCCCCTTTAAAATTGCGTAGTTTTGTATTTGTATTATTCTCTAATAACATTTTTTTTTATTTCCAGAGTATTTTTGGTGAGGGAGAGCCGATCAAACCCGGGATCTTTCGTGTTAACCTACAAGTGTGGCGGTAAAGTTATCCACGCACAAATCAACCCCATACTGGACCCGCTACGAGAGCGCCCCGTCTTCTCTCTGGACAGCGGCGTAACGAAGTTCTATGATATTTTACAACTTGTCGAGTTCTATCAACTGAACGCAGGTTGCTTGCCAACAAGACTTACACATTACGTAGTACAAAACCCAAATACTGTCGTGTCCATGGCGATAGCCGCCCAGAGGGAGCAAGAACAACAACCTAGTGGTAGTACTCGTAGCGGTACTTCCGGAGGAACCAGTAACTGAGATAAAAACTGTGCTTTCCCATTGACATTTATGAAATTGACAGTGTTTTTACTTTAGTGATTTTTTTCTATTTTTATTTATTGGTATATACGAAAATTAAGCCAAAATATATAACAAAATTGGGGTTACAGCGACTAGTTATAATTTGTGTTATTAAAAAAAAAAAACGCGTTAACAGATGATGGGAACAAGTTTATTATCAAATTCTATTAAATCGAATGTTAGTTGAGTATTACTTATAAAAAAAAAAGAAAAAACAAAAAAAAGTTGAATAATCATTAGTATTAAAATTTTAGGTATAATTAAAAAAAAATGTAAAGTTTGCTGTGACCCCGAATGATTAGATTTAGGAATTTTGTAACTTTTTATTAAAAATTGGGCATTCTAGATAAGAAAAAAGGATAATATATTTTAGTTATTGCCTCTACTTCCAAAGATGATATTGATAAAATTAACCTTACGGAGATATTTTATAAGTTCAGTATTAAATCTTTAATAATACAGGGTTTAATAGTTAGTAGTCACAATTTTCAATTGAATATTTCTTAAATAGATGAAGGCTGTGGCTCTGTTGGGTGTGGAAATATACACACAGTACTGAAAATATTAGTTTTTGTACCAAATTAAGTCAGCAAAAAAAATGAAATCTCATAAAACCATCATTTGGAAGATGTTTTGTATACAAAAGTAATTTCATACAATTACGTTTAACGTGTGATTTTTGTGTAAACTATCCTAAATTAGAAGTAAAACCGCCCGATAGTACTGAATAGTCTGACAATTGACGACACTTTTTGCAATTGGTTATTAATTGGCAGAAGGTGTTTTTCTCCTAATCTAGGATACCTACAGTTTGTATGTTTTCATTTTTCGTCGACAATAGTATTTGTACGTATAAGGATCTAAATGAAACACATTTTCTAAATAGAAAGCAATATGAATGTAACGGATCATTAAGTTTAGGATAATCCATATAGATGTGATATTTATGCTCGTATTCTTAGTTTAAATGTTTTTTTTTCTTTTATCCAGAATAATCCAGTATTTTTATAAACTGCTTTTTTTACATCCGTAATAGTAACTATAATAGTAACTTAACACTTTTATTTATACTTGCGTTATTACATTCGCCATTTCATTTTTTCCATAAGTTTCTGAAGATTGTATGTCATAGCCACATTTCTGTTTTCCTATAAAATACGCTATAGCAGATTGTTTATTAATATATACCTACACATTATAGATAGACATACATATAACCTACATATTACATAGAAAATATCGGTGTATTTAGACAGTACATTCAGACCCCGGCTTTTGATTTATATGACTTGCATAAACAGTAGTAAACATAACGTCATTGCCCATTTTTTCTATGAAATCACATTTTGTATTGTAGTTTATTAGTTGACGAATTATATTTATATTTCAAGAAGTGTATTGTTTTATTTCCCCTCTGCTCCACTGACAGTGCTATAACAGGTTGCAAGTGGATTCAACAACTACAGGGTGTCTACTTTTTCAATTGAATTATATTGGTAACTTCTAAACCTAAATAGGTAAAAGGTAGGTTAAATTAGAGAAAAGTTGCGCATTTTGTGTCTCATAAAAATGTATTTTTCAGACATCCAAAATTTTCAATAAATTTTGGATGTCCGAAAAATTTTAGATTCAAATAAATTTAAGATTGTATAGCCCTTTTGTTTATATTACATTTTTATATATATTTACGAGGTGTGTAAATTAAGTAATGAGACTGATTTTTTTCAAATTTGTTTATTCAAATAGAATTACAATTTGGTATTGTCTCCTTCAAAATAACTTCCTTGGGAAGCCACACAGCGCTGGAGACGGTTCTTCCATTCCTCATAGCAATGCTGGAACTCATATACTGGAATAACCTTCAGCTGGTCAGTTACAGCCGTTTGAATGTTTTCTATGGTCCCAAAATGACGGCCCTTGAGGTGATTTTTCAATCTCGGGAAGAGAAAAAAGTCAGAAGGACTCAAAGCAGGCGAATAAGGAGGCCGAGGAGCCACATGAATGTTTTTACTGGCTAAAAACTCGTTTACTAAAATGACTGTGTGACAAGGCGCATTGTCATGATGCAACATCCAGTTGTTCTCGATGTTTGGTCTCACACGCATGACTCTTTTTCTATGTTTTTCAAGAACCTCTCTGTAAAAGTGTTCATTTACTGTTTAGCCTGGAGGCACAAACTCTTTGTGGACAATTCCCTGGCCATCAAAAAAGCAAATCAACATGCATTTGATCTTCGACTTGCTCATTCTTGCTTTTTTGGGTCTTGAAGAGCTTGAAGTGTGCCATTCCATGCTTTGGCGCTCGGTTTCCGGGTCGTACTCAAACACCCAATTCTCATCACCAGTAACGACACGTTCCATAAAATGCAAATCATTTTCAATCAATTCCAAAAAGTCAAGACACCTTTCTCTCCTTTGTTTCTGCGAAAAGCTTTTTGAAACATTTTTTTCGCTGATTTTTATAATCCCCAATTCGTTAGTCAAAATCTGATGAACAGTGGTGTGATTCAAATTTAACTTCCCTGATAATTCTTGTCTCAACCGACGATCTGAACGCATAAGATCCCGTATTCTATCTATATTTTCATCGGTTCTTAAAGATGAAGGCCTTTCGCAGCGTGGTTCATCTTCAATCGACTCTCTTCCTTCTGCGAATGCAAAGATGTTATCTGTTGCGCTGTGTCCAAGTCTGAAGCAAAACCTGATAGCACACTGTTGCTCAAAATTTAAAATGTCACTCGTTTTTAAAACGCAGTAAAAAAAACGGTTTACGAACAGTCACAAAGAACAAACAAATGACTGTAACAAGTTCAAACTTGTACTGAAGGTGCATTTTACGTGTTAACCTACCGCCCTTCCAAGTCCCGTCGCCGCAGTGTTGTTACATCGGGCGCTACGTTGCCAGTCTCATTACTTAATTTACACACTTCGTATATCACTTTATTTCGGTGTAAAAGAGACTCCAATAAATTGATTTCTATAAAAAAATATTAAACGACAGTGACCGAAGTCGCGAAGTCCAGTTCCGAAATCAAACGTGAAAATGCCCGGAATTTTTCCAAAATATCATATTACAAATAGACTCCCATGTATACAACAAAGGCGAGTTTATCTTGTCATAACAATTCCAACGATATGTGATACCTAATAGGTCTATCAAAAACATAGATGATTTAAAAAGATCTGAAAAAGCAATTTTGCTACAAAACTTTTAATTTATTCTAGACAAAGTGTATAAAAAATAAATAAAAATTTTTGGGTACCTAGATACAATAAAAAAAGACTACACGCATGGTGGTTTTGAATTGTGTAACAATGTGTGACACAAACATTATGTAAATATCAAACAGTCTAAATTAACTAAAAAAATAATACATGTATTATGAGGTGTCTAAGTTTATTCTTTATATGATCTATCATGGCAAAATAGGAAAAAACCGTGGCATTCAAGCAAAGAAGAGTGTAAACAACCTCACATTGACATTATATTTTATAAAACAATTCTCTTGACCAAATACTCACTAAGAACACCGTTAGCGATGATAGAGAAGTTCATTTACAGGGTTGACCTCTACTCAACTGCACTTTGACAAACAAAATGCCTAAATCAAGTAATAATTACATATTACAATAGATATTGTGAGAATATTAACATTATTAAGTAAAAAGTCTTTAACGCACAATATATTCATGTAGTACTGGATAAAATCAATAAAAGAAAATAGTAAATATTTGTTTGAAATAATCTCTCAAGCCACGACATCACCTTGGTTGACAAAATGGTTGAACAAAAACGATTTAAAAATCTAGAAATACCAAATTTATTAGGAATGAAAAAAATGCACTTAAATATTCAGGGTATCAACAGTGGATGATGTTGATACCCTGACAGTAGACAAGATGACTAATAAACTCTTTCTGAACATGATCATTAATTTCTGGATGTATAGTATATGTACTAGTTATGGTTTTTTAATAAATGCTTGCTTTTAAATCATTCAAACCTGAAAAACAGTGTATTTTACTTTTACAAACCCGAAAATAGTCTAGAGGTGTCAGACCTGACAACTAAATTGTCAATCGGTTACCCCATCTCATAACAAACTACATCTAAATTAGTGTTGCGAAAATTCGAATTAAATAATTCGACTAATTCGATAGTTAATTAAAAGCAACTAATTCGATTATCTATTTCGATATATCGAGATAAAAATTAAAGGATTATTATTTAGTACTAGTACTCCGACGGGAAACGGAATTACGAATTATTGAACTGGTATACGACGATACCTATTACGATGGAGGTCGAGTGTAGCAAAAGGGTCAAGTAAAAACGGAAATACTCGGGGGAATGCGGTTGCCGTTGGCTGTAGTGACCTTTTTTTTTTGGCTTGTTTCTTTTATCTGCAGCCATCGCCTCTCGCTATTATTTAAATTTATAATTGTACTAAATATTTCGAATTATTAATTCGATTTTTAAATATGAATTATTACTAATTATTCGATAGTGAAAATAATTCGATTATTCCCAACACTAATCTAAATAAACTTGGACAGGGCGAGAGATCAATTCTGATGGTTTCCTTTCATAGCACAATATAATTATAAACTGGGACCTCCAATTCATATTTCCTACTTCCATCCCCAGAAAAAAACATTGGAAATAATAAATGTAATATTTCAGCTTTGAGGATTTCTGTAGCAAAAATAATATCCTATTCCAAACGCTAACCCCCGACATCCGTTTCCTTTTTTCAGTGAATCTGTGTGAGAACGGAATGGCTATTATCATTATTTGCCATTGTCCCGTGGAAACGATTTAAAAAAAATATTTCGATAACGCATTTGCCGCACCCAGGAAATTATTGAGGAAACCAAGCCTAGCCTTCTTGGAGGAAACCTAGAAACTCAGAAATTTATCAAATCTAGGGCAAACACAGTTGCATCACCGAGATCACGAAGTTGCATCGAATCCACCCCTCCCCCCCCAAAAAAATTTCCCAAAAAAATTTGGCCCCCCTTATATTTCTAAGAACGCATGTACAAAACACAAATTCACAATTAAGTGAGACTGCATTATATGCGTAAATACGTTCCTCCATTACTCCTTGATTAAAGGATAATTACAACGTAAACGCAGAATAAAACATTTGCTGGGATTACCCGACCAACGCGTTTGACATATGAAAACGGACACACAAAAGTATTCGGCCAGTTAATTATGCAAAAATGTAGTAGGTAATGCAAGTAGAGATAGTAGGGTTCTTAGCCATAGTATTAGTGTGTGAAAGGTTACATATTAACTGGTATAGACTGCGTGCCTCTATTAAACAGTGTACCCTTGTCATGCAAATGAAATGCCAAAAGTACGCGAAATCACCGTACCAGAGAGACAGCATCTTATCTTCTTAGCAAAAAAAGATATTGCACAGCGTAAAATTAGCAGACACAGGCATACCACGAATTACTGTACAGAGTATAATAAAAAAACAAAAGGAAATCGATAAAACGGTAGTAAATACAGCACGATCACGGCAAATTCTCTAACAAATAAAAGAAAATCCAAGTACTAATGCCAGAGAACAATACAGAACAATATGTGCTGAGACTCAGGAGAGTACTGGAAAGAATATTAGTACTGAGACAGTGCGTCGAACCTTAAGAAAAAAGCGCTACTATGGCCGAGTTGCCCGAAGGAAACCCTGGATTAGTAAGGTCAACAGACAAGAAAGGCTCACTTTTGCTGACCAGTATGTGAATGAGCCTGAAACTTTCTGGGATCAGGTTATCTTTAGCGACGAATGTAAATTTGAGATATTTGATTCGTCCAGACGACAAATTGTATGGAGAAAACCTGGTACATCGTTAAATAAGGAAAACTTAAAACCTACCGTAAAACACGGCGGTGGATAGCTCATGGTGTGGGGCTTTATGGCGGCTGCGGAAGTGGGCAACCTTCATTTTATTGAAGGAATATTGAACCAATATTGTTATATTAATATATTGAAGCATCATTTACAGGCCAGCGCCGAAAAATTGGGATTGGGCGATCATTACATCTTTCAACAAGATAATGACACCAAGCACTGTGCACGTAACACGTGGGAATGGCTGCTATACCATGTACCGATAATTGAAAACACCTCCGCAGTCGCCCAGTACTAACCCTATCGAGCACTTATGGTCACATCTAAAAGGATATCTGCATAATAAACGAATTACCAATAAAGAAGAGTTAAACAATTATCTCTCAACAGAATGGAGTAATGTGACCCCGGATGTGACCCGTAAACTGGTGCATTCAATGCCAAATAGGCTGAAAGCTATTCTGAATTCTAAAGGATACCCGACAAGATATTAGATGTGCCGTTTTAAATTGTTTGTACCTTTCCTATTTTATTTTTCTTTTGGTGGCCGAATACTTTTGTGTCATATAAATTGGACATTATCGTGTTTTGTCGGCAGTTTTTAAATTGTGCCTGTTTTTATTAATTTTTTTATGTGGTATAATAAAGCATAATGTTCATATGTATATCATTGCGTTAATTTCTCTTGTTTGCCAGTCAGTGATAACTATTTCTTGTATGTCAATTTATTAGCTATATCTAGGGTGGCCGAATACTTTTGTATCTGTATGTACTAGTGGTTGCATATAATTCTGAAAAATACGTGAGTTTACGCGATGTTACAAAATTTTGTAACTTGTAACAATGCGCACAATGAATTCAAAACTACGGCTTTCTTTCCGTTACAAGATCATCAAGTAAGCATGAGTCCCAGTTTATTGTCATTCTTTCGGATTTACCGTTAGCGTGTGGTTATGGAAAGACTCCGATGATTGAAGCAGCCAACTTTGTTGGACACTTCTAGTCCCATTTACGCACAATATAGGGCGATAGGTGCCTCTCTTAGATAACACTACAGTAATGGTGGGTTCATGCAGAAATTTTTAGTAATAAGAATAAGAATAGTAATAAGCATAAAAGTTAAACCTTCGTTTTATAATGACCCAGTTATAAACATAATTTTTAGTAATAACTTTAAAATAAGGATTTGCTGCATGAACTGGGTCATTATAAAAGAAGGTTTAACACGCTTATTACTATTCTTATTCTTATTACTAAAAATTTCTCATGAACCCACCATAAGAGTTTAAAATTAATGCTCTACTGTACACTATTAATTAAATGTGTTCGAAATCCAGTGTCGCGGAATGTATATTAAAATAAGAACTACTTAAATTATAATGGAAATCTATTTATTTTTAAATAAAATTTAGTCCATTTTAGCCACCGTTTAAGAAACATTTAGGTTTAGCTTGTGGGTATTTATCATGACTAAATGAGTTGGGACAAAGTGTACCTACTACTTTCTTAAAAGGTGTTGCCACTCCCCTACGACGTTGACGTAATGGACTCACTCCCAGTAAAAGTGCACAGACGTTTCCTTTGACTGACATTTTATCACCTTAATTTTGTTACTAGTTATTACCATGCGTACATCAGACATTAGACTGTTGTGAAGGACAAATTCTACACTTTTAAGTACACGATTTTAACTGCCCTCTTCACGCGAACATAATTATTGTTTCATTTCAAATTTTACAAAATATTCATCATTTGGAAACAGCAATTCAATTTCTAAAAATTGAATTTTTTGTCCCGCAGTGTTCTTACTATAGAAAATCGGCGATAATAAATCGGGGGCAATAAATTACGCATGTATTTTATATCACGAACACTGCGGGACAAAAAAATCATTTTTAGTTGATTGATTTGCTGTTTCCAAAAGGAGAACATATTTTGCAAATTTTGGAATGAAAAACTAATTATTTTCGCATGAAGAAGGCAGTTAAAATCGTATCTGTTTATTAGAGTTATATAAAAAAAAAACATGTTTAAATACTAATTTTGATTTTTTTCGATTATTATGATTGCGAAGTACCATTAGCTGCCGAGACTTCTGCCAACTTTCATTAAAATCCAATAAATTTATTGGAATTATTGCGATTTTCCGAAAAAAGAGCTGATATTAATTATTGCTAATAAAATATTGTTTTTTTTTATTGTTTGGGTGACACTTTTGTTTGGGGGAAAACATCACGAAAAAATAGAGCCACTTTACAAATTTCGAATTTTAAAATTACTTTTTCGTCTCTTCTTTACGGGACAGTAAGTGAACTTTTACTTTTGGGAGTAGGGGAGACCCCCCCCCTGCCACTTTTAATTTTAATGTAAATGCATCTCACGATACCCATTTAACAATATTATACTGGTAAATCTTATGCAAACAAATTGTTAATCATATTGACAGCTTAAAAGTAGCAAGGGAGTTATACCTGTATGGTATGAAACATATTTACTTACATAACGTATGATCTTAGTCTAATTCTTTTGTCTACAGGGTCTTGTGTGTATAGAGGTGCACAGAAAAATAACTTTCATTTTAACAACAAATTTATACTACTCGACCATTGTAGCTTAACCTCTGGGATTTGGATGCATAGTTGCAAATGATGGACAGAGTGGGGGCTGAATTAAAGCGGTGCCTTCGGATTATACCCTCTCGATCTCCATTACACAATGACTGTTTCACTCTGCCTTCTGCATGTCTTGGAGGTCAAGCTGGAATGGTCGAGTACTATTTCACTTTTATGGATGCTTATATAGACATCCAAAAAAAAAACGTCATCAAAGTTGGCCCAGAAAAGAAGACGTATTTCTATTCTTAATCGAATTTATAACCTTATCTACTTGTCAAGATTGTCACATCATATGACATCCATTGTTTATTTTACAAATTGTCACAGTCACTTGTCAAAAGTTTGACTACCAAAACTTAGATTGACCGCTATTTCCATCTCTCGCTCATAGCCAGAGTTGATGACGTTTTTTTGATGTCTCTATATAAATGGTATTTGCATATAATGAGCCATTCACCATTTAATCCGACTATGAACGAGTGATGAAAACAGCAGTTATGTTTGAAGCCTTGACAATTCAATAAGGTCATATAGTTAAGAATAGAAATAATTTTTTTTGCCCGGCCAACTTTGATGATATAAGTTGTCAGAAAAACAATTGAAAGAAAAATGTTGTGGCTGTTAAGATTTTTTTTAATGCAGCACCCTGTATTTTTTTATATGCTAAATACTGCATATTTATATATGCACAAGGTACAAGATATATGTTGTATTTTCTTCCACATACTTTTTAAATATTGTGCATCGAATATATTAAATATAATACTTGGCAATATTACATAAGCTGTAAGATAATTACTATTTGTTGTTAAAAACTCAAAAACTCAATTTGTTGTTGAAAATTCCTATCATCAGTTCCTTTGTTTCTTCTGCGACTGAAACAGTCATTATGAACTATTAATTTGTTTAATATATTTTTGTAAGGACTGATAATGATCAAATTGGTTATCGTTACCTAACAAATAATATATTTGTCAATTTTACGAAGTATTTATTTCATCAGAAAAAAAAATAGTTCCATAAAAAAATAAAGCTACTTTATTAAACAGTTGTTACATATTTGTTTTAATTGTATTTCCGATTTCCGAATTTTCCCAATTTTTGTTGTAACTAAAAATAATGGAGAAATCAGGCTGGTAATTCTGACAAATCCAACTTGTACTTTGCAAAGCATGTTTAGTAATAAAATCATTTTCATTGATATTTAGGGTATGGTGTAAAAAAACATTTTTAGGATGGGACTTACCTTTAACTTACATGGAACACTGGAACACGGTAAGTTTTCACAGCAAACGCCATGCATAAAACAGGATACACAATTGGATTTAAAGGACAAAATTATAGGTGCCTATGTATGAAACAATATAAACGTTTTAGTATTCATTTTAATAACACAAACATTTTACCACGCAAAAAATTGCTGCAAACCACTTTGCAATATAACATTTTCAATTCGGTACAATAGAGCATGACAAAATCTCTTTAATCATTTCCTCACAACTCTACTATATCTCTGCGCATTTCTAGTCATAAAACAAAGGCCTAAAAAAAGTAAACACTCTCCTTCTATAAAATTTATTAAAATAGTTATCGTTATAAGCTAACATGCGAAAAAATCCTCATTTTTGTCATTGCATACAATTAATAAATAAATTACTGCTACATTAATTAAAAAATAAGATTTCTTATATGTAATATCTAGAGATAATAATTACATTAATCATTTGCGTATCTTACAATAAAATGTCATATAAAATAAACAACACAATAACGTTAATTAACTTATCTTATTTACAGTTTAATAAAAATTTTGAACAATTTTAGTATCACTTTATAATATTTACACAAAAATATACTCCAATTACTCTTAAGGCAGTTACTACATTGATTTTGACTGGACGTTTAACTTTTCGAATTTTATCACAGGACCATAACAAATGGTAGACTCTTCATCTTCGTCCCTCTATGTCATACTGACGATGTACACATAAAACAGTCACCTTACAAGATCTACAAAATTTGGTATTTAGCATTTGACATTTTCCATTTGAAGTTCTAGCGGTTTATTACTGTCTTCCTCAATTCGTAAAGCGTTTTAGACATTTAAGAGATATTAAAATCTATTTTGATATGTAAAATGGAATGGTACCTAAACACTAGTAACCTTATCACATGTGTATTGTCGCTGCTGTGTACCGGGCCTCACCCCTCCTCCACCTCCACTGACTTGGCCGGTACTGAAAAAAAATATGAGGTTATAAAAGTGCCACCCAAGGCCATCTTCAGACTGAACCAACAACTTAGAAAGTAATAGACTTTTTCAAATATACTAGTGGAAAAAAATTAAGGGATAAAAAAAAATCCAAATTTTTAGGTGATTTTCAACATGGCGTAACTTGGAGCAAAACGGTCGCACAGAAAATTTAAAAAAAGGAAACTGTAGCTCCAAGTATCTAGTTTGTGGATCTGAACTTCGAAATTTTTTAGCGTCAGCGTTCCTAAGAAAACCACCGACAAAAAAAATTTCGGAATTTTTTTGGTTCTTTTTTTGTGGTCCACGAACTTGAAAAAAAATTTTTTGACAACCACCATATGGACCAGATAACTTGTTTATTCAGCTTCAATTCCTTTTTTTAAAGACTTTGATACGATCATTTCTCGCCGAGATATCGGTCTTTGAATGGAAAAGGATCATTTTGTGTTTAAATATTATTAACAATATTTCAGCAACCAATGATCGATCGCACAAAAAGTTAAAGGTCGGTTTCAAGAACTTGAGTAAATTCTCTACAAGAAATAGCGATTGGTTCTTTGAAAATATTTTTTTTCCATTCTTTACATGAATTTGAAAAAGCAACAAAAATAGGCTTTTGGTGGTTTTTCGGAAAATCAAGCGCTGAATCAAAAATATCAAGGAAACCACTGACGTTAAGTGTGCCTTTTTGCAGCTTTGTGCAGTTCAATATACCCACAAAAACCCTACAGAGATTCAATTCAATCCAGCCAGCCGTTTTTTTGTTTTACTCGATTGAATTTTTGAAAAAAAAGGATCACGTTTTTTTGCTCCAAAAAGCTCATAATCTTTGGCAAGAGGAGAAAAAAAGTATTTTTCAGTTTTCATTACTTTTTTAACACAAACAACGTTTAAATTATTGAAAAAAAAAATTTTTTTTTGAAAAAAAAAATTCAAAAAACAGGAAAATTGGTAGTAAAAGTAATGGGAGGAAAAATTAGTAGAAAAAAGGCACACAGAAGTTTTAAAATTTTTAAAATACACATGAAAAAATTTAAGATTTTCTCACAAACACCATTTGGCCACAATTAGTGCAGTGCAGTTTTTGTACATAAATATCAATTATTACAAATGTTATGAATATCTACGGCGGAACGTCTAATGCTCCTACCTCCGCGCAGCAATTATTGCCGCCTCCCCTTAACCAAAGAAGTTCAAAATCAGCCTCAAATGATGCCCAAATTGATGATTTGACCCGGAATCGCTGATTAGAGGTAAAGTGCATATATAATACGTTAATGCCTATAAAACTGTACCCAAAACTTTTTCCTCTAAACTGTATTTTTCAAAGCGGTGTCCCTTATATCTCGAGAACCGATCGATAGATTTTTATGAAATTTGGTACAGTGGCGTAAAAAACCGTTACCTCTTGACTGACGATCTCACTTTTTTTGAAAAAAATAAAAATTGCTTAAACAAATTACGATCAAAGGGGATAAATTTAGGTACATAAATTTCGCGTCTTGCCAATCGATATTTTAGAGCACAATTCTCATAATTTGCGATTGTCAATCAATTGTACATGTTAGTAACTTAAAAAAAATGCGCGTGGTCTCTGATTTCAAACGACTGGTTTTGGCAGGAGAAAGGACACCGCTGAGCCTTTACCAAAAAAACCTGCTTCGGTTTAGACGGATGTAGCTCCATCTATATTTAGTGTTTTTTCAATTACTTCGGTGTAAAATGAAGGCAATAAAATTACCTTTAATTGAAAAAAAAAAAGTGTTATTATCTTTTGCCGTTCCCGAGAAAATGCGTTTTAAAAGTTCGACCTTAATTTTGAACCTCTAGGTGGATGTAGCCCCTTAATGTGGGTGGTTTCAAGTGCTATTGAATTTGGTAGCGATCGGACTAATAGCGTGGTATTTCGAAGTTATTAACTTATAAAATGGGGCCATTGGGTTATTGGGGGTTTAGCCTGCAGTTTTCCCTGGTAGAAATCCTCCATTTTTCGACCATTTATGAAGCGATTTTTCGACCATTTTTTAGCCATCTATGGCTAAAATACCCGTTTTGAATGACTGCACAACTTTGGTTTGAGGTTATATGGTTAATTAGGGTCTTTGGGGCTTATTGATTGTGAGGGCTATGGGATTATAGGTATGAAGTAATTGAAGTATTGGGTTATGAGGTTTGATTGGGTTCTAGATTATTTTCTGTCGTTTTTTGCCATTTTCCACAGCTTATTGAGGATAAAAAAAAATTGTGACGTGATGGCAAAACGGGCTTCGGATTCGGATTCAGCGACCCCAAAAACATAGAATCCACCAAGTTTGGTCAGAGGTACATTTCACTTATTTTTTTTGTGGTGTGATAATTAACCGTAGAAACATTCAAATTTAGGGCTGCTGCTACACGCTAAAACATTATATAGGACTGTAGTTTCAATTATCATGTTTATTTTATATTTGAATTACCTTTTAAGGGTAGCAATGGACCATTATTGTCTCGTTGTTTTTCAAAATAGCACATCAAAAATGCTAGTAACAAGATAAAAGTTTGAGGCTCAAAAAAGACACAATCTACTATTACAGCCAATGTAAGGTTCAGATAATTTCAGCAATCAAAACAATCACAACAAATGTTAAGTAATATAACACGGCAACTTCGGACCTGCTGCCAAATGCATAACAACGAATATCAAGCGCGAAATTTAAACCTGAATAAATCACTCCATTATAGTTTTTATTTCAATATAACTGAGTGGTGCTATCATTGCACACATTTAATAGTGTCATCGGTGATGTGCAACGGTTTTTATTTTGTACAAAGTAGTATGATATAATTTGAATCATTGATTATTCTTTTCAACCCCAGTAGGTACTTCCAACCAGGAGTGGTGAGACAAATCGCCCTCTTTTTATAACAATAACCTACAAACTCAATTTAATTATTGCTCCACTTACCATTTTCCATATTAAGCAGATTGTGCATGTAGAAAAGAAAATTAAAAAATTGCTCAGCATACAGTGCAATTCATAAACTTACCCGGATTAATATCTGTCCACTTGTTGTGTGTGGGTTTCGATACGCGTAAAATACCCAGACCGCTAATCCGGAAACCATGGCAACTAGAAACATTATTGCGACTATCCCGGAGATTCCAACATCATCTTGCTGTTTTTTCATACTCCGGTTCGCGTAAACTTGTGACGCCTTTGAAGAATCTAAACGGTTATCAATGTAGTTAGTGTCAAAAGAGACATTGTTAGATCGATCGAGTTGTGCGCACATCGTTTCATTTGAAAGTCCCTTTTTATCACAGTCTTGTGCAGTCCAGTCTTGTCGATGGCGATCAAATCCACTAGAGCATATATTCAGCGTTGGGCACCATATACACTAAAATTATATAGGTATATTAGGGTGGTCCAAAAAAAAAATGTATTCTTCCGGCCCTACGCTTAAATCATAGTATTTGATTATTTATTACTAATTCCAGAAGATTAGCTCGTTTAATTAAGTTTTAGAGGTCGCTCATTGGTGTTTTATTTTCCCATTCAAATTACATGGGAAATGCGTCATTATTCGTTAGTGGTGCCGTTTCGCAAACAATTAAAGAAATTTATGGCAGCTCATATTATTTTTTGGTAGTCGGGGATCGTATAAAACATTTTCAGTGTCAGTAATGTAGGTCTCTTTGTATTCTATTGGAATAATTATTATCCTAATGGCAGGTGTACTGCTAGTATAATGGAAGGTGTACTGAAGCGCGGCCGACGAGTCTTTTTTCGTTGGCCGCGACTGAAGCTCTTAATGTTCAAATTTTATTGTTTTGGAAAAAATTTGAATAAACATCTACGGAAAAACTTTGTAGTTACTTATTTGATTCAAATTTTTTTTCCAAAACAATAAAATTTGAACGTTAAGAGCTTCAGTACACTGTCGTCCCGAGATTTGCGCTACTGGTGCGTTCAACGCTGCCATTAGGATAAAAAAATTCCAATAGAATATAAAGAAACCTACATTATCGACACTGAAAATGTTTTATACGATCCCCGACTACCAAAAAATAATATGAGCTGCCATAAATTTCTTTAATTGTTCGCGAAACGGCACCACGAACGAATAATGACGCATTTCCGATGTAATTTGAATGGGAAAATAAAACACCAATGAGCGACCTCTAAAACTTAATTAAATGAGCTAATCTTCTGGAATTAGTAATAACTAATCAAATACTATGATTTAAGCCTAGGGCCGGAAGAACAAATTTTTTTTGGACCACCCTAACGTATATACAAGACGTAATTAACCGGTTACTACAATAGACTATCAAAGTCATTATGTCGCTTCTATCCGTATATTACAAAATGGGTTCCAAATCTTAAATTACTTACTTTAGACATTTTTTATGCATATACTTTAAATGTAATTTTTTGTGGTCCGTTAACAGTGATTTTTGATTTTCTTTTTTTTAGTGGCGATTCCATTTAAGAATACCCTGACCCAAAACATAATGATTTAAGACATGTTTATATAGTGATGGTTACTTCGTTTAGCTGCTAGCGGGCGTTTGATTATCGCAAGAAAT
Source organism: Aromia moschata (assembly GCA_029963805.1). Lineage (NCBI taxonomy): Eukaryota > Metazoa > Arthropoda > Insecta > Coleoptera > Cerambycidae > Aromia > Aromia moschata. Next base: position 496,363 of record JAPWTK010000037.1, read on the forward strand.
TTTCATGGCAGGAAATAAATTTTAAATGTTTAAATGATAGCTACATTAGGAGACGGTAAATGTTTACTAGCTCTCCGAACACATCATCATTTGCTAAAAAAATCGACACTCTGTATATTGCTTATGTTAAAACCCTTCGAGACACAAATTGTGACACTAAAAAATACAAGGTTAGCTAAACTGACTTACCAGCTTAACTAACTTAATTAACCAGACTTACTGGCTTAATTAATTCGTAAGCTAAACATACAACCAATCAATATAAGGATCCCACCCACAATTTCAATTAGCAGCTATCTTCACCTTAATATTAAATGGTCCCTGTTTTTATGAGTAGCATTTTACAAGTTCCAGCAAGCTTCAATGACATATTTCTTAACAATAATACATATAAACGGCTTGTCAAAATAAGCGCAACTCTTTTTAGATTAGAACCATTTGCGTTCTATTTGAGTCAGAGGCTTGGAGTTTTTAATTTTCGGTAGATTATAGGGTTGGTTTGAATGCCCGGAAGGCGCTACGTTGTGACTTAATGGGTTCGCCGTCCACACCCCAAAAAGCAACCCCATGTCAAAATTTGAATTCGCAAGATGTTGACGCCAATTTCAGAAACACACAAGATGGATTAAGAAGGACGCTGTCGGGAAAAAACTGTAGCCTGGAAGGGTGCTTGAGTTGTCAAAGGGTGAAAGTGAGTTGTGACATCCCACACCAATTTATTAGGCAGCATTAGGATCAATTGATTCACATTGAGGAGGTCTTAATGTGTGCCGGGGTGGAGTTTTTACCCGACAGCATTCTTCTTAGTCGATCCTGTAGGTCTCTGAAATTGCCGTCAGTCTTGCAAATTCAAATTTCGCCATGGGGTTTGCTTTTTGAGGTGTGGACGGCGAACCGTTTATGTCACAGCATAACGACTTCGGGGCATTGAAACTAACCCTATAGGCTACCGAAAATTAAAAACCGCAAGTCTCTAACTCGAATAGAATGCAAATGGCGCTAATATAAAAAGTGGTTCCCTAATTTTGACGAGCAGTCTATTTCAAGCCAATGCTTTTCTTATGGTATTACAAAAAGAGTGTAACAAGCACTTAAAAACGGAAGTGACATAATGCTTTGGTGGTCTATTAACTCCATTTTCCCCAATTAGTTACCTATATAGTTTACCAAATTAGAGAAAGAAGTACCTTTTTTTCTAAATATATAACTTGAAATTTTTCCTACCAATAAATCTAGGAAAAAAATCAACTCCACAAGAAACGGGAGACAATTACCTTAGCAGAAACTACTGTTCTGGTCAGACAAGTAGTACAATCGTGACTATCAAGGCAAGTCGGCAGAGCCGTTAAATATACGGCACTCCAGTTTCTTACATTATGCCCAGAGACATCAAGGCGATCATATTCAAAAATGGTCTTTCTTCGTACAACTAAAATATTGTTATTATTATAAATCAATTCTGGTGGGAAAAAATAATTGTAAACAATATTAAAACAAAAATTAATTTCCATCTTAGCAATATTCCTCTGTTTTTCAAACAATGATTTTTGATGAGTTGTTTATACTCACAGAGTTACTCATTATTTACACGTTATCGTTCATCACCCATAACTAATTAATCAATCACATAATTTGATTGAGTAACACCCAGATTTTAAAATTTCAATAAAAACGAGGCTTAACTGAGTATTATTATTGAGTATTCTGAAGGTTTGCAATGAATTACAGTGTATTCTGTTGGTCAACGGTTTTTTCCCTTTATTTTCCTTCATCTAGAGTTCAGTTAAGAGACCACAAATACATTTTGGTAGGTACGAAAAATAAAGAGATATGATTATCATACAGATTTCTATTATTATTCCTTGTTGGTAGATGGGAAATGATTGTGCAATGATATGAATAGGTGATTAACACTTCCTTTATGGACACATTAGTTTTTTACTCCGAACGCCTATGTAGAATATTTAAAATTCTAACTATAGGACAAAAGCATTTACCATAAATTTGTGCTGTTATGTTTCAAAATATACATACATACTTTACATACCGAATTTATGGCTTCAGTAAAATACATGACTCATATAAATTGTTTATAAAAGGAATATATACATACTGTATTTTTATTCATTTGTATGGAGATCATCTTTTTTATATATACCTATTTTAAGCACACTACATTAATTTCATTTATTTTTTTAAGTGTATTATATAAACTGGAAATGAACCAGTTTATTTTTGGTTGTGGATCTAGAACCCACAAACTATTATCATTAAAAAAACATGACCTATAGAGATGCACAGCGTGTCCTTTTTATATTTTGCTACAGGGTCAACCACAACAGATACAACAACAAAAATTTAAATACAAAAGTTTTATAATATTTTTACGTATTATCTTTTATCAGAAAAAACAAGTGGACAACCACAACTTGAAAAAACATGTTTTTTTTTTAATGGAATACCCTATATATTTTTCGATATATTATCTATTCTCCTCTTTTCAAATATATAGGGTTTGTCTATGTTCGGCCCAGCCCATTTTGAAATATTTAATGTTATATTATATACAGTTTGGGAGGAATTGAAATATAATGTTTTTTTTCTGATGATGATGACACCACTTTTGATGATGATGATGATGATGATGATGATGAGACCACTCACTAGGGTCCGGAATCTGTGCCACAACGCAGGGTGGACACTATACAACTCTATTTTTACATAAACTGTATTTTTTAAGCGCCTTGTAAATTATATAAGCGTGTATGTCTTGTCCGTGCATACGTACGCCACTGACCGTGCCTAGTAACGCGCACGGGGACTCTAGTACGCCAGTCCAGTGCAAGTAGACAGGATACTTGAATGCAGTTTAACCCTGCGTTGTGGCACACTTTCACAAATGGTCAGAAATTTGTAACTGATAAAACGATAAATAGTTGAAATGTTGTACCGAATGTTTTATTGAAAATGTGGCAGTTAGCTTTTCACTTTTAAGAGTTTTAGGTTTAGAGTTTACAGATTATTTACAGGGTATATGAAATTAGCTAATTAAACACTGATTTCTAAATGTAAAAGTTATCGAAAATCGATTCACAATTAACATAAGATTACAATTATTACATAATTAAACGTTTTCCTATTGTAAAATTGGATCTTTTCCGATGAAGATTTCTGATTTAAAAAAAAGACAATGGAAGTGCCTTCCATTGCATTTTTTTTGCCTTTCTTACACTGCACTGCGCTCACTGAAATGTTCAATAAACTTCATAATTGAGGAAATTTATCTTACAAGTTATTTTCGTTTGTTTTTTTTTTGTTTTTGATCCAGTAAAAAAATCTAATCTTCTGCAATGAGGAAATCATAACTGTTGGATGACGATGTTATGTTATTCACATGAATTTTTATTAAATTTGTTTTTCAGCTTTTAATACGCACTATAAGTCACAAATCTCAACTTCGAATTTCAAATATGAACATGAGTCAATACATTTTCATTCAGATTATATCAATGTCATTGTTTCGTGTGCATGTTGTTGTGTGCATCTGCTGAATACGAATTTGTTTACCACCATAAACCTATTCTGGTGGATTGCAATTAGTTTAAAATTAAATTGAAAAAAATTAGAAGAACCAATAAAACATCAAATTGTTTGAGATTTGACTGTAAAAACGCTAAAACACTAACGCACTGACCATTGACAATAATTTTCTAATCCTGTTAAAACAAACGTAATACATCAGTAAAAAAAATATATGTACACAAAGACACAATATGAACAATTTTCTTTCCTGATTTTATACTTACAGAACAGGGTACGGTCCAAAATATAAGCGTCTGATAAACCTACTTTAACAGGGTGATTATAATCTTGGATGTCCTTCACCGACTTTGGCAAGCTCTGGTACACGAAAACTATGTCGCCGTTCTTATTGAGGGTAGCCTGAAAAGTGAACTCTCCCTCCTCCGGCTTTTCCTGGAGAGTCACCTTCTGCCATTCGACAGTGAACGCTGTGCCGTTGTCGACGTATTTAATGAAGCTGTTATTCGACAGGCTGGTGTCGAAATTCGCCATTAGGGGCGCTATGTACTGGGTGGCCGCCAGCCACGAATGCACGTAATCTCCGGTGTACAGGAAGCCACCAGTGGCTATCGTCACATTTTTTATCAGATGTCCATAAAACGGAAAGTCGAACGACAGCTTAACGGTCTAAAAGAAATGAAGCGATGAGTGTGCCGATGTATAGATTTTAATTTCTGTGGTGCTTACTGCAGCCCTACGGTGCGAATTTGACAAGAGCTCGTTTACTTTGACGTCCGTTCGATTGTCCATGTCGATCCAGTAATGGCGACCAATGTCGGGGTCCGTGAAAAAGGAGATATTGTAGTACTTGTGGTCGTCCTAGAAAAAACGATAATACAGCAAAAATTGGCTAATGAAACAGACATGATTGATAAACGAACAAAAGAAAATAATGGAGTTTTAATCGTCGCCTGGTGACGTTGATTGGTGTAGGGTGCAAAAAGTGTTTAGGTATTAATTGGAAAAGTTCTAGTGCAAAAACAAAAAAAAAAACATCAAAGGGCATAAAAACACACTGATTGACAATTGAGGAGCCTGCTGCAACAACGATGCAGTTCCATTTTCAACGCGTGATGAGGTTATCTGCTTATAATTTCAATAAAAATATTAGGCGTTATTTAATGCAAAATTCCACACATCTCAGCGCATGGAGTATACATACTGATATACATATGCTGATCTGCGTCGAACTTGTGTTAAATAACGTCTAATATTTTTTTTATCGAAATTATAAGCAGCTAACCTCGTCACGCGTTGAAAATGGAGCTAAAAAGTCAAAAAAAAACCTTTTTTTCGCACCTTTTTGCAATTTTTTCGCAATGATCCTACAATCGGATTTTGTCCAAAACATTTTCATTCGATCCGTACGATTTTTCTCCTAATTATCACGTTGAGAAAGTGCCGCAACTAATTATTTAAAAAAATAATCTACGCCGCCTGGACTATTAACCGGTCGTTTCTTTCGGCCTCCGTTTTCTGATGTTCAAATGTTTTTATAGAGTATTATAAAAATGGAATGCAATAAATTATCTACAACTATTATCTGATGACCTTTTTTTCTAATTTCAATAATAAACTCCCAATAACATATTTCTAATCGAGATTACAATGATTACGAATTGGGATAATCGTATTAAAAACGCACATAAAATTATTTTAATGTCAAAATTTCGAAAGAATGAATATCATACCGTATTCTAAGTGATATGGAAACTTTTGTTACTCTTAAAAGAAATCGATACCCTTGCAGTTCTCCGGATAGTTCTTCAATGTTCTGAGGACGCGTTTTATACTTTATTTTTAATTGTGCCCCACAGAAAAAATTCTAAAGGGATCGGAAAACCTAGGCGGCCATTCGATTGATTAATGGGCTATTACGACCTATCCATTTATGCTCAAAATGTAAATTTGACCATTGCCTTACACGATTGGAGTTATGAAGAGGACTGCCATCTAACTGGAAATAAAGTTTTCTTAAATTAGGTAGTAGTATATCGTCCAAAGCGTTCTTTAATTCTTGCTGAAGGAATTGTAGAAACTTTTCATCATCATCACCCTTCTTTTTGGATGGAAATCTACCATCCAAAAAGAAGGGTCCAATGAAAAAATCGTTTAGAATACCGCACAACATGTTTACTCTTTGTGAATACTGGCTTCTACAGTTAATAATCCATTCTGGATTATTTTCAAACCAATGCCGAATGTTTTGTGATGAAATTATCATATTGGTAGCAAAGTTGCTTCATAATTAAATATAATCTGTTTTAAAAATTTCGATCATTGAGACTCGCCCTATGTCCGTTGACAAAACTCCACTCTTTCATTATCCCTTGGCTATCGAGTGTGTACAATTTTTAGTTTGTAGGGTTTTATTTTATTATTTCTTGAACATCGTGTCACAGATTCCTTGGGTAGTTTATTAATTTTGAAAACAGTACTGTTCTTTCAGGATGCGTATATTATTAAATTCTGTAGCTGCTTCTCTCGTCCAACGAACCTATGAAATTTGATATGTACCCATTTTAAAGAACGCCAAATTGAGTGGCGCCCCTAACACTTTTGACTCCGAAAAAATGCTATAGTAGGCCTTGGTCAGGTGAATTTGAAAACGATTTTGCAATATAACCAGAGTTTTTTTTATTCTCTTTTTATCTTTTGAGCCTTGGTTCATTGAAATCGGTGAAAAAAAAGTTACGGGAGGTGTTTCCATCCTTAATGGCCTACACTGTATACATCAAATTAAACATCCCCAAAGAACATTTTCAAAATATAAAATTTAACATCACACAACTTCTACTTAACTAAATTTGGGTATTTTGTAAGCGAATAACGAATTTTTCACCAATGGGCAATTTGTCAGATTTATATACTGGCAATTAAAAAGTATTGTAGCAATTAAATGATAAGATAATGAATCTTAATATTCAAAATTTACTGAAAAATAAAATAGAATTAAATTAGATTATACGTATGTATGTATGTGGAAATTATTTGCTTATTATGATTCTAACAGAAAGTTAAATAGCAAAAAAAAAATATTCGAGTTTCAGAAATCAAAATTGAAAGTTGCCGTAATATTCGTTGTTATTTCACGAAGAGTACAAGATAAGAAGAATACAGAGAGTATTAACCTATGTTGTATATTAAACATAGTTTACATTTAAAGACTTATCAAAATTAATAAACACACGCGAACATGCCGATAATTTGAATAAACAAATAAGTTTAAAACAGTGACAATTACAAGTACAATTTAAAATGTATGCATGTACACATCGGCGTAGCTAGGAGGAGGGGCAGGGGGGCCTGGCCCCCCCTGATGTACCTCTGGCCCCCCCTGAAAGATTCTAAGATTCCAATAAAAGCATTCTAATAAAAAAACTGCGTATAAAAAAAAACGTAGTATCTGAAATTACTTATATTTTTCATAGAATAATCTTATTTTATATAAGTATGTAGAAGAGCGTGCAATCCAGGGCCGTAGCCAGGTGGGGGCATATCAGGGAGGCGCCCTGGCAGGCCGAAATTTCGCCCTGACAGAAGATTTCTAAAAATAGAGACGACAATCTAATAAATATTTACTGTTTTTTGTAAAACTATATAGAATTATTAAAACATTCCATTGCTCCATTCCATTTATTTATTTTTCGAAAAAATATAAAACAAAAAAAGAAAATTTTTGCCTGAGGCGCCAGTGTCATCATTTTCTATAAACACAATCACCTTAACTTTCTCGGTGAGCCCCCGGCCAAGGTTTATATTATTTTTATGGCTGGATCAAAGTTCAAAAATTATTCTTGGGAGTCTATATTTTTGCATGATCTTTTCATTGAAATTCTGAAATGCCAGGAAAACGCGTGACTTTGAAATTTTGAAAAATTTTCGCCTGCGGTGCTATTTTGGCGCCTGCCGGCGCACCTTTATTTTTTCCGGGTGCACCCTTGTCCCGGTCCCAAATATTTAAGACATTAAGATAATTTTTGAATCATTAAAATCGGATAAACGTAGTAAAAGTTACAAATTAATGAATTTGAGCATATGTGGTTACACGGCGAAAATTCACGCCCCTATATCTTGACAACCTGCAACACTTGGAGTGCCATATTTTCGGGATTTGAAGACATTCACCTTCCCAACAAAAATGTGAAGTTTGGTTGAAATCGGAAGCCAACATTTTTTAGGCGGGTACACTTGACAAATTTTGCCCCATATACCAAATACGTACGCACTAAAAATTCGCCCTGTATAAATATGGTTTTATATATAAGTTAGTAGCATGAATTTTTATTATTAGTACTTCTAAGAGCTATAAACATAAACTGCTATAAAACCGCTGATGACGCTGACGAAATACAGATTTATTTATGTAATTCCACTGCTCTCTCTCTCTCTCTCTCTCTCAATTAAATCTGCCACACTAGAGGCACTCATCTGCAGAGTAATATAAACAAATTTATTGTGACTAAATAACAGTAGGGACGGGTCTGGAAGCGTTTAAAATTGAGGCAAATTTTTAACATCACCTTGAACATTTTATGCCAAGACCATTTTATCCGTTAAAGTACTGTCGAGTATACATATGTACATATGTACTTGATAACATTGAAACGCACTGATTATTTAGTCCGCTAAAATAAGTACATAATACACCTATTATGTATGTATATGTATGTATATACATACATACGAGGTGTGTAAATTAAGTAATGAGACTGATTTTTTTAATTTTTTTTTTATTCGAAAAAATAACTTCCTTGGGAAACACAGCGCTGGAAACGGTTCTTCTATTCCTCATAGCATTGTGCTGGAACTCATATACTGAAATAGTCCTCAGCTGGTCGGTTATAGCCGTTTGATGATCCCAAAATAACGTCCCTTGAAGTGATTTTTCAATCTCGGGAAGAGAAAAAAATCACAAGGACTCAAGTCAGGCGAATAAGGAGGCTGAGGAGCCACAGGAATGTTTTTACTGGATAAAAACTCGTTTACTGAAATGGCGCAGATTTTTCTCATCCCCAATTCGCTAGTCAAAATGTGATGAACAGTGGGTGTGATTCAAATTTAACTCTTCCCTGATCATTCTTGTCAACCGATGATCTGAACGCACAAAACCCGTATTATATTGACATTTTCATCGGTTCTTGAAGATGAAGGCCTTCCGCTGCGTGGTTCATCTTCAATCGACTCTCTTCCTTCTGAGAATGGCTTAAACCACCGAAAAGCCGGGACTCTTGAAAAAACCGTCTCCGTAAGCGAGTTGAAATTTTACAAAAGTATCCGTTGCACTGTGTTCAAGTCTGAAGCAAAACATGATCCTAGTACACCGTTGCTCAAAATTAATGTCATCAATTTTTAAAACGCACTAGAAAAAAACGGTCTACGAAAATAGTCACCAAAAAAAAAAACAACAAACAAATGACTCTAACAAGTTCAAATTTGTACTGAAGGTGCATTACATGTTATCCTACCGCCCTTCCAAGTCCCGTCTCCGCAGTGTTGCTAGATCGGGCGCTATGTTGCCAGTCTCATTACTTAATTTACACACCTCGTAAGTACGTAATATACATTTTGTTGTTGCTAAAATTCAACTCTGGAGAGTAAAAATAACCTTTAAGGGGGCTTTCCCGCTTTTCGGTTTCAAAAAAAATCGTTTTTTTGTTTTTTTACTGAAATCGATGCGTTATACATTCAAATTTATTATCCTGAAATTTTAAAGTGATCCGCGTTAGATTTCGAGTTACAGCCGGATTAGTGACGGCGGTTACGGCGCTTGAAAAGAGTCGCGCACGGAAAATGGAGGTGGACAGTGTGAAGGAAGTGTTTCAACGATCATAAGAAAAGCATAATGTAAAATATGCTCAGTATATTGGCGACGGGGACAGCAAGGCGATAAGGTAATGACTTCAAGGCGATTTTGGATTTGGACCCGTACAACCACGATCCGAAAGTAATGAAAAAGGAATGCGTCGGTCACGTGGACAAACGCATGGGAACCAGGCTCCGTAATGCGAAGAAAACAAACAAGGGACTCGGGGGAAGAGATCCAACTAACCATCAAAGTAATAGGCGAATTGACAACTTATTATGGTCTGTTACTTATTACTCGCATTCGGCGAAATGCGGATTCAGTGGAAAAAATGCGTGGCGCTATCTGACATGAAGCCAAAATGAGGTCTACAAGGCAGAGGAGGGTGTTCTGTACGGGCCGGGAATTGATGACGACATGTAAGTTAAAAAATTTCATAGTTAAATGAAAAAAAAAAGACGTAAAAAAACTTTAGACGCGTTTTTCTCAAAACAACGTTTTTGAAACTGGAATGAGATTTTTCTCGAGCACTAATTAACCGATTTTTATGATTTTGCTTTTAAAATGTTGACAAATGATGCCATTAGTGATCAACATAGGATTTTTTTGATATTGCAAAAATTCGATTTTTAATAACAATTTAAAGGTAGAAATTTAAGATGAAACTCTTAATACTTTTTTGTTCACAGTTGCACCAAATTGTAAAAAATTTGAATTTCAAAAAACCCCTACGATAAACACTAACAACAATCCTATATTTTATAAAAATGTTTCATTTTTTGATTTCAGATGAATAGCGTCGTAGAAAATTCTCATGTACATGAGGCATGTCCGCCTGAAGTAGCTACACTGGAACAAGGATCAACGGCCGCCATTTTGGTTAAAAAAGTAAATGAATAAATAAATGTTACCTTCATACCTCTATATTTTAATTAAAAAAAATTGTCTCAATCCGTTTTATACTTTCTTAAAAAAAAATCCCAAAAGAATCTTTTTTTTTCAGGGAAAAAGCGGGAAAGCCCCCTTAAATAGTCGGATATATTTCGATTTTATAACATGCACCAAACCACATAAAACCAGTTCATTCAAAGATATTCAAAATCTATATATTTTTATTCCGTATATTTTTACATATCTGAATAGAAATTGCTGACTGATTCAAATATATACGGGTTCGTTTACTAACATAAGTACCTACAGTTTATCATGGCCGGTAAACAAAAAACTGTGTTATTTGTGGTTTCTATTCTATGCATTCTTGAAAACAAAAAGTACAAATCTGAAATACGAATGTGCAATCCATTTTAATCTCCTCTATTCATTCCCCCTTTCGGTGTCTCTCTGGTTACCATAATTCATCAGCTTAAAAAAATATTACTTCAAAACATTAATACTTTTGCTGACGACCCTTTATAATTGAATTGATAACTATCAATTCAATTGTATCACCCCATTAAACTTAATGGGGGTCATACATATATAGAATACCACTGTTAAAAACACTAACAGAGAACTATATTATAAACTAATAATTAAATCCCTTAAAATGCATACAGAACACTATATTATATCCCTAACAGAAAACTATATTAAAAAATAATAATTAGATCCCTTAAAAAGCCGTAACATAAGACCTAAATAATACCTGAGTGCTGAAACACTCCTTTATTCATTTTCCATTGGATTTTTTTCAGTTTTCAAATAGTTAAGTTCCAGGTCCTTCGAACGATAACTTAAAAGTCTTAAAATTTAAGACTCTCAACGATAAAATTCGACACACCAAAAATGTTGAAAATCTTAAATTTTAACCAAACCAAAATCGGGAGTATAAAGAAGTTTTATGAGTTCTTCTTGTTTATGAGGCTGAGTAATAGCATAAAAAGCAAAGTAGTTTTTATTACTTATTAAAATACGCTTTGTAGTACATTATTTTTTTCATACTATAGATAAAAAAAATGAAGGAAATATACACTTAAAAACGCAATCTAAAATCAAAACTTGTTTTATCTTACGTCTATAAAATCACATGTGGATTAGATAAATACTTTAAAAACATCGACGTGGATTTTTTAAACGCACCAAAAAGTGAATTACAAAATTTTTTAGGCAACACTTATAAAATAAATAATAGCGAGATGTCGTACAACTTGAAAAAAGTTGTAAGATTATGAACAAAAGTATATTGGACGAACAAAAAAGATCAGTTTTAACTAGATCCAAATAACATATACCTAACTCACTTAAAATAAGGTAGAATAAAAAAGTTTAAGAGTAGAAATTGCAATAGTAGCTGGATGATAGACAATGCAAGACAATATATAGATTTAACGTTAATTTGAATAATCTTCTAATGATCATGCTAATATGCAGGATGAAATGAATGCGTTCAAAAATAGGTAAGTACTAATACACTTACCTTTTTTGGCTTTCGTAATATTGTGATGTGCAAGGGTCTGGTTAAACTGCTTCTCTCCACTCTCTGTATCTATATCGCTAGGCAACGATGGCAACACATCGGAATCATCGTCTTCGGTATTATTAACTTTCATGGGCACCGAATTATTACGGAGAATCAAAGACGGCAAAGGTGTCACTAAGGAAGTTATATTTTTTCTTTGGCCAGTTCCATTAACACCGAGATTCTTCTTCTCATCCTTTAGTGTCACTTTTTCAAGAAGCTTTGGAGACTGCTGTAAATAAAAAATATATAATGCTTATTTTAGGCAAACACTAGTTTCTTGTACTGAAAAAAACCTTAAAACCCAACTTCTCTACTTGAAACATCAATAGAGTTTCTCGAAGAGTAGTTTCTGGCCCTTCTACTGTCCCCATATTTCAAAAATTTCAGATTACCCAGTTTCACTTTCCAAAGTAGTGGTTTCAGCTTATTCTAGATTCAGCCTATTCAACTTATAATAGAAAAATTATAGAAATAATGGAAAACTATAAGTCAACGACTTTGACCACGTATTTCATTTAAATTTTTTTATAATCCAAAATGGCGGATTCAAGATGGCGATCGAAAAACATAAATTCACGATGTATGAGCTATTGAGTACATATTTTCATCAATATTATCAGATTTTCCACTCCTTTCCGGAAACCATCACTTATTGGGATTGATTGAAACTGCCTATCACATAACGATACTACAAATGTCACCAAAACAAGAAATATTCATCACGTGATCAAGTCAAGTGATAATACATTTTAGTATTTCGAATTTATTTTGACATATTATATGGACATCTCTCAATACGGCAACAGAATGAAAACAGCGATCATCGCAAGTAAATAGCTCGTATATGTTGTTTATCAACTGGTATCTTGCATGCACCAGTTTGAATCCATCCAACTGAATCAGTCATATTCAGTTCCAAAAATCTGATACCAAATTTGTCATTAGCAACCCCCAAATCGTGATCAATGATGCCAAAAACAAATGGATAGAGATTTTATTCCACAACTGATTGAATTAAAAACTTTTCGTCGTCATATTGGGTACACCATCTTGAATTTTTTTAAATAAAATTTTCGTTTCATAATCATAAATCTCAAAAACCCATGTGTACAGTTTTTAGTCAGATTTCAAGCAACTTTGAGATTTTTTGTCTTGACCTAAAAATATAAATCAGTAGAAAAATATTTTCATATGTGGCTTGTGGCATAAATGGCTATCACCTCTACCCATTTCGAAGTTACATATGTGGTGTATAATGCATACATAATTTCGAGGATGCGACAGCAGGAAGTGGTTTCGCAAACATCTAATCGTACCGCAGCGAGATAACACCGGTAAACACTCCTGTTTACCGGTTAGTTGTCTAAAATAGAAACCAGACATGTTGAGCATTTTAAAATGTAAACCTGTAAAATTTACTGATTATGAATAAGTACAATTACTAAATATAAACAAATTCTGTATGGATGTTAACTTCGTGTGTCAACATCAGCTGCTTACGATTTGACACGAACTGAGGAAAAATTTAACTGAGGTGAGTTACCTAACCTCACCTCAGTTGCTGACTCTTGTGATGTCAAATAGAACGGCAAATATATAAATTGTCCTCAGTTATGTCAGTTTATAAGAGATTAAAATTAATATAAGTAAGTTGGTAATTATACATTCTGTACAAGATACCTATGTTATTTTACGTTTTATTTATATTTTCTGTAATTAAGGACCTGTTGGAAAACGAAGACTCTAGCCGCAGTGATAGTGAGTGCTCCGATAGCGTCACAGTCATCCAGCACATCTTCAGATGGTTCAGAAGATATGTTTATTTATACCGAAAAGCGAGAGTTAATCCGAATTACAAATTTAATAGAAATATTGAGTAAATATGACGATGCTCAATTTAGAGAACATTATATTTTAATTATATATTATATTTTCATGTACGAAATAAATGACTTATTAGAAACAAGTTTATTTAACTTTAACAAAACAGTGTTCATATCATGAAATGACAAAAATAAAAACTATAATATATAATCCAAAGTTTACTTTTCATAGGTACTTCAGGAAGTTATAGTGACTGCAGTAAAAATAAATAAACAAAATATGTATAGTTAGCATATTCGAGAAGGTAATTGGTTTTAAGCCTCTATATGTTTTATGTCCCCCTATCTCCTGAAGTATAACTTGGACAAAGTTAAATTAGACGCTGTCTTTATTGCAGTTTGCAGCAAGAATCTCTTACTAAAGTTTTATTTAAGCCCAGTTTTATTTAACATCCATGCAAAGGGTATCCCCCCATAAGCATGGTGAAATGCCCCCTTTTCTTTTATTTTCTTCGCATGATGAAAGTGTTTCTTAGGGCTAATTATGAAAGGTAGACCGAATTTTAGGTCCAAAAAAATTTTCCTCAGCTAGGTATGGAAAAAACCCTGTTTTTTACGTTTTATTTTTTTTTCTCGGTTTTTAACTGTCGAAAAAATCTGATAAAACTCATGAGTATAGAAAATATTTTTAATTTTATGTAAAAAAATGTTTCAAGCTCATTCAAGGTCATTATTTACCCCTTTAAAAAAATTATTCAAACTTTAAAAATCCCATATCTTTTAACCAAAAAAAGCTTCAGGCTCAGATTTTTAATATGTTATATTTTTTACTGTTTTTTACTACCTCAAATTTTTTCAGATTTTTTTGAGTGGTGGGTCATGCCCAAAAGTGCGAAAATCAATTTTTTGTCCGTGAAACGACTTAAAACGGCTTAAAATCATCATTTTATAGTGTCCTGATTTTTTTCTTGCACTAAAAGGACTCAAATTACTTCAAACGATTAAAAAATATGTTCACTAAAAATAGTAAGAAAAAAAATTCCACTTATCGAAACTAGTAGTTTTTATATTTTTTTTAATTGTTTGAAATCATTTGAGTCCTTGCAGCAAATTATTTTAATGAAATAATGTGCGGATCATGGCTGGAAAAAAAATTAGACTCAGGTTTTTCCCCACAAAATACGACACTTTTGCGATTCTGGCAGCTTTTTTTTGCATTTTTTTCGCACTTTCATGAAAAAAATATGCTTTCAATGGTTCATTATAGCTCTTAATTCGCATTCGACGACCAAAAAAACATGTGAAATGAATTTTGAGTGATGCTATAATTCTGTTTGCCTTCATGATGGTGCAATTTTGGCATTTTTTGCATTTTGACAGAGATGGCGACAAGGGCGTAGCCAGGGGGGCGGGGCGATGGGGGCGATCCCCCCCCCCAAATGGTCAAGTAAAAACCAAAATAGTCGGGGGATAGCGCTTGCCGTTGCCTCCAATCAGTGGCGGCTGATGATAAAGGGCACAGGGGGGGGGGGGGGCACGTGCCCCCTTTATTATTATTCCTTTTATACCACAAATAATGATTTTTATCACATATATGTATATGACAGACTATCGATCGAGCACCGAGCCACCGTAGTCCGAATTCGCATCGAGCCACCGTAGTCGCATTTCGCGCGCGTGGGCGAGGGCACACAGTTTCCCAGCCCTCGTTTTTAATCGGGCTTTTTTCGGTGACTGGTAAAGTTTGGCGACCATTGCAGACAAAACGTCGTTAAATCGTTCGAAAATCAGCTGAACGGGTCATACTTTTTGAGTGACCGCTTTTAGTTTAATTGTTTATTTTCTTCGCTGAGAAGTGTGTTTTTACTGTTTTTGATTGTAAAACGTTTCAAAATGAATTGGGTGGACTTTTGATTGACTAATAAATATATTACATGCGAGATCCGAACGGAAATTAAACGGTTAGGAAGGCCGATACCCGATTTGATTATTTCCAAAACAGACGTAGGAAAATCGCGAAATTATTCACGAAATTTTAATAGTAGTGTCAACGACAGATTTAAGTAGTTATGTGGGTGTCCTAAAAGAAACAAACTGTTTTGTTTTATTTGTTTAATGATGGGTGGTAACCAAAGTGCATGGACTCAAGAAGGGGTGAGTGATTTAAAACATTTAAATGAACGAGCTAAGAAACACGCTAGCTAAAATTAAAAACATTTACATAACATCTTAGATTTTAGTGTGTTGGGAAAGGTGTAGACATAAGGCAACAGCTTGATAGTGCTTATCGTGAAAATATAAGACGTCCCAATGAAAATGTGGATAAAAACAGACATATTTTAAACCAAATAATTAATTGTATTACATTTTGTGAAACAAATCCTGGACTTTAATGAAAATGCGATTAACATTTTTGTGAAAAATAAGGACAGGCGAGCTGATTTCCTCTACAAATAATACCGTTATTTGTAGAGGAAATCAGATACCTATATCAAATTTTTTCACATGTTGCCACCCATTATTTTAATATATTTAAGCCCTCAATATTCGTGACTAAATATTATTTAAAAAAAGCTTACCAAACCCCAAAAATTATTCTTGTGAAAGTCTATATTTTTGTATAAAAGAATTTTTCATTGAAATTCTGAAGTGTCAGTAGAACGCATGACCTTAAAAATTTTAAAAGTTTTCGCCTGCAGCGCCATTGGTAGCTAATAAGTAATCCTACTGAGACACCCTGTGCCCACCCGTGTAACACACCCACGAGCCACCACTGCCTCCAATGACCTTTTTTTTTGCTTTTTTGTTTAATCTGCATTGGTCGCTCCCCCCCCCCCCCCCCCGTACTAAATTTTTGCCGTACACTGAAAAACATCCAAGTAAAAATACAAACAGCGGCCAGCAAATTTTATGACAGTACCGCCTCGATAACCCGAACTAATTATTGCAAAGGATTGTTTGGACCATCGATTTATTCGGATTATCAAGATGGAGTTAATTGTTATATTAAACACAATTACGTACATATTTTATATAAGTTTTATTTCTTAAACAAAACAAGGACACCAAAAAAGTTTAAATTGTATTAAAGTATACAGTGTCCTTCATAAAGACCGCATCATAAAAATTAAACTACATAACACTAAATTCTATACAAATTCATCATTCATCATTCGTCATTTTTTTATACAAAGTTGACACATCGTTCAGTACTTAGGATACGATTGAAATAAATTTTTACAGTTATGATTTTAGTTGACACTATTATAGAATAATAGTAAATCAAAATATCGTCGATAATTTAGCACTGTCAACTCAACTTCTTTCAACTTTGCATCAAACAAACAAAATTTAGAAGCGTTATGTTAATCTTGTTATACACGGTGGAGACTTTAACTGGAATATATTCGCTAGCGGGGTGGTGAATGATTTTTCAAAAAATTCCCGAGACACGTCAACTTTTAAATGTATTTACCTACATTTTGCAAGTAATATGAAAAATATAGCCCTTCATGGGTGGCTGAAACCACCCTCGACATGATTTTGTCAAATGCAACCCTATGGCTTGTGACCCCTCATTGTAAAGCTGGTGGAAAGAGGAATCCAACGCACTGATCAAATTTTAATTTTTAGTATGTTTGTAGGGTTGCATACAATTAAAACAATTTAAAAATTAAATGGCTACTCAATATTACCTCGCCTCCCAATCCACCTACCGGGAAAAATTCTGTCCAGATACTGACGAACAATAGTTCGTGCTGGAGTAAACGCAAGTATCTTGCTCCATTAAGAGTGTCATCAAAGAAAAATGGTCCTACAATTCTATTTTGTATTATTCCGACCCACACATTAGTTTTCTGTTGGCGCTGAGTATGAAGTTCCCTCATCCAATGGGGGTTCTCTTCAGCCCAGTAACGACAATTTTGGCGATTTACGTGCCCATTTAATGTAAAAGTAGCCTCGTCAGAGAAAACTATCCACTCTAAAGATAACTGGTTTTGATCAATACAAGTCATCAATAAATCGCTAAATTCCACTCGTCGATCTGGATCATCTTCAAGTAGCTCTTGAACAGCTTGCATTTTATATGGGCGTTTTTTCTCATATTTAAGTATTTTTAAAACTGTTTTGTGATTAAGATTACTATCACGGGCCAATTGACGGGCTGGAGTGATTGGATTTTCTTTTAGAGCAAGCAACAAATTCAACTTCGTGTCGTCATCAACAACAGCCTGCCTCTTACTCGGTACTTTCCTGACATGACCCATATCTCGACATTGTGCCTCAATTTTACTAATGGTACCTTGATTTAGTGGTGGCAAGTCAGGATGCGTTTCTCGAAACAAGCCAACAACTTCGCTTTGAGTTCGCGCCCTATCACCATATCCAATCATCATCAAAATTTCAATTTTTAGTGATTCAGTTAAATAAGACATTTTCACCAATTTGAAATAACACTTCGTTTCAAACTCTGAATACAGCATACAAACTAAATTACTCTTTGCGGCCGTGTAAAAACACTAGCAAAAAATAACAAATATCAGTTGTGGCAAAAAATTGCTTGGCATTTTTTGTGGGGACATATGAAAAGTAAGGTTTACATTCCAAAACTAAACAACACACATTTTGAACAATTGTTACGTTGAAAATAAATTTAATTTTTAAATTGTTTTAATTGTATGCAACCCTACAAACATACTAAAAATTAAAATTTGATCAGTGCGTTGGATTCCTCTTTCCACCAGCTTTACAATGAGGGGTCATAAGCCATAGGGTTGCATTTGAAAAAATCATGTCGAGGGTGGTTTCAGCCACCCCTGAAGGGCTATATTTTTCACATTACTTGCAAAATGTAGGTAAATACATTTAAAAGTTGACGTGTCTCGGGAATTTTTTGAAAAATCATTCACCACCCCGCTAGCAAATATATTCCAGTTAATGTCTCCACCGTGTATATAAAAATCTCGTGTCACGATGTTTGTGGTCGCACTCCTCCGAAACGGCTCGATCGATTTTTATGAAATTTTTATATATTTTTTGTAGGTATGAGAATAGGTCGTAAAGTATCTTTCATACCGCTAGGTGATTAGGGTGTCCCTATCCAGAAATTTTTTTTGTATATTTTTGACAAAAAAATTGTTTGTATTTTTTTTTATTTGGCATAAAAAAATACCTATAACCCCACCCTCCTACCCCTACCCATATGGCAGAACAACGTTTGCCGGGTCAGCTAGTTTTGTCATAAAAACGATGCATTGTAATTAATATTTCGTGGTAAACTACTAGTGGAATGGTAAATATACCGAATTAAAGTGTTTTTTTTTTAAATCAAGGTGTTGGATAGTTTTGTAGACACTAAAAATAGGCAAAAAATTGGAGTAGGTTATTTTCCATTATTACAAAGTTGAGTTTCAAAAGACGTCGTCGATATATTTTTTTTCATATATGATGCTCATTTTGTGAAGGACACTGTATAAATAAATTATACATACACATGTGTATAAAAATGGCGGCGAGAGTGCTACTAATCATAGGCGTTCATCCCGCCACATTTGGTACGATGTTCGGATACTCAAGGTTTGTTCGGATTATGACTTAACCATTTCGAGCTTTGTGGTACATGGAACGTACCACAATTTCAAAAATTCTTTCCTAGTTGCTTAGGGGTATGTCGTGCGTACCGCTGGTGCCAAACTTTTATTATTGGTGTACCACCTAGCACTTAGTAGTAAAACTTACAATTGGCGACAACAGTGCTGATTTAAGCGGGTGTCTATTTACATGTGACTGTCACTTATGGTGACTAGATTGTGCAATGTTATATTATTAAAAATTCCCAAAAATATGGCGAGTAAGTACAATTTTATGGTAAAATGATAAACAATGTTTATTTTGTGGTATATCAAATATACCACAAAGCGTCAACGATGCGTTTTTTCTTGTTTTACGATGTTTTATTATATTTTCTTTTCCTGTTTAGGAAGAAGTCGCTGGCGATATACAGATTTAGAAAATCTCGATGAATGGTGGCCACGAATTATCTGGCATTTTATCGATGTCGCAGAGGTCAAAATGGTCCTGCTCAACATGTGGAGTGGCTCTATGTCTTTCGGACACTAAGTCATGTTTTCAAAATTCTCATAAAACAAATTAATTTTTTGTTTTATTTATTGCTTAGTGGTAAATCTGGCATACCACATTTTTTTGAAAAAACTAATTGAATAAAATTTTGAAACAAATATTTTTTTGTTAGTTAATTACCTATATGCAACAATGTCTAAAATCAGCATCTTAAATTGTTTTTTTCTACTTGCTGCCCACAAAGGGTTAAAGCGCTCACTGTTCGGATTAGCGGTTGTTCAGACTGACGCATGTTCGGATTATCGAAGTTGTACCGTACTGAATTGAAATTATATGCTAAAAGAAGGTAAGACGAAAGAATCTATAGTCTCATTGCCAAGTTTTGCGCGTATTTGTATAAAATTAAGATAATTTGTTTGAATATATTTGTATAATTTAATAATTATTGGTAACCATAAGTGTAATAGTCAAGGCCACGACGCCGTTTGGTAATGATTGCTTTACTGAGTGGCTGTAGTATCGTCATTAGCTTTTGTAGCGTCAAATTAGCTATTCAACCCCATATTTGAGTTTGCAACTTAAAAAATCACTAGTAAAGCACTTGTAAAATCTTCCTAGCTTTTTAATTTTTACTGGTCTCAAAATTTTCAGAGGTCTCATATGTCTAATTTGCCTCAAAAACAATTTTTTTTTTTCGAGGAAAAAAAATCAAATCAAATATCAATAATTCTTTTCTAGAAAACTATAAATTTTTGTAAAAATTTCTCAAGAACAAACATGTCTTAGAATTTTTTTGAAGAATACTCTCAAATTATTTCAGGATTTTTTTATTGTTCCAAAAATCACGAAATCGAGTTTCCAAAAATTTCATTTAAAAAATCTGAAAAAAAAGTGTGATTATTTTTCCATTGATTCCAAGACATTTTTATTCTTAGAACATTTTACCAAAGTGCGTAGTTTTTCAGTAAAACATTTATAAAGTTCATACAAAAATATTTTTGTTTCGGCCGCCATTTTGTTTTACCAATAATTTCAAAAAATAAAATAAAGCTATTTATTTTAAGTTTTTCTTTCTAGGACGCGATTTTTTTGTGGTATAGAACCCAGGGATTATCTGTTTCATTAGAGATTCAGGTCAATTTTTAGACGAATACATCGTAATTTTGTCCAAAAATTTGTTTACAACTTTTTTAAAATCAATTTTTGCAAAATTCTAAGCCCGTATTGAAAAAACATGAAATTTTACGTCGGAATTGATCGAATTTTTTTCAGCACCGATAACATTGAAAATAAGCTGACTGAAAACTCTTAAAAAAATCAGGACATTTGGGACTCAATGGGGTAAATAATAGATACGACATACATATATGTTTATAATGCAAGTTAAGCTAAAATATGTAAACACGACTATGCAAATTAATAATGCCATATACCACCAACAATCTAATACTATAATCTAAATAGCCAGTAGGTACTCTAAATTGCACAACAGAACAGTCTTATCGCCTGAAAACCACATCAATAATTTAAACGTCCTGCCTATTTTAATTATATATCAACCATATTATCAGAACTTATTTGGTTAAGATATACGTTAGTATCAGTTTTATTTTAGTTAGTTTTTTCCTACAGCCAAACGAACCTACAACCAACCAAAACCTAACATTAATCTTTGATATTAAATTTATTTGAACACTTGTTATATGGTTCAGCAGGAAGCCAGAACGATTCTTTAATGAACATCATTTATCACTAGGGTACGGAAAGTGTATTACAACGCAGGGTCGGCTTACTCTATGATAATTCAAGTATCAACTTTATTTTTTAACGATAATACGTATTTCTTTTAGAGTTCGTGTAGTGTATTTACAAATCATCTGATTTTGTGAGGACTTTTGCAATAATGGCATAGTCGTTACCATTTGTGAATATACTGAAAAAGATTATTGAAAATTACATGAATTTTACAATAGACGAATCACATATTTTATGTATTCCTTGCAATCGTCGAGATATATTTCGGAATCGCCGAGTGTAAAAGACATTCAGATTCGAATATCCATTAAAAAAAATATACCTGGTACGGTTAAATAAATTAATAATAATTTTTTTTTAAAAAAAAAGCTTTTATTTAAATGCTCTAAGAACAAAAAAAAATTCATTTGAATCAAACCCATCAATTTGTTACATTACACAATTTATATGATATAAAAGCTTGTCACGAAATTTATTTGTGTAGATGTATTTACCTATTTTATAAAATACATACTTTTTTTCTTAGATTTTCTTATGTCAAGATCATGTTACATAATTATACATTCTTGTTTATCTACACTGTAAATCTCGTGACAAGCTTTTATATCATATAAATTGTGTAATGTAACAAATTGATGGGTTTGATTCAATTTAAAGTGTATTTTCTTCTTTTTAGAGCATTTAAACAAAAGCTCGTTTTAAAAAAAAATTATTAATTTATTTTTTATTTTTTAGTTATCGTCGTGTTTTTGTATCTAAATGTTTCTCAACCTGTTCATACTATCCCTAACCTATACCAAGTTATAACTCGTTAAAATTGGTATGGTGACCATCTTGTTTTTCGCCATTTTGATTTTATTTCACCACCGCTAGAATTTGCCTAGGGTATAGGTTGATATTAGTTAGGGTCACGACCCCGCTAAGTCTTACTGTTTAGTCGGGCCGTAGTACACCATCTTCTCGAAGGGGTTGAACGTGGACGTTAGTTTATTCGTATTCTTCTTAGCAAACCCTTTCATTTCATACCCACATTATGGGAATGCGCAAAAAATAACTAGTCCGTCATCTTGGGCGGTCCGCCATATTGGATTTAGAGTAAATTCATTTTATTTTCTTATTTCTTCTCAGCAAACCCTTTCATTTGATACCCATGTCATGGAAGTGCGCAAAAAATAACTATTCCGCCATCTTAGACCGTCCGCCATTTTGAATTTAGAATGACATAACTTAGCTAACCATGCATTGTCATCCAAACTAAACGTGTATGCAAAATTTCATCTCAATCGGTTGAGGATAACTACTTTAAAATTCAGTTGCAAGATTTGACCCGAACATACATACAAACAAACAAAGAGACATTGCAAGTTAAATAAAAGCTTGTAAAAAGAGGAATTTTGGTTCGATTTGTGCATAATGTTTTGCGTATGTAGCCTTTCGTGGAACATGGTCGACAATTTTCATTTAGACGGTTTTTTTGCCAAATATGTACCGATTTCCCATCGTCTAGTAGCCATACATTGCATAAAACCTATTTACAGAAGACATATCAACGTGTCATGGGAAATATCAAAGACATACGCAATACATTTCTGTGACTGACACTGAACGAAACAACAGATTTATGCGGTGATAAGGTCGTTAATGTTCTGATACGAATATTAGGTGTTTCAGATATTTCGCCCCCGATATTGACAGCTAGTGAACGAGTTTTGCAAACAACGGTTACAACTATAGAAATAGTAGTAACACGTGCATTGTCCTTTGTAGATGTAAAAAATAATAATATACTGTTAGTGACAACAAACAACTGTTAGTGATACAAACAACTGTTAATGATACAAACAAGTGTGCGAAATTCGTGAAAATAATGTGCGTGGTGTGTCGTTTTCTGTAAATGTGAACTATTTTGAATTTGCACTTTAACTTCAGTAGATGTGGAACGATCATTTTCCATCTACGATCATATTACAGGTCAAATCACTCATGTTTGCCGAGAAGAAATGCAGAAAGTCTACTGGTTGTGGCAACGTACGCTCATGTCTCTCACATATCGTCTTCCGTCAATGACATGACGAATTACGAGTCCGACACTGCGCTGTTTCACACTTTCCGGAACCTAATTATATTCACAATTCCTTTTATATTAAAAAAAAAAACAAAATGAGCGGTTGAAATGCTCACCTTTTTTGAAGGTATTATTATAGGCGCTGGCTCGGTGGTACTGGGAGCTTGCGTTGCGTTAAGCGCACTCTCTTCCGTGCAAGCGGGATCAGAAACGTCTCTCTTTCGAAAGTCGTGCACATCTTTGTCCTCTAATAGCTTCAAATTTAACGAAGTCGATTGGCTATGGGCAGAGTCGATGTTATAAAAATAATTATCTGAAACAAAAAGAAAAGATGTATCAAAAATTGTTCTGAAGACAGCTTGATACGTTACCAAAGCGCAGAGCGACGCTTTTTCCATAACCAACAACAAGCCTACTGTGTTTTTTTTATGAATCAAGAAATTATATTAACGATTTCTTTTTATAAAATATCTGAATACACCACTGAATTCAGCCAGTCATTCCAGGTCAGGATTCTACATATACCCACTGGCGCATCCCTACACTGTGTGCCCTTTGCAATGGAGCTATCCTTTTACTTCGGAAGGGACTGACCGATATTATTTATCAAAGTACTCCAAAAATTCTCTTTAACTATATCAATTATTTTAAAATTTGATCAGTAAGACGGCTTTCTCTGATTGACTATTGGGTGTGGAAAACTAGTTTGGCTATTAACCTTTTTTTTAATAAATAGCGATTTCAATTCAGCTATGTCTCAAATATCTCTATACACAATTCTATGTCAAAACCTTATACAGGATATTCAGAATAAATAAATTTTCAAAGGATGGTATTTTTGTTTGGCTCTGTATATTTTATACCCAGCTTTATTGACACGATTTTGGAATGGTAAAATTTCGTTACAAGGTAGAAAAACTGTGAGTAACATATGGTAAAATTCTTTTATACTCACGTAGCAAATTGTGTAAGAAATTATGCTGTTTGTATGCATTACAATGAGACACGTCAATTTCTAATTTTAAAATGACATCTTGCAACGTAAAAATGTCATCCCTAAATTCAACCCCCTTCAGGTGACAGCTACAACCCTAAATTTTCAAATTGGAAGTAGGGGCTTGTGATACTTCATTTGAAAGGTCTTTTCATTCTCTATGCAAAATTGCTATGGTTTTAAATTGTATTGCAGAAATTAACAAGAAAAAAAGATATGTGTCTTCAGCGTAGAAAATTTGTTACATTAAAAAAAAACTGTTATAGCAACACTATTTGTCAATTTTAGGTTCTGAAATGTTAATAATAAGAAAAAATAAATTTTGATAGAAGAATTCTCCTTTGTAAACAAATGATGCAAATGATAGATGACAATAGAACATTTTTTTTTGTTTTCGGATGAATCTACATTTACACTTCACGACCATGTTAATCGCCAAAAATGTCGTTACTGGTCGAGATAAAATCCTCACTGGATGAGGGAACTAAACACGCAAAACCCTGAGAAAGTTCATGTTTGGGCAGGAATCATTGGCCCCTTCTTCATTGACGGCAATTTGAATGGAGAAACTTATTTAGCGCTACTCCAGAATAATGTTGTACCGACGATGGCAAACTTGTATCCAGCTGAAGGAAACCCACAACTTCCAAGTAATGCAATATGGTGCCAGCAGGATGGTGCACCAGCACATTACGAAGTCAATGTCCGGCAATATCTCCACACAATCTTTCCAAATCGCTGGATAGGGAGACGTGGTTCTGTAGAATGGCCTGCACGATCACCTGATCTCACGCCGTTAGACTTCTTCCTATAGGGATATGTAAAAAGTATGGTCTACAAAACTAAACCCGACGATTTAGCTGACTTAAGAAGAAGAATAACACTTGCAATTAGGTCGATTACCCCGCAGATGTTAACTAACGTTAGAAAACATTTCTATTTACGTCTAGGATGCTGTTTTTTATTTTAATGTAACGAATATTCTCCGCTGGAGAACTTTTTTTCTTGTTAATTTCTGCAATAAAATTTAAAACCATAGCAATTTTGAATAGAGAATGAAAAGACCTTTCAAATGAAGTATCACAAGCCCCTACTACCAATTTGAAAATTTAGGGGTTGTAGCCGAAGGGGGTTAAATTTAGGGATGACATTTTTACGTCGCAAGATGTCATTTTAGAAAAAAAATGTATTCCATTTGGCTGTTTCACACTTAATAGAATTAACGCAATAATACAATACAAAGTTCTCCACTTTGTATAAGTTTCATAAAATATAATGTAAATAATTGTATAATATATCACTTTGGAAGACCTTTATGTCGTAAAGGATTTTACAATTAGTCAATTTCATGTCATTATAGGATTATTTACAAAATGGGAATAAATGAATTTGAGTATCAATTTTTTTTAAAAAAGTGAAAATTAAAAAAAAAATATATATAAAAAGTTAAATATATTTATTATGTTATAAACTAATAACTTATAAAAATCAATCCCAGTGACGATTATATTACTCCTAACGCGTAATGTACGCAAACAACATTATTCCGTACGCAATTTGCTCCGTAAGTGTAAAAGAATTTTGCCTTATTTTTGGCCACAGTTTTTCTTCATGGTGAAGTAATTTTATTATACCAGTCGTGTTAATAAATCTATATATGTATACACAGTCAAAAAAGTATCATTTTCAAAAAAACTTGCTGATTACCCTGTATAAGGTATTAAGTTGAATTAAATAAACCATCGAAAAACCTGGGCTTTTGAAAAAACACTTGCTGTGTCCAAGTCTGAGCAAAACCTGATAGCACACCACTGCTCAAAATTAGTGTCACTCATTTTTAAAACGCACTAGAAAAAACCGGTTTACGAAAACAGTCACAAAGAACAAACAAATGACAAGTTCAAACTTGTACCGAAGGTGCATTACATATTAACCTACCGCCCTTCAAAGTCCCGTATCTGCAGTGTTGCTAGATCGGGCGCTAGTTGCCAGTCTCATTACTACTTAATTTACACACCTCGTATAAGGGCTTCAGATTTAAAAGTTTTTGAAGATGCAGTTGCTCAATTCAACTACATTGTTTTATTATTGTGTTATTTTGGGTAAAAGTCCTGCAAAAAGAATGCAACATATGGTCAACACAGGTACCCCATTCAAATAAAGTTCTAAAACCAGGTTTCAGAGAATAAGTACGAAAATAATACATTTTGGGTTAAATGGTAGATGTAGGCGAGCAGATCTACAAATTTTAATTAACAGCAACATTTAATTTAATGTAAATTAATGTAATTTAACGACAACAAATATGGACACCGGGAATACATTGGTTACAACTTCTAATCTTCTTGGTTACAACTTTACATGATACTAAAACAAAAACCAAATGAGTATTTACTGTAGGATCATAGTGTGGTAAGTATAGCAAATTCACGATCAAGACTCGAAGCAATAAAACAATTGATTTTTCATATACTATAACGGTAAGTAAACGATACAACCAATTAATATCAACGCTTTTGGCAAAAGCCCGCAAAAAGTTGAAACATACTTAAAAGAAACTTCAAATTACACTTCCCTTTGTGAGCAGAACTTCTGCGACATTTGTTGCTGACAGCGGAGCAGATATTCTAACTGTTTAAAGGCGTGGAGGATGACAACCAACCAGACTAGTTGTGGTGACATATCGACAAAAGTATTGATAATATGATCAGAATTTCAAATAGTATACTTCTTCAACAACTACTCGTAGATGAAGATTCCAAGAAGGTTGTTCCAAAAATGTTGGTGAACCATAACAGAGTTCACGGAGTAGTTAAGTAGGGAATAGGAAGTAGTAGGGTTCACGAATTGAAGTAGTTGAATATTTTTTTTCAAATTTGAACAACTCTACTAGCTCATGCCGTTAAAATTACTTTCTGTGTAATTGGATTTTAGTAACACAGTAACAGTGCCATTAGGGAACATACCCATACTACGTGACCCGTTCAGGGGGGGGGGTCTTCAAAATACCACGCTTGGTCACAGGGGCGGGGGGGAGCTTAATGTTTTCGTCACGTAGTCAATATCCTCTAAGGAAATATCGAGCTTTTTTCGAGCTATATTCAAATATGGCGCGCAGTATTTAGCACTTTTTAAACCCACAGGTGGCAACACTGAAGCACATGAGCCAATTTTTTTTTTTTAATTCTGTTTGCAAAAAATGATTTAAAACCATATTTATGAATTACTACGTGAAAACTAGAGGGGTAGGGGGGGGGTCTTGGCATATACTACGGGTGGTCACCGAGGGGGGGGAGGGGGTAAAAAATTGTAAAAAATGGGTCACGTAGTATGGGTACGTTCCCTTACTATGCAATAATTTTACTGCTATAGAAATGTATGCTACATAGAAATGTCACTTGACTTTACCATACATTAAAATGACATTTTTCATACTGCGTATAAGTGGCATAGGACTATGATTTTGGAGGTACCAAAATAGGTAGAAAAATAAATGTTTTAAGAACTTTTATTATATCATATCCCTGTGTAGGATCACTATGACATTTCTTTAGGTTAATGTTACAAATGAAGTCGTTGCCCTTCACGGTTCAAGTGCAATATCACGTTACCTACTCGACCGTTTTAGCATCTAGCCAAATATTATGATGACGTCACGTGCGTGAATAGGTCGATCCCGTTGGATTCAAATTAATTAAATAGCAGACATAAAAATAGTTGTTCGTTATTTACGCGCATTATATCAAGTTAGATATGATTAAAAGATATGAATGTAATTATTAAATAAACCATATGTCAGTGAATTAGATAAACCTGTATATGGTAGTAGAGTACCCATCAATAAGTGACAATTATAAATATAGAAATGATATAGAAAATAAAAAAAATTATCAGATCTATTAATTAAAAAATGTTATGCCAATTCACCATAGTAAAATTTCCTATACTAAATGGCAAAGCTTCTGAATTATTTAGGTTTTTTTTCTATGGTGTCAGGGAGAAAACTTTATTTAATTTCATGATGTAGAATATGGTATTTATTATAGCTCATTTTACTATAGTTCAATGGACAATTGATTATAATTATTTTGTAAAGAGTAATATTTATAACAAAATATCTATTTATTTGTTGTGTTCGCACTATACAAAACGTTCGGAAAACGATTAAAAATTGTATAACTATATTTGTTACAACGGAAAACAAAATTAAATATTCAATATTATTCCAATTACCTTTTTAAGTAATAAATTGACCCTTTCTTTAAATTTCATATACAACATGGTTTAATACACTATAACAATAATTTTATTTACAAATATATTATCTAAAAATATTAAAACTATGAATACTTTTCTTATATTTTGGTTTCCTATACTTTATAGCGTTATAAATAGTGCATAATTTTTTCCGTGTACATACATTTATTGGAGTTTCAACTGTCTAATGGTAAAAAAATCCTTGACTCACGTGAAAAGTGATTCGTCACTTTTTTTCGCGAAGTAAATTCTCGGGAGTTACATCACATCTGATGTAACTGTGGTTAATCTAACCAAAAAAAATTAAACTGATGTAAATCCGGTTACCGGTCATCATCGGTAACCTGATTTGACCCTCTGTGACTTTTTCATATGGAGATGCGTTAAAGACAAAATGTAAGAAATGACCAAATAATGTAAACGACGAAGATGACTGAGCTGGGAAACAATCGAAGATTAAAAAAAATCGTCGAAACAAGCAAAACACTAAGTGAAACAAATTTTAATTGAAAAAAGTTTGTAAGAAACCACCAAATAATGTAAACGACGAAGATGACTGAGCTGGGAAACAATCGAAAATAAAAAAAAAAAAGATGACCCCTCTACATTCCTTAATCCCCTTCAAGGCATTTAAAAGTCTTGATTTTTTTTTCAACTACTTTAAGATTTCCAAAATGTTGGAAACCATTGAGGACGGAAGACACAATTAAACAAATACTAAGTTTCTAAATTTAACTTTCAACATAAACTTTATAGTCGAGTAACAGTTAAGAGTCAAATAAGTCGAACAACGTTTATTTAATATTAACACACTACAGGTATAAAGGGTGTTGCAAATTACACTGTTGGCAAAAAAACTAAAAATTAAATGTTTTTAATTTTTGGTTTATCGACCTCCAAAGTTAACCAATTTTTTTAATATCAACTCCATCGTGGCCTTGGATATTTTAATAAGTTTTGGCTCGTTTGTTTAGACTCTTTAATTGTATCATTTCACAAAGTCTGGGCTAATACACTGAGTGATAAACCGTTCGTGGTCAAGTTGTCTTTCTAGCGCGTAGAACTTGTATCACAGAACACATATCGTCCAGTGTATTAATTTAACCGACATTTTGTGAAATAATTACATTTAAAGAGTCAAATAAATGAACTGTAGTCTATTAAAATCGTCAGAGCCTTCGTGCAGTTAAATAGGTATGATATAAATAATAGGTTAAATTTGGAGGTCTCTAACTCAAAAACTAAGATTTTGTATCTGTAGTTAGATGTCGGTGTAATTTGCGAACACCCTGTATATTTCTGAGCGCAACAGAAATCTACTTAGAAATACACTTGTGATGTTTCTAACTTCCGTTATAGCAGATATTCAAAGTACATACATGTGTCAAACTCAGAGTCATCTTTCGATGATACAATTAATAGTGCAAATCATTAATATTGCTTAAACTTATAGTCCTTCTAATTTTAATTGAAAATGATAAATACGCCTGGGGAACAAAAAAAGCGGTGCAACTTTATGATTCCATGGGCGTGCATATATCTTTTATAAATTCGAAAATTGTGAAATAATTTTTTTCATTCAAATCAATATAGGAGATTAAAATTAGCCTGCATACAAAACTCTTAATATTTGTAATATAATTTGCTGTAAATAATGCTCATTTAGCCAGACAATCTCAAAAAATTGTCTGTTAATAAACCTAGCTGAAATATGTCACTGGCACCTTAAACACGTAGAATTTCTAAAGTCGTAAATCATTTTAACGACGTCGTAAATATTTTATGGCACAGTGGACCGAATAAGTATTTGGATGTATTACATATAAAGCAATCCTATAGTATAATGGTCGGCATTTGCTGGTGCATTCGCGGCATCGCGTTGCCGGCTCTTCAAAATTTTCTTAAGTATAGTAACATATATAAAGTTGTTTTGATTTATAATTATTTTTTCCAGCAATTTTAAACGCTTTATTTTAATGCTAATTAATAAATTTATATCTATGTATTTTTTTTTAAATATTTCCAAACTAGCTTTCTAAAAACGTCACGAACTAACAGTTTACTGAAGTATGAAGTATACTTGTATAGTGAGCTTAGCAATTTTAGAAAATATATCTGACAACCTTGCTTTTTTCTACCTATTTTCAATTTAGAATGGAAATAGAGTACATATATATTATGTACTCGTATATACAATCATATGTATGTACATACAAAAGAGATGATAAACAATATCTACATACGAGCAATATGTAATCTAATGATGATTTAGTAATCAATGCTAATCAAATGTAACCAATGAAGCTTAATATAGTACATTATGTATACCTGCATACGTACAGTGACGTGCAAAAGTCTTGTTGCAGCGCTAAGGAGAAAGGGTTTTATTAGATTTTCCAAAGTAAAAAAGCACCACATTAAAATACATATACATTGCATCAATTCAGTGATTACATAACTTGTATACATATAATAAATGCTAATACACCCATCTCATAAGACATTTCATTGTGCAAACAAAACAAGCAGTGGCGGTGCGTGATATTTCAGTTAGCCATATCTTGAAAACGACGCATGGGACCCACTTCACTTTTTAGGTGATGACTATACACCTCTTACAGAAAGGATTTATAGTGAAAAAACCGTCAGCAAAGTTTGCGAAAAATTTTTCAAAAACACTGGAGCACTCCCTGGGTTCTCAGTAACGCTCTGTGGAATATTTGCAGTATATTTTTTTTCATAATCTAGAAACAAATATAAGGAGACGTTTTTCGATTTGTTACAAAATATTTTTTGTTTCAAAAAGTTATGGCCATTTTAATTTTGGGAAACAAAATGTTCCTATAAAATTAAAATTAAAATGGCCATAACTTTTTTGAAAAAAAAATATTTTGCAACAAATCGAAAAACGTCTACTTATATTTGTTTCTATATTATGAAAAAAAATATACTGCAAATATCCCACAGAGCGTTACTGAGAACCCAGGGAGTGCTCCAGTGTTTTTGAAATTTTTTTCGCAAACTTTGCTGATGATTTTTTCACTATAAATCGTTTCTGTAAGAGGTGTATAGTCATCACCTAAAAAGTTAAGTGGGTCCCATGCGTCGTTTTCAAGATATGGCTAACTGAAATATCACGCACCGCCACTGGAAACAAGTGCCTGAAATCGTGTTGCAAAAGTCATGGTGCAGGTGTGTAATATGTTTGTATAATGTGTGTGAATCCCCGCGTGATATAGTGTCAAACGTCGCACAAGTTAGTCTACCTACTAAATGGATCACCCCAAACGGAGAGAGCTTTCAATTGGCGAGCGGGAAATTATTTTAAAGCTTCATAAAGAAGGAAAATCGCACCGTAAAATAGGTGAATTGGTGAACAGGTGCCGCTCTACAGTAAAACATGTGCTAGATCACTATGAAAAAGAAAACAGAGTGGAAAACAAATTACGCAGTGGGCGCCCTCGCAAACTTAGCAAACACGATGAAAAAAAAATACTACGCTGTGTGAAACAAGATCCCAGAGTAAGTGCTGAAAAGCTTGCTCACGAATTGGAGGTATACTCTGGAATTAGTGTTCACCGATCAACTGTCTCTAGAGCATTTCATAGAGCTGACTGAATATCACTGTCACATCGCACGAAAAAAGCCATTTATCAGTAAAGCCGTTATCATAAAGTTTTCACACATCTCAACGTAAATAATAGGGTAAGTTTGTATGCGTCTGTAACAGAGATCCTAATTTATTATCCGCTCTGTTTTCTTTTTCATAGCGATCTAGCACATGTTTTACTGTAGAGCGGCAACTGTTCACCAATTCACCTATTTTATGGAGAGATTTCCTTCTTCTATGAAGCATTAAAATAATTTTCCGCTCGCCAATTGAAAGCTCTCTCCGTTTGGGTGATCCATTTTATAAAATATTTACTCGGTCACTTGTTGATGTATACCCTTGTACAGACAGTGGTAGACTAACTTGTGCGACGTTTGACACTATATTACGCGGGGATTCACACACATTATACATACATATTACACACCTGCACCATGACTTTTGCAACACGATTATAGGCACTTGTTTCGTTTGCACAATGCAATGTCTTATGAGATGGGTGTATGAGCATTTATTATATGTATGTATACAAGTTATGTAATCACTGAATTGTTGCAATGTATATGTATTTTAATGTGGTGCTTTTTTTACTTTCTAATCTAATCTAATAAAACCATTTCTTCTTAGCGCTGCACCAAGACTTTTGCACGCCACTGTAGGTATTTTAGTAAAGAACCGACAGAACTGCTTTCAAGCAACAATTAATAGTTTTGAGCAAATATTTACATTTAGTCTTAAAATGTTTATATTTATATATTTATAACTTGCGTAATACACAGTATGGCGAATTTTTGCTTTGATGCTTAAAGCTGTTGAACAGCCGGAAGGTAATAGTATTTTTGATAAGCTCATAATAAAAACATTAAGTATAATATAGTAGGTATATATTCCTTTAAGAACCAGACACGTAAGGCACATGTAAGACAGTCGGCATGTAAGGCACAGTGTTTTCCTTGTTTTTTTTCCAATTCTGAATCCTCAAATATTTTTTTTAGTTTCAAGATGTTTAATAGTTTCAAGTCGATCATGTGAAATACCAATTTCGTTTATTTTTCGATTAAAAACCTTATTTTTCAAAAACAATATTTTTGTGTAAAATAAAAATCCGCGTTTTACATTTGCTGAAGTTCAAGCGTTTTGAATTTGGTTTACAAAGATGGATTTTTTAAGTTTCAGTTATTAAAAATTGTATTGACAATTTTGACTCCCGCAACAAGCGGAATACAAAAAATATTAGATGTCAATTTTCGAGGGCAGCAGATTGCAGAATGATTTTTTGCAATGCAAACATTTTCGTATTCTTTGTCAAATTTCCCCGAAAAAACCTCGATACGCGCTACAAAAAGGATGCGGCTGGGCGAGAATTTTTTTCATTCCTCTCTCTTTTATTTGAAGCATTGAATTTGATTTGGTTTGTCAGAAAAGTAAAAAACTGAGCAAATTAAAGAAATATTTCATTAATCACAAGTATTTGAGGCCAATTTGAGTGCATACGTACGCCACTGACCGTGCCTAGTAAAGCGCACTGAGACCTTCCCGTGTGGATTCATGAAGGATATAATTATATAGATAACAAAATATTAACTAGATACACTTTAACCATATACGGTAGCGACTATTCCGTAAATTTTACGTTAGCTCGATGCGAGAGGATGGACTCGTAATTTGTCGTACACCAGCCCCGTGCGTTGTGGCACATTTTCCGGACCCTATTATTTCCGGAAATATTTCAGTTTGAAGACATCACGCGGTGGGATCTTGGTTCAAATTCCTGTCAACATATGTACATACATACATACATACATATACAGTTATGAAAAAGGACAAATAGAAGTGAGACGACAGATAAGAAGCAACGAAGGTAGTGAGGAAATAAGACCGGCCCTCTCACCACCTTATCATGCTAATCGTTAGAAAGAGAAGTGTAGAATTTGTCCATTTCCACAAATGGCGCCAAGTTTCAGACAAGTCTTTTAACCACCATGTATACATCTTTTGATAGCACTCTTTTAATAACCCTATGAACTATATTTTTATTATCCCACTACCGTTTTCTATTAAAAAAAAAGTAATCTGTCTGTCCGTATCATTATTTGTAAACAACAGACTACGACACAAAATTGCAATCTACGGCCATTACTGCGATGAGACGCACTTCCTCCTTTAATCTGATTATAATTGATTAAGTGGCAAAAGGGATAAATATTTACAAGCATGTCTGAGCAAATTGCTCAAACGCGTAACCGTTATTACCGGATGAATGGGACACTCATTTCAGAACATTATCTGCATCAGACAACAAATAAATAAAAACATATTAGGGTCCGAACCAAGTGGTGTTTTGTGTAACTATGACATGATTTCGGTCCCTATTTTGTGAGATGATTTCACTAAATATGTGGTAAAAAGTCAATTATGTTACATACAGCGTCCTGATGCTTGCTATAGGACACAAGTCTCTGATTACGTCACGGGAAGATCGCGACATCCTCTCAATCCCAGAGGACACTTCTATGGGAATTATCTAGTGATATCATTAAAGTTGCACAAAGTACCAGTTAGTTTTAACCCTACTACATACAGTGAGGTCCATAAGTACATAAGTAGATAAATTCATTATCTACGTAATTTACAATTTATGAGTAAAATCCTGAAATAATTTTATACCCCCCCCCCAAACCCCTCAGAGTGACAGCTACCCCTTTAAAATTTTTAAATGGAACGAGGGTGCGTGTGATAGCTCATTTGAAAGGGTTCTTAATTATCTATTCAGCAATATAAGGTTTTTTGAATTTTGTATATTTTTCATCAAGAAAATTAATTTGATAATTTCGAAATTATTATTATGAAATGTATACAATCAAATGCCTATGTACCAAATATCTGCCAAATCTGACGTTTTTAGTTAATTTTGTGTCAACATTCAACTTAAATGTATCGATTTCCCTGATACACTGCGCAAAATACCCAACAAAAAGAAAGAAGTAAAAAGGGTTTCTTTTTACATATCAGAAAAAAAATACATTTCTTTATTTGCTACATCTGTGAAAACTTATTATTCTATTATGTTATTTATCGCTGATCGATCGTCAAGTTGATCATTACTTTAACAATGAGTCTTTCGGATACCCAAAGAATTGAAATTTTGATATTATTAGGATGTGGTGATAAAACAAGAACGCAGAAGCAGGTATGCGAAATGTTCAATACTAAGAGTCCTGACCGTCGCATTTCCCAGTCTAGGGTTAGTGGAATAGAAAACAAATTTCGTGAATTTGGAAATGTCACAGATATTCTTAATCTGGTAGGAAAAGCAGTTTAGACGATGAACAGAAATTGAAAATATTGTTAGATATTCAAGATAATCCCCATAAACCCACAAGACAAGTTGCCGCTCCACATTTTTGATGCCACAAACGAAAAGAGCAGAACATTTCACGTTCAGATATGTATTCAGAAATTCCGTGAAATTAGTTAAAAAATTAAAAATCAAGGTCGTACTCTATGGTAACTGTCAGCGAGGAGTCCAATAACCTTGGATTTGACCTTGAACCTCAATATCAAGGTCATTTGAAGGTCAACTTTGTTTTTCTAATGGCAACCCACATTTTTGGTGCCACAATCGAAAACAGCGGGAAATTTCACGTTCAGACGTGTATTTTACGTATTCCATATGACGTAGACGTAGACATGTATTCCATTATTACAGTAGTTTGACCTCTGTCCAACCTATAGAGGTCACCTTGAACTCAGATCTGAATACATATCTGAACATGAAATTTCCCGCTCTTTTCGATTGTGGCATCAAATATGTGGGTTGCCATTGTAAAAAACAAAGTTGACCTTCAAATGACTTTGATATTGAGGTTCAAGGTCAAATCCAAGGTTACCATTGGACACGTCGTTGAAAATTTCGCGGAATTTCTAGGCGTTTCTTAGCTTTTTCTAGCTGTTTCTAGCTTTTTCCCCACCCTGTATACATGCATTAATATTTAGAAGATATGAAGACGAATTGTGACAGATTGTACACAACACGATTTTCCAAAGATTTCACACACTCAGGTTGCAGCTTTTCAAAAAAAGAGGGGCTAGTGGAAATTTTCATCCTCCTCTCTGTATCTCACATAAACAATTACGAACAAACGAAAACATCAGACGAGCAAATCGCCAACAAATGATCTACATACGTCGATCAATCACATTTCAAAAATAGAGGGCCTAACTTAACAGATGCAGTATTTCGGTGTTAAGTTATTTTTACTGTCTAAACAACGACCAAAGACAAAAACTAACCGTAATCAAGATCACGCAAGGGAGGCCGTTGGCTTCAGGCAAATTGGCTACAACCATTGTGTGTTTGTCTTATTTATAACCGATAACCAATGCACTTCCACAGGTACTCTTCGAGAAACCTACACCGCAATAAATCAGGAAAAATATGGCCCTCCAGGTATAAAATAAATGTTACTCATAGAAACCATCGTTATCTTATCAACAACGAAGAGCCCATTTTGCATTGTCTCAACAATGACATTACATTCATTACGCTTTTAAGCAAGTCACCATTTATCTGTAAAATGGACAGTCAGTGGCGACTGGTGGAATCTGAAACTCTCATATTTTGATAAGTACAGTTCGCAGAAACGGAACGCGCCACAGAGGCGTACGCATCATAAATCTAACAGCTCCAGCTGTAACAGGACTACTGCAGTCAAATCAAATTGAGGCAATCCCAATCACATGTACCGATATATATGGTGTGGTTATTAAATAACGAACTGCTGTCATAACAATTTTTATTGGTTACCAATAGTAGCAACTGTTTCGCCTTCAATGTACTCCCCTTGGCAATCTCTACACCGCTCCATACGACTTTTCCATTGTTGAAAGCAGTGCTGGAAGTCCGCTTCTGTCAGCTGGTTTAGAACCTCCGTCGCTTTTGCTTTAA
Organism: Aromia moschata; assembly: GCA_029963805.1. Taxonomy (NCBI): domain Eukaryota; kingdom Metazoa; phylum Arthropoda; class Insecta; order Coleoptera; family Cerambycidae; genus Aromia; species Aromia moschata. Next base: position 533,745 of record JAPWTK010000037.1, read on the forward strand.
CTGCTTCCACACTTTCGAATCTTGTCCCCTTCAGCGCCAATTTGACCTTGGGAATTAAAAAGTCACAAGGGGGGCAAGGTCAGGCGAGCATAGTGGATGTTCCAACACAGTAATGCCGTGTTTTGCAAAAAAACGCCTTCACAGACAAAGCAGAATGGGCCGGTGCATTGTCTTGGTGAATCTTCCATGATTTGGTCTTCCACAAATCAGGTCTTCGTCTTCTCACACGCTCACGAAGGGCCGTCAGAACCTAGATGCAATAATGTTGATTGAACGTCCGACTCTCAGGGACCCAGTGAACGTAAACAATGGTTCGAATGTCAAGAAAGACGATCATCATCGCTTTGAATTTGGATTTGCTCATCCTAGCTTGTTTTTGCCTTGGCGAGTTCGGGCTCTTCCAATGCATGGATTAGCGCTTTGTTTCGGGATCGTAAATAAAAACGACGATTCATCACAAGTAATGACCGTGTCCAACAAGCCTGGATCAGTGTCAATGTTGTTTAAAATGTGCAAATGTTCATTCTTGATTCCTTTTCCTCGGGAGTGAGGAGTTTTGGCACCATTTTTGCGCAAAAAAATCTGGCGAACACATTCCTTGTCGATTCCTGTTATTTCAGCAAGCCCTCGTATACTTAGACGTCGGTCTTCACGGATTGATTTATCAATTTTTTTTAACGTTTTCGTCCATTATTGACGTTGAGGGCCGTCCGGAACGCGGATCGTCTTCGATCGTTTCACGTCCCTCTTTAAACCGTTTAAACCATTGAAAAACTTGTGTGCGGGATAAACATTCATTTCCATACACTTCTTTTAACATTGCATAAGCTTCTGTAAAAGTTTTCCCCAGTTTAACAAGAAACTTGAGATTAACCCGTTGCTCCATCTGAACATTTAACTTTTTTTCGACGCGTCAGTGACGCTTAAAACTACTGCTACAGTTAAAGTGAGCGACCCACTGGCTTGTCCAGCGAGCTCACGGTGGGGAAAGTACTTGTACTTGCGACTGTAAACTTGTCGCGACACGCTCGCAGCGCGCTGGTAGCAGCATAAGTTCAGTTATTTAATAGCCACACCTCGTAATATGCTATGATAATGCAAATAATAATAATATACTTGAAAACTATGCATGGGACGAAACGTCACGAAGAATTAGGGTGCATTTTCATGCAGTCGCTAGTCGCTCGTTTTCAGCGACAAATGAGGTCACGTGGTACGATTTTGAATTTTCCGCCTCTTTAAGAATTGTAGCGATAGAGCTAAATTTTGTTTAGTTTTATCGCTACAATTACCATCATCGCTACATAGTACCAGCGTCAACGTAATTCGAACAATAGAAAGAGTATGAAGAAAGTGTCGGGAACACAGCTTCAAAAAATCCATATTCTCGTCGCAATTTACATAATATATAATGGATGGACCCAAAATCTTTTCTTTTTATATCGCTTTTGTTTATTATGAATAGCAATATGATTAAGTAAAAGCGTGGTTATAACCCTATTTCGTCGAAGCCTATTAATTTTGAATGAAGCCGGAAGCTTGCCGGATAATTTTTTGACACTGATAAATCCACATTTGATAATCATACCTGTATTTACTAGACATGATTTTCTTTATTAATATATTACAAGTATCATATTTATTTTTCACCATTGTATACATATACCTCTACAATATAGTGGTTATATCGATACATCGACTTTCGATGAATCGATACACACAGTGGCGGACTAACAGGGGGCCCCGACCCGGGCCACTGGTCCCAGGGGGCCTCCAAATGTCGACAAGTTCTTTTGATCCAATCTTAAACAAGGCTAAAAAATATGCTTAGTACCTACCTAAGTAAGAGGCAATTTGAAGTTGGAGGCCCCGTAGATACAAATAAATACCGGTGATTTATAATTTCTAAATTAGAATTACTTCTACTGCTAATCGTTACCCTGTACATCGCTTAATACTTCTTGATCATTGGTGTCTCAGTTGCATCATGCGAGAGAAGTTTTTCCAAACTTAAACTGTCAAAAATTATCTTCGATCTACAATGAATCAAGAGCGACTCGTCAATCTGTCCATGCTTTCAATTGAAAGAAAAGTTACAAAGGAAATTGATTTCATTCAAGTTATTTTATATTGTTTGTTGCTTATTCGTATTTTATCTTCCTCATCCATATCTATATTCTATGTACCTATGTGTATGTAAGTAAATTACAATTATCTGCTAGAGCCTAGCATAGACACGCGTTATATACATAGACATTTAATTTTTATTACAAACTTGTTTGTTGACAGTACTATTAAAATAAGAGTAACCATCAAGACAAATCAAACGAGCCCAAACACGATGGGTTTATCATGTGTAGTTAAAGAATTTCTATGGCCATCTTCCGTCTCCATGGTACTTTAACATTACATTGTCACCGACTTTACATAAGTATGCAAAAGTTCAGCAAAATTGATTGAGAGGAACTGGTTTGAATTTAATTTGCAAGATTTGAACTAAACATACACACTCGTACATACAAATGTGAACTGAATAAAAAGCTTGTAAAAATACATCAACTTCTAAGACCGGGGGCCTCATTCAGTTTTACCGCCCCGGGCCCCTGACAGGCCTAGTCCGCCACTGGATACACATGTTTCATTTGTCGCTTAAATTTGACGCTAAGCGCTGCAATTTTTCCCTACAATTCTTAAAGTGGCGGAAAATTCAAAATCGTACCACGTGACCTCATTTGTCGCTGAAAACGAGCGACTAGCGACTGCATGAAAATGCACCTTTAGAATAACAGTTCCTCACAAGATCTTGAAAATCGTTTGCAAAACGCATGCGATTTATTTTTCATAATTCTGTGCATAAAAGTGCATACAAAAAACTATTTACATATCCTAGTTGAGACTTGAATGGTCTACAAAATTTTAATATTGCTGAAAATCATTTCTACGGGGTATCCCAAAAAGCAACGTCAATCCGAAGGGGGTTACAGAACAGGTCCTGACTGGTCACGTGACAAAAAAAAATCATCAAAGAAATCTTTGTGAGAAATTATTATATTAGGGGTATTAAAATGTCCATTATTTTAACTGTAATCGAAGAATCACAAGAAAAAAAAACATATTCACTTATGACGAAGGAATATGTTGCGATTTTTATTTGTTTTTTATTTTATTTAAATATAGGAAGAAATCAGATTTCGATACATACACTAACACGATATGCGTTTATTTCTGTTATGAAACCTTAATGAAAATGGGTGCGACTTTAAGCATAACATTTTTATCAAGGTTGAGTCGGCATATGCATGCATTTTTATGGAAAAAAATAAAATTTAAATATCCAGTTTTTCTACTTCGCCTAGGGAATTAATAACACATCGATTAATCGTTACTATTATGTATTTAATACCTTTAGTTAAACTGGATGTTACACAATAAATGTTACTATCCAATACTGTCTAAACTGGTCACAAAAATTGACCAAAAATGATCGCAGAGCAATTAAAAAAAAAATAAAGCTTCAAATTTCCAAGTATAGTTCTCATACATGAAGTTTAAACATTTTTGCCACTCACAATTTTTGACCAATCATGAGGAAACCATTAGGAAAATTTTGTTACAAATTTTTGCTTGACTTTCAAAAAAGTCAAGATTTAATAATTTTTTTTTTCAGTAATTTCACCTTAAAACTTTTCAAGTTTGTTTTATTCTCTTTAATCTGAGCTGTCGCAGAGCCACGTATGATGATTTTTCGTTGAGTTATCGTCGTTCAAAGCAAAAATGACCTTCTTCAGTTTGAACATTAATTACTCGGGAACTAATGGTTGTACAGAAAATTCTCGCAGGGTTCTGGAACCTGCACAATATTTTATACAAGACGTACTTGATGTTTTTTGAGATTTTTTTTATGCGAGAGAGTTGATTAGAAAACATGTAAAAAACTGGGCATTTTGTATATTTAATTAACTTGTTATAGCAAATAATGAATAGTGTATAGAAACCGATGATTTTTTTTTCATTGTGTTCCGAATGGTTGAAATTAACATTTTTGCTAAAAATCAAGTAAAGGATGACTTTTTCATTAATGTTTATATCACCTAATTTTTTAACTAAAATATACCTATTAGAAAAGCTAAGTGAAATACGGTGAAATATGTATGAGTAATAACGACATTTACATATTTGTTTTGTTAATATTCAATCAAACAATAGCAACCATTTTAATAATACACCGTAATGATAAATGAATTGTTTACATACACTTATTTATACTAGATATATGGTCAATATTGTTTAATAAAATTATTTTAATCATTATCAATCAGGTTCTTTTGTCTATCAGTTGAATTACATAGTTTATCCTACAGTTGATTTTATATAAACACTATTATAGTACTAGTTTACAACTTTTATTTTCCTCCAGAAGCCAGAATTTTTATATAACGTCTGGTTTTCTAGCAAAATGACAAAACTATTATTATACCAACTATTTTTACCCTCGACTTGTTGTATATAAATTAGTATTTCCTTATGTGAAAAAGTTATTATGTATATATCCCCAATATGGGGGGTATATTGGGGATAACCCCTTGCCGTGGTAAACAAAAAGAGGAGTAATGCGGCACATGTTGTTTTTTTTTAATGTGAAAAACATGTTTGTTATAAAATGGGAATAAATATAATATGGACTTTGAAAAATCAGCCACCCCTCCCTGTCCAAAATTTAGGAGCAACCAAAACATTTTGGCTTATTTTCTAGCTATTTATGTCTAGTTTTATCTCAGCTGTGGTCTTTTTAAAATATTCAAGATGGCTCACCTCAAAATGAACGTCATATATATTCATATAAAGACATAAAGGAAAGGAAAAACAAGAAAAAATGTAAAAAGGTCCTCTAGAATCAACGAAATTGCAACCCAGTTAAATACGCCAGTCAATAGAGCTCGAAAAAGGGTGAGTTTATGACACGATTGATACTTGAAATCCGACTACGGGATGCTTTTAAGTTCAGTCCTTAGATGAAAACGTATATGAATTGGACTAGGAAATAGTTGCACTTTTTTTTAATAACAAATTAGTGAAAAGAAATGGAGTTTTTTCAGTTTTTTGCTTATAGAAGAAAAGCTATTGAAGCAATTACATCGCATCCAATAGAAAAGTTGTAGAGAATTCAAAACCCTTTAAAATGAAAAAAAAAATCAAGTCAATCGTTACTTTTTTCGCTGCGAAAACTCGGGAAAAAACGCAAAAAAATACCTTTTCTCAATAAATTCGTAATTCGAGTATTTTTGCATTAGAAGAGTCAATCTTGTGGGAAAATGTAGGTAATATCACGAAGAATGAGTGTGCAAAAACTGTTTTTTGCACAATAGTCGAATAAAGTTTTTTACATCGTATTTTGAATATTCCATAACAAGTCGAGCGATAGATTAAATACCATTTTCTCGACGGATTCGGAAACTACAGAGTGTAAACTACAATTCGTCCATTTACTTTCCTTCATTTAAATGCCATTAAATTGGTGTAAAACGCCTCTGAACACCGCGCAAAATGTTCGGCGGCGCGCTGACAAGAAAAGCCGCGAGAAAAAAATGGGCTGTTTTGGTTTTCTCTAAAAGGAATGTTTAAAAAAGTCCTTGTTTTAGTTGACTCTTTTTTAAATATTCTTTTCTCCTGTTCTGGAAAAGGATTTTAAGGAATAAGAAAGTAAAAATTTCTCCCGAGTTGTAATATGTCTTAAGGTTGAAAATAATAAATTTATGATTCCTATAAATTTCTAAATTTTATATAAATCATGTGTTCTGACTCCTTCCCTTTGGATATACAAGCATCGGGTATTACCTTTTGTGATATTTTTGTCATTTAGGAGGCTTGGGAGGGGGTGGTAGTGGGTTGATTTTTAGCGGAAAAAGCAGTAACTAGCTCAGGTGGTCCCTAGGTACTATTAGCGCAAATGCGATACACAGAAAATACATCAGAATACATTAGTGAATATTCGAATAAACGTACTATGAAGCGTACTATTACACGATGGTATTTAGGTGTGGTAATGTCAGTGGTCACGAAAAATGAAACTTAAAAGGACTTACCAATTAAAACTCATAAATTGTTTGATACAAAGAGTAACATTACTTTTTAACTAGCATATGATATTTTTCAGGGATTTTTGCAACTTTTTTTCGTCTTTTGTTAAACAGTTGCAGTTTTATTACAGCTGATTTTGTGTTACTTAATTAATTTTACCTTTAATCTGACGAAATATTAGAGTCTTCCTTGTCTCAAAACAGGTATTATGGGAGCAGGAATTTGGAACAGGTATACCCTGGAAAAACGAGTCTTCCTTCAAGGGCAGACCTGTTCCAAATATCCGTTTGGCAGGTATAAAAATTTGGCAAGTAAGACTCGAATATTTTGTCGGTTTAAAGGTAAAATTGATGAAGTAAATTCTAATCAATTGTAAGGAAACCGCAATTGTCTAACAAGAGACGAAGAAAGGAATAGTGTACATTTTAGGTCGAAATTTTATGAGCTTCGTGGGTAAGTTATTTTTGTGCCAAGTTTCGGGACCACTAACATTACCACACCTAAATACGGCTCCATTTTGTAATAGTTAGCCCCTTAGTACGTTTTAATTTTCTGTGAACTATCGGTTTGTAATAATAATGACCCGAGTCCGCCTCTGTTGAGATTCGCCGAAATCTGACGTAATTACCATGTTCATGTTAGTAGCATACGCGCATGTCAAATTCAAACTACGCCATCGCTCGGAGACTAGAGGCTTGTTGTCGTTTGGTTAATTTATATTTTATATTAGTATGCGAATAGTTGTTCAAAGGGGATGTACTGGCGTATGTGTTTTAACTTGCACAGATACATACGTAAAATCATTGGCAAATGACAATATTGAATAATAATTTATAAAAAGTTAATATGGGCCGAAAGATTCGGCCCTAAAAAATCGCGTTATTACAAGTCCGTACTTGCAAATAACAAAATAAACAGTTGAAGTTCATACGCCTGCGCTAGCGACTAGATCGCGATTGGTTCTCACCTCATGTTTACATCTGCTTAGTAAAGAAGTTAAATTATCAATTGCCCTTCATTCGGCCATGTACGCATTAGGGTGCCGCTTACTGTATATATATTTTGAGTTTTTTGTTGCTCCAACACAACTTTGGTTTGAAACCGCAATGCTATGTAAGTGGCGCGTGGTGCCGTCATTTGGAAATATTGTTGAATACACAGTAATCTTGAGAAGTACTTAAGATGTGTACCTGTAAGCTAAAAAACGATTCCCTAAACTGCTCTCTACTTTTTTTTTTTTGCAAAAATAGTGTAAAAAGTAGGCCTCTTCCCTTCCCACTCTCGAGTACAGAAATGCAACACTTAGCTACTTCCGAATACTGCATGTTATCAGTTTTCTGTAATGTGTAATTTAAGTACTGCGTTATTATCAAAGACTAGAAAGGAAATCTACATTTTTCCTCTCTAATCTTCCGTATATTATAACAAGACTGGCAACGGACTATGTGTTGACAACCCGATTTCTTTTTATTTTCCATTAACCCCACGGATGAGATCAATTTTCAAGTAACGAATATTATTCTTCAATTGACGATTAAATGATAAAATAATATGCCGTTAATTCACCAAACGCCGCGAATTTATGAAAATGTGTTTATTGCCCTCATTACGGACCCGATACTCGTACAATAATGCGGTCAAGGTTTAGTGCAATAGAACGCGATGTGTCGGGAATTAAAGGACTTGTAGACATTTGTATGTATGTATGTTTAACCTCAGAGCCAAGGAGGACTCAGTTATTGCAGCCCAGTACCCGTAATAGATCAAATATTTACTTATCTCAGAACTTAATATATGTAATTTTGCATTCTCAAGACTATCTCAAATCTCAACTGTGGTGCAACATTGGACTAAAGCCGTTCCCAGACGCTGCGTGTATTCGGCGAAACTTCGGTATACGGGGACCTTCGCGTAGTGTCTGGGAGAAAGCGTAGGCTGAAAGCGAAGTAGCCTCCCAGAGAATGCTGAAGCAACTACGACTCCTTCGTCACCTTCACCGAATACACGCAGTGTCTGGGACAGGCTTTAGCTCCCACACTATGCGATGAGTTTGCGAATGCTCGGCTTCGGATGCCTTCGTAGTAAAGCTCGCTCTCTTATTCTTTTTGACATCCAGTGGCGTTCATCAGTTCTTTCTCATACATTTGCAAAAATTCTATGGTTAAATCGTTTGTCCACTCCATTTTACATCAAATCCTTTCACTGAACGGCACTGAGCTAGACTAAACGCCTTCACAAACCCAAGCGAAGTGTCTGGGACCTTTGCCGTAGTTAGTACCTTCGTGGTTCTTTGATTCGCGCAATTTTACCGACAGCCGGCCGAAGCGGTTTACGAATGACGAAGGTTCAGCGAAGTAGCCTCCCAGACACTACGCGAAGGTCCCCGTATGCCGAAGTTTCGCCGAATACACGCAATGTCTGGGACCGGCTTAAGGTATGTTTAGTTCAACCTTCTTATTTTGTCTTCTACACGGTGGAGACTTTAACTGGAATATATTCGCTAGCGGGGTGGTGAATGATTTTTCAAAAAATTCCCGAGACACGTCAACTTTTAAATGTATTTACCTACATTTTGCAAGTAATATGAAAAATATAGCCCTTCAGGGGTGGCTGAAACCACCCTCGATATGATTTTTTCAAATGCAACCCTATGGCTTGTGACCCCTCATTGTAAAGCTGGTGGAAAGAGGAATCCAACGCACTGATCAAATTTTAATTTTTAGTATGTTTGTAGCGTTGCATACAATTAAAACAATTTAAAAATTAAAATTTATTTTCAACGTAACAATTGTTCAAAATGTGCATCATTCACTTGTTGGCAGCATCCCAGTCTGTGGTAGGTTTCGTCCCTTACATTATGCAACATTTGCGGTGTTATTTTTCCGATTTCCTCTCTTATCCTTTCCTGCAGATCTGCTATGCTGTTGGGTTTCTGAATGTAAACCCTACTTTTAAGATGTAAGATCTGGAGATCTTGCTGGCCACTCAATATTACCTCACCTCCCAATCCACCTACCGGGAAAAATTCTGTCCAGATACTGCCGAACAATGGCAGCATAGTGTGGTGGGGCCCCATCGTGCTGAAACCATAACCTCTCGTCGGTCAAGTTAGGGTTTAAGGGGTTTGGAAATAAATGACATAGCACTGGCATTAGTTCGTGCTGGAGTAAACGCAAGTATATTGCTCCATTAAGAGTGTCATCAAAGAAAAATGGTCCTACAATTCTATCTTGTATTATTCCGGCCCACACATTAGTTTTCTGTGGGCGCTGAGTATGAAGTTCCCTCATCCAATGGGGGTTCTCTTCAGCCCAGTAACGACAATTTTGGCGATTTACGTGTCCATTTAATGTAAAAGTAGCCTCGTCAGAGAAAACAATCCACTCTAAAGATAACTGGTTTTAATCAATACAAGTCATCAATAAATCGCAAAATTCCACTCGTCGATCTGGATCATCTTCAAGTAGCTCTTGAACAGCTTGCATTTTATATGGGCGTTTTTTCTCATATTTAAGTATTTTTAAAACTGTTTTGTGATTAAGATTACTATCACGGGTCAGTTGACGGGCTGGAGTGATTGGATTTTCTTCTAGAGCAAGCAACAAATTCAACTTCGTGTCGTCATCAACAACAGCCTGCCTCTTACTCGGTACTTTCCTGACATGACCCATCTCTCGATATTGTGCCTCAATTTTACTAATGGTACCTTGATTTAGTGGTGGCAAGTCAGGATGCGTTTCTCGAAACAAGCGAACAACTTCGCATTGAGTTCGCGCCCTATCACCATATCCAATCATCATCAAAATTTCGATTTTTAGTGATTCAGTTAAATAAGACATTTTCACCAATTTGAAATAACACTTTGTTTCAAACTCTGAATACAGCATACAAACTAAATTACTCTTTGCGGCCGTGTAAAAACACTAGCAAAAAATAACAAATATCAGTTGTGGCAAAAAAATTGCTTGGAATTTTTTGTGGGGGCATATGAAAAGTAAGGTTTACATTCCAAAACTAAACAACACACATTTTGAGTACGAAATTGTTGCGTTAAAAATAAATTAAGCTATAAAATTACGTTTTAATTGTATGCAACCCTACAAACATACTAAAAATTAAAATTTGATCAGTGCGTTGGATTCGTCTTTCCACCAGCTTTACAATGAGGGGTCACAAGCCATAGGGTTGCATTTGAAAAAATCATGTCGAGGGTGGTTTCAGCCACCCCTGAAGGGCTATATTTTTCACATTACTTGCAAAAGTAGGTAAATACATTTAAAAGTTGACGTGTCTCGGGAATTTTTTGAAAAATCATTCACCACCCCGCTAGCGAATATATTCCAGTTAAAGTCTCCACCGTGTATATTCATTTATGCTACCGATAATTTACTTCTTTTGGAAACATCTTGTATAGGTAAAACAACATAAGCGTTACGCTCTCTAGTGGTCGTTCAACAAACTAATAGCTGGGCCATGGTTTATTCAAACGTCCATTTAAGTGCCAATTGTGTTTTGAAAGTTTTCCGTTTATATTTGTGCTGTATTCATTAAAATTTATAATATTAGCGTTATTTTGTGAGTATTATAATTAGAATGAATCACTATTGTTGTGTACCTCGCTGTTCGCTCTGAATTAAGAGGGATCCCCAATTAACTTTTTGTATATGTCCTGAACAAGGAAAGCATCAAGTTTCCCTTATAAATAAATTTGGTCAAAAGGAACGTATATACAGGCGCAAGGCTTGGATATTAAAACTGAGGATAGGAAAGACCGTTAGTAAATTTATGAAAGTCTGTTCTCTTCACTTTGCTGAGGAGGATAACTTTTATCGATGTAAGTATTAGTATTTTAAGGTTAATGTAAAGATATTTATAATTATTATTGTCTGTTTCAGCTAAGGATTCAAAAAGGGAAGATACTGAAAAAAACGCAGTACTTTCGAATTCATGAAGTCATGAATGGCCTGCATTCAGAACATGTTCACCCTCATATACACACTTTGAAATTACAATGCCATCTAAATATTCCATATATTTGAAGATATTAATGTCTGTCATTCTACTTAAAAATGTTTTCAATTAAAATATTCAACAATTTTGTAAAAAAAAAAACACATGTACCTATACCTTGGAAGTATTTATTAAAAATTTTCAAAATAAACCGATCCAACATAAAAATGTATCTTCCATAGGTACCTAGTACCTACCTACATATCTTCTATCAGTCTAAAAATCAAAACTTGTAAACAGTAAACCTTGATCACAAAAGGTGTTTTTAGGCAGTAAATAATCAAATACTACACATAAATAGTAAATTAAACCGGCAACTTGTATATAAAACACATTAAAAGCATTAAAAGCAATGTAAAAACAACCGTCTAATGGCCCAATCATTAGTTTGCAATTTTTCCGCGCAGGCATCTTAAATTCTGACGCCTATAGACAACCGGAAATTTTAAATAACTTAAAATACACTTCGGACAACTTGAATTAATACAGTGCCTAAACGTTACAGTCTCATTAGCCTTTTTTCCTACAACTGAACATCTATGGAGATTGTCACCATCTGTTCAAATGTCTCCTGAAAACTTGTTTACATTTTTAAGTAGGTGAAATGTACTAATACTCTTTTCCGATATGTTAAACGGTTATCAGACCATAACGCAGATAAATTTATCAAATACCATTAACACACACATATTCTTTTTGTACTAACATTTCTATTAAATCTCTTTTTGGAAATTAAAAAACAATATCAAACTATATATTACAGAACAACACATCAACACAACATAATTTATTTTAGTGTTATTAAAAAAAAAACAGAATTATGTATGTATATCTAAAATAAATATAATATAAAATTGTTGCCGACATTTTCAAACTTAAAGTATCTTACCAGTATTTGACAATATGTTAAATTTGCTTGGTGTTACAAGTTAGACAAACACTCCGCATTTTTAAAAACTCATCCCTAATTTTCACCCTAATTAACATTTCAGGTCACATTTGCATAGGAACTAAAAATCTGAAAATATATCCAATTCTAGGAAACAAAACACCATTCAAATTGACCGAATCATTAAATATGAACAATGCATTATACCTTTTAGCAAAATTTGCTCAAATATCAGAAAATATTTACAGACACAGACAATACAGAAATTTTCGCGTGAAAAATTAAACGTGATCCTTAAACACGAAACCGAAACCTGATGACCGAAAAATGGAAAGATGCGTCGAAATAAGGCTGCAGTTATTCAAAACAATTTCAAGTATAACGGAGAATGTAGTTATTGTTCTTAAGCTAATAAAAGATATCAAACAATAAATGTCACGATGAAGTATATGTAGATAACTTCATTGTTTTTCGTCTTTCTTAGAAGAACGCTGTGTTTATGAAATTCACACGTCTGTGTATAAAATTCACAGAATTTTTTTTATTAATAACTACGCCTATAACTCACAGAAAATTTTATGGAAATTACATTAGAAATAAGAATAGTTGAGACGTACATACATATGTATATCGTCCCCATTATCGCAAACAGACGTATCTCATTTTTTACACAAAGACGTATTTCAAGATACGCCTGTTCGTAATAGATATTTTTATACACATATGAGATTGACGGTACGGTTAAATGCTTATATACATACATGTATCTAGTCGGAAATATCTAATCCTGATATACGCTAGTACGACGTAACACAGAATGACCTCAAACAAGTAGTTTCACGGATGGATCTAATTTTAGCAATTTTTGAGATACGCCTGTTTGTGATAATGGGGACGATATGTTCATTTCCATTAAACATTTTGAAAAATATTTGGAAGGTATCAAATAAGTGGGAAAATGTATAGATGCTTTTTCCCCTTCAATAGTTAATAATATAAGTCTACATTTGTCTTTCAAGTTAAAGACAAATTTGTAAATTAAAAAAATATATACAGTGGCGGTCACATAATTAGAAACGGCATTGTTTTAGCATAACTTATGCACATTATGTCATTTAGTTTTTAACCCGTCCCAATATTTATATATACAATAAACATGCGTTCTAAAGCGAATCAATTCGTAACTTATTTTGTGCTCCATCCGTCTCAGTTCAACTTTTATATTTATAATTGCCATTTATCTACCATTTTTCGAAGGACACATAATTAGAAACGATTTAGAAAAATGTTCATTATTCAAGAAACTATGTAACATACACTAATATTTTGTTGGATAGTCATGTTTCTTTATTACATCTGTGTATCTCCTACCCATAGAGCTTATCAAAGTTTGACATAACTCTACAGGTATCGAGTTCCAGGCCTCTCTAACAGCTTCATACAGTTCATCAAAAATTTTAAACTGACGCTGACAAACTCGCTGTTTTACTTCACCCCCATTGATTCTCTTTGGGGTTGAGGTCAGAGCTACAAGATGGCCAGTCAATAATAGATACGGAGTTGTTGATTAACCACTGTTTTACAGATTTCGCAGTACGCCTGGGATCATTGTCTTGAACAAGCTTCCACATATCACGCATAAACTCGCCAGCGTATGGTTGCAGAATATTTTCCAATATGTTAATATACACATACTGGTCCATGATTCCCTTTACGCGATGTATGAGCCTACACCTCTCCAGGAAAAGCAACCCCAGATGACATTTCCGCCTCCGTGTTTAACGTTATGGTTGTATAGTTCGGATTATATTCACATTTCGGCGGGCGTCGGACATACTGTTTTCCATCGGATCCTAGTGAAAACAGTATGTCGACGCCCACCGAGATGTGAATGCTTAACCCAAACTTCAACCCCAAAACGTTAAACCCAGGGGGGGAAAACCTTTTTGGTGGGCGTCTCCCTCGCGGGGGGGGGCCCCCCCCCCCCCCCCAGGGGGATGTGTCCCTGTTTGGGGGGGGTTCCCACTTTGTTGTTTTTGTTCCCCCTTCCCCCCGGGGGCCCCCGCCCCCTTCCCTTGGGCCGTTTGTTTCCCACCCCCCCCCCCCCCCGCCCGCCTCCCCCCCCCACCTCTGGGTTGTTCACCCCCCCTCCCCTTTTTTCCTTACCCCCCCTTTGTGTTTTTTTTCCCCCCCCCCCCCGCCCCCCCCCGCTTTTGTTCTCCGCTCTGTTGTTTCCCCCTGGGAATTTTTTTTTTTTTTTATTTTTTACCTCTACGGTTCCCTCCCCCCCCCCCCCCCTGGCCTTTTTTTTTTTTTTTTTTTTTTTTTTCCCTTTGTTTTTTTTTTGTTTTTTTTTCCCACATTCTCTCCCCCCATATTATTTTTTATTTTTTATTTTTTTCTCTCCCCAAAAACCCTCCCCCCCCCCCCCCCCCCTCTTTCCCCCCCCCCTCATTTGTTTTTATTTACACCCCCACAAAAAAACCCCCCCCTTTGTCCCCCCCCCCCCCCCAACCCCCCCCCCCCCCCCCCCCCCCCGGTTCTCCTCCCCCCCCCCCCCCCCCCCCCCCCCCCCCCCCCCCCCCCCCCCCCCCCCCCCCCCCCCCCCCCCCCTTTTTCCCCCCCCCCCCCCCCCCCCCCCCGGTTGGGGGGCCCCCCCCCCCCCCCCCCCCCCTCCCCCCCCCCCCCCCCCCCCCCCCCCCCCCCCCCCCCCCCCCGCGTGGGGGGGGGGGGCCCGGGCGTCGGGGCCCCCCCGGTCCCGCCCCTCCCGCTTCCTCCCCCCTCCCCCCCCCCCCCCCCCCCCCCCCCCCCCCCCCCCCCCCCCGCGTTTTGGGCGGGGGGGGGGGGTTGGTCCCCCCCCCCCTCCGCCCGGGTTGTCGCTCCCCCTTGTGTTGTTGGGGGGGTGGGGGTTTTTTTTCCCCCCCCCCCCTTTCTCCCCCCCCCCCGCGCGGCTTTTTTCCCCCCCCCCCCCCCTCCCCCCCCTTTTTTTTTTCCCCCCCCCCCCCCCCTCTTCCCCCCCCCCGCCCCTTTTTTCTCCCCCCCCCCCCTTTTTTCCCTCCCCCCCCCCCCCCCCCCCCTCCCTCTTCCCCCCCCTTTTCCCCCCCCCCGCCCCCCCCCCCCCCCCCCCCCCCCCCCCCCCCCCCCCCGTTTTTTTTTTTTTTTCTCCCCGCTCTCCCCTCTTCCCCCCCCCCCCCCCTCCCCCCCCCCCCTTTTTCCCCCCCTTTTTCTCCCCCCCCCTTCGGTTTTTCCCCCTTTTTTTTTTTTTTTTCTTTTCCCCTTTTTTCCCTTTTCTTTTTTTCCCCCTCTTTTTTTTTTTTTTCTTTTAAAAAGTATGTAAAAACCCCCCCCCCCCCCCCTGGTTTTCCCCCCCCCCCCCCCCCCCCCCCCCCCCCCCCCCCCCCCCCCCCCCCCCCCCCCCCCCCCCCCCCCCCCCCCCCCCCCCCCCCCCCCCCCCCCCCCCCCCCCCCCCCCCCCCCCCCCCCCCCCCCCCCCCCCCCCCCCCCCCCCCCCCCCCCCCCCCCCCCCCCCCCCCCCCCCCCCCCCCCCCCCCCCCCCCCCCCCCCCCCCCCCCCCCCCCCCCCCCCCCCCCCCCCCCCCCCCCCCCCCCCCCCCCCCCCGTTTCTTCCTAACCTATGTTACCTCTTCATTCAGTATTTAATTGTTAGACCAGAAGCAATGCGAAATATCAAAAAAAGTTTCGCAGTCTAATTGCATGGGTATTTTAAAGCAATTATACAGTTAATACTTATGTCATTTTTTTCAGACACCATACATGTTATTACATTTATGTATGTAGGTAGTAGGTATGATTGATCATTGGTTCATTCAACCCAATTCAACCTATAGAAAAAATCATTACATTAGGAACTGACAGCAACTTTTTTCGTTTTCTTTTTTGCAACGTAGGTACCTACCTAGTACACCTAACTAGGTAGGGTACAAAACGAAAATATGTATATACCTATCTACCTATTATCTATTGTACTTGTACCTATATTTACTTACACATACAGTAATTGTTCCTATATATGTATTTTTACAACGCAGTAGGTATGTATGTATATAACATACCAAATATGAATAACATACATACATATGTACATATATATGTACTATGTATACCTATGTACATATGTACCTAATTCGTTCATTATAAACTTAACACAGATAAGTAAATAGGGCACAACATATGATCTTTATTTTGCTATTTGTGCGAATGGAATTGAAGTTGTTGACCTCCGAAATGAAAAAGTGAATACCAGTCACATTATCCAAGTTCATAATCATAAATAAGAAATAAAGACAAATACAAATTAAATAACTCTACTTTATGTTTTTACCGAAGTTTTTACGAATATATTGACTTGTTTGGGTAGTAAAAATTAAGCATTTGAGGCAGTATAACAACTTTAAGAATTTAGCTACACATTTAATTAAAACATGTGAATAATTTATTGGGATATAAAATCTATTTTAGTGATGTTTAATAATACATACTATTTTAAAAATGTTCATTACTGTATTGATAAATATGATTTGTACGTATTACCGAAGAAAACCGAGTAATCATTCACGTATTCTGTACAGTATATATTTCATCGGTTTTTATTACAGAATAATCCACTAAAGTGCAAGAAATAAAACAAGAGTAACTTTTCAAGAGTTTTTACTGAAAAAAACTTACAGAAACAGGATTATACAGTATTTTGAAAATATATCAAAGTAAGTATAAATAAGTTCTAAATGACTTACCTCTTATTGAAAACACAGATAAAATCCTAAGCAGTAACATGAAACACACGCATAAACTACAGCACGTAAAACACACTCTCGCCATTTTTACTTTGCCACTAAGTAACTACAAACTACAAACAAGACTCAACAGCAGAAAAGACTAAACACAATCGTCTCAGTGACGTCACAGATCAGACGAATTTGAACGGCAGAACTCTGACGAATAAAACTAATTTCAGAGTAGAGTGGTCTTCTGACGAAAGTACTTAATGACGTCATAACATGGCGGATGATGTCAAGTGTCAAGTATACAACTGTGGACTCATTTTCAGATTGTGATTGTAGTCCCTATTTTGCAAGACGAGCTCAGTAAATACGAGCTCAAAAGTCAGTTATGTTCCATACATACAGCGTCCGCATTCATGCCATGGATCACAATCCTGACAAGATTACGTCATGGGAAGACCGCGACAACCTCCCAATCTCAAGGGGATTATTCTAGATAAATTACATGTTCTATTAGCACAAAGCAACATTTGATTCGCATTTTGATTTATACCATATCGACGCTTAAGAAACAATACCCCTTATATCCAAAATGACAATTTTACAGGAGACACAAAAAAACATATTAACTTACACAAATGTTTAAATTGAAATGACTGGTCTTTTGTTTTTATATAATTTGGTAACAGTTAAATATTAGTCTGTATATCGATTTAATTTAATAAACTAAATTCAGTAAAAATGGAGATAGGAGGTATTGTTTCTTAAGCATCGATATGCTTTATATATTAAGTATTTTTATAGATCAATTCATCGATACAAATTTAAGAGCTCAGCCACGTCTTTTTGAGCCTAGAACATTTTTTGAAGTAGTGAGAAAACGTCGCAGCAACATCACGAAGCTCTGAAGACCAGGCTTAATATAGCTTCAAATGCTTGAAACGCCAAAAAGAATGGATGAGCTGATCAATTTGACCTGTTCCTCAAGATCACACCCTGGAGATCAGCAGGATTCGTTTTGTTGTGTAGATTAGATTATGTACACTCGAACCCCTCTTATTTCACCTTCGCTTAATTCACATCCTCTGTTATTTCACCACGTTTCCCCCTATTAGGTCGCGAAAACGTCCCGGTGAAGTCGCCGCCTGTAAAAGTTTTAGAACTACGTTTGGAAATTGGATTCTCTCATGAATATGTACAATTTTTATTGAAAAAAAAAATGATTGTGTAATACATTTATTGATTTAAAATAGGTTAGTTGTCTTTTAAAAATATTTAATCTTTAAAATAATCATTCAAGTGGAAAATTGAACTTTGTCATGCACGACGGGGTATACTTACATTGATTTTTCGTTCAGTTGGCTCATTTTTTCGTTATAACAAGTGCTGTGGTATATCTCTAATATTTCTTTTTGCAGTTAAAACACAAAAAAGTTGAGGTTATGATCGCGACTTAAGAGAAGCAAAATTTCGCGACTTAATCGAGATAATGATGCACGGTTTGGCGACTTAAGAGGGGTTCGAGTGTAGTTGGGTTACAGTTTATAGCACAGACTTATATTCTGTGGTTATGGCAATAAAAATACATAATATGTATAATTTTTAGGCATATGTGGTGCTAAATTTTAAAAATAAATTTTATTGAAGCCAAGGATGTAGCAAATTTGTAAAAAAAATAGATGCCATAAAATGAATGGTGAAAGTACACATGTTATGCTTAGCCCTGTGGAAGATTTTTTGTATTTATTGAATAATATTGCACAGGGAGAGGCGGTAATTATTAAATAATGTAGCAACTGCATTGTATTTTATTTATATAGATAATAGTAATACCGCTGATATGATTGTTTTTAAGTTTTGCATGTTATTAGAACTACACAAAATATTTGATTTAATTTTTTCGATATCCATGCCTTTACGTGTTCAAATTATTTGACTTTTGTTATATCTACGTGCATGACAATGTTTCAGAAGTAAATACACAAGAACTACAATGTCCAAACTTCTGAAATATTCCTGTAATTTTTTATAGTACCATTATGAAATAATTACTGAGGAATGCGTTTTTACATTTATAGACAATAGAAGATTTCATACTACTTGTCGGGACATTAGTTGCTTTCGTAGCTTTCATACTGTGGTGTTGTTTTCCCGTACAACTTAAAGATGCACCCCTACCAGTCTTGCAAAGCCCGGGTAAGAGCGGAAAAGACGACGAGAAATATTACCAGTTAATAATGGAATATGACTTGGCCACGACTTGAATTTAAATACTAACAATTTTTGACCATCATTGTATACTAATATAATCATAGAATTAAATAATTTTCTACTTTAAAAACATGACGTTTAAAAGCATTTGTATGCAAATAATGTGTATCATATCTTATGTTACAAGCATTTATTTATTATTAGTTTCTAAATCAAATGTCAAATATTGCCTTACATTGCTGTATGTATTGTGTTTGTCCATTACAGAAAATCAGTGTATCGGTATGTTCATTTGAATCAGGGAATCAATTGCATAAAAGCAAATATTATGTATAATAACCTTAATAATATTAAACATGTTTAATATTCCCCTCACTTGCTCTACATAAGTATTATGTACACATATATTTTTTTTTAAGCGTGAGAAATTTTGTTGTATTTTATCAGTTTATGTAATGCTTTAGTGAAGAAAAAAGATGGAAAAACTTGCCAGTTCACAAATAAGAAATTATATAATCGTTGGAAAATAAATAGACAGTCACAAAGCAACTTGTGTAGTTGCTTTTTTGTTACAAGCAAAATTTATTCGATACATGTTAAGTTTGTGTTTCACTCGTTAACCATTACTTGGTTTACATTACATAGCATTTTGCTCCTAACAAAGGCAAATTTACTGAGTGCTTTCATGCTAATTTAGCCGAGCAACTTTTATTCGAAACATTTTGTCATAAATGCACTGGGTGAGTACTTAAAGCTTGTACACAAAAAATCTGGGACTCCTGGTATATGTATTAACTGTCGGCTATAAGTAATTATCAATAACTATAATGCAAATTCAGTACTCAATAGTTAAGAAAAAGAAAAGAAAAATTTTTTTTAAATTAAATCTGGATTTCTAATCCTGTCATACTAAAATTACAATTTTTTTTAATATCGGTAATTAAAGAGCATAAAGTTTATATATAGCAACATCTATTGTCTACAAATTTTTGTGATCCTAAACACTGAGTGTTATAAAAACCTCGAATTGATCTTCACTAAAGTATCTTATTAAAAGTAATTTTTTTCTAGTTCGACATTTCACTTTTTTTTGGGGGGGGGGGTGGGGGGAGTATGATTTCTTCTCATGAAACAATCATAGTATTCTAATTCCTTGTAATCTAGTCTACTCATATTGTTACCATTTTGAACTATCTAAGTGTTTACCTCTATGTCCCAACAGAAGGATGCTAATTGCCCACTTTCTGCTTTTAGAGTTAACTACCACTGTATTAACTAATTCTCATTAGACAACATTCAAAATCCCTACTGCTGTCTGTAATTATCACGTCTTACATGGAGTCATGTATTATTTTTAAAATATGCAATCCCAAATTTGTGCACACGATTGTATAAAATTCCTGCCCGTTTATTTTCGAATAACATTTTTAAACACCACATGATTAAGCGGGAATTATTCCCCGTCCATTGTCATTTTCCATCAGAAATGATAGATTCGGATTTTGATCTTAGATTTCAATAGGTAACATATCTGATAGTGAATGGCAATGAATGAGGAGTCATTTTGACTTCATTTAATGGATTTACCATTAGCTTGTGCTTGGGAAAGACCCCGGTGGTTGAAGGACCCAACATTATTAGACATCGAAATATGTCTAGTCCTATTTATGCTCACTAGATGGCAATACCTCCTAGGTAACGCCACCATACATAATTAGTTACTTAGAACTGGCATGAAAGTGATAATACAGTTATTAAATACAGCACTTTGTATTGATATTTGTATTTAACAATTACAATTTATCTTTAATACTAAATACCGAATTTCTTACTGTATATTGCATCAAATTGGTTAAATCTCCAATAGTTTTTTTATATTGCAATAAAAATGTAGTGAATTAAACTACTACACAAATAAATAAATGAAATAAAATTTGGTAACGACCATCTAGAGCAGTGGTGGCGCCCTCTATCTCTAAGTCGGCATACGCATTCTCATTGCTAGGTATTACTGTAAATATGTATTTTATATTTTTATTTGCCTAAAATTGTACAGCGTAAATAATAGATATACCATTGAAAGTATTTTTTCACATATTAATAAATAAGGTCAATTTTTATGTCAACAATAATACATGTCCGTAAAATTTGTATTTATTTACGTACAAATAAATTATTTATTCTCGTGGATCGCAGTTTAATTCTGAAGAATGTTCTAATAAATCTTCTGATAAATATGTATCAAATTCCTCGTCGGAGACAATCGGTGACACTGGACTTATTAGAATCTCCTCAGTTGACTTATTTATTTTACTTTCCACATTCACGATTTGATTAAACACAGGCTAAAAGGTAGCAAACCGTTAATTAGATTTGGTTTTCAGTAAAAAATACTTGTAAACTACCTTTGTAAATTATTTCAAAAATAGTCATTAGCATTTAAGATGAACACATTAATTAAAATTTCACTGCCGTTAATTTTTTTTTTTGCAAAAATATTTTGTTAATATTTCTTCGAAAATGTTCTTACCGTTACTTGTATTTCGGA
Organism: Aromia moschata; assembly: GCA_029963805.1. Classification (NCBI taxonomy): domain Eukaryota; kingdom Metazoa; phylum Arthropoda; class Insecta; order Coleoptera; family Cerambycidae; genus Aromia; species Aromia moschata. The sequence goes on from JAPWTK010000037.1 coordinate 555,221, forward strand.
AAAGTACGTTCTGTGGGGGAGTGCGCCCTCAGCATGCGACGTAAGGGATTCCTCTATTTGCGTGTTCTGTAAAAACTTCTGGGACCAACGGAACATACGTTCCGAACACCTGGCAAGATATCTCAGTTCGCTTAAAGCCTGTAAGGCATCAGCCAATCTTGATTCTTCCAAAAAGTTATACAGCTTCTGTTCTTCTAACAGTTCCTTAAATATACATTAATTTCAATAAGGTATTTTAAAAGGAAAAACATATCTTTTCCAAAATTCATATTGATGTTATTTTGTTCATTTAAGTACTGTATAAAGGAAATGCAGCCGAGTCGATTTCTAAAACAAAAAATACAGGTGGTCATAAGAAAAACAAAATAAACATTAAACAGAAAACAGAATAGGCGTCAGAATTTACGATACCAGCGCCAGTGCGGAAAAATTGGGAACTAACGATTGGGCCATTGGCCGTTTGTTTTTACATTGCTTCTAATGTATTTTATATTCAAGTTGCCGCTTTAAATTATTATTTATGTGTAGTATTTGATTATTTACTGCCTAAAAACACCTTTTATGATCAAGGTTTACTGTTTACAAGTTGCTGGCATAATTGTAGTGTTTTATTTTTTATTTTTAGACTGATAGAATATACCTATGGAAGATACATTTTTAGGTTGGATCGGTTTATTTTGAAAAGTTTTAATAAACACTTCAAGGTATACATGTGTTTTTTTACAAAATTGTTTAAAACATTAATTGAAAACATTTTTAAGAAGAATGACATTGAGAATTTTTAAGAAGAGAGACATTAGATTGAATATCTTCAAATATATGGAATATTTAGAAGGCACTGTAATTTCAAGGTGTGTATAAGAGGGTGAACATGTTCTGAATGCAGGCCATTCATGACTTCATGTATTTGAAGGTACTGCAGTTTTTTTCAGTATATTCCGCTCTTTTGAATCCTTGAAAGAGATAATAATAATTATAAATATCTTTATAATTATTTAAATAATTATAAAAAACTTACATCAATAAAAGTAATCCCCCTCAGCAAAATGAAAAGAACAGACTTTCATAAAACTAATGGGCTTTCCTATCCTCAGTTTTAATATCCATGCCTTGCGCCTGTCTATACGTTCCTTTTGACCAAATTTATTTATAAGGGAAACTTGATGCTTTCCTTGTTCAGGATATATGTAGGTATATGAAAAGTTAATTGGGGATCCTTCTTAATCCAGGACGAACAGCGAGGTATGCAACAATAGTGACTCATTCTAATTATAATACTCACAAAATAACGCTAATATTATAATTTTGGTCATTTTTTAGAACATCTACTTATTACTTAGCGACAAACAAAAAATACTCACATATAATATGTTATGTCACAAACAAGATGACAATGCTGTGCAAACATTCGTGTGTCACTAAAAAATTGCGAAAGTATAAGAAATTCAATTGCGCAGGTTTAAATCATCTGCTTCACTGGTTCCTAGACAAGGAAAGGAACTGTCACTGTTGCTAAGTCACAACTTCACTATCTAGCGCGAATATTCACGAAAATTTTCCCTTGCCCTTCTCGAACTCAATAACGTGATGTAAATATTTTTTTAAAATTATACTTCACGCATTTATATGTAAAATTTGTACTATTTACGAAACATTTCTCTTGCCCTTCTGTGACGATTCACCTCTTTCATTTTGTCACAGAGGTTAGGAGGCACCCTGTAAAACACGAGTTAGGCATTTGCACAAAGTTTAACAAGTCGCAAACTACTTCTAATGTGTACACTACACATCACAAAACAAATTTCGTCAAAATACGATAAGTAGATGTTCCAAAAATTTACCAAAATTTTTAATGAATACAACATAAATCTAAACGGGAAAATTTTCAAAACACAATGGCACTCAAACGGACGTTTGAATAAACGATGGCCCAGTCGTTAGTTTGTTGAGGGACCACCAGGGAGCGTAACGCTTATCTTGTTTTACCTATACCGTCAACTTAAACTTTATTATGAAACTCAACAACTATTCACTCACTTTTTTCGTAGGCGTGTTGTAAAATGCCTTTTTTGAAATTTTTGTAAGTAAGATGACCATTTCACGGCTCTATCAATGAGGTACGTCATCATTTTACTGTCGGCAGGAATAAGTGTAACAGGAATCCTATCGAGGTCAGTTTTCAGTTCCAACCAGGCCTCTCCTAACTTCAAGGCCAGAAAATTTTCAGCCAATAACATGGTTACCTAAAATTTTTCAGTTCTAAGGGTGTTTTGGTAATCTTTTCACTCTGGTAAACCACTAGTATGCGTCATGCTTAACTATCAGATGGCACATTTATGTGAAATTACATGAATGTGTTACTTTTATGTAGATCATTTTGATTTTTGGCTTTAGATTTCAAACGATTTCATTAGTGCAGTGCGTAAATATTGCACTGATATACCTGATCTTCTGCCTGTAATTCGCCACCGTAACATTTATAGTGTTCATCGGCTAAATCAACCACCTCTTTGTATCGTTCATTTAACATTTGCAAAAGAGCATATATTTTCGGCCTACAGCTAATAAATAAATCCGCCATCGCTGGACTCCCGTTGACGTCGATACACCTACAAAAAGTCTGAATCCACTGTTCCTTGCCCATTAAAGGATACTTTACATCTGTGAAAAAGAAAAAAAAAAAAAGTCTACAGAATCCGACAAGTCACGCAATCGGAAAAAATATTCAATACCACCTTGGACGCAAATTTTAAGGTCATTTCAACGTCACTTCTTGTTTTCTAATGACATTTCCTGCACCAAAAATTTGTATATTTACCCTCTCTTGACTATTACCTGCAATTTCACCACGTGGCCCACTTTTTACATTCAGTCTCTTATTTTCCTCTCTAAATAACTTCATCAACAAAGGTAATATTTTTTTGGCCTTGCTGTCTCCACGTTATTATATACGGCAAACACTGGCCAAATTCGCAGATATCAACCAAAGCCCCAAGTGTGACGAGCTGCACTGGAAAGCTAAATTTCTAGAAGGGTTGAAAATGTTTAATAAGGGTATAACCTACGGACACATTGGTTTTTGTGGGGGTGTAGAGAATAGGGTAAATGTAACGATATATCAAAATATATTGATTTGATAATACTTTATGATAAATCTTATTCTAATCGAAACAAATCATAGTTTGTTAAATACTTTATTATTTTCACATTTCTATTTCGAATATATTCGAACTTAGGTAGGTAATACTTACGTATATTATGTCTAACATATGGAAGACCCCGTTTTTCTTTACAAATTCAGCCGATCGTTTTTCAGACCTTGCAATATGCTCCCATACAAAATCCATCACGCATATTATCACCCGATTATCGTGAGCTGCTTGTTTCAACTCGGGATGCAATATCTGTTTCATATACTCTATTGTTATATCAATTACTGCATTACTTTTCTCTATGGACTGTTTATACAAGGCGCTTAATAAACAAAAAAGCTAAACCTAGGCATCTCTGCCTCACACTATCACTGTCGGATATTATGCTCCTGATTAATCCTAAAATGTTTTAAGTTCATTAACAAGTTTTTATTAATCATAATCAAAGTAACAAATGGAGTGTTAGTATATTAATTAATACCCTACTTTTTATCTAGTAGGAGCTACAACAGACATGTTAAAGAAATAAAAAAACATTTCAACATTATGATTGAACATTATTATACAGGGTGTTCCTAAAAGGTATGTCATAAATTTAACAACGTATTCCTGAATCAAAATCATGTCAATTTAACACAATTTACCTATATACAATTAAGCATACCTGTGGAGCTACAGCCCTTCAAATTTTCCATTTTTAATTTATTTTTATAAAATATTTCCGTCATGTGTACAGATAAACTTTTCAAATTTGGCATGAATGCTCACTCTTAGGATGCAAATAATCGGCAAGATTCTTATCTATCTCACTTAAAACTGAAGGGTAGTTAACCTGGAACTTGATTCGTTTTTGGCCCATAATTCTTAGACAAGACAAAATATCTTAAATCTAGTTACACCATATTGAAAATAATTAAAAAAATAAAAAAGAATATTTTTATTGTTCAAAGTTCCAAAAGTTAACCGTTTTCGTGAAAATTGCAATTAAAAATATTGGCTTTATTATTTTCTGGCCGTTTACTTTTTCTATAAAAAGGTGTCTACAGAAAACAAAAGCTTATCTCTGATTAATTCATGGACGGTTGATGTCAATGTGACAGAAAAAGTAATAAATTATCAGCAGTATCAACTTAAAAAAAAAAAATAATTTGCTTTAAAGGGAAGAGTAGCCTCCTAGCCTATTTTTTAAAGCAAACTATGTTTTTTTTAAAAAAGAAACCGCTGCTAATTCTTTAATTTTTCTGTCATATTTACGTCTACCATCCATTAATTAATGAGAGATAATCTTTTTGTTTTCTGTATCCATCTTTTATCGAAAAACTAAAAGGCCATAAAAGAATAAAGCCAATATCTTTAACTGCAATTTTCACGAAAACGGTTAACTTTTCGAACTTCGAACAAGAATAAGATTTTTTTTGTTTTTCATTTATTTTCAATATGGTGTAACTAGATTTAAAATATTTTGTCTGATCTAAGAATTATGGCCCAAAAACGAATCAAGTTTCAGATTAACTGCCTTTCAGTTTTCAGTGAGATAGATAAGAATCTAGCTGATTATTTGAATCCTAAGAATGAGCGTTTATGGCAAATTTGAAACATTTACCTCTACACATGACGGAAATATTTGAAAAAAAATGAATCAAAAATGGAAACTTTGAAGGGCTGTAACTCCGCAGGGATGCTTAATTGTATATAGGCATATTGTGTTAAATCGACATGATTTTGATACAGGAACGCACTGTTAAATTTATGACATACTTTTTAGGTACACCCTGTATAATAAATTTGCACCCATTGCAGTTTTCAGAATTCTTAATTTCTTTATATATTGGAATAAATTCTTCAACAATTGAGTATCACAAAATCACAAATCGTAGCAAATATAAAACTCAACTAAAAACGGACCTTGAAAAACTGAAGTATTAAATTAAATATTTTCTACCACTAGCCCATAGTAATTAATGAAAAACAATTTCTTAACGATAGAAAAAACCTTTATTAAGTTACCTATGATTAAATTCAGTCCATCATTATATAAAAGAGAATTTACAATGCTATCCGAGGAACTTCTTTTGATAATAATATTTAATGTCTTTAAACACTTCCTCAATATGTTTTGATCCAATCCGCTCGTCTGATATCTTGAAATAATATACAGGATTCTAAAATTAACGAGTTTTAAAGTAAGGTAGGTATGGTTAGTTTTTTTATATACTTATTGGGCCCGGCGTTTTCGATAAATTCATCTTCCATATAAGGAACAATTTGCACTAAAACGTCCAAGACCATTGTGGTAATCATGCATTCTTGTGCCAGTGGCCAATATGCCACTTCCTTATTTTTCGAAATCGCTAATAATTTGTATATCGTTCTGTGACTTTCCAATATCTACACAAATTTAATATGTATTATGATAATATATACTACTCACAAACAATTACAACTCTTTTCTTATACACCCTGTATATTTTCATAACAAAAGAGACAAGGGTTATGTTTCGCATTATTTTTTTAGGTCCCCTAGATCATTGTGGTATTTTAATCTGCATAAGGTATATGGAAATAATATATCATGCATAAACGATATGATTGTGACGTATTGTGATGTTCTGTTGCACATACCGAAACTCCTCCGATAAAATTCACATAAAATGGAATACAAGATATTATTAACTGGAGATAAGTGAAATCGTCGTCTGTCATATTTTGCTGAAATTTCTTTGTCTCCGACCCTTTCATCTGTAAAGGAGAGTAGCTCTCTGAAACCAGGTCTAAAAATGATCAGACCATGTAAAAGTCAGTATTAAAAACAAATTATATGGTTCCAAAACTCAAGTTCAATTGGAAGAACGCCTATATATTGAGAGATTAAATTATGGTGTAATAAACCAACTATGTAATAAAATTATCTTAGAAAAAAAGTCAAAATATTCAATAAACAAAAATAATTTTTGTCAAGAATTCATTACCTTTTGCTAAACCACTTTTAATGAAGTCCATATTTGGAAAAAAGTATATCAACTTAATAAGAATTGATAACATATTATTTCTGTCCAAATATCTGTTCTTATTTTCCGCAAACAGACGAAAAGTATATTGTAAATTCCTGTGAAAAAAAGTTAATTTTTAGTCAATTTATGAAACAAATACAAACAACGTAAATATTTCTACAAGACAAGTACGAAAAGCATTAGGCATGTTGATTGCCAAAGAATTTCTGTAGGAATACCAAAAATATCCCTCAGAAATCTATTGAGACTTCTAGAGACAAGCATTTTCACTTTGCATTCAATAAATAAAATAATATACAGATACGAAAAATGTTCACTTTGAGATAGCAGATTAGCAGTAGCAGGTAAGCTTCACAGAAAGCTGAAAAAATTCAATGTGAAAGGGGATAGGCAACGCCTTGACCCACCTGTGACGGGTGCAGTTAATGCTGTACAGTTTGATCTGACCAATGATACAACGCTGACAGCTAAGTAAAAGCATTTAAGGGAGAAGCATATGGGGGAAAATGCTGTCGATTAAATATGTAGAATTTCAAACCCTGTAGTATAAATTTGTTAAACATAAAATGTCCTTAGAGCCTGAGAACATGACAATTTGAAATTTGAAAAATTGCTTACCACAAAGAAAAAATTGTTACACTTTTTACACACTTCAAGTAATCCCTATTTTGATTTAAATATTTTAACAGAATCCATATTATACGGGAGGCTTCTTCATAATGTAAGATATTATCGCTAGGTTGCAATGGCGGTTTTCTATCTGGATATCTGTCCTTCCAAGTCGATTCCAATCGGGTAAGGAGAGAGTTCAAAGCATCTTGATCAATAAGTGCTTTACCTGGGCAAAAATCAACAACACTGGCGAGGTATTACTTTACCGATTTGTATAGGTATTACGAGTAAGTGGATATAGGAACATGAGTTTAAATAATACACAAATTACTGATAGATGGGGACAATATAAATTACATTTAAAATGTTTACCCAATCCCACCATATTTTTTAATTTCTTTATTTAATACAATTTTTTTCTCATATCATATCTCTTTACTTACATGTCATGTCAGACTCTGTGGCCATCAAAATAATGATTTCTAATATTTTTGGATAAATATTTTCTTCGCCAATTTCTAGCATTTGCCCCAATATTTCTGGTAGTCGACTGTTCTCAGCACATTTCTTACGGACGTTTAATGAAAGGATAAAACGGAAATTTGGAAAATCCTTTGTAAGTAAACTGATTAATGTATGGGCTACTTCATTTTGCAGTTTTTCAATTTTTAAACATACCAACAAATAGCCTGCAACAAAATTTGTTATATCAAAATAAATAAGCTTTCTTTCTGCAGATTTATTACTTTCATATTTAAAGAAAATTTTAATTGTATGGTATCTAATAGAAAATTATATCATAGCCATTAAGGCGTCTTACATTGTTCCAAGATGTTCATTTCATTTTTATTTTTAGCTTGGAACTAGAAAAAAAGTATATATAAGAAACAGAAAAAATTGGTGAACTATAAAAAATTTGATTAAAATCAAAATAATTACTATTGCTTTCTTTTTCAATTTCCCTAAGGACTGACAAGAAAATTGTACAAGAACTTACCTAACATAGAAAAATATTCGTGCAAATCTCTGGCATACGTTAAAACTTCCGAGGGAACAGTCAATAAAGGTGGAATTTTACAAATGTCCAACATACCCTCTAGTAAAATAACATAATCATTTACTTCATATATTCTGTCCAATAAAAGTTCTATCAAATACATTACACTGAATAAATCTTTTACGAACTACATCCAAGTTATAGAAAATTTAAGGAAAAATGCAGTCAAATAATTTTGAAAAATAGTTCTCCTATTCCTACTACCAATAATACTATCAGTATTAGAGGTTTTCAACAACCTCAACAGTGATGATTTATAAATAAGTATGGACTTCAAGATTGCACGATTAAAAAAAACTGATTTAAAAAGGATACAAAACCGTTTTTGCAGAGTTGCATGTATTCTCTAATCATGTCCCTTTGCCTTGGAATATCATTTCGTGTCACTTGGTGTTTTAGCAAGGTGATAATTTTTTTTACAAAAGCTGATGAATCTCTTCGTTGTATACAACTACAAGGGCTTTTGTTCAAATTTCTATCACCTTGTTCCATTTTTAAAAATTTTCCCGACGTTTATTTGAATATTGTTTGTTTTTCGACAGATGACATTCCGAAAAGCTTTTTTTCGACACACAGCGACAAACTTTTGTTGCAACCAAATTATCTAGTATGTATGTACATAGTTTGGTTGCAACCAAATTACTTGAGATAATTCTCATTTTTGATGGGTAATTTAAGTAAAATTTGATCATGAACTGTATCGAAATACTATTAGGTTTCCTAAAAATGTTTTTAAAAAAATAAACAATTTCTGACCAATCTTTTTAAAATAAAAAAGAGACGCGCGTTGACAACTCTAGTAAAAAGAGAGGGAAAACCTGGGCGACATATCTGTCCTTGTTTACTTCCCGCAAACGTTTTTAGTCAACGACCAATCATAGAGCGTTAGAGAGAGAAAAATATGTCGCCCAGATTTTCCCTCTCTTTCTACTGGGGTTTAGATGCGCATTTGTCAATTACCAATCCAGTTCTATACATATGTATGTCGATGGTTAAGTCCATGTTACATGTTACCAAACATAACCTAAAAGTTAATTTAGTTAACCTTCGTTAGTTTTTTTACTTGATTGAAAATGGGCAGTTTATGTAAACTCTTAAATAATTTAAATATTAGAAACACATTTAGTTTACCGAATAATCCAATTTACAGACGGTAAGACTTAAACTAGAATTATTATTATTCTTTAAATAATTATTTTCATAAATAGGACTATTTCTTGCACTACTGTAAAATATGATCTAATGGAATTTTTTGATGATAAAAAAAATTGGGGAGCTCAAGAAGTTAAAAGCGGTCGATCATGGAAAAAGGAAGAATTAAGGCTTAAGTCTAACACCGACTTACATAAATTATGGTAAGAAAAATATATGTATCTTTATCTTATATGTTATTATTTTGTATTTTGTTGTACCAATACCCGTTTTTATGAAACTGAGAGCCGAACTATTCGGAAACATTTTTGGGATGAACTATTAACTACTCTCGATATATTCAGGGTTTTTTTAAAATCGTCAGTTATCTTCCCATTGTAAGAAACGTTTTGACATCATTGAAAATCTAGAATATTTCCATGATGTATTCACGCAGTATTGTTTTATTACATTGCATTTATTACCTAGATAGACTGTATATTTCAAGTTTTATTTTTAACGCTTGTATATGTAGGTATGTTTTATTAAAAGAACGCAATATGTTACTAACAATGGAACAAGAAGCCAAGGATCAAACAAGACTATTTCCAAATCCAGAGCGGTTGGACAAAGTAGAAGATTCAATGAAACATTTAGAGGCTGTCGTGAGGGAACGTAATGTAGCCTACCATCAATTAGAAACTGGTGAAACAGGCGAAAGGCCTGGTAAACTTGAAACAGGTCCATTTGGATTAAAATTCTTCTACAGGTAAGTTTATACACTTAGGTTCCAGAGAATTTGTGTTGAGTTGAGATCTCAGAACTATCAATAATAAATATTTTTACTTTCTGTTGCTTACTTTTTTTAAATTTGCTTTTTTAAAGAAAAGGTTATACATTTTTTTTATTAATTGGGTTTTATTAAAGTTTTATATGTGTTTTGAGAAGCTTTACAATTTTCCCCTTTAAATTTTTTCTCCTTGAAAAAGTTACGTGCTTTCTATTTCTAGTGATAATTTCTGAAAGCACCCTTAGGTGAGATAATTTTATTTTTTGGAACCTCGTGGAGTTTCTATAATATCACTATTTTGGCTAGACTGTTACACTTCTACTTATTACTTACTTATTTTTTGTATTAAGGCTATGATCGAATTACATTTTTTACGATTATACCTATTAAAATACTATGTTATACAAAACTGTTTTTAGAATGTGTGAATATCCTGTACCAAAACACATGAATAAAAAGTGGCATGAAACACATCAGTTTTACAAATCCAACAGAGATACTGAACAATTCCTACTGAAGTACAGAGAAAAACTGTACTTGAACAAGAGAAGAAAGAGAACGTAATATATAATTGTAATATTTTAAAAGGATGTCGAGATTATTTATTTATTTTTAGGAGAGACTTCAACCATGTAATCGGGCTACTAAATAGATTCCCAGATCTGGATATGGAAGCTTTGAAGGAACAGTACCCTGATGTTGATATTGAAAAAGCCAAGGCGAGTCGAAAATATGGAGGACATTTCGCTCCCAAATAACGTATATAACTGTATAAGTTGTTTATAAGTTTACTGTAAATGTTTATGTTAAAAATAAATGATTATTAGTTTTTATTGACTGAAGTGGCTTGTAATTTCAAAGTAAAAAAAATTGTGTAGAATATTCTGCGATTAAAGTCATTTCGTTATTTATTTGAAAACTCGTAGTCGAATAAGAAATGACAATGGCATTGTATACAGCCTTTTTAATCAAGTCTAAAAGGGGATATGTAATACAATTAGACGGGCTAAAATTACGCATTAAAAAACATTTTTTTTTACCAAGAAGGTTTTATTTAATCATTACAAAACTGTGTATATTTGTTGAGATCAAGAATTCAAAAACATTTTTTTTTATTTTTCAAAGCAAAATGGTGGCTGCACGCTGGCGCAAAGTGGACCTACAAAAAAAGGCAACCACTCTGGACGTACTAATTTTCATCTGTACCAGTCCAGGAAATAAAATGTATGTTAAAAATTCATATAATTTGTCGGTAAACCTCAAAAAATTAACAAAACAATTGTTAGTTTGTAAAAAGTTTTGAATACCGAAAAATGGTACTTTCTAAGCTAAGGCTTAGAAAATTCAAGCTAAGGGTATAGAGATATCTCCCCGGGTTTGTTTCCCAAACGGGGGGGAGTATTTTTTTTTTGTCCTTCTTTCCCTATTTTTGAGTAAAATTCGTCTAAAGTTTTGAAAACCCAAAAAAAAAATTTACGACTCAGTCAGCGATTCCAGGGGCTTACAAAAGGCCTTCAATCCGTTCCTACATGATGTTATTCATCTGTTGTATATGTATATAATATTCTCAGGTATATAAATCCGGCTTTGGGTATTTCAAAGTAAGATACAATAGATAAAACTTTCACTAGGGCCGACCGCTCTCGTATACCTGCTGCGCGCTGAAAAAGGCGTTCTCGAAAAATGCCGAAAAAAATATATGGAGTTCGAATTTCGCTCTGCAACTATCACGAGCATATTCTACGGACAATTTCCTAACTTCTTAGAGAAAAAAAAATCGATTTTTTTGACCACCTAATTGTATTTACCCTTAATTTTCATGTATCCAATATTATCCTGAAATCCTATATCACAGTAATAAATAATCACGAAGCAAAATGGTCAGGTAAAATTATTTCTAAAAGATAAAATCAACACTAATGATATATATTTTTATTATTGATTAAGATAACTACAACACTGTGACTGCATAATAATAAAAGTATTTGAGAATATAAGTTTCAGTACGATTCTAAATATTTTGATTCCTCTACATAGATACCTATTTATGTAACAATCAAGCTACACTTTATAAAAACTTACTAAAACATTTCTGATTTTATTACATACAGGTTCAGTCACAAGTCAGAATGGCCATTTGAGTAACAATATTGAACAAGGCAAATAATTCCAGGCTTAAACTTGAAACTGTATTAATCTCATATGTATCTATATAAAAATTGATATTCAGTATTTTGTCATTCTTCTTGACAAATAGAAATCGCACCATTGTCTGAAAGTATTTCTTAAATGTGTGCTTTTATTTCTAATTGGTTAAAAAAAGTATGTAAAATTTATGGAAAAAAATATATAATTATTAGAGTTCAGTTTGTTTTTGTAGAAATATGATTAAACTACAATCTATAAGAAGATGGAGGTTATAATACAATGCATCTTTCTTTAAAAAAAAGCACACTGACTTCTTAAAAAAAGAAAATAGATACCAATGAAATTCCGTTTTACGTAAAACATTAACATTATTTTTATGTGTGCCATGGTGATTCTCAAGGAGCCACAGAATAAAAAAATATTTACTTTTTCCCAAACAGAGCTACCCTTTGTATCCATATGGTTAGAGAATAACTATATGGACATAAATAATTTTAAACAAAATGCATCTGCAAAGTTTAAAGAATCTTGAAATATCGGAGTAGAGCAAAAATGTAAAGAAATTGTTCAAATCTGAGATCAAACGCTAAATGGAAATATTCGAAACCTGAATATTAATTTTTTTTTTATAAACTCTTATCAATTCCACCTAATGAAGGTTTTATGTAAAATTTTCATAAAGCAAGAAAAACCCATTGCAAAAATGATCTAGAATATGTATGCAATACTAGCTGCAGATTTTAATATATAATTAGTATTGTAATTCAAATGCCATCCTTCACATTTAGAGAAAGAAATATATACATACCTAAAAGACTTGCTTGCAATGTAAGGTATTTTACAATTTAAAACAATTTACCATAGATCACATATAAATTAAAAATGTAGACTACAAAATTACTGTAAAACTGGTAATTTACAATTCCTTCTTGCAATTTTTTTGAAAATATAATATGAAGATTACAGTTGCTAATACATGGTGTTTTTGAGAGTGGTTTTATAAAGTATGCACCTAGTTAAAGTTAAATAAACTACAGTTAAAAAATATTTAAAACCTTATATATTATCGCACTGCAAAATTATAAAAGTCGGCCCGGCCCGTCACATTTAGAGAAAATGTTCAAAGTTGTCAACATTTCCTTGTGCAAATTTTCCTTTCAATTTCCTTTCGTATGATTTTCTCATGCTATTACCATGGTGGTGCTTGTATCACTGTAGTTCCCAGGTAATGAGGGCATTAACAGGATCAGATTCGGTCTAATTTACCACCTACTATCATTACTTACAAGGAAAGTCTCACAGTCAAACCGAGCTTATATAATAAATAGCAAAAGCTATTCACTTTATTCCATGCCTAACTGGTACAGCTACCTAATAATTTACTCTATCACATTTCTTCTTTACCCGTCTTGATCTACCTGGAAATCGGTCACAGCTTTCCGATATGTCAAGCTCACCGTTACTAAGTAGGATTATGGCTTATGCTATTTATCAATACATACAAATATCATCATGAGCTCTTTGCACAATGTACAAAATATCTCGATCATATCTAACGATATTTAACCTTTTTTTCAAAGTGACAATTTATCACTTTAAAAATATGCTTACAATTGTGAACATGTACCTACATTTAATACAGTGCAAGCAAACTCTTTCTACTTAACAATTTTTATAACTGTCTGTTATACTCATATACCCCTTTCAATTGAAACAGCACCATTGAAATACTGAAAGTGTGCTGGTTTTTAAATGTTGCTCGTTGATTAGTAAATTTAAGACCTTGTTAGGTTAGGCAATATTTTTTCCAAAAAAAAAAAATACTGTATGAAAAATACTGTGGGAAAAAATTGTTTACGAAATCCTCTTCAAGTAAGAACCTTTCCAGCACCTGAATTCCGTGCATATACAGGTGCCGTGGTTTATACTGGTGCCATTTCAAATTGATGCAGTGAATTTTAAAATATTTAATGTAAGTAATCTTAAGCAGCAAACATAACATTTCAATCAAAAAGCTACATAACCATTTGTATATCATATTTTTACTACATGTTCGAACAATACAAAATTTTATTTCAATACGAATCTATACAAAACGATATTTTAAGATACTAAATTTGAGAGCACAAAAGGAGTAATAATAATATGAAGATGTTTTTTAAATGTCTTTGCCATATGGTAATATGAGATGTATTTAATTACCTTTTAAAATTATGCATAACTTTAAAACCCCTTTACTAAATATTACATAAAATACACTAAAAATTTACTAAACAAACCATTTTATATGGTCTATCACATATTATTACTCACAAATTTAATCAAAAGGAAAAGTAAAAACTATTAGTGGAGTCTCGATAATCTGTGGTTGCAATAATTCGATTTTACTTTATATATTCCATATTTCCCTTTTTTAAATACATATATTTCTCATCTATATATATGTTTTTTGACTTCTTTTTACTAAATCGTTATTGAATATGCACGCAGTGTATGTTTTTTTTTAATTTTTACTAAACCCAAATTTTGGTAATCTGAATCAGCCCATCATTAATTCCGATTACCGAGACTGCACTGTATCTTTATTTGCTCAAGCTAAATAAGCATTCATTAGCTTGATGAATGCTTCTTCATGAATTAAACTATTTCCTTTTACGCGTATGTAAATGAATAAATTTTTATTATAAGAATTTGTAAAACATCGAACAAAAAGTTAAATTCAAAAATATGAGTACAACAAAATTAAAAAAATATTTAAATACTTGGAATTTGAGGTTATTTTTTTCTACTTTTCAAAATATGCTTGTAGAAAATATGAGTACCAATGCAGAGCTGTTTGGACAGGAAAAATTGCACATTGAAAAATATAAACAATTTTTTATTAGGTACTTTTGTTTATTACGTACTTATACTAGACAAATTTTGGTGTTTCATTTGTTCTTAAAAGGGTTCTATGGGCACTAATCAAAAGAAATAATACTAAAGGTACCAACCCATCTCAAATATTTTTTTAAGTTCTTATGTTAGTTGCAGAAACATGATTTCCCTAAACCCTGATTTGTGATTAGCATACTCAAAACCATTTTCCATCTAATCTTGTAAAAAATATTTGATAATTCAGTATTTCATATTTCATAATAGACTTTCATGTCATAATATGGTTTCACAATATTAATTGTATAATTTAATTAACTACTAAACACTAAAATTTGGAAAATATAACTAAGATAACAACAAAGTTATAAGGGGCCTGAAAAAAGTTTACACTATATGACTGTTACTGTTGCATTGTATATTTTTCAATGTACACTTTTTCAATTTCTGCTAATTTTATTATTGAGATCTGACATGCGATACACAATATGGCGCAGAATATCTTCCGTTTAAATGTATGTGCTATAGGCCGGGAAAGACTTTTTTGGGAAAGCATTTGTGATTGGGTAGCTGCAAATCCTGCTCAACAAAAATATGGAAGTCAGAAGGCAAGCAACTGTTACAAGCAGGGTCACATTATAAGATCTGGTAAAATCGCGAGCTGGTCTCGTTATTTTACAGCTCTCAATTTATAATCGTCAAATTTTAAAGAAAAACCGGGCGAATCTAACGGAGAACTGACAAAAAGTGAAAAGCTTTAAATTGTGCGTGTTCGTACAAAGTGAGCCTCAGGGAAAAATATAAACAGATTATGGCTACTCTTTTGTACTTGTAACATAAAACATAACTTCACTGGACGTTATTAAACAACTCGTAGTCGTCTTACAATGTAAGGAACACAGTTTCATTTTTGGGGTAACTTCTTTCACTCTTAAAGGTATTTTCGCCCCCACATTTGTGTGACTTTGGGAGTTGAAGAATGTACGTATTTAAATTATTTCCTGCCACACAGCCACAGTGTATACATAACAACGATCTTTGTGCGAAATTTTAGAACGTGGAAGAAATATTTCAACATCCATAGTGTTTCTTTCATGTTTTAAAAAGAGGATCTGATTTCGATGGTAAAGCAAAGCTGCAGGCCGAGGCTATTTTCATGCTTAGTATTTTGACCGCAAGATGTCGTATCAGCCAATGTCAGATCCCAATAGGTTTATCATGTAACCCCAAGACAAGCACTATATACAGAATTACGTATATCCCATTACTGACAATGCATTTATTTAGTAAATGGGAATGATAATACTATTTTAATGGAATAAAATTTTAAAATTGCAATATCAACTGTGAGTATACTCGCTACCTCAGAGTATAATTTAATATCAACAGAGAGCAGCATTTAGTTATTTGAGAATACCAGGAATACTTGATCTAATTGTTTAAAATATGGATCAATTAGATCATTTTAGAATGTTATTTAAGCAGTTACAGAAAGCTTTTTCGCTAGTGAATTAAACAAAAGCAAACAATTATCTGCTATGAACCCAGAAATAAGTTAAATAAATTATCTATTTCCTTCCCCTAGCTATCTGGTGGGAATCTGACAAGCACATTTAATGAATTCGCTTGTAAAAAAAAATGCATAAAAAAGTATTTTCAGTGGTCAAAACTGATATTACATAGTCGAACTGATAATAAAAATATAGTTCAGACATACCAACTTTGTCAATAAAATTATCCAATTATCAACCAAACTTAGAAATAACTGGAGAAAAGTCATACATCATATATACAGGGTAGGCCCCTGTTGACTGGGGTATAAGTACAACCCGGACTCGGATCGAATCACTGGGATCATTTGTCTGTATACTAATGGATAGGCTATAGAAGAAACACTACCTTTTTCGGCGGATTTGAACACCAGCCATTTTGTAAGTTAGTTAGCAATGCTGGTGGGGATTTAGAGGCGTAGCATATGCGCAGAAACGCTTTGTCGTTTAAAGGATAGAAAGTCTTATTCTGTATATAGCTTATTCTGTATTACTGATATTATAGACCACCGCATACGAAGCAATAAATTGATTCTTTAAATTTCTCACTGACTTATTTAATAAAGAACAGTCTATGTTTTATTGCTCTTACATGTCCACACATTGCTGTAGTTAAATGGTTCTTTTGTAGTGAACATTTTTTTTTTTCAGAATTTTTTACATGGTATTTTTCTGAGTGTTCCCTTTGATTCCTATTTTCCATTTTTACTATCTGAATTAGTTCTGCGCAACCGTAAACACCCTAATTAATAGGATATAACAAAATGAATTATGTATTTTTATAACATCCTATTCTACAAATGGCACAAATAGGTAAATCTGTATTGCCTGAAAAGTAAAAGCAAAGACATATACTTTTATCGTTTATTTTTATCTGCATCTGTGGTCCAAATGATTTTAATTCTAGTATTTTCAGATAAAAAAATATTTTACTGGTGACTGGATTTCCACTCTTGACTATTTGAGTATGTTCAAGGATGTCTTAAATTAATTTCAATCTGAGAAAACCTTTTCGACAACCAAATTTTCCTTTTCCTATAAACATTGATCTGTCTCTAACTTCTGTTACAAAAGAATGAATGCTAATGAAACTTGTTAAGATCAAAATTGACTAAGTTTTAAGTTGGTATGTCTATAAATTTTCAAATATATACCTGCCGTTAAGCTAAGGGAAAAGTTAATTAATTGTAATAGTAATAAGTTTCTCATACACCCATTGTATCATTATTGTGTCTTATATTCTATTATTTAGTAAAATGTTGTAAGTATATATGGTATTATACTAGATAGTCACGACAACTATGCTAAAAATATCAATATAACTGCTACGAAATGTGCTTTGTCTACATGTGCATATTATTTATAATCTATTATCATAGCGCAATGCTTAATATTAATGTTGATTACGTTAATACCATACTTATTTTCACAACTATCACATTATTAAAAATGACTAGATAACCGAAATAAACCCGTCTTCTTTGAAACAACATCAAATAAATTAGTAAATGTTAATAAACAAACAAAATAAAGCAATTATATACAAATTGTCTAGTGTAGAAAAATATTAGGTAAAATATATCGCTTACGTAAAGTTCCAAAACAAACTTTAAAAAAAATATACACCTGTTAATCATTACAAAAACTGTAATAAAACGGTATTTGATGGCCAAGCCCCGATAAGAGATGTGTAAACATCCACACATTTCTTACTAAGGGGGTCAGTTTCTGGAATGGTAGTTAGAGGGAAACTGTCTCCCTGCAAGGAAAAATATTTTGTAACATATAAAACAAGTCCGCATATATTTTTCATGAAACAAGACAGTTGCATAATAGTTAGAGTAATATGCAACTATCCTAACTTAAATAAATAATTTCCCATGTAAGTTTAAGAATTGTAGGAGACGTATGGATAACAGCGCTTGCCAACGTAGTCGTTTGTAAGACCAAAATGACAGACTCTCGTCATGACGTTTTTAGGTTATATTAGGTCGCGTTTTTTGTTAATTTGATCAGTAGGGTACAGAAATGTGTGCGGCAACGCAGGACTCCGAACTATAAAACTCTATGATAATGA
This sequence comes from Aromia moschata, assembly GCA_029963805.1. Taxonomy (NCBI): domain Eukaryota; kingdom Metazoa; phylum Arthropoda; class Insecta; order Coleoptera; family Cerambycidae; genus Aromia; species Aromia moschata. The sequence continues at coordinate 573,623 of JAPWTK010000037.1, forward strand.
AAGTATAAACTAAATACTTTTTAGTATTTATATTTGTAATCACAAACATTGTACAAAATACTCAATATTGAAATACTTAATTTTGAGAAGTTTAACTACATCTGGGATATTTAAATACTTGTACTGTTTACTATTTTTATTTAATTAATATTTGGTCTTCATTTTTAAATAATCCCAAACCGTCTCGTGTCAGCTGATGCCGTTATACAACCTCTGCTGTATGCAATATACTATTATTAATAAGTGGAAATTAGTTAGGTACTGCGGAAAATAGCCAGTGTCAAAAACTCTTCTGGTAGTATTGGAGACCTGAAGCAATAGGGCAACATTCTCATTGAATTATGTCATTTAATAAGATAACACAACTATCTTGATTCACAAAAAAATGCAATAATCATTATTTTGCACATATGTATCATATATTCTGTACTTACATTTTCGTTAGTATACTGCCACAGATACTCCAGCGTGGACAAGAAATTCTCCAACTCGGCATTCGTGCAAAAATACAAAATCCAGTCGCCGCTATATTCATGGACTTCTCTACATGCAAACTCCTGAAAATGAACATGATATTGTATATATGCAAAAAAAAACCAAATAATAATTACCAAAATGCACCAACTCTGTTCGGCCGACGGCAATCGGAAAGATGTTAAATCTACAATTGAGGCACAAGACAAGGCTCGAGTTCCTTTGATAGGCTCATGCTGACTCAGAGATGGGAGCAATGAATTTATCGTGCAAGGGAATGCTTCCCTTACAGTAAGAATGTGATCGCTGGTCATCAGCAACGAACAAGATTGTGTGGGGTTCTTTTCTCGATGATTATATGTCTGGAAGATTATTTATTAAATGTCAAATGTGACTGCACTTAAATATTAAGTTCTAACTTACGCCACTAGCAGCATGAACGAGTTCTTGCAACCATTCACTGGCAACGTATTCATCTGGAGCTGCCAGTAGTAAACTTTTTCCTTCGATGATCAGCTGAAAGGTGTGTGGCCTATGGCTATTAAAAACCCGCCTGGCACCCTGACAAGAACCATTAATTAAAGGAAAGACTCTCATGGGCACCCTTTGTGATGCCGATGACAGCATGTAAATCACGCCAGCCCTAAAATATTGCAACTAAAAGATTGCCCTATAACATCAACAATAGAAAGCCATATTAAAAATACAATGAGTTAATTATCTCCTGATGCTACTCAGATGAAATCAAATTGTTTCCAGAATATCGATAAATACGGCAAATAAAGAAATTCCAGACATCATGTATTATATTTATAACTCAATTACTGAAGATAAAAATTGTCACATACTTTAGAATAAAATATGCTGTTTCCCATCGAGAAGATTCAGACTCGGAAGTTTTAAACATTAAAGGCCCTTCCTTATTTGGTCCTAATGGAGTTAGTTCAACCTGCTCTGACGAAAAAATCTTGAACGTTGACAATACTATAATAGTAATATTCTTCATCCTAAAAGATAGTGTGGTGTACAGTTGTGTTGTTACAGGACATTCCACAGAGTCTTTTCAAGGCTGAAGATCAAGGACCTATTAAGGCTGTTTGACGTTATGTTTTGTGTACGTCTTTTTTGTCTCTACGTTGAAACTTTCAGCCAACAAATAGTTAAATAGTGCTTTCAAAAACACTTTACCGGTATCATATGATATACTTTAGTTAAGGGGTATCACCGTTCTTGAATTTTCGAAAAATCGTTTTTTATTTTTGGATTAAAATGTACTATAGGATCATAAAAATCATATGCAATTGGTCTTATAACAAAAAAAAAAAAAACAAAAACTAAAAGGTTTGATTCTCGATTTTGCCGCAGCACCTCTGAGCGCGTCGGCGCGAGCGCGATGTGACTGTGTTCGGATTTGTTGCTTTTATACTGCTTTAACCTTTCAAAATAATAAGTGCCCTATTACCGTAAGGTAAAGAGTAAGAGGTCAAATGCAAGAGCAGGCATTGCAGATTAAAGGTAAAATAAAATTTTCAAGAATATATATATAAGTGCATGCAAAACTTTAAACATCAATCTTAAACATTATCTCAAAATGATATTTTTCGAACTGGGCGGATACACAGCTCAAAGACCGTTCCATCGATCAATTTGAAATTTTAACAGTAGCTTTTATATTCTCCATAAAAGTACGTAGTCGTTTTTTGATAGAATGTTAATTTTTATATATATAAACAATTTACTGCCGAATTTTTAGGGCAAAAATAGATTTTTTTTTCGTTAGTGCACAGTTTCTACAAATATCAATTTAAAAAAAAATCCTTACATACTTCTCTAGCCAGTAATATGTGAATTAAGGAAATAGTTTTTTTGTTCCAGGTCTAAAACTTTTCGAGAAATTTGTTCGCCTGTGGAGGGCTTTTTGATAAAGGTGTCTTGTATGTTTAATTAACCCTACAAAACAAAAAAAATCATATTCCTCTTCTCATTCTCCCACAATGAATTATCAAAATTGGGCCATTTTTTCGACCGCTAGAGTGGTGTTACCCCTTAAACTTTAAAATTCACTGGTCTTATAAAATGTTCTATTGCTATCCTACCTTACTAACTGATGTCTGTTTACATATAGCCCTTCGTAGGTTAATCATGTCCCTCATACTAAGCTGCTTAACTGCCGGTAACCTGGGCTTATTAATATCTCTTCTCATGGCAATTTCCAACTGCCCCACCAGATCGCCTGTCACGTTCCCGCACCCGGTACTAACGATGCACTGCATGTCTTTGTCGTAATTAGAGAAATGAATCGTCTGTGAGTTAGGTCCGATTAGAATCGTATTTAGCTCAGTGTAGGGCAACACGAAATGATTACAGTAAGTACCGTTCGGTTTTATTCCGGCTATATATAATGTATTGTCCGTCAGAATTGCGAGAAGTGGTTTGGAATCACCGTTTGTGGTATAAGCACTTCGAATGGGGAAAACCTGAAATTAGGAAGTACTATTGCTTCATGGAAGTTCGATTACATTTTTAAAAAAGTAAAGCAATATCATAAATGAAGTTCTAAGTACATTTACTTGAATTAATTTTAGAGTTTGGACAATTAAATGTTTTGAATTTCCCGCCGACACTGATCACGTGACTAATGTCAAGCTATATTTTTGGATACTTGGATATGCAAAATGTCTGCATACATTTTGGCACACACTGTTGGATGCCCATAGTCATAAACTATATATGTATAAGCAGTTAACATATTAATACATAAGGACAATGCACTTACACAAAAATACGAGAGTAATATTGGAATTTTACTTTATGAATTGAAGATGATCTGATTTAGTTTATCAATATCAGCTAATAATCAACAATATCAGCTAAATAACGGATAATAACTTTAATGTTATCTTTTGAATTTTAATTGAATTATGTTTGTGATAGTTTTCTTAAAAGTTTAATACTCTTCACAAAACTAAATTGAAAAAAAAAAAACTCAACAAACGATATTCAGGCCATTAAATGGACTGATTAGTTGGCTTACCCTCACAAGCCTCTCTAGCCGACTTCTAAATATCTCTTTCTTAAACTGTATAGCCATTTTTTTATCTAAAGACTCCTCAGATTCTTTAATTTTTTTCTCGCCCTAAAAGAATTTCTTTTTCCAATTCCTTATCGAGATCGTCATTTCCACAAGGCCTCACACCTTTCACGTACAAGCTCATAAACCTCCTGGAGTTTTTCCGTTTACTTTCAACTTTCATGTCCATCATCTTCTTCAATGTAACATTTTTCAAAAATCTGTTAATCAGTGAGGATTTCGAAGTTGAAGGTCTCAGAGATGGCAAGGATCTAGCTGCGTCAGAGTCCTCGCTTCTGTTCTCCGAAAGTGGTATTTTAAACGACTGACTGACGGAGTAGTGATTATTTCTAGTGACTTTCCGTTTGGGCGAATTTAAATGCCGATGATTTTGCGGCTCTGAGAAATCCGATACAGTTTCATTGTCTGACCAATCTAATTTACTTGCGGTAGAGTACTTATTCGAGAAAGGCTTGGTATCCTGAAGTGGTTCCTGGACTTCTTCGATTTTCTCATCACTTTTGGTAGGAGTAGAAGCATTGTTGATGACTTCAAAGTCCTCCTCGCCTTCTATTTCTGGTTCATCTTTAGCCCTTCTACGAAAAAAATTCAATTCCTTTAAGATCATTTGGTAAACTGTCGAGCTCTTTGGCTTATTTTCTTTCTCAAAGTTTTTCTGGAACTTATCGTACTCATACGAGTAACTAATACCTGCAAGACAATTTTTTATGAACACTTAAAACTAGCAATATGTAGTGTTGTGATTACTTATACTGTTAGCTATGAGCTTTCTTTAAATCCTACAAGATTTTTCCAAGTTAAACCAACCATAGGGTCTGTGTAGGTATAAAATTAATTCACAGGATTATCAATTGGACATTTTGGACCTAATTTGTATATTATAATAATAATAAAAGTCCTTCATTGGTTAACAACTAACCAAATGTCCATCGAACTAAGTCCAGTTTATATTTTGTAAGAAGAAATAAAAGATTAAAAGAACACTATAGTCATTGAAATGGTGAAATTGTAAGTAATAAGAATGATAAACGAAGAAAGAAGATAGTAAACAAAATATGTGATGAGTACGTACATAATAACTCTGGTTGGTTTTACACTATGACAAGTTTTAAAATTAAAAGTAGGATATCACATAGTCGATAAGTGTTAATTATTTATGTTATGAGCAATAACATTATTGATAATTTTTAAATAACAAATTTTTAATAAAAATTTCAATTCAATGTCGTTAATAAAAAAATTTTTTATTAACATTTTTGAGATATAAAAGAAGTAATATATAGTATAATCAAAATGTGTCATAAATCATAAAATAGCATAGATTAAGGAGATTCTTATAAAGCTAGTCACTAGGGACTAGCAAAAAATCACAGAAGGAAAAAAATTGGCAGAAGTGGCAGTCCAGATGTTTAATTTATATATGTATGAATTCACAATGATATAGTTCAAAACATCAGATAATGAAATCGTCTACCAGTAGTCAGTAAATCATTTGCACCGTTCTTAACGATACTTACAGTAATACTTACTGTAATAATACCTAGAGGTGTGTAAATTACCGAAAATTTAATCAAATCAATTACAACGTATAACTTACCTTTATGTTCGTAAACGTTGCTGTCACACAGAATAATGTTAGCAGGTAGATTCTGTTGAACATTAGGATAATTTGGGTAGAAACCTTCACTTGTTGTGAGTTTCAAATTCGTCTTTGCCAGATTAACTTTGCTCACGGGGGCAGGCTTAACTTCAATTGTTTCAAAATTTTTTAGCGATAAATTTCCAAAGGAACATCGCCTGTTCGCGGCATCATGAGAGGAGGAGTAAACTGTAATATCTTCTTGCCCCTCGGGAACACCACGTTCTGCCAGAGGAACAGAGGTAGAAAAATTCAGAATATTTTTCAAACTCCCGAAAATATTCGTATCCAACAAGTTGGATTCCAATTTTTTCTTTTTCAAATTCGTCTCCTCTTGTACTATATTTGTATCGATATACTTTCTGGTATGTTTAGTTTTTTTGAGGCAACTCGATTTTGGTTTGGACTTTAGACTTGGCTCCTTTCTAACATAATTCTCATCTGAATTTGAGTTATCCTCCTCATCGATAGAGCTACTAATACTTGCTGTTGAGCTAGAAGAAGTCGAGGAATATCTAGGATGATTAATGTAGATATCAGACTTGATTTCCCTTTCGGGCGCGTTCTTTTCATAATACGGGGCGTCTCCTTCTGCCGCCCAGCTATACCTTCCCTTAACCACGTCTGGTTTCCTGATGAAACCCCTCTGAAAAAAAACTCAAAGATACATCAGGCTCATGCGTGATAAACCCGTGATTTATGTGTATATCGTCTATTTTTGTACTATTCAGTATATCCTCGTGAAACGAAACTCGCTTCTTAGGCGTGTCTGATTTTGACTTTTTCTTTCGTTGCCGTCGAAATACGATTTGTTCCTCGGCTTTTGCCTCTTTATTTTCGACTATTGGAATGCTGCCTGTCACAGAAGCTGACTGAACAACTTCTGGAGGGTTGTTTAAATTTATTTTAAGGCTCTCGTTCACCTCTTCTGATAAGCTGACGTGCATGTCAACGTTATTGGTATTTTCTGCTGCTGAAACATTAGAGTTCTGTAAAGTATAGTCTAGTAGTTCGTAACTGTTTAAAGAAACGTTCATCAAATCATTTTCTGTGTTTTTGATTGGGTGTTCCATTTCGAAAACATCGTCGCTAAAACTTTGACATTCTAGTTGACGCCTGTGGGAATCTAATGAGTTATCAAATTTATCGAAATAGTTTGGGACGGACGTGGAGAGTTTTTTGCATTCCTTAATAACGTTTTGATTGGCTATATCACTTTTTGTCATGACTTGGGATTTTTCTTTGTTGTCATCTTGATTGCTTTTAATTGGGAATTTATCATTTTTGTCATCCACAGGGGATTTATCTAGTGAGACTTCATCCATGTATTTCTCCAGAGACTTAAGATCGGTAATGGTAACTTTACTGGCTATTTCTCTGTTAATTTTATCGTGACAAGATTTTCCTCTCCTTTCGACAGTACTGCCTTCTTTTTCGGATTCGTTACCTGAATATCCCTGTAATTTAGCGGCCTCCAAACTGTTCATGTCGCACTTTACAGAAGTTTCAGGGGATATTTTTTCCCGTATATATTGATTATTGGGAATGCCTTGAGAATTCAATTTATTTTCCGCATTCTTCACCATTACGTCACATTCTAAGGATGGTATAGCATCCATATCACAACCAAATCCACTGACTGACATAACGGATGTAACTTCACTTTCACTATCCAATAATTGGACACCTGAATCTACCGGAGACGATAAACTTGATACTGAGCTTGATGTTACCAGTGCATCTTGATAGCTTTGGTTTTTCTTAAGAGTGACATCGTACACATTGAGTTTTGTCTCAATGTCATGCACTATGGTTTCCATATTACTGAAAAAAATATTTTTTATTGAATAATACAGAATATAATACAGTATAAACTTTAGAAACAGTTTGGATTTTGGATCTTAGTGATAATTTCTAATTAGTCATATGTAGGTGCTACATTAAAGTTTAGCAAAGCTCTAAAAATAAAGAATGGCCTTCACTGTGGCATTAACAGAAATATGTAAACTGTGGCTATTTATCTTTTCGAAATCGTCCGTTCTATTCAATATACTCTATATAAAAAAAATGTGGTAAAAGGGATAACTACCCCCATTGTAATAAAAAAAAAAAAACAAAAAATCTAGCGAGATAACAAAGTAGGAATTAACAAATCTTAATGATATATAATCTTACCTTAGTATTATTATCTATCTTTGCATTGGAACTTCACTGATTGCCGTATTAATTAATGTAAATTAATTTACGCGTAATAATATCACTACATTGTGCCAACACTCGCCCCTTATCGCTCGTCCGAGCAGAGCATGCGTTTGTCAGTTTGACGTTTATGTTTCTACATTGATTTTTACTGACACAGATATGTACTTCCAAAAAGATTGTCAATTTTCATATTATAGGTGACATTTTAACGTTAATATATTGACAAAATCAGAATAACAATTTTATATTCTTAATTGCCAGTTATTCCTTATGACAAGTTGTGTTATTGAACAACGTTTAAAAATAAAACAGTATAAAAACATATACACAACTTTTTTTCATTTGAGTGCGGTCCTGGTGCAGATCAGATGTAAGCATTCTAACGTATGATTATCTCTGGTTGGATTGGATAGAATCATAGATATCTTGTAGAAAGATGTGTAAGGATTGAATAGGCAATTTTTGCAGCTGATATATTTTTGAACATCTACCACGTACATCTACGCATGACTAGACAGAACCAAATGCTGCTTTGTGCAACAACGATATCACCAGATAATTTCCCTAAAATATTCCGCTGGTATTAGGAGGATATCGCTTTCTCTCCGTGGCGTAATCAGAGACCTGTGACATATTATGCGAATACAAACGCTGTATGCAATGTAATTGTCGTTTCAGCACGTATTTACTGAATCCATCTGGCAAAATAGCGACCAAAATCAGTTTATTGCAGCACAAATTATTGTTTGGTTCTCTCCCTAGCAGAAATCTATGATGGATGTTTTGTATTGGCACCACTGTAAGACGTTTTGACGGATGACGTATTTTTGAATTTGTTTGAAACGGTTGGTTGTGACTTTTTTGTGATTGACATTTTAGAAGGCGTGATGTTGGGCTATTATTCGACATGGATTAAAGAGTAGAGAATAGGGAAAAGTTGAGTATTGTACGAATTGCAGTAATTAAATTGTTATATTAATGATTAAGAATAACATAGATGCAAGACCCAGAAGTAAAACCGAGCTTTATACAATGGAAGAATCTTTTGAACTCCAGAGTTCCATGTCTCCGAAAGTGAAAGGGCATCAAAAGCATTTTAGAAAAGGTAGGTAGATATTTAAATATTGTTTTTGTGGTGTGTACCAACATATGTGTTACGGAGATTGTGTTTTCACAGTGCTCATAGAAATGTATCATGTACATAAATGAGTGTATACTTGATTATATCACAGCTTCATTGTGCACTTCCTCATTAACGGTGTAATAAGTACATTTCTATGAACGCTGTAAAAAGCAACGATCGTTCTAGCTATTATCAAATACAGTGGTTCCTAACCTTTATTATCCTGTTACCCACTTGACCTTTCGAGATTTGCATTGTTACCCTTTCAAAAAGCAACAACTAACTACACAACTAGGGGTGCTACGGACCTCTTATAAGCCGCAGCTAGGTCATACGAAAAAACCTCAGTGTAATTATCACCCCTTGATTACCCCTAACAAAAGCTCATAGGGCCCATACTGAATGTATTCTTAGGTGATTGAGTCCTAATAATTTTGTTGACAATTAATAATTTATAAGGTAATTAATTAACTCCTAGCCAGTTAGTTAATTAGCTCAACAGTAAAGAATTATTTGAAACATACTTCTTATTAGGTACGACGTTATTAGCCTTGAAGAAGAACATAAGAAGATCTTCAATCTATGACAAATCAGTTCATACGGTAAATAATGGAGATTTAATTATCATAGAAGATAGTACTACACATTCATCCTCATCAGTAAGCAGTGATATACAGGCGCAGACGTTAAATAAGACCCCCATCGTCATATCTGACACAGACTGTTCTGAGAATGAAAATGATTCGGAAGTAGTCCCCTCTAAACAAGCCGTAACAGTATCTAAAAATGTGAACGTTAAAATCTGTAAAGAGAGTTTATCGAGGAAGAATGATGCTTCGCTTTCAAACATGAAAGCACTTGACATTGAACGGTGGATTGATAGAGTGAACATGGAAACCAAACTTAAACCGAATGCTACAACATACAGCGAACTGTCTACGATTTATGGGGATGAAGTTGGTGCACATTTTAAACCTGAGGGTGTTGGGTATGCTGTTAATTCCACTCTTGTTAGTCCAGATTGTGCCCGATTTGATGGATTATTCAGAAGTAGGAAAAAGAGCATGAAGTCCGAAGATGCACGCTCAGGAACAAGTACTAAAAATAGTATACAAGCAGGTAATCAATCCTGTAGTGTTAGTATTATTGATGAGTCATATCAAGTATCAAATCCAAGCTCAAGTTCCAATCCGAGAATAATTACCAATAAAAAGTTAAGCTGTGATATACGTGAAGAACATATGTCACAGGATTGTTCAAGCTTCCATACACCTAACAGAAAGTTAAATATAGAGGTACAAAATAACACATCACGTAAATCTCAGGGAGATGCGAATAAGAAGACTGAACCTAGTGAGGGTAAGTAGCGCAGGCACCAATAAATAGAACCTCCTTATTATGAATTGTTATAATTATTTTTAGATGTACAGGAGTTTGTGACAATATTGGATGATTTGTATGGAGATAGCTGGAGAGAGAAGAAAGACCATGTGTTGCCTAAAACAGAACCAAGGAGAAGGTTACCTAAACCGAGTATCCCTGAATTGAATTCAGAACGGTAAGGACAATAAGTAACATATTTAAAAAATTGGATAATTGTTAGTAACGGTTAGAACTAGAGCTAGGTTGTTAGGCTAGTCAGTTGGGTGTGTACTTTGGTTCCATCAAGTGATAATTGCCACACCTTTTTAAAATGTATCTGTTTATGAATAACGATGTTACGAGCATTAGAGTACCCATCAAACATAATTTTATTTAAAAATATTAAACAGTATATTAAATAAAATGCACGTGATATTAATTACTCATTATGTAGCAGGTCTCTAGACGCATCTTGATCAGGGTTAGGCAAAATTTAATTAAGAATTAAATCATTGAAGACAGTCATGATTTTTGTGGTTTTTAATTTTTTATTTTTTTTTTACAGAAAACCAAAACTTTCAGTCCTACACAAAAATCCTTATATGGAATCAGAGAAATTAAAATCCAGCAATCTTTTGCAAAATCTTCATAGGGCCAGATTACAAATAAATGTAGAATCTCCTTGGACGCAAAGACTCAATAACGTGTGTGATTCCGATTCCCAGTCAAGTTCGTCCAATAAAAGTAATCCCAGAAAGAAATTGGATTTCAGTGAATCTGATAATGATACAAGACTGATCAATGAGAGGACTTCGAAATATTTCAGACAAAATTTACGTCAAAGTCCACCGGATAATGATTCGGATAAGGAAAATTCGGATCACGAATTTTCTTATTTAGGAGAATCTCTCGAAGAGAGGATAAAAAGAAAATCTATAAAACAAGAGATACACCAAGGGGGGAGCAATAAAAAAATACCAAAGAAAGTTACTCAACAACAACCCGGACCTATCAAAAAAAGTGGGCCTGCCAAAGAAAGTGATAATCTAAATGGAGCAACTAGTTCTCGAAATAATAGTACAAAAAATAATACTGATCTCAAGTGTTCTGGAAGCAGCAGTAGTTCTGTATCTAGTGATGACGAATGGGAAAAAGAAATTGGTAAAATTAGACGTCAATCTAAGCTTATTAATGGAAAATATAGTTTCTTAGAATCCCTATCAGGTAAAATTTTATACTCCACCTTTTTGTCATTAGTCATTTTTAAAATATTAAAATAATTTTAATTAATGAAATATAATAAACCACATTCGACATGGTGGTGGTGATTTAAACCATTTATAAAAATGATTGTATATTAACACAGATATATATAACACTGTGTCTGTGTTTTAGCAAACATACCTATACTGCAGTGCGATATGTCAGCTCGAATATATAGAAATAATTTCAAGCAATATAAAGATCAATTACTAAAAGTGTTATTTAATTTATATAACGAAAACATTTTTGACAATGCAATACCCAAAGAGACAGAATTTCAGTGGAATGAAAGAATGAGAGGTACTGCGGGATATTGTGTTTGTAGGAAAATAACAAGACGAACAGGAGTCGTTGAAAGAAATGTAAGGATTGTCTTGTCGACGAAAGTGATCGATGAAGCGTACAGGCTGAGGGACACCTTGTTGCATGAATTGTGTCATGCGGCAACTTGGATAGTCAATTGTGTTTCGGATGGCCACGGTCAGTATTGGAAGGCGTGGTAAGTAAACACCATCATTACTAGAATTGGGAAAAGTATACTACTGGAAGAACATCGTCCGTTGCAACCTGATCACTTGATAGATTCAAAATATTAATAAAAAGGTCAATAAAAACCTCTGAAGTTTAAGCAAATAAATATTGTTTAATGTTTTTGCCCATAGGTTTTACTGTGTATGTTATAGTTAATACAATGCACGCCTAAAGTATGAAATAAATTCAGTAAATTTTATTTTTTTAATTTAATTTGAGAGACCCTTTCATTGTTGATTTAATGGTATAAAAATGTTGCCCCCTTACATAACAAAATTTTTGAGTAAATGACAATTGAATGTTACAAAATGAAAAAATATATTTTTCACAATAAATAAACGAAAATTCCTTTAATAAGCAAATACAATTTTAAATTAAGTGTTCGAAATGCCGTCCATCAACTTCTTGGGAATATGCAAGCCTGTGTACAAATTCTTGTACATTCTGAATGACTTCCGGGGTAATGGATCCCATTTCATCTCTAATGCGGTCTCGTAGTTCGGCTAAATTGTGTGGTCTCCTGCAGTAAACTCTTGATTTTAAATAACCCCATAAAAAATAATCAAGTGGTGTAAGATCTGGGGATCTCGCTGAGATCCAAGAACTGAGCGTACATAATGCGGGGGTGCTCCGTCTTGCTGAAACCAGAGTGTGTTATCTGTAATGTCAGGATCATTCTCTTTTGAGAAAATTACTGCAAGCGCTAGAACTAGATCATTTTCCAAGAACTCCAGATATCTTTCTCCTGTGAGTTTCTTCAAAGTAGAAAGGCCCTATTATTCTGTTTGCGACTATTCCGGTCCACACATTTAATATCTGCGGATGTTGAGTATGTGCTTGAATGATCTAATGAGGATTCGTCTGACTCCAATACCTGCAATTTTGACAGTTCACTGTGCTGTTTAGACAAAACGTGGCTTCATCGGAAAAAATTATTTGCTGGTGTAATTTGGATTTGTTTGACAAAGATTCATCATAGTTTCACAGAATTGCAGTCGCCGGTCGGGGTCGTCTTCGTTGAGTTCTTGCACAAGCTGAAATTGGTAGGGATGATAGTTTTCTTTCCTTAGGATACGTAGAACTGTCGTCTGACTAACTTCATTTTCTGAGGCAACTAGTGTAGAGGTACTCTGAGGGTTCTCTTCCATACTTAACACAATGTCAATCTTTTTATCTTGAATAATTTTTGGACGTCCTGATTTTGGTAGATCTTTAACATCACCAGTTTCTCTAAATTTGGACTCGATCTTATTAACTGTGGATTGGGTGATAGGGTTATTTGGATATTTCGCATTAAATAAATTGCATACCTCCTGCTGAGTTCTGGTCTTATTTCCACATCCAATGAAAATCTAAATTTCAATTCTTAGTGTCACAGTTAAATGTGCCATATTAAAATTTGAATTTTTATAAATACTAACACGTTACATTAACTTTTCGCACAATTTAATGACAAATCTTCTGATTAACTGACAGTAAAAACCATGGACGCGTCAAAAAACTTAATCTGATAAAACGTACTTTTTTGCTGTTTTATTTGTGTTCAGTTTTTTTCAGAAATTCGTTTAGTTAGTGTGAAAAATATACTTTTCATTTTGTTACATTCAATTGTCATTTACTCAAAAAATTTTGTTATATAAGGTGGTAACATTTTTATACCCTTAAATCGACAATGAAAGGTTCTCTCAAATTAAATTAAAAAAATGGGGGGTTGCCGTTTGAAAAATTAGTTGATGACGTCATTACTCAAAAACAAATGACATCTGAAAATAGACGTTCCCTCAAAAATGTGTGTTTATTAAACAAAATCGACCTCTTCGAGGATTTTTCCCAACATTTTTTTTGTTTCACATTTACTGAATTCCATACTTTAGGCGCGCACTGTATAATTCCACCATTTGATCAGTCATCACTCGATAATTAATTTGATCGATAAGCAGATCAATCAGTCAATTATAACTGTTTTTTTTTTGGTTTGATTAATGGGTTTGCTTAATTTTTTTGTTTTAGGGCATATAAGGCAATGAAAACGTTCCCAGAACTGCCGCCAATAAAAAGGTGTCATGACTATGTCGTAAATACCAAATACACCTACAAGTGTACTGGTTGTGGTTATAGGTTAGTATTTTAGAATATTAATAAAATGGATAATACTTATTACGACAGACATACTTATCTATATTAAATACAAACATCGGTAAACAGATATTTCATATTACTGTTCAAATACAATTTTTATAATTTACGTATTTTATAGAGAACAATAAGGGTCTCTACTTTTTAGTTTTTAGCATGTTTGTTGATATTGTCCTTAATATTTCCAAGAGGAAATAGTCGAAATGATTTTTTTAAATGGTTTTTAATATCTTTAAAATACTTTTTTAACTTTAAAAAAATACTCCCATAAAAAAAGAAGTTACAAAATAGTATAGCTCTTTACTACATTGTATTGAGTATTTCTTTTTAATTGGGAGTTCTCCTAACTGTATTATAATAATTTGTTGTTTCAGTATTGGACGACACTCAAAATCTCTAGATGTAGAGAGAAAACGTTGCGGGTATTGTAGAGGAAAGTTTGAAATCTTACTGAATAAAGTAAGTAAAAAAAGGAGAAACAAAATCAGTACCTGCTACTCCAAAACGAGAAGCAACCGGCTTTGCTTTATTTGTGAAACAACATTATAGCACATATAAAAATCCGCAGTTCAAGCATGGCGAAATTATGAAATTACTGGGACAAAAATTTCAGGAGATGAAAGCAAAATAGTTTTAATCTTTTGGACAGAACTGAGGTGCCATAATTTTTTAATGTGTTTTGTATTTTTTTAATGTTATTAGTTTTGTACAAAATATTTTATATTGCTAAAAATAGGTCAATAAAGTGTCTTACTTTTTTTAGACAATTATGCGTTTTTTGACGTAAAAGACGTCCATAAAGTTTTATTAAACAACAGGTGTGAAGTTGGTATTAACACACAATTTCGATAATTTGAAATAAAACATCGTATACATTGAACTATGGATAGAACATCATTTTGGCGCCCAACGTGGGGCCATCGATTTCACTCTGTGTATAACCTGTTAATAACACATTTAGCTCATTGAGTTTTTGACAATCTCAAAATAACTACAAATATTTCATATCTATCAAAAAAATATAAAAATCGATTCATTACGCTTTGCATTATAGAAACAGAATCGTTACTCTTAGCTACATACCATTTGTATAAAAGTAGAGAAGTTCATTTAAATCTTTCACCTACACTAGCAAAAAAAACCAAAATCGATCGACGCCCCCCCCCCCCCCCCCAAAGGGTCACGCAAAAACCAAAATACTCGGGGAATGCGGTTGCCGTTGCCTCCAGTGACTTTTTTTTTTTTTTGGCTTTTTTGTTTAATCTGCAGCGATCGCCCCCCCCCCCCCCCAAAGGGTCAAGTAAAAACCAAAATACTCCAGGGATTGCGGTTGCTGTTGCTTCTACTGACCTTTTTTCTGGCTTTATTGTTTAATCTGCATTGGGCGCCCCCCCCCCCCCCAAACATAAATACTGGCTACGCCCTTGAGCCACACACATGGCTCTTCTATATTGCTATTAGTCTGGCTTTTCCTTCCCGAGAATTTGAAACTTCCAGTTTTTCCATCATAGTTTTTCTCCTCCTCTAAACAGAATCTACGTGTTGTCTCCCTGCCAGACCAATTAAACTCTCCTCACAATCATTTTTTTTTATTCAATATATTTTCTGTAAAGGGTGATCGTTTTTTTTTTACAAACTGCTTCGCTTATCCTTGCCCTGGTAAGTTTGTCCATTGTACCAACGACTTTATTTATCCATAAAAAAGGTTCTGGTCCTATTAGTGCGATCGAAGCGCAATCTGTAGGTAGTTTATTGCTATTTTTTTATCTTTATGTCCTTGTTTTGTCTCCAATTGCCAACGTCACTTTGTTTTGGATTTCTATCTGTTTTAACGTCGCCACATCCCATATTGATATTACGGTAGCGATGGGACGTGAACTCGACAGAGAATTAGAAACCGCCACGCTAGCATAGCGGCTATAGCCTTATTTGGATGAGAATAAAACTACAAACTCATACATCAGCCGCCACGCCCGTCACGCTGGCATAGCGGCTACACGCTACACCCTCATTTTTGTAAAGGAAGCCTTAGTCTCCTAAGACACGATTTAGACAACGTAAAGTAAATACATATATTTCTATAAATGATCCAAATTTGGATAACATATAAATTTTACGAAGTTATGAGTAGTTAAATTTTAAAGTACTAGCAAATAGCGAAAAAAATTACATTATTGAACATAATAATTAATGGATAAAATATAGACATCCAAAAAAAAAACGTCATCAAAGTTGGCCGAGAAAAAAAGACGTATTTCTATTCTTAATCGAATTTATAACCTTATTTACTTGTCAAGACTTGTTTATTTTACAAATTGTGAAAGTAACTTGTCAAAAGTTTGACATAACCGAAAATCTTAGACATGACCGCAATTTCCATCTCTCTCGTTCATAGCCAGAGTTGATGACGTTTTTTTTTGGATGTCTATATAAAGTAAGTAAAACTGAAATTCATACAAGTTATAAATACATACATAAATGCCTAACAAGTAAAAGCCTAAACCCACTCAAATTTTTTTGGCGAGGGTCAAAAAAAGGGTGAGGACCGTAAAAAGAGGATTTGAAGGATACGGACAACTCGGGATGGGCCGAAAAAGGTTCGAGCATCCTCAGGAAGGCTTTCTGAGTTCCCTCACGCATAAAGGCCTGCTTACAACCTCTCAGTGCGGCAAATTTGCAGAGGGTGTGTTAGTGGTGGAATTTCAGTTCTGACGCTTAACTGGCGGTCCGCAGTGGGTCCAGTCAACTTCGAGAGCCTTCAAGTGATGTCAGGGCATGAATTAGAGACCAAACGACAACACGGATTGTTTGAGCTTTCCAGAAATAGAAATATATTTTTTGTACATTGCTTGGTATGGTTTTTACTAGCTTCCTAAATCGGGGAGGTCATTCTGCCGCACCCTGTATAAAGCTTTATATTTACTAAAGCACCAGGTAGGTACTGAATAAACTATAACTACAAAAACTACCCTTACGTACATAGATACATACATATATTGTTACATTTATTTTTTAGAAACATATGTACATATGCTAATAACACGACAATAAACTCATCGAGTAGGTATAATATACAAAAGGAAAGTTGATTTCCACTATTGAATTAAGGATCTAGTAAAATATTTACCAGTTATTATAGAACTTTCGCGATGATTCTAAACTTTCTAAATGTCATTTGAAGTCGCAATTATATACATATGTACATACATACATTATTATGTGTATACAATTCAAGGGCAATTAATATATATGTAAATAACAAAAATATCGGTAATAAATAGTAAATATGTATATTTATGATTTATGTTGGGTACTTGCTGAGGATATGAGCGATAAAAAAAGCCTAGGTCTAGAGACATTTTATATCTGTTTTGATTCAAGTAGTAGACTAAATTTTTTAAATTGATATCTCTTATACACAGTGACAGAAGACGTGTTTTAAGTCTTATTTTTTTTGCCAGCGGGTCAGGGGGTGTGCACTGACTGACAGTGACGCCACTGACCTTCTGTTTTTTAAATACATTTTTTTCATCTTCATGTAGTGGTTAACATGATAAACAACAAAAAAAAAACATAGAAACAACAAAAAACGTCTTTTGACATTTTTTTATTTAGGATGTGGTTTAGGTAGAAAATGTTAATAATATATAATATTTTAATAATAATTGCACAAGCAAGATTAATAAATATGTGAAATTTTAACTTAATTTTAACACATCACCACCACCAAAATTAGTTGTATTATAGTAGTTGAAAAATAGCAGGATTTTTAATAAGTATTTGTTCATTACTTATTCAATGTTTATTTTATTTAGTGACTACCAACAGACACGCCCCTGACACTGCTGGAAGTAAAATTAACAGCCAAAACATGCCTTCTATCAAGCTGTGAGATTCATTAAAAAAAAAAAAATCTTAACGCTCTGTGTCTCAAGAGCTAAGCTACATCTTAGCAAAAATTTTTTTTATACATATATGACGTTTTCTTCATGAAATCACTTGAGGAAGTATATCCTTCAGTTTTGTCTTCATCTGTATTACTTTTGGAATAAATTAGATTTAATAATATCAGCTGCAGGTAATTTTTCACTTACACACCATAATATACTATTTGTCTTAGTGTGGCTGCGTAAAATTGATGCTGTATGAATTGCACATTACAATTTTTACATTACAGATTTTTTCATACTTATTTGACTTTTTTTATAAACATACAAATTTTAATATCAATTCAAGTCTCCTATCGTTTCCATATTTTACTTCTACCTGTCTATGTGTTTTATTAAAATTTCAGGAACAGTGATTTTTACGAATACGATACTAAAGATGTCAGAATTTTGAATTTTCGTGATATTTTTGGTTTAACTTTAGATTTTGTTCATGTCTAGGAACATTTTTTTCAAAATGACTCGGTTAGTCAAAGAGATACACTGAAGATTTCCCTTTAATACGAGGCCAACAACTTCGAAAGGGATTTACTATTTTCGAAGTTATTTAGAACAAGGAAAAATCGTAGTAGAGTATTTTCGTGTGTTATATCGAACTACAAAAAATGTAATAAGATCTCAAAAAAAAACTGGACGTTTTCCACGAAACACCGAACTACTACACTTTTCTCGACGCGCGTTTCGCCAACCAAGTTGGCATCTTCAGGTGAAGATTAAAACTAAATTCTAGCCTACACACTTGCACTATTTATACTAAATTTGTTGCCATGGTTCATTGAACCGTAACAGTCTTTGTTTATCAGAGCAAACAGTGGACTAGTGGGTATCGGACCATTGTCCTTATTCATACTACTGTTACACTTAATGGTTTCTAAACTTTCAAAAGCATCCAACTGTCTACTGTTTGTTACATATCTAATTAATTTTAAATTATTTATGTCTATCCTATGGTTGTTATCAAAAGCGTGTTGGGCAACACAAGATTTTTTCTGTTCTGCCATACTTCAAATGAGCCATGTGTTCTTTAAATCTAGTCAAAATAGATCTTTTTGTTTGCCCAATATACTTTTGATCACAATCTTTACAACTTATTTCGTATATTCCTGACTTTTCGTTATTGTTGATTTTGTCATTGGGGTTACCCAAAAGCGTATGTAGTTTATTTTTAGAATTACAAACCAAATTGATATTAATATTTTTAAAAATTTTATCTAGTCCGCGGGTGAATTTAGGTTTATATGGTAACGAAGCAAATTTCGAATTGTCAGTATCTCTACGAAAAGTATCCTACGTCGTGGAATTGTACAGAGTTCTCTTAAATTTATGCTTCCTTATTAACTTATCTATTAAATGGACTGAATAACCGTTACTCTTAGCTATATAATTGTTTCTCATGTTCAAACCTCTCTTTACAGAGGGGGAAATTTAACAAACGGTGAATTAGAAAATTAAATCTTGCCATTTTATGTACGAAAAGGGTGGTGTGAATCGTTGGGAATATATCTAAGAGTCGCGGTTTCTTTCCTATATACATCAAACTCTAACTTATTTTCACTACTTCTAATAACTAATACGTCTTAAAATGGTAGCTGTTCATTGTGTTCCACTTCATATGTAAATTTTATGCTAGGGAAACGGTTATTTAATTTGGCAACAAAATTATCTAAATTAATTGCTTTTGTATCAAATACCGCGAAGATATCGTCCACATACCTGAACCAAACTGTAGGGAAATACTCGAATTTATCTTTTACTTCTGTCCCAAATTTACTCATAAAAAAGAATGCCAACTTGGTTGGCGAAACGCGCGTCGAGAAAATTGTAGTAGTTCGGTGTTTCGTGGGAAACGTCCAGTTTTTTGTTTCTACGCCGAAGGTTCCAGTACTCACTCCAGGATTGAAATTTTACTTTTTTTATCGATATGTTTTCACACAATCGACATACCGCCTTCGACTTCGGCTTATTAGACGCAGAATATCACAAGCTATAATCCTGTCAGAAGCAAAAAAAAAACCAATGGTGTAATACAAAAATTATCAGAATTTAAGCAAACTTCAAAAAGTGGGTGTATCATAACTTTCGTTGCTTACTGTATATGTATGTACATATATGTATGTATGTATGTATACGTACTACATATGTGTGATAGTTTGCATTTCCTTTTTGTTTTGTGTAACATTTTCCTATTTACGTTGTTAACACACTTGTTATACGGAATATATGTAAATTAACCCACCATATTATGAATAACGTAATAATAACATTATAACAAGCTTCTAGACTCGGTGGCTATTAACTTTAGTGGGTAATGCCGAAATAATTTGATCTGACCATTAGTCGACCATTCTAGATAATAAACGTAGCATCGTAGGCCATTCTACGCTGGCCAGGATAGAGGAATTTAACTACCTGTATGTGGGAGGTTCTCTTTAGATCTATATATGTGCAATAATGGACAGAGCTTGGCAATAATGAAGTTCGTGTACGTTCTATAATGATTACACGGTGATCTAAATAAAAATATAGCGACGATCCTGAAATTAAATTGAATCAATACTCGTATGTGTAATTTGTTAATAGTTTTGGACCATTTTTTTTTGTTGTCATAACTTATAATTATGAAACATATTTCTTTCTAAATTAAAAAAAAAGGTCTACCTACTCAATTTACAACCGTATTCTATTGTAATAATTATTGTTTATGATATTATGAACACAGTTATTTATAATGGTATTAAAATTCAAAGGCATATGATAGTTATTTGAATAGAATAGAAATGAATCACCATCAAGTACTAGGATGGTGATTCATTTCTATAACTTCCCTTTTTAACTTTGATGGTTTGTATGAAGTAGGGTTAAGAAGAACCAAATGGGACTTAACTGAGGTAATCTGACAAAGTGGGATCCAAAATCATTTCATAGTTGCACAAAGCACCGTTATTTGGTTCTAACTCTAGTATGCAAATTGTTCGAAATCGCGAGAGGTATCACCATTTTCATTCATTCTCACCCTTGTTTTCACTAACTGTGAGTAATGGCAGTTTCTTAAAATTTTAGATATGCATTGGATACGTTTATTTTCACTTCGATAGTAATATAAGACTCAATACTCGAATTATTTGCAGACTAGCAACATTACTGTTAAATTTAACGTCAAACTGACAGTTCTCAAACACAAGTAACATAAATCATGAATATCAGATGCGGTCAAATAAATATTTTCCGCCCTTGGGCAAAACATTCCTATTATGTACTATCTTTCCATTCTAAATTGAAAATAGGTAGAAAAAAGCAAGGTTGCCATATTTATTTTCTAAAATTGCTAAGCTCACTATACAAGTATACTTCATACTTCAGTAAACTGTTAGTTCGTGACATTCTTAGAAAGCTAGTTTGGAAATATTTTTAAAAAAAATACATAGATATAAATTTATTAGTTAGCATTAAAATAAAGCTTTAAAAATGCTGGAAAAAATAATTATAAATTAAAACAACTTTATGTATATTACTATACTCAAGAAAATTTTAAAGAGCCGGCAACGCCCTGGCTGGCCAACCAGTCGGCCACTGGTGGCGCAACGGAAACCACTGTAGATAAACCACTTTGCATATAATACATTGCTAATATCTGTTCGGTCCACTGTGCCATAAAATTTTAACGATGTCGTTAAAATGATTTACGACTTTATGAATTAGGAACTTAAACTACTTGTTTAAGACGCCAGTGACGTGTATTTCAGCTAGGTTTATTAACACAGACAATTTTTTGAGATTGTCTGGCTAAATGAGCATTATTTACAGCAAATTATATTACAAATATTAAGAGTTTTATATGCAGGCTAATTTTAATCTCCTATATTGATTTAAATGAAAAAAAAATTCACAATTTTCGAATTTATAAAAAGATATATGCACGCCCATGGAATCATAAAGTTGCACCGCTTTTTTTGTTCCCCAGGCGTATTTATCATTTTCAATTAAAATTAGAACCACTATAATTGGGTTTGCCATGTTGAACAGTGTGATATTAAAAAAAATGCAAATTTCTGTCATAAAATTAGGGCTGTTATGATACATTTTCGTAAAGGTAGGCGAAAAGTACATTTTTATGTTCTTAGACATGCAGTATCGACCACCCAATGATTTTCTTTACATCTCAATAATGAAAATGATTATTATGTTGCACACATTATCGCACACACTGTATAACTTTTTTTGAAGCGATTCAGTGCGAAGAACGTTGCATTGCAACAGAAGAAAGGTTTCACAAGAAAAATAATGCCACTGTAATTAATTTTACTGTTTCATGCAATTCAGACGGTTTTTTTTTCTCATTGTAGCGTGTTTAGTCTATTTTTTCCAACAAAAAATTTCGTTTCATTGCACCAGACACCACACAAAGCTCTGTTTATCGCAATGACTCACTGCTGAAGGTGTGATGATCTCGAATCGTCGGCAGAGCATTTTTTTTGCTCACGCGGTATCGTTAAAAAGGATAAACAAAGCAGAAAGAGCCGAGACCTAACGGTGTTATCTGCAGTCGCGGACCCCACCAAGACCTGCCGTTTATATATCGGGGGGCAGCCAGAAGAATGGCAGAGTCAGTTGATCACGAAGAGTAACAGCGAGCAACAAAAGTGTTATACGAGCGCGCTAGAACCTTCTCAATCACCATGCTTCTCAGGGCATTAGTTTTGGGTGGTTTACTCGTTGTGGGGGCACACTGCGACCTTTACAGGTAGGATTATTTTAGAGATGCTTTTATAGAACGTAGAGCTTGACGATGGGCTTTGAATAGCAGACAAAGATGAGCCGGTCCGGTGACATTTACCGGCTTTCACGTAAGGGGTGATTGCCGAAAATTGTCTAGCAATTAAAAAAAAATCGATGTTTTAATAATTGAGTTAAGTATGGATGTTATGATACTTAGCACGGGAAAAAGGAACAATAACTCAAAAAATATGTTTGCTAGAGTTGAAATTATATTTTATTCGTCGAAACAGTTATACACCGGGTGTCTACGAAGATATGGTAGACTCAATAACTTTTGAACTGAAAGAGGTATGGGTTTGGGGTTTTCAGTGTTGCAAATAGCTTTAAATTCAGAGTCTCTTAGCGCTTTTCACGTTTTTTCATAGCTAACTAGATCCTAGAAATAAATAGGAACTTTGAAATTTGAAGTGAGACGCCCTGTATATTTTTGTTTAATTTCAATTTACAAGTCGTTCTGAGTTAGGAAGTATCAAAATAATCTTTATTGGACAATTTTTCAAAATTACAGTATTTATTTTAAATTTCAGACCTCAAAATTTGTGCTCGAAAAATATTTATGAAAGAATTATTTATTACTTTAAGTTTGATGTCACTGAAGTGTTGAATTTAAAAAAATGCCCCCAATCATGTAATTTTAATAAAAATCGGTTCTTAATACTTTTCTAACTTAAATAGAATATTTTCCATATCCGTGGGGAATTTGGCGACCTCCTTATTTTTAATCTTTTATATAGTAATTTTTTAAAGCGTGTTGTCCTGCAGATAGTTCTTTGTTTTTGTCTTGTTACATTTGTTAGTGGCGTGCTGATATGTACATAGCTAGAACTGTCACTGTTTGTAACTTACCACCATATATGACAGTAATAACATTGATTAACGCCCTTGAATTTTCAGTATATAAAGGAGAATTCTCCGAAACGTTGACAAAAATTCCAGTTTCAAAAAGTTATGGCCTTTTATTTTGGGAACCTAAAAGTTCCAACTTAATCATGACCAAAAATTAATAAACAAGAAAAATATCTTTTTTTTTTTTAGATTATGAAAAATATATTTTAAAATTTCCAAGAGCGTTACGGAACTCAGGGAGCTCCAGTATTTTTCAAATTTTTCGCAAACTGTGTGTCGATATGTGCAGATAAATCCTTTTTGTAAGATGGCGTTACAAAAAGTGACGTTGGTCCCTGCGTCGTTTTCATGATATGGCTAATTAATCTAACGGCTGCAATTTGTTAGATATGTACATAGCTAGAACTGCAACTGTGTAACTTAACACCAATATGACAGTTAACATGATTAAGCCCTGAAGAAGGAGACATCTCCGAACCATTGACAAAAATCCAGATGTTATCCTGGACCTAGCTTATATGTTATGAATATATTAAGGATTTCCAAGGGAAAATATTTTTCATTTTACAGTGTGTATATTCAGGTAACCATTGGTGAGATGGCGTAAAAATCAGTTTTTTCTATTTCATGATGCAATGAATCTAACGGTGCAATGATGTAGTGCGGATCAATGAACTGGTTCAACACCAAATGAGTAATGCAAATATTCACGAATGTGCCTCATCTACTGATTAGCTATGTAAATAATGATTGGAATCAGTTTCTTGTTATCATACATGAATAAGACCATTTATTATGGTACCTACTATCACAGTTGTGCAGTTCAGCTAAAATACCGAGTCGACCAAATTTTTTTCAAAAAGTAATCTTAAAGCGTAAAAATCTTAAAGCAGCTAGTCAAGGTTAATTTAGCTGTTGAGAATTTAGAGGGTGAAGAATGATATCTCTAGAAAATAAGCCAAAGCCTCTTAGCATATCTAATCTAAATTTGAACAAACACTTTTTTACATATATTACATTAAAAATGGATAATATTTTTATTGGGAAAATTACTGTAATGTAAATAATTTTTATTCTATGAATATTTTTTACAGAAGATGTTATTATTTACATACCAATATTTTCATCATGTCATACAGGCAGGAGGTTGAATTGAATACGTTTATTTTGCGGACCATTGAAATGATCGAGTATCATTGAATCTGAAGAGTATCGAGTTCATTGATCTAGACTAGTCTTACTTCATATTTGTTTT
The DNA here is from genome assembly GCA_029963805.1 of Aromia moschata. Taxonomy (NCBI): domain Eukaryota; kingdom Metazoa; phylum Arthropoda; class Insecta; order Coleoptera; family Cerambycidae; genus Aromia; species Aromia moschata. The sequence goes on from JAPWTK010000037.1 coordinate 598,268, forward strand.
AATAAAAACGACAGTAGGGGGTAGTTAAAACTCTAAAAAGTGTTTGTAACTAAAAAACTATTGCTGATTAAAAAAATGAAGATGAGGTGCCGAATGCCGAATAATATTAATTTTATCTGAATAATATGGGTAGACTGACGAAGATAATGTTTGAAAAAAATCGGATAATAAACTTCCATATGGTGCAAATTTTGGGCGGATGCCTTATATTCTTTTGCAGAAATGGACCCGAAAATGGGAAAAATAAATAAAGTATAAAAAAATCCTTCTAGATTTTTTCAGCGCCTTTAGAAAAGGGCTGGTTACGGCCCTGTGAGTATATTATGTATTTGAAAATCGCATATCTACGTTATAAAAGTGGACGAGAGGTCATTGAAGGGCCAAACATGTTAAAAAACAGGAATTCCTGTGATCATTATGACATATTTTTACAATTATGTCTCAAGTATTGAACATACAAATACATACCTTTGAGATTTTTCAGCGCCTCTGTTGTCCATAAATGGAAGGAGTACCTACATTCTGTATGTACGGTCACTGAATACAGATATTTTGTGATAATAAACGTATGTTGCTCTAAAAAATATTCGGTGTATGTTACAGTTGGAATTTCATTTTATAATTGATTATGCATATTGTAAAAATTGGCATCAATGCCCATTTTAAATAAGTTGTTCAAATTAAAGTAATTGTTGGAAGTAATATTTCAGGAAGTGCTAAACTAGCTACAGGTATTATTCCTGTACTAATGTCCATATATTTATTATTCTAATAGTTTTTTTTTAATTTTCTCCATAAATCAACTTTATTTTGTAAACTCTCTAAAATCATGTATTTCATAATGTTGACGATATTACCTACGTGTATATATGTAGGAATATCGTAGCTATAATATGTATACAGTGTGGAACAGCCAAATGGAATAAATTCAGTAGCTCCATTATGCATTTTTTTAGAAAATCCTGGGACACGTCAATTTAGAATTCTAAAATGACATCTTGCGACGTAAAAATGTCATCCCTAAACTCAACCCCCTTCAGGTGACAGATACAACCTCTAAATTTTCAAATTGGAAGTAGGGGCTTGTGATACTTCATTTGAAAGGTCTTTTCGTTCTATATTTAAAACTGCTATGGTTTTAAATTGTATTGCAGACATTAACAAGAAAAAAGATAAGTAGTTTCTCCAGCGTAGGAAATTCGTTACATTAAAATAAAACTTTTATAAGTACCTAACACTATTTGTCAATTTTAGGTTCTGAAATGTTAATAATAAAAAAAATAAATGTCTGTAATTGCCGACATTCCCTACTATAAGATAAAAACACTAATAAACACGTATAATTTTTTGCTTGACAATTGAACAACAAAAACGAGCAAGCAGCAAAAAAACAAACCCGAAATTTAAGAAGTTGGCCATTATCAGCTTTAGTGAAATTACCTAGAAACGTGCTTGTCATTGTAACAGTAGTTAACAGTTATCAGTGTTAAACTGTTTGCTTTAGTTTTCGTGTTGCAATTCAGAGAGATGATTTACCTAACAGAGATGCATAAAATAACGATTCTGCAGATGATTGGTTACGGAGACAGACAGTTACGGAGACGAACGCAGGCCGAAGTTGTTCGCCTATATCAAGAAAAATATCCGGAGTTACTGCCGATATCTCAAGGTACCGTAAGTAAGATATAGAAGCAGTTTCGGGACGTGGACATGTACGGCAGGTAAAGAAAAATCCCCCCAATAAACTCAGTGATGATCATAAATTGGATGTAATGCTTATGCTTGAAGAAAATCCACATACGTCGAGTCGTCAAACAGTTTCAGCATTAAATATCAGCCATTCCTCGATTTTCCGCGTATTGACAGAAAATCAGATGCACCCCTATAAACTGGTACCAACTAATGACCTTGCGGAAGACGATTTTGATTGCGGAAGACGAATTCTTTTTTTGTGAACAAATGATGCAAATGATAGATGACAATTAGACTTTATAAATAGAAAACGTTTTATTTTCGGATGAATCTACATTTACACTTCACGGCCATGTTAATCGCCAAAACTGTCGTTACTGATCGAGAGAAAATCCTTACTGGATGAGGGAACTACGCAGTGATAACACGCAAACCCCTGAGAAAGTTAATGTTTGGGCAGGAATTTTTGGAGAAAATATCATTCGTCCCTTCTTCATTGACGGCAATTTGATCGGAGAAACTTATTTAGCGCTGCTCCAAAATAATGTTGTATCGACGATGGCAAACTTGTATCCAGCTAAAGGAAACCCACAACTTCCAGGTAATGCAATATGGTTCCAGCAGGATGGTGCATCAGCACATTACGAAGTCAATGTCCGGCAATATATCCACACAATCTTTCCAAATCGCTGGATAGGGAGATAAGACGTGGTTCTGTAGAATGACCTGCACGATCACCTGATCTCACGCCGTTAGACTTTTTCCTATGGGGTTATGTAAAAAGTATGGTCTACAAAACTAAACCCGACGATTTAGCTGACTTAAGAAGAAGAATAACACTTGCAATTAGGTCGATTACCCCGCAGATGTTAACTAACGTTAGAAAACATTTCTATTTACGTCTGTTTTTTATTTTAATGTAACGAATTTTTTATGCTAGAGAACTTTTTTTTCTTGTTAATTTCTGCAATAAAATTTAAAACCATAGCAGTGTTGAATAGATAATGAAAAGACCTTTCAAATGAAGTATCAAAAGCCCCTACTTCTAATTTGAAAATTTAGGGGTTGTAGCTGTCACCTGAAGGAGGTTGAATTTAGGGATGACATTTTTATGTCGCAAGATGTCGTTTTAGAATGAGAAATTGACTTGTCTCAGGATTTTCTAAAAAAATGCATAATGCAGCTACTGAATTTATTCCATTTGGCTGTTCCACACTGTATGTACATATGTAGTATGTAGCTATATACATACATATATACGTTGTAAATACTTATACATACAAACTACGTACATATAAACTATTTATAACTGCAGTAAATATAGTTCTCCTTTGTTATTTTGTTAAAAAACAGTTTTATTGCCGATTGTTTTCGTATAACTTTCTAGAAATACAATAAAGTCTTAAGATAGTTTTCAATATCTTTAATGTTGCCGTTGCAACCATGAATCACGCATACGTTTGCTATGCAATAAAGTGCATAGTAGATACTTTTACTGCCTAAAGTGATTAATGCGCTTATACATATAATTCATATTTCGCTTGCAATATACTTGAAAGTTATTGTTTGTACTCATCAGACCAATAAAATTAACTTTTATTACAGTACCGGTTGAAAAATACATATGTAAATATGCCATTGTGTATAAATATCAGCCATCAATGTTTTATCACAAGACTGACATTTTACACTTTATGCCTTTTCCATGAAAAAAAACGTGCTGTTTTTTTTTAATGGGGAAAATTAGTAAAAAAAGACGCGGAAGTTTTGAAATTTCTAAAAAAAAGTTAAAGATTTTCTCCTAAACACTATTCGGTTACAAATAGTGCAATGTAGTGTTTTGTACATAAATATCAATAATTACAAATGTTACCAATATTAAATGTTACAAATGTTACCAATATTTAATGCTACAGTATTTGTAACCTTCTTGGTAGGATTAGACTTTCTAGGCGATTTTAAAAGTTCTTTGTTTTTTGATTTTTGTGAAATAGAATTTACCATTTAAATTTAGGGCATCTGCTATATGCTAAAACAATATATTGGACTGTAGTTTTAATTAATTCTTAAATTTAAATATAAATTCTTCTTTCCAACTGTTATATGGCAACAATGGACCATTAATTATTGTCTCCTTCTTTTCTAAAATAGCATATCAAAGGTGATTCTAACTCTTGGCAGCATCTATTTAACTGTTTTGGCATTTCGCAAACGGAAGTATGACAACTATAACATAACACTTTGATTGTTCTGAATATAACATTTTTCCAATGCAAGATAAAAGTTTGAAAAATATGAAAATTAAAACTCATATTACAATCAAAAATTACTCCTAGATCTAATTTGTTGAACTCTGTTTAAGGAGGCGTTATCAATTTTGTAATTATATGAAATTGGGTTATTATTTTTAGTAAAAGATATGCAAAAACATTTTTGTAAGTTTGCAAATAGTTTATTTTTATTGCAGTTGTTATAAAACTTATCCAGATCAAACTGAACCAGACGACAATCCTCTACACTGTGGATCTCGGAGTACATTTTCAAATCGTCAGCATACAAAAGAAATTTACAGAAAGTAAAACATTCGCTAATGTCATTAATGTATATAAGAAACAATAATGGACCCAAATGTGAACCCTGGGGCACTCCAGAAGTAACCACAGTTTCACCCGAACTGAATCCATTAATTGTTACAACTTGCGATCTGTTATAAAGATATGACACTAACTACCTTAATAGATCACCCTGTATACCAACCTCAGAAAGTTTGGCAATGCCAATATTGTGATCGATTTTATCAAATGCTTTACTGAAGTAAAGCATTTGAAAGGGAATACAGGGATTATATCAGTATACAGGGAATCAACTTGTATCCGCTGATCCATGGCTTTGATAATGTGCTCCGAGTAACACAGGAGGTTGCGAGAAAAAACCATGTTGTTCCGGAATAATAATTGATTTTAAATTGTTAAATAACATATTTTGAACAATGCTTTCAAAAACTTTACTTATGATGCACAACTTGCTAATGGCGCTATAATTAGTTACTGAAGACTTTTCCCCAAAATTTTTATATATCGGTATGATGTGTGCTCTTTTCCATATAGCAGGATATACACCTCGCAAATATTTATTAAACACTAACGTGAGTGGAATATATAATGATTGTGCACATCTTTTAACTTTATTATTTGAAACTAAATATGGGCTATGAAACTAAATTGGGCTATTTGAAACCAAGATATGTAGGTACATATACATTATGTTGATACATATTCATTGGAAATATTTATTTCAATTAATTATCTAAGTACGTATATAATTCTATAATTAATCTAATGACCATACCACTTAAATTCGGATGTATTATTTTGATGCTTGTAAACAATGTTTTTTCTGCACGAAAAATGCGGTTTCGGTTTCATGCTTCATTATCAAATTATAATACAGAATCTATAAAATCACTCTCTCATATTAAATCGTACAAAGTCGCTAATGCTATTCTACTTCTGATTCTCTTGTGCGGTATTTAAAATTATGTGCCTAAAAAAACTTTATAATTAAAAAATTGTATTCATATTCTCTTTTCCAATTTTCCTACATACAGTGGTGTACAAAATAATAGGTGTAAGTAATATTTTAACCAATACATAAATTATTAGTCCATGTCTAGCAACATTATTAATATATTTACACCTAGTGACAAGTAACATAAGGACTTGTGTTAAGTCAAACTCACTTCAACTCTACATTATCGACACAAACATGAGAATCACATGATTTGTATAACAGGTCGCGGATTGTGTTGCGAAATATAATAGGTGTAAAAAAAATTAAATAACTGGTATATGTATAGTCCTTCTATTTTTAATTGAAAATAATAAATACGCCTGGGGAACAAAAAAAGCGGTGGAACTTTATGATTCCATGAGCGTGTTCGAATAATAACTTTTTAGGGATAGGTAATAATAAGTAAGTAATATGTATGTAAATAAAAAAAGTCAGGATAATACATGTATGTATGATTTATATTTATTTGTATATTATACTAATGTTCATTTGGCCAAATATTCTACTCGAAGTATAACGATACGTCTTGATTCCATTATAGTCATTCGATTATTATTTTTTTTATATTTAAAACCAGAGTTTACTAAGATGCCACGTAATGTTTCTAGAGATTTATAATTATAATCAGGGTAATCATGTAATTTTTGTTGAATTAATTCCAAAGTCGGGACTTTGTTTTCTTCATACGTATCATAAATTATTCGCCTAATTACGTCCCGCGTCGCCTCGTCAACATTTTTGAATTTTTTGCTTTTTTCTGATTTCGTAATTCGGAGTGATCTATAACAGTCCCAGCTTTAACAACGCGATAAATTGTGGATATTGAAATTTTAGTTAATTTATTAATTCGATTAATAATTTCAGTGTCAGTCATTTTCTCATTTTCACGTTTTAGGCATTCATATATGTTTAAAATAATACGCTGACTTTGAGAATGTAAGTCTTTATTTTTTAATTCATCGTACTCGACCGTTTCGACATTTTCGCTGGTTATATCTAAAGCTACGTTATTTTCATCCGTTTCGAAAGGCCTCCAGAAAGCCATGTTTATGAAAGAGGTATTGATTAAAAATATTATTTATGACGCAAATAAAATAAAAGTGTATAATTTAAACCTTTTAAAAACCCACTCCACCGTTAATGTAGCCGACAGAATTTAAGACATCAAAACACTCACAAAAACAACGTTTTTTTGTATACAGTCGGTCAAAGATAGTGTGGTTAAAACCCGTGTTTTACCGCCAACGTACTGAACTCGGTCGACTGGGTCGAATACCGTGGAATGTCTTGTGGCTACCAGCCGACCAATGGCGTGTAGGTTCCGCCCACTTCCCAACTCTGACAAGTCTCGTCACCTACGCGTGGACTGCGATACGGCATATATGGGTACAGATCAGCATAGAAACGCGTATTTAGTTCCATCCAAAGTGTTAGTAAACTGATATATCCTTATCCGACCTCGTATAAGTACCTATTTTCAATTTAAAATGGAATAAGAGTACAGGTATGTTTGTAAGTTGGGTTAAATAATATCTATAATGTTAAAACACTATTTAAAAGCAGAACATGGGACGAGCATTGTTCTGAACAGAGACCGCTAATTAGAAAATTCAGAGGAGAGGGAACAGCTTATATGTATATGCATTACGGAAATACTAGGATGCTCACAAAATAAGATCACAAATGTTTTGAAATGGCGCCCATACTCAGAAAACCGGGGTCAACACATCAACAGCGATTAAAAAGAAGCATGTAGACAGTTCTCTTATAAGACGAAGGCTACTAGAATATATGATGCCTGCGAGATCGCTCAGAAGAGTACCATTGATAAAAAGAAGACATATTTGCCAACGACTACGAGTAGAATATGTCAAAAATCGTATTGCATGGTCATTACAAAAATGGAGGTATATCGTATGAAGCGATGAATCAGAAATTAATTTGTTTGGGCCTGATGGATCCTCTCGATGTGTAAGGCGCTCCGAAAAAAACTGAATATTCACCTCGACACACTTTAAAGACAATCAAGCAAGGAGGCGGAAATATTATGGTGTAGGCCTGTTTCTTGTGGCATGGTTCAGGATCTATATATTGGTTTTAATAAACTTTAAGTTAACACCGTTATGTTGACATTCTGGACAATGTTAACATAAAGGTCAACAAACTCAAAATGGCCAGCTCAGTCGCCAGTACCTTAACCCCATAGAAAACCTGTAGGGGGTAATTTTGAGGTGCACCATCCTGTTGGAACCAAATTATAGTATTTGGAATGCTCGGATCATCGTAGGAACTAATTCATTCTGCTCGTAAGCAGGAACTAATTAATTCTGAAGAAAATTATGATACCTATATGTCACCATTTAAGGTATCATCAAAACAATATGGACCCAAAATTTAGTTGTATTTTCATAACGGTTCATTTTTAATACAACAAATGACACACAATGAAGTGATACATTTTATTCCATAATTTTACATGCCACTGTATATTTATATGAAATCCTACCTCTCTACCCATCATATAGTTAACCTCATAACCGGGTGTATTTACCCGAATGTGGTAGAATAATGTAAAATAGAAAAGTAATAATTGAAAATTTGTGTATTAAAAAGTAAGAATGAGTAAACAGTTACCTTGATTTTAGATTAGACGAAGTAATTACATTCCCTAGAAAATCGATAAACAAATAAAAGTGTTAGTCATGCATAATGGCCGACAAGCTCTACCGTTTACCCAAGTTTTTGCGTTTAAAACGTTAGATATACATACGAGTACATAACATACATATATACTTTTAATTAGGTTGATATTGTACTTATGACAATTTTTGTGCCACGTATAAGAAAGTTGTGAACATTGCTTGTTATTGCTCTAGAGGCACTTGTCTATTTTGTGACTGAAATAAACAATAGCCTATTTAACTACAAAATCATTGATTTACAACAGTGGAAGGATAATTATGAGAAAGACAGTGATAAGTAACATTCTAGAATAAAACTCTTAGCGTGTTTGGAAAAAAAAACGCCAGCTCGATTTAATATTTTTCTTATAGATATTTTGTATATACTAGGTGTGTAAATTAAGTAATGAGACTCCTTCAGTATTGTCTCCTTCAAAATAACTTCCTTGGGAAGCCACACAGCGCTGGAGACGGTTCTTCTATTCCTCATAGCAGTGCTGGAACTCGTTTACTGGAATAGCCTTCAGCTGGTCGGTTACAGCCGTTTGAATGTTTTCTATGGTGCCAAAATGGCGTCCCTTGAGGTGATCTCGGAAGAGACAAAACTGACAAGGACGTGAGTCCTTGTCATAATAAGGAGGCTGTCGGTCATAATAAGGTCGGGTGAATAAGAAGGCTGAGAAGCCACAGGAATGTTTTTACTGACTAAAATTTCGTTTACTGAAATGGCTGTGTGACAAGGCGCACTGTCGTGATGTAACATCCAGTTGTTCTTGATGTTTGGTCTCACACGCATGACCCTTTTTCGATGTTTTTCAAGAACCTCTCTGTAAAAGTGTTGATTTACTGTTTGGCTTGGAGCCACAAACTCTTTGTGGACTGGGTCATGGCTCTCATAAACGTAAATCAGCATTTGATCTTCGAATTGCTCATTCTTGATTTTTTTGGTCTTAGAGAGCTTAAAGTATGCCATTCCATGTTTTGCGCCTTGTTTCCGGGTCGTACTCAAACACCCAAGTATCATCACCAGGAATAATGACACTCCATAAAATGGGGATCATCTTTAATCGATTCCAAAAAGTCAAGACACCTTTCTCTCTTGATGCGCTTTTGTTGTTTTTTGGAACCATTTTTGCTTATCCCCAATTCGTTAGTCAAAATCTGATGCACACTGGTGTGATTCAAATTTAACAGTTCCCCGATCACTCTTGTCGTCAATCGACAATCTGAATGCACAAGATCCCGTATAATATCGACATTTTCATCGGTTCTTGAAGATGAAGGCCTTCCGCTGCGTGGTTCATCTTCAATCGACTCTCTTCCTTCTGAGAATGCCTTAATCCACTGAAAAACATGGGCTCTTGAAAAAACACTGTCTCCGTAGGCGTGTTGAAGTTTTGCAAAATTATCCGTTACGCTGTGTCCAAGTCTGAAGCAAAACATGATAGCACACCGTTGCTCAAAATTAATGTTTTTAATTTTTAAAACGCACTAGAAAAAAACCGGTTTACGAAAACAGTCACAAAGAACAAACAAATGATTCTAACAAGTTCAAACTTGTACTGAAGGTGTATTACATGTTAACCTACCGCCCTTCCGAGTCCCGTCTCCTCAGTGTTGCTAGATCGGGCGCTACGTTGCCAGTCTCATTACTTAATTTACACACCTCCTAATACTAGCTCTGAGACAAATTATAGAATATACAAATCAAATTTGGTTTCAGTATAATGGTTGTCCAGTGAATTACAGCACATCAGTGACCCAGTGTGAATTTTTAACAATATTATTTGAAATACTGGGACTTAATTTTATGGTCAGCCAGATCTCAATCAGTTCGTTTGGACTTTTATCTTTGGAGCATATAAAACAAAACAATATACACAACTATAATCCCCAGAGAATGTACACATTTTAGGTAGAAGAATGGTGTTAGAAATACATTTGACTTTTACAACCAAGTATGTAATGTTTGTTAATGTTGCTGTTAAAAAAGATACAGCGCTACGAACAGTAAACTTAATCACCCATTATGATATTAGATAGAGTAGTATGACCCAGAGACAGGTATTGTCCTGTATACCCGCTCCTAAAAAAAATCTGTAATTTCGCGTCATTTTACATTCACTGCACACTTTGCTACCGCGACATATAAAATTAATTGACGTGAAAATTCTAAATATAAATATAATTTTTTGCTTCATACCGTGTCAGACTTCAATATCCGGTTGAAGCATACTTTTTGGCAACTCCCTTCTGCACCAAAATTGCAGTGCATTAAAAATCAAAATTTACTTTTACCATATTTTCTAAACTCAGTTTAAGTTACATTTCATTTAAAAATTACTAATTGACTACAAAATCACAAATTGACTAACAGCACTATAAAAAGGGATACTAACAAATTGTAATTGTGGCCCTTTGGTTCCTAATTTGTATGGCCTTCGATAAGTTTGATAATACTGCATCTATTATTTGTCAGGTGGTACGAATTTCCTGGTTGGAAAGACGACTAGCGAAATATTATTTTGAAACAGGCTTGGGCAAAAGAAAATATGAAAAAAATAAAAAATCACTCATGTAAAAGTGTTTCTTAGCGCCTGGAAATAATGTCAATGTAAAGTGAATGTCAATATACAGGGTGTTCCTAAAATAACTGTACAACATTTAACCACAAATTATTTGGGCAAAAATAAGCCAATCTTGGTAAACTTACTTATATCCAAAGTTGCTTCGCTTCGGGATTGTTTTCGAAATAATTTGCATAATCTGTATTTAAAATTATTTGGAGTAACCTTTACCAATGATCCTACTGTTTTGTTTTCTCAATTGCTTCTATATCATACAATGTATTACCTGGTAGATATTTGGTACCTAAATTATTTCAGATATTAAATTTCATAGAACAGTTTACATCTAAGAGATTTATATTTACCTTAAACGTATTTTTTACTTCGTCCATTGTTTTTATTTGCAGAGAACCCAACTTAAACTATTATAATAATTCATACGGATACCACCATTTTTTTAAATTTGTAATAAAATGTAAATAGAAACTAGCTATGTTGGGAGTAATTGTATATTCAACAGTAGTAAGTTAAAATACCAATACTTTGTAATCAGAATTAATCTATAAAATTTCATATAAAGGACTTTGTTCATTTCGGGTTAAAAATGTACGTCTGCAGATAATTATGACTTTGTTATGACTTCACCAGTAATTCTTTGAACGCCACAAGTCCAAGGCTGGAATAAATCTCAATCATAATGAATAGTAGAACTACAACATTTCCCCCTTTTAATACAAGCATACAGGTATTCAGCACTTACCTGTAAAATGTCTCTTTGAGATCGGTAAACTTTCATTTCTCAGGTAAAAATGTTTCTCATATCGCAGTCCAGCTCAGATGGGCTGGAGCCAGACAGTTTGATATGCATTTAGATATGACCCACATTTTCTTCTATTTGTTTGAATTCGTGTACACAAAGAAAACAGTTTGCCGATGCTCTTATTTTTAGCCGTTACCACGGCACAAATAAAGTCGACAAATTGGGTTTTAATTAATTGTTCTCGTATTTTCGTAGAGAAACATAGAACTCGCATTCTAAACTGCTCGTCAAAATTAGCGTAACACTTTTTAGATTAGCGCCATTTGCATTCTATTCGCGTTAGTGACTTGCGGTTTTTAATTTTCGGTAGCCTATAGAGTTGGTTTTAATGCTCCGAAGGCGCTACGTCGTGGCTTAAACAGTTCGCCGTCCACACCCCAAAAAGCAACCCCATGTCGAAATTTGAATTCGCAAGATTTTGACGCCAATTTCAGAGACCTACATGATGGACTAAGAAGGACGCTATCGGGTAAAAACTCCATCCCGGCACACACTAAGACCTCCTCAATAAGTTCTGTGAATATGGTCGCTGTCCCATTTCTTCAATCCATTTCCAGATCCCCTAAGCCACCCCTTTGCATTTACGCAGGGTTTTACGTGGTTTGACCTATGTTGGGCGAATCCATCAATCCTAATACTGCCTAATAAATTGGTGTGAGGTGCCACAACTCACTTTCACCCTTTGACAACTCAAGCACCCCTTCAGGCCACACCTACTCCGACCCCCACCCACCCCATCTGGTTCCGCCCCTGTAGAAGGCTGCGTGGGATATCGTTTTGTCTCGAATTCATGTCATGGCATTACTTGAAGGCTCTTGAAGTTGACGGGACCCACTGCGAACGGCCGATTGAGCGCCAAATGTGACAGTCCATCTCCAACCTAATTTCCTGAAAATTTGCCACGCTGAGGGGTTGTAAGCAGGTCTTGATGCGTGGGATGACTCTGAAAGTCTTCTTGAGGATGCTTGGACCGTTTTCGGCCCACCTCGAATCGTTTGTTTCCTTCAAATCCTCTATTGCGTCCCACCGTCCCAAAGCCTCTAACTTGAATAGAACGCAAATGACGTTAATCTAAAAAGGGTTACGCTAATTTTGATGAGCAGCTTATTTTAGGGAGTAATTATTAAAACTAAATATATTGCTATAAGAGTAAAAAAGGCTTCATATAAAACTTTCAAGAAATGTCTGCCTTACCAGAAAATCTTGGAATCGGTTTGCAAACTATTTGCAAAATATTAATCACCAAGTAGATACAGTCTTTTTTATTCTTCTCGAAATCTCGAGGTCTGTTGACGTTATGGGTATTCTAATTTTTATTTCATGCCAGCATTTCGTGCCTGATATGTTATAACAGGTTTAAGTTAAAATAGGTTTTTATACTTTTTATTTGAAAATCGTCGACAAAAAATCACACATAGTTTACAAGGTGTTACCAATATTTTCTATGAACAGGCCGTTTCTAGAATTTTTGTTGCAAGTTTAATTAAAAAAAGAGGTAACTAGTGGTACATAAATATTTGTTCGTCCAGTTTATATCACAACATTGGATGCCATAAAGTTTCCTCTCAATGCGACAGGCTTATTGAAAACAATTAATGTCGTAGTTCGAAAACAGGAAATAAGTAGATCATGAATAAGCACAAGATAATAATACAGAAATACTTATCCATTGATGTTTTCAAGGTTACCGATTTAATTCGATTTTAAAGTGCTACTTCGAAGCCGATTTTCAAAAAATTCAATTATACCGTGATTAATTGACAATGAGATTAAGAGCCTTCTGAAATTACACTCATTGTGTCGACTGATTTAGGCATGATAATGATGGCGACGTATGCATCTGTAATTGCTTTCAAGGAATGCTCAGGTGTCAATAAAATCTTTCGAGAGCTGTAGCTAATGCCGTCTTGGCGCATCTGGGTGACCTTTGCTGACCTTCACCTAAAAACTTGTTCTTTCTGTACTCACTTAAACTGACCCGTCGTATGGTAATACTTGCTACCTTTGTGAGTCAGGTTTATTCGATTTATTTGCTTCATGGATGCGTTTATTTTCCTCTAAAATAGGCGGGTTTTTGTTGATAACAGTGCAAAAATAGTTAATTAAATTTGATACTGAACTAGGTCCAAGTAAAAAATATTTATAAAAAACAATCAACAGTGTTGAAAATTGTAACAGCGTACGTTAGTATCATCTTTAAACTGATTAAAATTTAATCAGCTTGTGATCTTGTGACGATTTCTGAAAAGGATCAAATTCCAAGTTAATATTAAACCAGTTGAAGAAGTTATCGTGAGTGTAAAATAGTTTTTCCCACTGAAATTAATTAATCATTCAGTGTATAGTAATTTAATCAATATTCAAGCAACATTAGTCAAGCAATTTACAGCAAGTATTCGAAATAAATAAAATATAATGCAGAGCAAACGAACCATATACATACATATGTATATGTAGGCAGTGGCGGTGGGCTATAAGGTGCGCTGGTGCGCGCGCACTACCAACAATTTAGCATTAATAGTTTTATTTAGTGATTAATGGATGCATTCTTAATTTATCGCCTTGCCGCATCCCTAGCGTTAATACCATCTGAATATTATTTGGCCGCAGCGTTACGAATCCACTAGACGCTAGGTCTCTATCTCCAACGCCACTGGTTTCCGATCTCGGCGCGGGAGTCGAACACGCGCAATACGAAAAAGCGGCACGACGATCATGCTTCCGTGCAATACGAAAAAAGCGAACGCGTATTGTTACTGCTTGCCCCTCCAAAATTATTACGCGTAGTGGGCGAATCCTATAGATATGATGTATGGAGTTTAAGAGCGCACGAGAGTTATCGATCGGTTAGTTTGTGAATTGTTTTCGTACATTGCGATTGCTGTTTTATCGCTCACGTTTTATAAATATAAACTCGGTTACAATCTAGTTTGGAATAATGAATTATATTCAAAACTTATTAAAAACTCCATTATCTAGCTTGAGTTTGGAGGAAAAAGTGCAAATTAAAACTCTAGGTTGGCCCACTCCACAAATTAATTTAAAATTAGCCGTGAAAGGAAAAAGTAAACAATTTGTAAGAACATTTAATAATACTTATTTAAAATATTTGTGGTTAAGTGGATGCGATGTATTGAACGCAGTGTTTTGTTTGGCGGAGAAACACCTTGGACCAAAACTGGAGTAACGGATTTAAATCACATAAACGAGAAAATAAAAAAAAAACATGCAAATTCTGCTGGACACATGAATAATGTTTTGAATTTAGCCATGCTAGGCACTGCAAATATTGCGACAATGCTCGATTCTGCTCATCGACGAGCAGTGGCAGCATACAATGAAGCGGTTTCAAAAAAACAGGTATGTTTTAAACATTATTATTAACTGTATTCGTTTTTGTGGAAAATTTCTATTTAAAACGAATAAAGACATTTTTGCGCAACACCATGTGCCAGGAAAGACTGTCGACTTTGGCTATGCTCTCCATTGAAAAAGACTTTATTACAAATATCGAAAATTTTAACAACAAAGTAATTGAAAAATTTGCATAATGTAAAAATCGCAGAATTGAGCTCATTTACAAAGAAAATTAGGTAAGTTTTCAAATTAATAGAGTTAATAAGAATAACCTTAATAGAGATAAATATTTATCTCATATTAGGGATATTCTTATTATTCTTATGATTATCGTTATTTTTATGTATGGTGCACCCCCAATCTTAGGATCACGCACCGCCACTGTATGTAGGTATTTAGAAATTTACTTAATTGTACTTGCAATTTTTATAAACTTCAAATAAAAAAATAAACAGTAATAATTCGCGGATGTATGAAAAATACAATACAAGTTCGTTCTTCTTGTATACAATAAACAAATTTGACCCAAATATGTACAATCAGAAGAGGAAATTAAGGTCGCAAAAAGTTGTTTCGTTATTGGGCCTCGACCGTGCGACTGACCTTAGATAATAAATTATATTATTATTTATTAATACATTATGTTCCGGTGATTTAGTTTTTAAAAAATTATTTTACAATCTGTTTGATAACGACGGATAAAAATGAATGTTCTATGAGAATGTTATATTTTTAAGGATATCCAATAATGCGTTTCTTTTTATTCTTTTGTATACACAAATTACATTTACCGGAAAAAAAATCAGCTAGTGTGATTTTAAAGACATTACAAGAAATTTCACGTTTTTTTAAATTCTATATTTGTTTTTTTCAAAATATAGTTTTAAGCGGCCTATTCACTTTCAGAGATGTTGAAGAGGGTTTGAAGGTCTTGGTAGTTCTTCAAAACGTTTGAGGTGTGACAAAACACATACACTTATCAAACAAGTCAACGAGGCACCAGATGAAAATAAGTTTCTCCTGCAACATCCCATCAAAAAAGTAAAAGTTTTTAGTACCTAAAAAAAGCTGAATAAAATTCATTTATCAGTAAAATTCGGAACAAACCAGTCTTTGGGACACAAGAACAAGATACTCAAATTCTGATAACCCTACTCCTCCCTTCTTGTTGAACATTTTTTGTTGTCAGTAACCTTCATAATTTATCAATAAATAAAACCAAAAAAAATCCCTTAGAACACTTCTATATTATGTTGTTCTGTCGCTCCTTTGCTCATACGATAAAAAAATAAAATAAAGTAGACAATAAAAGATTTTAGACTAATGTAGATATTAAAAAATATATTAATATTTTGACCCGACCGATCGCATTCCTTGGTCAGTACATTTCACTACTCCGTTTTGGTTGCGCACTGTTACCGTGTGTATTTGCACCACTTGGTTGGAATTGTTACTCTGGATTTTTTTACGCTAGTAATAGTCCAGAGTAACAATGCTGGCATTGTTGGTAGTACATATACACTAATAATACGGAAACAGTGTGCAAACTAAACGGAGTAGTGCAGCGTACTGACCATGGAATGAGATCTGTCGGGTGACAATGGTGCCTTATGCTTTATCTCGTTCTAATACGTGCGAGTACAGTCACCTGCCCCCTTTGCTACTCTCTGCCTCAGCTATTGTTGTAAAAAGGTAGTAGTATTCATAGGAAAACTTTTAAGCATTTTTTACCGGAAATAGTTCATTGTTTTATTTTTAATATTCTCACACATTTTTCGAACAAAAAAAAACGAAAAAAAACGTGGTTTTCCAAATATCTGAAAGTCCATAGCAGTATAATTAGGGCTCCACAACGGATATCTACAATTTTTTTCAGTGTTAGCCGTCTCATGTACGATTTTATCAGAAGAAAGAGTATTCTCTAGTTATTAGTTTTATGTGAAAATATACCACATATCTTCACAATGATTGGCTTTGCATAGTTTTCTCTTCTAATTCGCAATTTTCTATATAATCTATAACTAAAATAATATCATCCTAACTTCGTTTTTAGGTGTTTCTTAGTTTTCATTTCATTTCAGTTCATTTTCAAATTGGAAATGACATGTTGGGTAAAAGAGACACAGCAATTATAATTTTTTTTCAAATTTACATTAAGGGCAACAACACCTTACAATAAGTTAAATTAGAAAAGTAGGTATATCTAAAACTAGTCTTTGAAAAAACAAACTTCTGATTACGTACGTTACATTATTTACTAGTTTTGCGTTTCGTTGATCAATACTTCAGCTTCTTTAAACAGTTTTCAAAGATTGACGTCTCTAGTGAATGCTGCCAGTCTTCAGAACCTTTCTGGAGAAGCTGATAGCATGTACAACGAAAAGTCAATAGTAAATCGACAACCACGACATAACCCGAAGATATTCGGACAATGGCCGTGAAAAACTTCACTCTACCATCGTCGTTCTTTGTTTCCAGCGACTTCAATTTCTTCAACACTCCCGACACGGGATTCTACCGGCCGTGGGGGTGGGCCAGCCTGCAGTACCAGTCGAGGAGCACCCTCGACGCTGGGGAGGGAAAACGGGAGCCCCTCTCACCCGACTACAAGGACCCCGCGGCCTCCGGCTCCGAGCAGAAGCCCGTCCTCCAGGCCAAGGCCGGGAATGACGACGCCGCCGCCGCGACGACGACCGCCAAGAGTCCCGCCGAGGCGGTGATTCCCGGGGGCGTCATCGACGTCGACGCCGGCGGCATCGGCGCCGGCTTTCCCACCATCTCGAGCGCCTTCGGGCCGGACTTCGACTTCACCTCCTCGTTCGGGATGTCGAACAGCAGGCCGTTCGGCCTGGGCGACATCTTCGGCGGATTCGCCAACCAGTGGTGGAAAGGGTGAGTGCTCTTTTTACGTGTCCTCGAAGACTTGAAGTCTGTATCATAAGGTTACAAGTATTGTTAGTTGCATTTGTAAAAGCATTCACTTCTTTCGCAGAGAAATAGAAAAATTATTTCTAGTAAATCTAAATTTGTCCGTAACAAGTAATGTGTTATAGTTTAATTTTAATATCATAATGCTGAAGACCAAACGTCTCAGTACTGTCGAACAGCAGGCCGTTCGGCCTGGGCGACATCTTCAGCGGATTTGTCAACCAGTGGTGGAAAGGGTGAGTGTTCTTTTTTACATGTCCTCGAAGATTTGACAAGGTTACAAGTGGTGTTAGTTGCATTTGTAAAAGCATTCGCTTTCTTCACAGATATATAGAAAAAGTGTTTCCAATAAGTCTAAATTTGTCCGTAACAAGTAATGTGTCATTATTTAATTTTAATACAAAAGTACTGTAAAGTAAGACCAAATGTCTTCAGTACTTTTTTGGACATTTAAACTAGTTATTTATATGTACAGGGTGATCGATTTATCATAGGAAGTGAGTTTTTCTGAGAAACGGCTGAGAAAAAAATAATTGTTGTGAAAGGCAAATCACTTTTACTGACCTTCACTCAAAATTAAGGCAAGAATAAAAAAATGTGTCTTAACGACGCTAACGCCTCAAAAAATTTTTTTTCAACAAACCTTTTTTTACTTTAGCATTATAAAGGTATATGAATTATGTGTTCTTTTTTCTGATTAACATTTTTTTTTTATCTTGAATATTTAAAAAGTTGTGATTTATTCTAGAGTGCCCGATTTGTTTTTCTCTTAAGTTGCTAGCTCAATGAATACTTTCTGTATAAGAGTATTTCAATTTACTTGTTTTTACTAAAATACGGAAATAAAATATATAGCTTCATGAAGCTATGCGTCGCGACGCCTCAATTTTCAATTCATTATTTCAAAAGTTATGGCCGATTTCCCGCTGAATTCCTCTATAGTAAATGTTGCAACATTTAAAATTGCATTTTTTGACGCTATTGCTCGTTCAACATATAGGTACTAAGTAAATGTGTTTTCGTTTACACCAAAAAAATATATTAAACCTAGGTTTTATTAACTGAAATATTGTGTAATTTATAATAAACAGACATATTTAGATACCTAAACAATAAACAATATATGTACATACAATTGTCATAACTGAAACTTTTACAAAGAAGTAAATAATATAACAAGTAAAATTAAAAGTTAATTATTTAATAAATATTCAGGATGAGCACCATTGTTATTTAAGCAAACGTTTTCTTAGTTCATTAGAAGTTGCTTTTCTGAAAATAGTTCCACCTAATTCACAAAGGCAGCAGTAATTGTTTGCTTCAAATCAAAACACAAATTGTATTGTGCACAACCCATTTGTCTTCATTCAAAGTCAAAGAATAATAACAATTATTTTAATAAATAGGTATGTATTTACTTTTTTCACCAAAAAAGTTAATCCAAAAACTGTTCTTCACACATAGTTTCACACTTATCCTGAAGTAACAATCAGAGAGGCGTCAAGAAAATAAATTTACAATATAATGAGATGTTTAAACCGTAATAAATTTTACGATTATAAAAATACTGAACAGGCAAGAGTTAAATCCTGGGAGTTTTTAAAGTTGAATATGGTTTATTACTCAGTCCTTTAGCATTAGAATACGCCGAAGTGTGTAGAAGAAAATCGAGGATAACAGGTTGCAAAAGCATTTCAAAGGGAAGCATTGCAAAAAGGAGCCTTCTATTAGTTGATGATATATTCTAAAAATCTTTATCCAAACGCATATTTTTGCACATTGAATTTTACATTCTCGTTTTGCAAAAAATGCTGATTTTTTATTACATTTTCAATATGCAAATACAATGAAGTATACGTCCCTATGTATTTGAAAACATGACAAAAAAAACATAAAAATGAATAATAAAGTTATTACCATTATTTGTTTTACACTATAATTTGACTTATTCCAGTTGTTTTGTGTTAGTGAATATTCCTATTTTCCTATTTTTATCATTTATACGATATATCTAAATGCTGCGGATATCATGGTATTCAACACGTTTATTTTTTCACTTGTTAATCTGTTAACTAGTACAGTAGAACGTTGCAAAATAACGGAAATCATTGAACTTACACAGTTCCTTTCTATGGTACGTGTGAAAATGTACCTATTGTATGAAATATAATGACTGGTACAACAATTACATTTTTATGTTCATTTTATTTTAATAAAATTACGTAAATTTTAGATTTATATCTCTTTTGAATAGACAAATTGAGGTGTACATTTTTCGAAGAAATCTAGTATGTATTTATGTGGTCGTATCGACTACTAAACTCAAATATTAAAAGTATAAAAAAAGTATATCAGTATGAAAAAAACTAAAATCTAAAAACCCAATTAGGCAGATTTTAAGGCAGAAAAAAAGAGAGTAGTTTTTTTCGGTTTAAAATTTAAGCTACTTGCATTTCAGTCAGCCTTTTTTTAATACTCTAATACATGCGAGAACATTTGTTTTAAATAAAACACACTTCACAAAAAGAAAAAATGAGATGCAAACAATATTAATAAACACTTTTATAAAGAAGCTATTAAAAATATGTTTATTAACTTTTCTTCAGTGTGTTTTGGTCTTCAAATATCCTCATTATAAACACTGTAATGATCAGGCGAGACTAACTTAATAATACTGGGTCTTTCTAGAACCTCATCCAATAACATTTACAAACGAGTTCAAGTGATTCATCCGCCTGCAGCAATCAATTTATTGTTATGCACTATTTATAGCAGCGGAACCGAGAGTTTGTAAACAATGTGTACAAATAGAAAAAATCTTGAGAAACTATTTGGAATAAAAAAGTTGGCCATTATTGTTTAATAATTAATAAGTAAGAAGTGAGAAGATGAAATTGCATAAAAGTGAGAAGCTATCACAGGAAAAAGAACTTTCGCCTTACAATTAAAATAGATAAACATATTAAAAAAAATAGAAGATATATAGAAGTTTTTGGCAGTTCCATATTTTGTTCAATTGAAAAAAATATCAGGGGCCAAACACTTCGAAAACTGGTCGACTATCAGAGATTACTTTGTGATTAAGATACCTTTGTACCGGTCTTCATAGACACAATTATGTGGCACGTACATATGTATGTACATACGAGGTGTGTAAGTACGACCCGGAAACCAAGCGCCAAAGCATGGAATGGCACACTTCAAGACCCAAAAAAGCAATAATGAGCTCGAAGTCGAATGAAGTCGAAGATAAAATGCATGCATTTGCTTTTTTGATAGCTAGGGAATTGTCCACAAAGAGTTTGTGCCTCCAGGTCAAACAGTAAATCAACACTTTTACAGAGAGGTTCTTGAAAAACTTCGAAAAAGGGTCATGCGTATGAGACCAAACATGAAGGACAACTGGAGGTTGCATCACGACAATGCCCGTGTTACACAGTTATATCACTAAACGAGTTTTTAGCCAGTAAAAAACATTCCTGTGGCTCCTCAGCCTCCTTATTCGCTCGACTTGAGTCCTTGTGACTTTTTCTCTCTTCCCAAGATTGAAAAATCACCTCAAGGGACTTGATTTTGGGACCATAGAAAACATTCAAACAGTTATAACAGACCAGCTGAAGACTATTCCAGTATATGAGTTCCAACTCTGCCATGAGGAATGGAAGAACCGTCTCCAGCGGTGTATGGCTTCCTAAGGAAGTTATTTTGAAGGAGACAATACTTAGTTGTAATTCTATTCGAACAAATATTAAAAAAAAAAACGATCTCATTACTTAATTTACACACCTCGTATTTCTGCTTGAAAAACTGTTGTACTACTACTAGCAAGATATAGGTATTTTTTCATACGAGGCCGTTTTAGAAATGTGTGGTTGTTAAATGTAGTTAATATGTGTGATACTATAACATATAAAAATATTTTAATGACATGACGCAAAATAATTAAATTAAAATGTACTCTTACTATTTCAGCTCTTTAAAACAATATATTTATGTGGGTGACTTCTGTCCATGTATCACCATGCAAAAATAAATAATTTATATTGTAGAAAGTTGCCAACGTTACTTTGGAGTAAACTGTGTTAAGTTTAATGTGTAGAAACTTGACCTCATATTTAGGTCATTTACATCTCACTTCTTGACGATAACATAATAAACAAATCCATTTATACTTAAATCGCTTGTCGCTATTGTCTGAAAGAAAGTTCAGTTAGCAAGTGACAAGTATAACTTCTTGCTATAAGTCAAAGTTAGGATCTATGAATTTAAAAATGATACTGCCCAAAGAACATATTCGGGTTATTTAAATTTGTTTTTTTTTTAATTTTAACAAAAGAAGAAGAAAACAATATACTTATTTTTAGTTTAAACAATCTGTAATTACTTGTACTTAGCTGTTATTTACGTACAGTTGCGTAATTAGGTATTTCAATGATAATCGTTAGGTTTAACAGTGTTTAATTAAATCTGTCGAAACTCGATTTCAGATATTCCTGTTATTTATCAAGAAATGGTAAAGCCAAAAGGTAAACACAAGGCGTCAATTGTTATGAAGACACTACCAAAATTTGCAACGAAAAATAATTTATTCGACAAATAAAGAAGCTTAAGATTGGCAATTATTAAAATAACTGGTTTTATGTTTATTATTCTGTTAGCTATTAGTTTCCACAGTAGTTTTCCAATGACGCATTGCTGTCTCTAAAATAAAGTGTTACATGTGAAATGGCAATTTGTAGAGCATCGGCCATAGAAATTAAATGGTAAGAAGGTGGGTACAATCTAAAAAATATCCTCTCGCAAAACTTTCTAAACCATCATTGTATTACAGGCACCTAATCTATCATCTGAGCGCCATAAAGTGGAACTATGAACTTTTCCTAAGACTAGTTAGGTATTTTTTGCATGCACTAGTTAAACCAAACCGATAGCCACTTATTTTTCGGAAGACGCTCTTTCTAATGGCCACCTAGCATCGGTCATTGCCAACTTACCTGTACTTTCTTCATACATAATATGCGACATTTATTGAGTTCGTTGCACCATGGCAGTGTGCTAATTATTATTACGTGTGAAAGAACAGGTTTTCTATGCTGATAGATACAATAAACAATGCGTCAAAATTTATGGTACGTCGTACGGTAGTTTTGTATTGCCGCAGAAACGTTATCTTTGTCTAGATCATGTCCAGAAGAAGCTGAGGACGCTGTCGGCATTGGATAAATATGAACAAAGCTGGCCCAAGGTTGTACTGACCCCCTGTATACTAACGAATTAAAAAAACTGGAAACATCAATTATATTAGAGACAATTGATGGTCTATGAGATGAAATAATTTATGAAATAAATTTTATTACAAGAAAGATATAAGAAACTAAGCCTCTTGCCTGTCTGATAGCCTTCCTATTATTATTATTATTACTATTACATATGGGGTAGGTACCAGCAGTGGCGGCTCGTGGGTGTATTATATGGGTGGGCACAGAGTGTGTCAGTAGGATTACTCATTAGCTACCAATGGCGCCGCAGGCGAAAATTTTCAAAAATTTTCAAGGTCATGCGTTTTACTGACACTTCAGAATTTTAATGAAAAATTCTTTTATACAAAAAATATCTGGTTAAGTGGTTAGATAAAGATAGGTTAGATATAAAGATAACCTTCTTTTGGTTCTATTGTTGTAGCCCCAAAGTTCGAATGCCTAAATAGATGCCAGTGCTGGGCATTTGCATAATATGTGGAAGGGGGTTTCTTCCTCCTCTCCACACCTCCTACAATCGGGATCATTTTTCACCCCGATTGTGGTGAGTAAAGCCGGGTAAACAGCGCGGCGGCCCACAACGTTTTCACATATCTCAATGTAAATAACAGGGTAAGTTTAACACATCTCTTTATAAATTGCAACAGTTTATTGTTTTCATGAATTTTGTTTTTGCACATACAAGTAGTAAGTAGTATGATGCGTACATTATGGCCCGCCGCCCGGATCTGCCGGCTTTAGTGGTGAGACGTCGCATGAGTGGGCGGTGCCCTGTGAATAGTCCCACTATCCATCCCAGCTGGTTTCTACCCAGTATTATAAGATCTTTTGTCTTATTTCAGGATGATTCGTCAATGAATATCCACAATTGTCTCAACCTGGGGACATTCGCCCAGTGTTTATATATATATATGGTTTTGCCTTAATAGGTCCTTTATGGCCCTCCTGGCTGTCCGGTAGGTCAGACCACTGGTGGGCTTCGGCCATGGCAGTGGAATCCTTAGCCTTCCTAATATCCTTGAGGAGTCGCACCACTGATTAATTAGACAAAACTAAGACTAAACTGAGACTAGACTATACTAAGCCACCAATGAAACTAAGTGAAGATCGGAGGGAGGTCCGGGCTCGTAGTCGTTCATGGGGCTTGCTCGGCGAACATCTTCAGTTGTTTAGCAAATTTTTTATAAAGCGAAAAATTATGGGTAAATGTATAGTGGTGTAAAAACAAATCTGAATGTGTACATGACCTGAAACGGGGCGTTTCTTTCTATAAGTAAGGAAAAATATAATTTAATAAACATTATGCTGTTATTAAATGCACAGTATACTGTCGGGTCTTCTAATTAGAATACTTTTCTAATTCCAGAGTAAGCTCACAGTTGGGCTTAATCTAAAATAAGTTGCTATTGGCTTAATCTAACTTTTTCAATATTAAAACTCATAATTTGCTCACTCATAAATCTCATTTTTTAAATCATTGTTTTCTAGAATGAGACTATATTTAAGGGGCTTGTGTTTCCCTCTATACGTTCCTACCCCGGAATTTGGCGCCACTTGTTCTCATACAGAATATAAAGCTGCACTTGGTCTACTTGGTCTTAATGCAACATTACAAATTTAATACTTAGTATAGCATTTTCTCGGTTTGTTTATGTGTATAGGTTACAGTATGGTTTTCGACTCAAGATTATAGGTTTTTTCCAAATTTGAAAAAATGTATTGGGTGTTCCATTTAAACAAGAAAGTTAGTCACATATAAAAGTAGACCTCACGTATTACATTTTAGTATTTTTTATGAAACAATGATACTACGTTACTATTCTAACTACATTTGGTCTACGAACCAAATGCGTACATAAAACTCCTTCTGTATACTTGTAGATGTCTTCCAAAATATAAAAAAATATTCAATATGTAAATGACATACTAGTTTGATAGCTGTTTGTGGTCTTATGGTTAAAATAATTTAAAATTTGAGAGGGTTTAATTTAAAAGTTAAATCGATTTTTTTTTTTGGGTTAGTTGTTTATAGCTAATTTTAGATTTGCAATTATAAAATAATGTAAATTATCTACCAGGTAAAATGAAAAAAATGTTATAAACGTTGGCTCAAAGTGCTTACTAAAATGGGGCTTCCATTTTTAAAGACTGGCGAATGGGTTTTTCCTAATACACATATATGTATGTACATATACATATACATACATATACATATGTATATTATAAATCACTATATCAAGTAAAAAAATTGTTTCACGTCATTCACTTGTAATCTTAATCTAAATTTTATTTATTGCTTGTAATACTGCTTATGTAATGCTGGGAAATTATGTTATTGAACAACTTTAGTGAAAACCAATAGTATCTAATAAAATAACAAATTGTGGGATGACTGTGCGATAAACTTAAAATTTTTGTAGCAAATTTTTGATAATACCCGAACAACTACTGAGCCTTTTTCTTTTCTCTTTGGTTTTATCCTGTCTTGAAATGCAGCAAGTATGACTGGTATCAAGCTCTGACTGTTTTAATGACAGAGCCACTTTTTGAAAGTTGCCTAAATTCTGATAATTTTTGTATTACAGTATTGATTTTTTTCCTTCAGATAGAATTACAGCTTGTGAAATTCTGCATCTAATAAGTCCAAGTTGAAAGTGATATGTCGATTGTGTGTGAAAAGATATCGCTGAAAAGGTAAAACTGTGATGTTTTGAAAAATTCGTGAATATCTCTGGAAATATTAAATCCTTTTTTAAAGTTCCCGGACCTTTATTTAAGGGAAATCTTAACAGTATCTATTTTTTTTCCAAAGTGACTCAGTTTGTCAGACAGATACATGCTCTGAAGATTTCCCTTCAAGAACTAATATTTTCGGCGTTATTCATGATTTTTTGAAAACATCGCTTACTTTTTTAAAGTTGTGTATCTTTTCACACAATCGACGTATCATCTTCAATTTGAGCTTATCTTATTAGATGTAGAATGTCACAAGCTGTCATCCTTTCAGAAGAAAAAAATCAATACTGTAATACAAAAATGTCGTTGCTGACTAAGTATTCTTAAGCTAAATGAAGACGATTAAAAAAACACTTACAAACGGTGCAACGAACTGGTAGAAGTAACTGTCGCATATATTCATGAAGAACGTAAGTTCCCAATTACCGCCTTCAGATAGCGAAATAAAAAGAATATGAAAAATTCGTAATTATCGGTTTGGTATAACTAGTGCATGCGAAAACTACGTAACTACTAGTAGAAAAAGTTCATAGTTCCACTTTATGGTTCTGGGAAGATATATACACTATAACGATGTTTTAGAGAGTTTTGCAATATGATGGTTTTTCAGACTGTACTCGACTTCTTACCACTCTATTTCCATGAGTGATGCTCTACAAATTGTCATTTCGCATGTAACACTTTATTTAAAAGAAACAACAGTGTAATTATTTGTACTTGGTTGCAGTAAACCTTAATTATGTAGTTATGTTTTTATTAAAAATACTACTAGCAGTAATGATGTCACAGTAATGTTGATAATACGAGGTGTGTAAATTAAGTAATGAGACTGGCAACGTAGCGCTCGATATAGGAATTAGCTTGCGAATAGGAAATACGAAGGCTGCGGAGCGGGACTTGGAAGGGTGGTAGGCTAATATGTAATGCACCTTCAGTACAAGTTTGAACTTAGTCATTTGTTTGTTCTTTGTGACTGTTTTCGTATACCGGTTTTTTCTAGTGCGATTTAAAAATGAGTGACATTAATTTTGAGCAACGGTGTGCTATCAGGTTTTGCTTCAGACTGGGACACAGCGCAAAGGATACTTTTGCAAAACTTCAACACGCCTACGGGGACAGTGTTTTTTCAAGAGCCCAGGTTTTTCGGTGGTTTAAGGCATTCTCAGAAGGAAGAGAATCGATTGAAGATGAACCACGCAACGGAAGGCCTTCATCTTCAAAACCCGATGAAAATATCGATAGAATACGGAATCTTGTGCGTTCAGATTGTCGGTTGACGATAAGAATGATCGGGGAAGAGTTAAATTTGAATCACAACATTGTTCATCAGATTTTGACTAACGAATTGGGGATGAGAAAAATCTGCCCCAAAATGGTTCTAAAAAACCTTTCGCAGGAACAAGAAGACATCAGGAGAGAAAGGTGTCGAGTACGACCTGGAAACCAAGCGCCAAAGCATGGAGTGGCACACTTCAAGCTCCGAATTGTCCGCAAAAGAATTTGTACTTCTAGGCCAAAAAAGTAAATCAACACTTTTACAGAGAGGTTATAGAAAAATCTTAAAAAAGGGTCATGCGTGTGAGACCAAACATCAAGAACAACTGGACGTTGCATCACGACAATGCGCCTTGTTACACAACCATTTCAGTAAACGAGTTTTTAGCCAGTAAAAACATCCCCGTTGCTTCTCAGCCTCCTTATTCGCCTGACTTGAGTCTTTGTGACTTTTTCTCTTCCCGAAATTGGAAAATCACCTCAAGAGACGTCATTTTGGGACCACAGAAAACATTCAAACAGCTGTGAGCTGAAGGCATGCGTATGCGTATGAGTTCCAGCACTGCTATGAGGAATGAAAGACCATCTCCAGCGCTGTGTGGATTCCCAAGGAAGTTATTTTGAAGGAGACAATACTGAATTGTAATTCTATTCAAAAAAAAAAAAAATCGGTCTCATTACTTAATTTACACGCCTTGTACATCATGTTGTAGAGCGTAGCTTAGAACAATTAAAAAAGTAGGTGGAAATGATAAAAGAAATTGAATATTAAGATCTTTTCTTAAGAACAACTGCTGTTGATTTAAATTTTCGAAATTTTTTTCAGAGTACTGATTTTATCCACAATCTATTTTATTTCACAATTATTTTTTAATCATGCAGAATTCAAATTGGATCCCAAAAAATGTATTTTCATTCACTCCTTTTTCACTTATTCCAGATTTTGGATAACTTCCTTTACAGTTTCTTCAGTTCAAGTGGGGAAACAATTTTTATTAGTGGTTTACAATAATTTAAGAGTGATATTCATTTCTCTACAGCTATTGAATGATAGGGAAAATATTTTTATCTGGATATTTAGTTATAACTAGAAGAAGTGAAGGTTGAGATAAAACCTAACAAGGTTGTTGTATTTCATATTATCCTTTGCTCACTTTAATTTAAATTTATCTTGATTGCTGAACTATGACTCGATAATTCTCACAGTATAAAAATAAATACATATGTACGTATAAAATCCATTTAAACCTAAAATTTATACATTTATGTTTTTCCCCGAGTGTTGATTTTCGAAATATTTTGGTTGCTTTTAAATGAAGAACTAACTTCTTTCAAGGTTGAATTTATATGAACTGTATAACAAAAAGGTGACACAGTATTACACTTAACAGTTCAACTGTGGAAGAAAATAAAAAAAGCCCATGTCTCTTCCAACTACGCACTTAAAATGGTAATATACGAGTATATGATAAAGAATGATATTTACAAGCAAAGTTTGTCAAGCATTCATTTGTAACCAGAAATGTAGATAATCTTGTAGAAATTATTTTTTAATCTTTTGGTACATTTAAACTTTTGGTGGATTAAAACTTGAAATTGGTCCTCTTCATTTCTTGTTTTAATTTCAATCTGACACGAATGATGATTAGCAAAAAATTTCGTCTAATTTATCATTTACCACTAAAGTGGCATTCAAATTGTTAATTCGTGGGGCGCAATTTGAAATTCTCGTACTTAGGGTTTAGAGGGTGATCTAAAAAAGAAGATTACAAAAAAAAATCAAAAAATGTCAACCTTATTAGATCCTGGAAAATTCGATTTACGAAATATATTTTTTTTCATAGTTAAATACCTACCTTTGCATTTTGCAAACTTCTATTCTATTCTACGATAAAATTTCAAAAACGATACGCTAATATGAAAAAAAAATAAAATTTTCACAACTTTGACAAATATCGAAATGAAAAAACAACAATGAAAAAAATGTACTTGTGTATTTAATGAATAAAAAAAATCTTAAACATTTTGCATGTAGTTTCCAAGATCTTCTGCGAGGAAGATGTTTTTTGAACACTTTTTTACATCCTTTTATTTAGATGTAGCAAAAACTTATGTCCAGGGTGTTTTCAAAAATGATGTTTCATAAAGGTAGAATCTACTTAGAATTAATTGGATAAAAATTGGAAAAAAAATTCTTCTTCCACTAAAAACTTCTGAGATCAGACTTTTCAAATATAGTTTATATGTTTTATTTGGATTGGCTCACTGTGACGTTTTTACAGATTAAATATTTCTCAATTGTGACTAATGACCGATGGTTTTTTAGAAATTCTTGGAGATCCGTAGTTTTTGGAGAGATCTCTAATTTTTGGAGAGATAATCTTTAATCAGATTATTTTTTGTGGGTGTTTCAACGTTCTTAGAGCCAGCCTCTTTTAACAGTTACTGGTTGAACTGTAAAATTATGTAATCAAAAATACCGAGCATTAAAAATGTACCTCACCCACTGGCAGCTATACACCCACTGCATATATATTCCGTATTGCAATTGTTACACTCTTGCAACAATGATTAAAACGATTAAATACCTTTTTTTATTGCATTATATTATTACAAGGTTCAGTTATGTATTAGATATTAATTCATGATAGCAAGCAAGCCAAATTGTTATTTTTATCCGAAAACGTAATCCAAGGACATTTTTTGCGTTGACGGTCAAACCAAAAAAATTTACCATTATTAAATCGAACATTTTTTCTATCGTCGTGACATAATATCGACATGGAATTTATTATACACCTGTTTACCTTTTTACTTAAATAAGCGTGTTAAAAAATGTGTTGAATCTTTCATCAAAGCAGGCGATGCAGACATCAAAAAGAACGCATTCAATATCTGGTCATTTTGCATCTGTTCCGCCATTCTCGAATCTAGATAAGAAATGTCTACCTAGCTACCTACTAAATTATAGTTTATGATGAGACATTCAATATAGATTGTTAGATATGAATGGGAAAGAGGAACAAGCCTTTGCAAAAATAATAACTTTGATCCACCATGAAGAAGTTGAAAATAGCGTCAACTAGAAACTTTCTGAAGACTAAAGAAACCTCTTTCTTTATAGTCATCCACCAGTTACCAAAAAGTCTCTTTCAAGAGACTTCTTCTAGAATTTTTTAAAAGATATTGTGGAAATGACGATTTCTCAGGCAACATTTTTTTAACGTCTACTAATGTTTGGTTCTTTTTTTCAGGAAAAATGTTTGCATTGAACGAGAAGAAAGTACAGACGACGACGAAGACGATGGGAGGGGAGATGATGAAAAACGAAACGCAACAGAAAAACAGGAAAGGGTGTTGCCTGATCTATTCTCCACATCGATCAGATTGTCCAACTGCTTTGAATCGGCCAACAAATATGAGTGTGTTACTAAGTGAGTAATTTAAATTTTTATAAAAGACATTTTAGAAGTAAATAATATTCATAAAACAATATAGGAAATTCCTTTGCACCTTGAGAAATTCAGGGTCATACCTTAAAATCAAATTAAACCTATAAGATATATAATTCTAGCCTTAAATATAAAACATCAACCTTGTAGTACATTTTAAACTGCATATTTTATTGTTTTAGACAATTAACAAAGTGATACGCTATAATAGGTATAATCTGGGAGCCTATCCTTTTGAAAGAAACTTAAAAAGTAAAAGTATATACATATTTTGAGCGAAATTTTTAACGCATATAACGCACAAAATATATAAATATATATATATATATATATATATATATATATATATATATATATATATATATATATATATATTGTATTTTACAGGAAGAGATAGTGTAGGTTTCGATTCGATGCCCATTTAATGTTTAACTATATAAATTTAACATATTTTAGGGTAAACAACCATGGCATAGTGAAAACCTTTACTGTGCGCTACAAGTGCTGCTACGGATACAGAAGGGAACCTGGAAAGGGTTGTGTGAAACAGGGAGACATGAAATCGCTATTGGACACCCTCAAAGACATTGACGCTAGAGAATTTAGACATCTGATTAAGTCCACTGGCATGGAACAGCAATTTTCCGATGGCAACTATTCCCTGTTTGCTCCGACAGACGACGCACTCAACGATTACAATGAAAAACTCGCAGAAATGGTAAGTGCTATAGAAACAAGCTTAGAAGTCAATATTTGTAAAAAAAGAAATAAATCATTATATATGACATCATTGTTCAATGCTGAATAAATATATGCAGCCCCTGTGTGAAGCTCTTTAGATGAGGGTTTTCCAAATTTTTGGGTAGAGCGAAGGGGACCAATTAAGTAGTCGGCTCGATCGCCAGATCTGACACCCCTAGATTTTTCTGTGGATATATTTAAAAAGCAAAACATACGTTACTTGACCTATGAACTTAGGTGATTTAAAAGAAAGAACTCGTCAAAAACAGTACGCAAATCTCCAGCAGTTCAACAATATTTTTTTGAGCGTCTTGTGCGGTGTCAGGCTATCAACGGTGCTCAGTTTGAAAATTGAAACTGATTGTTTTTATTAACTTTCTTTCGTTTCTAGTACATTCTTTGACTTCAAGGCCGATTTTATTAAAAAAATCCTTATATCACCTTCTTATAAGAGAAGTGGTTCTTTCCAGTTCCGTTATCAAAAATAGAGGTTCTCATTAAAAAAATATCGATGACGGTATCGCCTTTTGACAAAGTGGCCAAAAAATTTAGTGTCCAAAAATAGCAGTTCATATCTATTTTTTGTCCTCCCCTAGCGATTTTTTTTCTAAAAAAATCTATGATGCTTTAATTACTTATACACTTTTATGTTAGGAAAGCACTGTATGAACAGCGGTTGTTAAACTTAAAATTTAATTCAGAAAAAAAATGTAGTAAAATGTATGGAAAATAATATTTCATCCACTTACATAGGTTTTGGATACCTCTCATATTATAGACTCTATAGAAATTAAAATTATGGTTAATTCAGAATGCAGTAAAGGAAATTACATAATATGCAATACAACCTTAATTTCTTGAAAATGTAGATATCTAAATGGTTTGCAATTTTTTAAGGCATAGTGTAATGTGTTGCAAAATGTATTATTTCTGTAATATTTCTTTACTGTAACATACACATACCTATTTGAATTGAACAATTATATTAGTCAAGACAATATTAAACAAGATACTGTTTAATTTTGTTGTCCAACAAAGTTACACACCTTTGATTAACGGAGGTATTAGACTATTCACTTAACATTAACAGTGGCGTGACAATAGTTACTGGACTTTCCGTAATGTAAATATAACTGTATAACTGTTATAGAAGAACTACTGGTTGTCGTAAATGATTAATATAAACATAAACATTTATTTTATCGCTGTTCCAGCACAAGAAACAGAATGCGTCACTTTAAACGTTGCTACTTTTTTGCAGTTTGCAATCTTTCGTTTCATTACATATTTCCGACACAAACGTGCAGTTGCAATGAAATGTTATGCATTCTTTTATATACACTCGCCTTAGTATGTTGAATATAAAAATTGCTGCATTTACCGCTTGCGTAAGAATCGAATTTAACGATCTATCATAAATTTTATGATGAAAATATTATTTCGAACAAAGCAACACAAACATCTTACAGATATTATCTGCATGTTTTTTTCTAAATATTTATACAGGATGTCCCAACGTCGGTAACGTCTTTAATGATTTTTTAAACGGCAATCCTAGTATACAATTTCCATTCTAAATTGAAAATAGGTAGAAAAAAGCAAGGTTGTCAGATATATTTTCTAAAATTGCTAAGCTCACTATACAAGTATACTTCATACTTCAGTAAACTGTTAGTTCGTGACGTTCTTAGAAAGCTAGTTTGGAAATATTTAAAAAAAATACATAGATATAAATTTATTAGTTAGCATTAAAATAAAGCGTTTAAAATTGCTAGAAAAAAATAATTATAAATTAAAATAACTTTAGGTATATTACTATACTTAAGAAAATTTTGAAGAGCCGGCAACGCTTGAGCTGCCGGCAGCAGCGAATGCCCTGCGAATGCCGATCCAGTATACTATTGAATTGCTTTGTATCTAATACTCCTTAAATACTTATTCGGTCCACTGTGCCATACATTTTTTACGACGTCGTTAAAATGATTTACGACTTTGGTAATTCTACTTGTTTAAGACGCCAGTGACGTGTATTTCAGCTAGGTTTATTAACACAGACAATTTTTTGAGATTGTCTGGCTAAATGAGCATTATTTACAGCAAATTATATTACAAATATTAAGAGTTTTGTATGCAGGCTAATTTTAATCTCCTATATTGATTTGAATGAAAAAAATTATTTCACAATTTTCGAATTTATAAAAGATATATGCACGCCCATGTAATCATAAAGTTGCACCGCTTTTTTTGTTCCCCAGGCGTATTTATCATTTTCAATTAAAAATAGAAGGACTATAGTTTGGGGATTGTTTTTTTGGGGTTTGTAACGTTATACAAACATAGCTTCCAAATTTCAAATGTGTATTCGTAGATGTTATGAAGACTTAGCAAATTAACAATTATTATTCTGTTAACAAATTTTAACATTGTAATTTTGTGCGTTATTCAAAGAAATATGTTGCAAAGTGGTATGGAGTCGATAAAAAATTGCATTAAAAATAACCGTCAAAACAAATATAGATCTTTGTCAAAGGGGTCTACAGGTAAATTTGATAATATAACACCCTGTATAATAATCATAAATTACCGTGACTTACAAACACACGTTAGATTGCAGCAATTGGTAACGCTCTACTTTGATGTTGTAATAAGTTAATATTTTTTAGAATATCGACATGTTTTTTCGCTTCTAATCGGTTGTCACTGATTGCCTTGAGTGGCTCTATAATCTTTAAATAAGTAGTGTATTTAGCAGATACAATGTGTTTATTGGATCGGTTTATTTTAGCATAGTAAAAGTACTAATTTTTTTGCCCACTTCATAAAAGGTTGTTTAAAGACAATTAATTCTTTTTTTGTTTTCAAATTGGTTTAAGACTACGTTTAAACGAGCATTGAATTTCTTCTTTTTTGGTGGAATATGTGTGATGAAAGATACATTACGAATAATGCACAAATAATTTCTTAAAAAACGAATTTTGGAAAAAATATTGTCATGTTATTACCATTACTAACATGTTAGTATGGGATGTTATTATAGGATATACAAGGGGAAATATAAAATTGACGGTTATCACATCCGACTTCCGGTTTCATCGGATGTGACTGTTACTTCATCAGTTTTTAAGTCACATTTTTCGTTTTTTTATTTTTTTTCTAGCTCAAAAATAACCAAAATCCCAGCAGTGAGACACTAAATTGGAACACCCTGTATCTACTCATATTGCAGCTACTCTCTGTTTTAACTAGAAAACAGGAGCCAAAATTTGAAGATTTTGGTTTTAGATCTTTTCATTTTTACGTTATTGGCACTACAGAAAATGTTGCCAATCACTTTCTCATGCCTTAAAAAAATACTCTATTTTTCTCTTATTTAACTGACCTTATATCTCTACTGACATAAGCTATTGACACAGTCCTATTGAAAAATATGACACTCTATGTACCCATATTCATAGTAATTAATGTCAGAGAAGAATCTATAGTTGTACAAAAGCAACATAAATGTCGGTAGATCCCTTTGAAGTTCCAGGGTCCTGATCCTGATGTTTACATACACTAGTTTATATACACTTACATATACGCCAAGAGAACTGAGATGCCTGAAAATTTAAGTCTCCACTCAGAGAAATGTTTGTATACAGTTTACACACATATTATTCTGAGGCAATGTGTATATATAATTTAGAGAAACTTCTTTTGAGTTGTTTTTGGTTAATTATTTTTGGTCTCTGTAATTCTAGAATAACGTCGACTTGGCTCGTCGTCGTCGTGCTCTCAAGTACGCTCTGTCATCCAAAGACTTAGTTCTCAGTCATGCAGTAGAAGGTTTCATCGACATCGGAGATATGATTAACGAACAAATATTAGGAAGGTAACAACTTCTAACCCCTTTTTTACACAATCATAATTTACATCAATTTCTACAGTAATAATTGATTGAAATTGAAATTGAAATTTGCAAGGCACATTAAAATGTTCAAGGTCAAGAAAATTAGGCTTAATATTTTATCGTGTCAACTTGTAGATTGTTACAATATTTGATAACAACAATGTCTGTTGGTTTTCCATTATTATTACACAAAAAAAGTTAAAAGAAACAGAAAACGTTGGGTTGGATTTTTGGTATTTAAAATAAGAAAACTGGGGTGTTCTAGTAAATAATGAGCTATTATTAGAAGTCCCACCAGAATTTGACAGTTAATAAACACTTGTACAAATGCAGTTTTTGAAACATATTTTTTATTTATTTATTTTATGATAGTAGGAACATCTTGTGATATTTGACTAGGCATCACTGGAAATCACAAAATAATACAGTAAATAACTTCGATATTTCATGTCAGTTTTCCTTGAAATTCCATGTATTAATTGAATCCATATAAAGCAAGATACTGTATTAAGGCAAACATTGCATCTTTCAAGAAATTGATGTAAATTGGGATTTTCTAATGCGACTGCAATGACATTTGCCACGGCAAACTCTAATAAAGCTCGATTGCTTCTCAGCGAGAATAACAACAGCACTATCCGAATAAACATCTACCCCACGCAGACGCAAGAGAAACTAATAACTGCCAACTGCGCCAGAATTAAGAAGTCAAACGTTTTATCCAATAACGGCATTATACACACAACAGAGGGGATTGTCGCTCCAGCCACCGAAGATATTGAAACTATTATCCGGAATCATCCTAGTTTAACTAACTTTAGGAAAGGTGAGTACTTAATTGACAGAGTAATGGAATATAAGGTGTTCGCGAATGACAAATTCAAATATAAGTTCTCAAATTTTGGTAAAATCAACCTCAATGCCTTTGTTCAAAATCGTTATAAATAATCCGGAAATGTATTGTTTGTTATAATTGGAACACAAAAAAATGTGCAAAATCGACGAATTATATTCTGTATTTGCGATAAAATGTCAATGTTCAGTGAATTTTTTGTTTCAGCCATTGAGAACACCGATATTCCAAAACACATTAAGTCAGACGGTCATTACACCGTTTTTGCCCCAACCGATGCTGCTTTCAGCAAGCTTGACGAGATCCAGAAGCAAAAGATCCTACATGGAACTGGATGTGCCGACAGTAAGTGTTCATAAAATTAAATAAATACTATCTTTATTTTACAAAAATATGTTTGTATTGTGGAATTCCTTTCTGATAAAGGAGTTGCATTTAATGTCGAGACAAGATTTTATTAAAAATCAAAACAATCTACTATTTCTCTATTTTTTTATTGTTAAATACACTATTTGGGTAATTTGCGAGATATTTGTATAGCAAATTGTTGACCAAAAATTTCCTCATTTTTGCTTCTGAGGTTCTTTAAAAAATCATATATAACAGTTTTCAGCGAAATTCGTAGAAGTTCGTTAAAAGTTTTCGGTAGAACGTTTAGTATTTCATTAATCGATCTATTTGTGGTCCGATAATTAATATCCCTTTGCAAATTGCTTTCAATATTAAGAAGTGTCGAACTTGATAGAAATTATTTTAATATTTTTTACTTAAAGATTGTTACGCCTCTGGTTTGTAAAAAAAGCGGTTTTTTTTTTGTGCGTTTCCGCGGTACTTCACACCTATCCGATTGACTCAGCGCTTGGGTTTTCAAACATTCGGTGTTCAACACCTACCTTCTATTAGAGCTAGCAAATGCTAATGTAACTTCTAATGCTAGATGTAGCTTCTGTTAAAGCTACCAGTTTTTTTGATACAAAAATCGTATTAAGCAATGTAATTTTTAGGTATCCTAAAGTTCCATTTCACCGCTCACACCGTGTGTAGCTCCGCCATACTCGGCAATGCTACGACTCACAACGTAGAGGGCGACATTTTGAATCTGGAAAGGACGGCGGAAGACGAGCTGTTCCTCGAGGAAAAAGCGAAGATAATCGAGGCCGACATTATGGCGACAAATGGCGTGATTCATCTGATCGACGAAATTATAATCCCCGATGCAGGTAAGCCATATATTTAGAAAGTTGTTTGATAGAGATTTTGTATTGTTTCTTCTTACTTGTACAGACTAATTCATTTGAACAATAATAAATTATATATTCCTTTATTAATTTTAGGTACTTACATTGGAAACGTGCTGAAGAATCAAAACTTTACCAAATTCCAAGAGATCATGGAGAAGGCCGGCCTTAAAGACGAGATAAACGCGTTGGGGAACGCTACCGTTTTTGTGCCAGTGGACAAGGCTTTTGAAACACCTGAAGCTAAGCAAATGCTGGAAGACGCAGAACGTGATCCGCAATTATTGAAAGATATCGTCAGGTACCACGTTGTCCAGGGAATGTTGCAATCCAACGACATGAACAACAACATGAAACTGGAAACTAACGGTAACGGAAAACAACTGAGAATCAATCTCTACTCGACGGTAAGTCCGAATATTATTTTTGTAGAACAATTCAATTTATTCAGTACATAAATCATAAGGCATTCATCTCATATAAATACGTATGTATAGTTTCATAAGATTGTAGAATTTGTAGAAACCGGTGTTGTTACTGAGAATCATATGCTCATCGTGTATGATCAGCATGCCTTTCTACAATAATAGAGATATTCAGTGGTGGCGTGTGTATCTGTTTTGCCGGTTTCGGCCGAAAACGCCACTCCCGGTACATCGCCAATAATTTTTGGAGGAATTTCATGGACACCATCGGAAAGGGCACGTCTTAAACTTCAAAAATATGTCCCTGTCAAAATTTTCTGTCGCAAATAGTATTAGTTATGAGGCGCTGAAGGGCGATGTATCGGGAATGGCGTTTTCGGCCGAAACGGGTTAAAGGATTAATTAAGGATTAAGTTTAAAATTACATAAAAAATGTGATGACAAAAAAATACTACCTGCTTAATACAAATATTGATTTACTAATATCTGTTAATATCTACTGACCTACCGATTCACTAAGTCTCAAAAGCCTTGAAATGCTCCACTTGTACCATACCATACCTATTTTCATATTTGTATACTTTCAACTGTTCACTGAAATTTAAAAAAAAAACATTATTTTTACCCGAGAACTCCATTTCCAAAACTAGTTTAATCCACTGTAAACAACTTTAGAGGTAAGTTTGACAAATTGAATATTCAATATTCACTTAATTTTTGCGATGTTAAACTCACTGCGAATGTTAAATACATATACCGGGTGTCTCAGGAGGTGGGGCCAAGCTTATATCTTGAAAATTAATGACTTATTAAACGAACAATTTAAAACAGGACTGGTCTACTAGATGTTCCATTTAAACTAAACGAGTTTTCCTCAAAAAGCAGGTAAAAAGCCGATATTAATTAATTTGATCTCCAATAAAATGAAAATAGAGTATGTTTTTGAGAAGATCATGTTTTATGGATACTTTTTGAAATACTTTACGATGAATACAAAAAATTTGAAAAAACCACTACCTAAATCACATTTGACACTTGGGTTGTATGTTTTCTGACCCATAGAATCTAAATATGTAAAAATATATAGGGTGTAGCATTTTCGAATTTATTTTGATTAAATAGAGTGGAGCACACTGAGAGACTACTGCGCAAAAAAAGTCATGATTGTTATTCCAGACCATAATATCTGCCAATTGTTTTTAACCTTCAGGTATCTCTGAAAAAAAAAAAATGACAAAAAAGGGTATAAACCACCTCATATACTGATAGCTTCACTTGATGTTAACAAATTGTAAAAGGGAACGAACCAGTTGTCATTTGAATTCTGTAAAATGGGCGTGGCCGACATTGCGTAACATTACGATACAGAAACCACTAGCCAATAAAGTTATAGTTAACCACTACCAAACCTTCTCGCTATCTGTTAACATCAAGAGACGTACTCTATACCATACTAGTTCTGTAAATAGAAAAAAATAGAGAGGTTCATTAAGTGAGACAGAAGCAGATATCAGAGCGAACTTTATCCTACAGTTAGTTACTTTCCTTTTTATTTTCTGGCTCCTAAGTTTAGTCTACATATGGTATAATATTTTAGTATTTCTTATAACACAATATTTCTAGTCTAAATATTTGTTAAAAACTTACTCTATATATCACAGGATGTTAAGAGGCCAGATGACTATAGTTTTTACGAATATTAAGGTTTCTGAATCAAATATGAAGTAGTTGTTCTCGTCTTGAGTTAAAGGAAAATAAGACTAAAAAAATATACTACTAAATACACCATGCTCTGGGGTTCTTGTCATACGTTTTAACCGTTGAAAATTCAGTTGAACTTGATGAAAAAATTATGAACTATTGACCACTTTGGGATTGGTTTCCTGGGTTCTCCAGAAAGGCTTCAATTTTTCTCTTATTATAAGTAGGGTGCCATTTACAAATAAAAAGATGACATCACTTCTTGTTGGATCAGAAGTGAACTTTGGTTTAAAATATAATGATTTTTCCTAAACTTTCTCTTACTGCATGCTAAAAAAATGTTTCTTACCAAATCCGTAATAAAACATGGGTGTCGCCATTCATAATTGTTTAAAAAAATATCTGCAAATGACTTCACTAAATGGTAATTTATAGGATCGCATGTACGGAATACAATGAAAAAATTTGTACGGTTTGGTTAAAGTGGAGCATTTTGTTGATATCTATTAGGTATTACTGAATCTTTGTGAATTAATGTTTTATTATCTCTTAATTGAACACGTTTTATTATCTCTAAATAAAACAGAGTACTTCGCCACCACTGAATATCTCCACTACTGTGAAAAGCCATGCTGTTCGAGCGCGATGAATCCTAAAACTTTCGGCGTCTTTAATGCGTAAATTGTGATGTCTCTTTATTATTTATTTGTTGGAAAATGGTAAATAGACTTGTGTTTCATAAATACTTTATTTTCAGTTGCCGTTGTTCACGAACGTAGTGAACCGCGCCACTGCGAATTGCGCCAGGATAATAGGGTTCGACGAGAAGGCCTGCGGTTCCGTCATCCACCAGGTCAACAAAGTCCTGGTACCGCCGACCCAGAGCATCTTCGAGATGATACACAGCAACGCCAAGTACTCGACGTTGCGGTCCATCCTCAGCGGCACCGAGGTCGAGAAGATACTGCAGGAGAACAACAGATCGTTGACTTTCTTGGCGCCCACGGACGAAACGTTCGCCGCTCTGGACGAGAAAGATAAAAAAGTGTTGTTGGAGAACAAAGAGAAGGCGAACATTGTATTGAAGAACCACGTTTTGACAGGTACATAGTCATGTTATACAGAAAAAATGTAGGGGAGAATGGACAGGAAGTATCCGGTTGATTCAGGAGTACTGATCCTTGCTGATGTGTTCAAATATGATTTGATGATTGATATTTTATAAATAGTTTTAGAATGCAAGCGCCATCCGACTATATAACTTGTCGCCAAAGGGTAGGCAGATTGTGGGTACCAAGTTCGTAGAACTCACGCGATTGTGACGTGAAAAAGTTGTGTATGACTATTTGTAGATTGTGACGAGCGTCAAATGTTTATTTATTAAATGTTTGCTAAGGGCACATAACAAATGATAGTCAGTGGGGGAAAGGGCTGGTGAATGCGGTGGATAGGGCAGAAAGTCAAAATCTTGCTGCAAGAGTGTGTGTCTGTTTTGCTCAGTGGCGGCTCGTGGGTGTGTTACATGGGTGGGCACAGGGTGTGTCAGTAAGATTACTTATTAGCTACCAATGGCGCTGCAGGCGAAATTTTTTAAAATTTTCAGTCATGCGTTTTACTGACACTTCAGAATTTCAATGAAAAATTCTTTTATACAAAAATATACACTTTCACAAGAATAATTTTTGGATTTGGTAGCTTTTTTAAATAATATTTAGTCACGAATATTGGGGGCTTAAATATATTAAAATAATGGGTGGCAACATGTGAAAAAAATTTGATATAGGTATCTTACCGTTATTTGTAGAGGAAATCAGCTCGCCTGTCCTTATTGTTCACAAAAATGTTAATCGCCTTTTCATTAAAGTCCCGGATTTGTTTCACAAAATTTAATACAATTAATTATTTGGTTTAAAATATGTCTGTTTTTATCCATATTTTCATTGTGACGTCTTATATTTACACGATAAGCACTATCAAGTTGTTGCCTTATGTCTACCTTTCCCAACACACTAAAATCTAAGATGTTATGTAAATGTTTTTCATTGTAGCATGTTTCTTAGCTCGTTCATTTAAATCACTCACCCCTTCTTGAGTCTATGCACTTTGGTTGCCACCCATCACTAAACAAATAAAACAAAACAGTTTGTTTCTTTTAGGACACCCACATAACCACTTAAATCTGTCGTAGACACTGTTATTAAAATTTCGTGAATAATTTCGCGATTTTCCGACGTCTGTTTTGGAAATAATCAAATCGGGTATCGGCCTTCCTAACCGTTTAGTTTCCGTTCGAATCTCGTATGTAATATTTTTATTAGTCAATAAAAAGTCCACCGAATTCATTTTGAAACGTTTCACAATCAAAAACAGTAAAAACACACTTCTCAGCGAAGAAAATAAACAATAAAACTAAAAACGGGGTCACTCAACAAGTGTGACCCGTTCAGCTGATTTTCGACCGATTTAACGACGGACGTTTTGTCTGCAATGGTCGCCAAACTTACCAGTCACCGAAAAAGTCCAATTAAAAAAGAGGGCTGGGATACTGTGTGCCCTCGGCCACGCGCGCGAAATGCGACTACGGTGGCTCGATGCGAATTCAGACTACGGTGGCTCGGTGCTCAATCGATAGTCTGTCATATATATGTGATAAAAATCATTATTTGTGGTATAAAAGGAATAATAATTAGAATATGAATAGTTTGTCGTATACAATTAATTGATATTATTGTAACAGTAATTTATAGTAAATTAACACAAAAGAAATATTTTCTATTGAAATTTGGGCTGGGCACGTGCCCCTGTGCCCTTTATCACCAGCCGCCACTGGTTTTGCTACATGATGACGGCATTATCGTGCAGTAGAATAACTTTGTCCAGCCGAGGTCCGGCCGTAGATGATCGAGCTAGGGACCAAATTGCGGAGTTGAATTCCCAATGATACACGCCGCGAAGGTCCCACCAAACTGATTGATAATATCACTTCTCTGGGTGGACATCAGGTTTATGTTCTGATTGTGCCCGAGTATCTGCGTCTACCCACTGGCGCTTACGGCTGTGATTTACATAAAGCACCCACTTTTCATCCCCGGTAACAAGATTGTTCAACTAGTCAAAGCGTCGCTTTGACTAGTTGAACAAGGGAGAGACGTTGTGTGCAAATGTTACTCCAATGCTGGTGATCAGCTCCGCTTAATAAACGTGGTATCTACTGACCCAACTTTTGAACTTTGCCTAGCGTTCCGAGTCCTTTGCCGGCCACAGCCGAGCTCTCGTGCCATCTCTCGGGTGGTATACGGATTTGCTTCGACAATCGTACGCAAGCGCTCGATATTCAATCGAGGTGGCCCACCAGATCGTGGTATACCGTCGATGCTGTAGTCGTCAGATCGGAATTGGCTGTTCTACACTGTATAGTTCGCAAACTATACTTGCCAAATTCGAAAAAATCCCACCCCCTTTTTTTCCCTTTTTTTTAAAACCCCCACCCCTCCACTTCTTCTCAAACCCAAACGCCCTCCTGCGCCAAAAAACCGCCCCCCCCCCCCTCCCCCCCCCCGGGCGGCCCGCCCCCCCCCCCTTTTTTCACCCCGGGAGGGGGGGCCTTTTTCCCCCCCTTTTTAAAGCCCCTTCTCCCCCCCCCCCCCCCCCCCCCCCTTTTTTTTTTTTTTTTCCGTTTATTTATAAAAAAAACCCCCCCCCCCCCCCCCGCCCCCCCCCCAAACCAAAACAACCAACCCCCCCCCCTCTTCTCCTTTTTTCCTTCTTCCTTCCTTCCTCTTTTTTTTCTTCTTCTTTATTTAATAATTTAATTCCTCTTTTTTTATTTTTTTTTTTTTTTTTTTTTTTTCTTTTTTTTTTTTTTTT
This sequence comes from Aromia moschata, assembly GCA_029963805.1. Lineage (NCBI taxonomy): Eukaryota > Metazoa > Arthropoda > Insecta > Coleoptera > Cerambycidae > Aromia > Aromia moschata. Next base: position 641,318 of record JAPWTK010000037.1, read on the forward strand.
TTTTTTTTTTTTTTTTTGTTAGATATTGCCGGACATTGACTTCGTAATGTGCTGGTGCACCATCCTGCTGGAACCATATTGCATTACCTGGAAGTTGTGGGTTTCTTTCCTTCAGCTGGATACAAGTTTGGCATCGTCGGTACAACATCGTTTTGGAGCAGCACTAAATAAGTTTCTCCATCCAAATTGCCGTCAATGAAGAAGGGACAGATGATATTTTCTCCAGTTATTCCTGCTCAAACATTAACTTTCTCAGGGTTTTGCGTGTGTAGTTCCCTCATCCAGTGAGGATTTTCTCTCGACCAGTAACGACAGTTTTGGCGATTAACATGGCCGTGAACTGTAAATGTAGATTCATCCGAAAATAAAACATTTTCTATTTGTGAAGTATTGTCATCTATCATTTGCATCATTTGTTCACAAAAGCGAATTCTTCTTATCAAAATCGTCTTCCGCGAGCTTATTAGTTGATTCCAATTTATATGGGTGCATCTGATTTTCTGTCAATACGCGGAGAATCGAGGAATGGCTAATATTTAATGCTGAAGCTCTGACGACTCGATGTATGTGGATTTTCTTCAAGCATAAGCATTACATCCAATTTCTGATCATCACTGAGTTTATTGGGAGGATTTATCTTTAGCTGCCGTACATGTCCACGTTCCCGAAACTGCTTCTCTATTTTACTTACGGTACCTTGAGATATCGGCGGCAACTCTGGATATTTTTCTTGAAATATGCGAACAACTTCGGCCTGCGTTTGTGTTCTGTCTCCGTAACCAATCATCTGCAGAATCGCTATCTTATGCATTTCTGTTAGGTAAACCATCTCTCTGAATTGCAACACGAAAACTAAAGCAAAAAGTTTAACACTGATAACTGTTAACTACTGTTACAATGACAAGCACGTTTCTAGGTAATTTCACTAAAGCTGATAATGGCCATGCAATTTTGCATGTTGCTAAACTAGGGACGTTGTCACCATACCCGGTCACTAGATTTCGGTGTACTTCGGTTGTATAATGGCATAAACAAAATTCATATCGAAGATCACTTGAAATTTCTCTCATTTTTACGTTGCAAGTGCACGCCTTTTATAATCTGTACCCCACCACTCCCCAGACTTTCTAGAAAATTCTAAACACTTCGAGGAAATAGCTCGATACTAATGAATCAACCGGATAGGAACACATCAGTTTTTTACTTCATTTTCCATCATTCATCATTCATTTTCAAACCAATCCTATTTTGCAGAATATTTTTTCCTTTATAACAAGCTTGAACGTTCCAATAAACTTTATCTCAAGATGGATGTGGGAAAAAAACTTTTGTTTTGGCCACATTTTTTCCAATTTGGCTTACATGTAAATAGTTTGACAGCTAGAGTTATAATCAATTTGGTTAAGTTTTTGGCTGGTGGTCTGGGGTCAAATTTCATTAACTTATTTTTTTTTGCCTTTACTACGGGTTAGTTGATGACAAAATGAGATAAAACATTTACATAACTGCAAAAACAATTCAAAATAGACATTTTATTACAAAAATTGTTGACATGGCCTCCACGCTACGCAAATTGCACTAGATAAGAGAGATACCTCCTGAGATACCTCCTGAAGTGGAATTAACTAAGTAGTTCCTTAGGATCTCACTTAACCACATTTAAAAAAAACGACGTTTTCCACGAAACACTGAACTACTATACTTTTCTCGACGCGCGTTTCGCCAACTAAGTTGGCATCTTCAGAAGAAGATTAAAACTAAATTCTAACATACACACTTGCACTATTTATACCAAATTAATGGCCAGGTCACTGAACCGTAACATATGTCTTTGTTTATCAGAGCAAACAGTGGACTGGTGGATATCGGACCATTGTCTTTATTCATACTACTATTACACTTAATGATTTTTAAACTTTCGAAAGCATCCAATTGTCTACTGTTTGTTACATTTCTAATTAATTTTAAATTATTTATGTCTATCCCATGGTTGTTGTCAAAAGCGTGTTGGGCAACACAAGATTTTCCATTCTACCATATTTTAAATGATCCATGTGTTATTTAAACGTAGTCAAAATAGATCTTTTTTGTTTGCCCAATATACTTTTGATCACAGCCTTTTTTACAACTTATTTCCTATATTCCTGATTTTTCGTTATTGTCGATTTTCTCTTTGGGGTTACCCAAAAGGGTCTGTAGTTTATTTTTAGAATTATAAACCAAATTGATATTATTATTTTTAAAGATTTTATCTAGTCCGCGGGTGAATTTAGGTTCATATGGTAACGAAACAAATTTCGAATTGTCTGTATCTCTACGAAAAGTCGTGGAATTGTACAGAGTTCTCTTAAATGTATGCTTCCTTATTAACTTATCTATTAAATGGACTGAATAACCGTTACTCTTAGCTATATTCTTAATTAATTGTTTCTCATCTTCAAACCTCTCTTTACTGAGGGGGAAATTTAACAAACGGTGAATTAGAAAATTAAAACTTGCCATTTTATGTTGAAAAGGGTGGTGTGAATCGTTGGGAATATATCTAAGAGTCCCGGTTTCTTTCCTATATAGCTACATCAAACTCTAACTTATTTTCACTATTTCTAATAACTAATGCATCTAAAAATGGTAGCTATCCATTGTGTTCCATTTCATATGTAAATTTAATGGTAAGGAAACGATTATTTAATTTAGAAACACAATTATCGAAACTAATTGTTTTTGTATCAAATACCATGAAGATATCGTCCACATACCTGAACCAGACTCTAGGAAAATACTCGAATTTATCTTTTACTTCTGTCTCAAATTTACTCATAAAAATATTTGCAATGAAAGGTGACAAGGAGTTACCCATTGCCGTTCCCCCATGTTGTTGAAAATATTCCCCATTATACTGAAAACAATTTTGATTCATACAAATACTTGTAAGCCGAATGTATTCTTTTATAATTTTATATCGTCTAAACCATTTAATTCGAGTAATTCCCTGAGGTAGTCCAAAGTTTGCGGGATTGGGACACTTGGAAGCAATGCACGCACTAGAATTTTTAACTGAAAAAGTTGTTTGTGCAATAGGCAAATTGTCGAACTCGTTTGTTAACCATCTTGACGAAACGCGCGTCGAGAAAAGTATAGTAGGTCAGTGTTTCGTGGAAAACGTCCAGTTTTTTGTTTTTACGCTGAAGGTTTCAGTACTCACTCCAGGATTAACCATATTTATTTTAAAAATGCCTACTGTTAATCTTTATTACTTACTGAACCTATCAGGTCATACTATGACCATACCACGAACCTACCGCGTCTGTACCATGGCTAAACAATTGAAAGCGAATGCAAATATATTAAATTGTAATCAATCCTAATTTACAGAGGTTCTATGTTGCGCCGGCGTCGGCCCGCAGTCCTGGGGTTTCAGCAGTTATGTCTCCACATTGGGCAACAACAACGTGGAGGTGGGAAGGTCCGGCAGCCAGATCCGCATCAACAGAGGCGTCGTCACGAGTTGCGACAACGTGGCCACCAACGGCGTCCTGCACACCATCAACAGAGTTCTGTTGCCGCGCCAACCCCAAGTGCCGACGATCGGAGGTGGTTTCATCCTCTTTGACATATAAAAAAAATGTAGTGAGACGTAGTGATACTTTTTATATCCTCATGTATGACTGATTTTATGTACTTTACGAGTTGCGCGTGTCGAGTCTATTTTTTTTTAGAATATCATATTATTTATTTGAGTTTTATAAGAGTGGAAGGTTTTCTAATTTAGTAGAAAATGTTCAATAAAGTTTTCTAAATAAAGAAATTATTTATTATATTATTATTATTATGTAATGTTTTTTTTTTTTTAATAAAACAATTGGCGATAATTGAAATTGAATTGAAAAATGTACATAGACAACTTTTCCATTCTGTATAATTTGGTGGATGAATGATGAGTTTATTTTTAGGCTTGCGGGAATATGTAGGCTGAGAAGAGAAAAATATGAATAAACTATTAGTGACCTAACATAGCTCAAGTTTCGAAAACTATATTTTTGAAACGTTGACACTACGTTTCGAAACTACAGTTTTCATCCTTAAGCTTCAATTTGGATATAAGAAACAAATAATGAAACAAGTCGCCACAGAGCATGGGCTACAAACCGGATAAGGTGCAGTATGTTGTTGATATATTCAGTGGTGGCGTAAGAGCATTTTTTATTTAGGGATAATAGAGCTTAACTAACATTCAGATTTAGTCACAATAATTCAGGAGTAAAATTGTTATAGTGTATAATAATATCTATATTTATTATAGTGTATAATAAATATCAATAAACCCCTTTTCTGAAAACCGTTACCTATTTTCATACTCTTGTAATTTCCGCTACTGAGACCATTAAACTAAAACTGCTTCGTCAAAATTAGTGTAACACTTTTTAGATTAGCGCCATTTGCATTCTATTCGACTTAGAGACTTGCGGTTTTTAGTTTTCGGTAGCCTATAGAGTTGGTTTTAATGCTCCGAAGGCGCTACGTCGTGGCTTAAACAGTTCGCCGTCCACACCCCAAAAAGCAACTCCATGACGAAATTTGAATTCGCAAGATTTTGACGCCAATTTCAGAGACCTACAGGATCGACTAAGAAGGATGCTGTCGTGTGAAAACTCCATCCCGCCAGAAATTAAGATATCGTCAATAAGTTCTGTGTATTTGGTTGCTGTCCCATCTCTTCAACCCATTTCCAGACCACCCAACGCCACCCCTTTGCATTTACGCAGGGTGTTTCGTGGTTTGACCTCTGTTGGGCAAATCCATTGATCCTAATTGGTGTGGGGTACCACAACTCACTTTCACCCTTTTACAACTGAAGCACTCTTCCAGGCCACACGCACACCGACCCTCACTCACCCCTCTGGTTCCGCACCTGTAGAAGGCTGCGTGGGATGTCGTTTTGTCTCGATTTCATGTCATGGCATTAGTTGAAAGCTCTCGAAGTTGGTGAAACACATTGGGGACGGCTGATTGAGCGCCAAAAGTGATATTCTAACTCCAACCCACCCCCTGAAAATTTGCCGTCCCAAGGGGTTGTAAGCATATTCTGGAAGCGTGGGGTGAATAGAAAATTTTCGTGAGGGTGCATGAACTATTTTTGCCACACCCCGAGTCGTCCGTCTACTTCAAATGCTCTTTTGCGAGCCATCACCCTTTTTTTTGACCACCTCCAAAAAAATTTCGAGTGAATGAAAATTCCTGAAAGGGGGCTATAGGCTACCGAAAATTAAAAACCGCAAGTTTCTAACTAAAATAGAACGCAAATAGCGCTTATCTAAAAAGTGTTACGTTAATTTTGACGAGCAGTTTATATTGACCTTGACTCCATTTTATTATCCTGACTACATAGATGACTCATTTCATTATTTGTATGTTAGATTATAATCATTTATGTCGGACAAAATTATTACAGTAATTTATTACTTTAGTAGTGTAACATGATTAACAACATTCAAGGAATATTATATATACATATGTATTTATAATTAAATTTAAAATTAATATTTTTACCACACTAATAATATAATTCAAAAATATATGTAATACTTTTCTCAATCTATAGCGATAAGTGACAAATTGACTTAAATAAATTAAGAGGGTGGAATAATTGAGATTTCAAATGGCTGCACTGCAGGCTTAGCTGAATGGTATTAACAATAAAATGCTTCCTTGGGATGCCTATGCATAGAAAGCACAGCATTAGAAGGACCGGCAAAACCACTCTATCCAAAATCATAAATACGCGCATTGTATGCTGCGCATCGCCCTCGGTAGGTAGAGGGTTAGTCATATCTCTAACGTTCTTGAGTGAGCATCCAGAGACGTATTTAAAATTATTCGAATTTTATAATGCAAATATAAATTACTGTTCATCTCAAGAATGTTTTAATAAGGGTTAAATTATTGTTTATTTACGTATTTAATACTGTTGTCACATATTCATCATCTAAAAACGAATGTATGTAAAAATTTTTTTTAATTCCCAATACAACCCTGATATCTAATATGCCTTGTTCCGTTGCAAAACGTTAGTACACGTTCACTGACTAGTAGTCCGAGGTCACAAAAGCTGGTTACTCACTTCAAAGCGCCGACAATCGAGTGATTTTGCTGGACGTCCTAATGTTGTGTAGAAACTAAAATATATTAAAAGTAATACGACCGATAATCAATGTTTACATTGTCTGCGTAATTCACACATATCTACAATGTAAACATTGACTATTGACTGCATGGGTATTATACAGGGTTCGCCAAAACTCCCAGAACAATCGCATATCTCGAAAACTATCCGTTTTAAATGTTCTAGACCCCAATTGTTGAGTTCGAAATAAATAGATTGTTTTGAACCCAACAATAACTGTGATCTCGAATTTGCCCTATTACTCAAATTTGCAGGTCATTTTGAAGGTCAACTTTTGGTTTTTGTTTCATTTTAGGCACGGTGTGAAAAGTACGGTTACAATTTAAAAAAATCAATGACGTCATAACCCAAAGAAAAGTGGTGGGGTAAATTTTTGAACCAGACGTAAAAAATTCAGTAAAAACTGCTAAACCAGCATTTCTCGACTTTTTTCTTTGGTTCATATACCAGCTATAAAGAAATTACTAATTTATTTCAGACTTTTGCCTCTCACTGTATACTGAACATGTTTAATATCATAGTGAAATAATAAATACAACGTTTTATTTGAATACAGGCATGTGTTATGGAATGTCAGTAAGTCGTTAACCCTAACTTTAAAATCCTCGAAATTATTCCGAAAATACCGGCGGAATTTCGACTTGGGCGTCCCGGTTTCGGAAATGTCACATCGAGTGACAAGTGTCCGGTATAAATCCTTTATAAATGGGTGGCTGTCAAGAATTGTGGTGGACTGGGGTGCAGAAATTCATTTTTTAATTAATACTTGAATCTGATGAATTCTACAAGTTACGAGGCGGTATTTAAAATTATGGCGAATGCGCCGGCTCCAAATACCATAATAACAATTTTATAAATAAATCACCTTCGGTACTGACTCATATCACTTCATGGCCTTCTTTTTGTGATGTACTACAGCCTGTTTATGTGCTTATGTGTTTCTTTTGTCCAGCTTTATACAGGAGGATATACATTTGTATGCATATTCAACCATGCCTACATAATTGTGTACCGTCAAGTAAGTTGCTCTATGTTTAAATTTGTATTAATTGAAATTTGATCGTTTGCATGCTAGTTGGATTTTCTTTTCCATTGATCTGATCATCACTAACAGAGTATCGTTGTGTTTGAGTGAAACTCTGAGCTTTAAAATGCCTTGAAAATAATTTTTAAAAATAGGCGAAAATATACAAATCTTTCAATTAGTAAAAAAAACTAGTAATAAAAAAAATAAACTAAAAAACTAACCTGTTATTTTATAATTTCTAGATTTGTTATTTATGAATCATGTTAACTTATCCAGTGACTTTACAATTTTTGTTCTCAGGAGTTGGGAATCCTTTTACATCGTAAGACAAAATTGAGGATCATTTTTCAAAATTGTGCAGTTTGATTTTTGAAACATGAATATTTTTATTATATATATAAGAACTATAGTCAAAACTTTAAGATGTTAAAGATTCTAAAACAATTATCATCTTTATTTTGGGTCAGAATCTGTAGTTTTATTAATGACTTTTTAAATAATGTGTCACAAAAATAATCGATTTGTTAAATGTGAGAACTAAATACGATTGTTACTGAAGTTCGTCCTTTAACATGTTAGCAAAATATTAACGAAACAAAACATATTCATTTATTTAACCCGTTTCGGCCCAGAATGTCTCTCGCGGTACACCGCTCTTTGGAGGCTTATAACTTACGGTATTTGCGACTCAAAAAAATTGAAAAAAGACATATTCTCAAAGTTCAAGGCAAGCTCTTACCGATCGTGTACACCAAATTTGCGAAAAAATGTTATTAACTATTAAAATGGGGATTGTTTATAAAAAAAGCATGATTTTTTCGCACTTTTTTTTTTGGAAATCGAGTTTTTAAAAGCTCTCCGGCATGCCATCAACCTAGAACCTCTCTAACCGGTGGAGTAAATATCTCAATTTCAAGAATATACAGTTCGAAGTTTGATTTTTCACCTTGGCGTTTTCAAAATGGCGCCCGAACTGCAAAATTTTCACGAAAACGCTTATGAATTTTTTTCTCAGACAATATGAATGTATAGATAAAATTACCAAGAATAAAAAAGTACTTAAAATTACTCAATAAATGCATCTGAATTTTTTAAAAAATTTTCGAGGAACTTTTTTGATTTTGCAAAATCATAATATCGTTCAAATTACTCCGGAAAATTCATACGTATTCTATGGGTAATTCTAAGAACTTTTTGTTCTTGGTAATTTTCTCCGTAAGTTCAACGTTTTCAAGAAAAAAATTCTAAGTATATACGGTAGCGGTACACCGCGAGGGACATTCTGGGTCGAAACGGGTTAAGCAATAATTAGTTGTTGTAAAACGCCCTTGTGTACAAATTCGTTTATTAAAAGGTTTCTCTCTTTAAGGTCGGGTCTTTAATACGAGATGTTGTAAAACCGCTCCCAGGACTGGTGTTCTGTTCATGTTGAAATGTCGACCTCTATAGCAGAAGCTACCTCAGAAGATGCCCTTTACCAAGATATTCCTTCAGGCGAAATTATGTGGTTTTTGTATCAAGCATTTTGTAAAAATTACTTTAAATAAAGATGGGCCTTTTGTAGTATTTACTTATTTTAAAGCAAAGTAATTTAGCATTATTTCTCGTTTATGGGGTAAGGAAGACATTATCGACAAATATACACTAGTAACAAAAATTAAAGGATATTAAAAAAATTCCAAATTTTTGGAATTGGTCGTACAGAAAAAAAAAGGAAATTGTAGCCTCAAGTGTCTAGTTTTCAGAATTGGATTTAATGCGGCATACTGTACATTCTCGATGTTTTTCTATGGTATATTTTATTACAGGCGCTAGAAATATTAATCATTTGAATTACAAGAGCTACAACTAGTAGAGGTATAACAAATTCCTTCCAAAATCCTTTGACATATATCTACACTAGTAACAAAAATTAAAGGACATTAAAAAAATTTCAAATTTTTGGGTGATTTTCAACAAGGAATAACTCGGAGAAAAATGGTCGTATAGAAAATTAAAAGAAAAGGAAATTTAGCCTCAAGTGTCTAGTTTTCAGATCTGGATTTAATTTTTTTAGCGGGAGCGATTCTCACGTAATCATCCGAAAACCAATAAAAACAATTTTTTCCAAATTTTTGCTCGTCTTAAAATGGCCTGTGGACTTCAAAACAATTGTTTTTCACCATGCGACCATAAAGCTCTTTAGATAATTTAATCAGCTTTAATTTGACCTGTTAACGAGCTCCGTACGATGATTTTCCGCGGAGTTATCGTCGATCAAAGCAAAAAAGTCCTTTTCAACTTTGACAATCAATTACTCGGGAACTAATGATCGTACAGATAATGGAGGTAGGGTTTTGGAAACTGCAAAACATTCTCTATCAAACACAACCGGGGGAAATTGATATAAATAATTATTTTTTTTTTTAAGCGATAATGTTGGCTGAAAAAAAGTTAAAAATTTGCGAATTTAAGGATATTTGGAAAATTTGGTATAACTTTGGATATAGTGGATGAACGAAGGATATCGTCGGTAATTTTTAACCTCAAAGTGTCTCCAAAAAACCCTCAAAGTTGCAAAGCGCTGAGATTTTTTTCTTAGTGCCCCGAAGGTTTTTTTATCGTTTCGGCCAAAAATCACCGTAACAAGCAATTTTTCGGTTTTATGCAATTTTTCAACTTCAATATGATTTTTTTGGCGACAATCCATATTTTTTTTTGCTCAAAAACATTTCTCGTTGGAAAAAATCGAAAAAAAATTTTTTTGAAAAAGAATTTTTCGTGTTTTCAAAAATTGTCGCCAAAATCATATTTAAGTTGAAAAAATGCATAAAAACCGAAAAATTGCTTGTTACGGTGATTTTTCGCCGAAACGATAAATTTAAACCTTCGGGGTACTAAGAAAAAAATCGCAGCGCTTTGCAATTTTGAGGGTTTTTTGGGGACACTTTGAGTTAAAAAATTACCGACGATATCCTTCGTTCATCCACTATATCCAAAGTTATACCAAATTTTCCAAATATCCTTAAATTCGCAAATTTTTAACTTTTTTCAGCCAACATTATCGCTTCAAAAAATTTTTTTATCAATCGCCCCCGATTGTACCTTATAGAGAATGTTTTGCAGTTTCCAAAACCCTACCTCCATTTTCTGTACGATCATTAGTTCCCGAGTAATTGATTGCCAAAGTTGAAAAGGACTTTTTTGCTTTGATCGACGATAACTCCGCGGCAAAACATCGTACGGAGCTCGTTAAGAGGTCAAATTAAAGCTGATTAAATTGTCTAAAAGAGCTTTATGGTCGCATGATGAAAACAATTTGAAGTCCACAGACCGTTTTAAAGACGAGCAAAAATTTGGAAAAAAATGTTTTTGTTGGTTTTCGGATGATTACATGAGAACCGCTCCCGCTAAAAAAAATTAAATCCAGATCTGAAAACTAGACACTTTAGGCTACAATTTCCTTTCTTTTTTAATTTTCTATACGACCATTTTTCTCCGAGTTATCCCTTGTTGAAAATCACCCAAAAATTTGAATTTTTTTTAATATCCTTCAATTTTTGTTACTAGTGTAGATAGATGTCAAAGGATTTTGAAAGGAATTTGTTATACCTCTACTACTTGTAGCTCTTGTAATTCAAATGATTAATATTTCTAGCGCCTGTAATAAAAAAATATACCATAGAAAAACATCGAGAATGTACAGTATACCGCATTGCTCGCAACCTCCGCTACTGATGCTGTTAAATTACACTGAACTGCTACTACATTTTATTAGCTCCGATAACAATAACTCAATCCATTAGTTATTGGTCGGATTGGATAGCAAAGATACGTCAGTATGTAATATAATATGTATTTATCGTGAAATTCAATAAAGCGTGAATGTGAAAACCCCACAGTCAAGTAGACACCGGGAAAGAAAAGGCTTCACATACTTGATCAGTCGACATTAAACAGCAATGCATGTATCTGAGAGAACATTATTGTTAGGGCTAGGAAATGAAACTACAAATTGCAAAAATTTATCGGTATTTTTCGCTGTTATTTGTGTAATAGATGTTTTTGGAGTGTTTCCCATAATAGCTTTACCGAAGGCAATAATAAACTGTGGTAATAATTTAAAAAATTACTTTGACAGTATTCGATAAGTTGTGTTTCTAGGATATTACGGAATATTGGTGGTGATAGTGGTCTGTTCTTTCCAAATATATACAGCTATATTACTAGGGCGTTGTTGGGTGATCTTGGAAGAAATTTATCCCACGGTAAACACTAAAAATCGTTACCCCTATTCTGCTTTAGCTGAAATTACATATGGCAAGCGCTGGGCAAATTTTGTAACTCTCTTGTTAGATTTAACTGTCTTTAGTGGAGGAATTCCCAACTTGATATTAGGTAAGTACCAGAATTCAAGAATATGTTTTATTGTCTGGTGTTTCATCAAAATTTAAATTTGAGTTTATAAAATCTGGATTTGGTAAATCTGGTTTTATACAAATTTAATTTGTGTTGACTTTTTCTAAAATTAAATTGTATGTCAAAACAGTTTTAGCAGCAATTGTTTTCTCTGTATTGCCAACGCAATGTAGGTAATACGTTGTTCAACATAAAAAATACTATGGAGTTATTATTCTGGTCACAATTTTAAAAAACCCGTTTCAAATACATGCTTAAGTAACTAATTTTTCGTTTTCAATTAACATGAAACTTATTTGCTCTGTTTGTGACACCCTGTGTATATTAGGAACTTAACTGAAACTTCTGGTTGGTTACCTAGATAAGAAATCTAAACTCGAGCAAGTTGATATCATATTTATTTGACAATAAGTTTTCAGCGTCACAAAACTTACAACTTCTTGGTTTAAGAATAAGTGGAGGAAATGTAAACATTACAGACTGCTACTGGATAATAATTGTAGGTTTAGTGCTATGTCCAATTTTATGGCTGGGAAGTCCTAAAGATATGAAGTATGTACTAATTTAAAAACTTTTTTCTTGTAAAAATTAGTATAAGTGAAATCTCTAGTTTGTATGTTATGATCTGCTCCCTGATAAATTTTATGTCAACCAGTATGATTTTAATGTCGTAGTATGTATAGTAAACATAAGTAGTGTACAGTAAAATGTATTCTGAATGTTCAAATAATTATCATGTATAATGTACCTGTTAACAAAAACATCAAATGATACGACAGTACTGCTGGTATGATTCGAATTCTAAAAAATGTTCTACGTAATAGGAGGTGTGTAAATTAGGTATTTGTATTAAGTAATGAGATTGGTTTATTTATTCGAATTTTTTTATTCGAATATAATTAAAATTCAGTATTGTCTTCTTCAAAATAACTTCCTTGGGAAGCCACACAGCGCTGGAAACGGTTCTTCCATTCCTCATAGCAGTGCTGGAACTCATATACTGGAATAGCCTTCAGTTGGTAGGTGACAGCCGTTTGAATGTTTTCTATGGCCCCAAAATGACGTCTCTTGAGGTGATTTTTCAATCTCGCAAAGAGAAAAAAGTCACAAGGACTCAAGTCAGGCGAATAAGGAGGTTGAGGAGCCACATGAATGTTTTTACTGGCTTTTACTCGTTTACTGAAATGGCTGTGAGACATGGTGCATTGCCGTGGTGCAACATCCAGGCGTTTTAGAAGTTTGGATTCAAATATAACTCTTCCCCGATCATTTTTGTCGTCAACCAACGATCTGAATGCACAAAATCCTGTATTCTATAGACATTTTCATCAGTTCTTGATGATGAAGGCCTTCCGCTGCGTGATTCATCTTCAATAGACTCTCTTCCTTCTCAGAATGCCTTAAACCACCGAAAAACCTGCGTTCTTGAAAAAACATCGTGTCCGTAGGCGTGTTGAGGTTTTGCAAAAGTATCCGTTGCGCTGTGTCCCAAGTCTGAAGCAAAACCTGAGAGCACACCGTTGCTCAAAATTAATGTCACTCATTTTTAAAACGCACTAGAAAAAAACGGTTTACGAAAACAGTCACAAATAACAAACAAATGACTCAATAACAAATTCAGACTTGTACTGAAGGTGCACCACATGTTAACCTACCGCCCTTCCAAGTCCCGTCTCCGCAGTGTTGCTAGATCGGGCGCTACTTTGCCAGTCTCATTACTTAATTTACACACCTCGTAGATTAAAAATTCATGACAACATAACAGCTAGGCTATTTTAATTAAATAACTGACTTTCGAAAATGACTAGTTATTATATTTTTAGTTTTTCCTGTATTTAGTTTTCATTGCATAATGCCACAGCATATGTGATAATGCTGTTAAGATTATTCAGCCTTATGTTCTCTTTTCAGATGTGTCTGTACTTTGTCGGTATTCATGGTAATTTCCGTATTTTTCTTAAGCTGTTATTGTTTAATATTCACCGTTGATGATGATGTGGATTTAGAAAAAATAACGAATGCAAATGAGGATCCTTTATGGAAATCTATATTATTGGCTTATGGAATTATGGCTTTTCAGTTTGACATTCATCCAACCATACTAACAATTCAAGTGGACATGAAAGAAAAGTTGAAATTGCCAAAAGCAATATTATTCGGTTTTATGGGTAAGGATAATAATGTTTGATACTGACAGATAGTATGTCCGAAGTATGTCCGAAGTATAATAATCCAGGCAATATAGCAGAAAAGTGTTCAGTTTTTAAAAAGGGTCCTGAATAAGGTTTCTCGGCGCGATAATTAAGAAAAAAAATGTAGAAATGGATTGTGTATGTTTTGGTTAAAATCGGTATGTAGTAACAAAGTTACTACATACTTTGAAAAAACGAAAAAAAATGAGTGTTTGGTGATCAAAATCGGTTCAGAAGTTTTTGCACAAAAAAATAAAAACCGATGAAAAATGACCATTTTTTGAAATCGAATTACAAGGGTTCTAATGGTCGCAGAAACTTCGGCTTTGGCTTAAATTGTAGTTTTTGGTCGTGCCTATCTGCAGTAAAAAATCATGCAAAAATAATAATAACTTTTTGCATAAATCTAAAAAAAACTAAAAAAAAGGAATTTTCGAAAAACGGCTTGAACAAGCTGAAAAATGGTCGTAGAGCATTTTTCCTGGGCTTAAATTAATCGTCATTAAATTCCCTACAAATCCATTATAGTGACTTGTGGGAGAGGTTCCTTCAATCGGCTGAAAAACGCGTTTGAAAATCGAGCGTCGTGTTCGCTCGCTCGGGTAAGCTTCGAGCGCTCGGGTAAGCGAGTGGACGCCTGGTGAGGGAAGCCTCTCCCGCCGCAGGCTTCTGTCAGCGCGTCTGCGGCGGGAGAGGCTTCCCACAACGCGTCCACTTCCCCTTCTCTCAAAAGCAGAAGTTTTTGCGACCATTAGAACCCTTGTAATTCGATTTAAAAAAAATGGGCATTTTTCATCGGTTTTTATTTTTTTGTGCAAAAAATTCTTGAACCGATTTTGATCACCAAAAACTCATTTTTTTCGTTTTTTCAAGCGCTACAACGTGCTATTTTTTGTTTTACAAAAAAAGTTATTTTTCGTCCCTTAATCCGCAAACAAACGGTTTTCGGCGCTTTTATCGATTTTTTTACCAAGGTTCCTACATACCGATTTTATCCAAAACATACGCAATCCATTTCTACTATTTTTTACTTAATTATCGCGCCGAGAAACCTTATTCAGGTCTCTTTTCAAAAAATAAACTATCTAGCCTGGTCTTAACTCGTTATTAAATATTATGTATATAAATTCAAGATATCAAGTTATACGAAAAAAGAAATAATATATTTGTGTATCTGCTATCTGTAACATTTTTTAAACATATAATAAAATTAAAATAGAAAGTGATTAGGTTTTGGGCATTATTTGACGAGAGCAGAAGTGTAACTAGGACGGGGGCATAAAAATCCACGTTTTGTTATGCTGTTGGATGAGAGAGATAACATATTTATGTATGTAAGACATACATATAAAAAAACACTTCGTATTTTTGTAACTCTCAGTTGAATTGCTTCAAAAATTTCTCAAATTCTAATGATGAAAAGTTGTGATTGTATTATTCAAGGTTAAGGCAATTCTTATGATTAAAAATCAGAAAAATGTGTTATTGTAACTTGTCACTTAATTATCTATACTTTTACAATTCAGTTTCTACAACATTTCGAGACATGTTGCTTTAGAATATAACATTGGATTTCTTCTGACAGTAAAAACCCTTTGTGAGCTACGAATAGGGCACACGATGTTATGTTTTTGCTTCAGGCTGCAAAGGGCTTAAGGTTTAAATTATCGGACAATGTATCGAAGAATTGGCGAAGGTGCCAGTTGACAAGTTTTAAGTTTTGTCATAAAAACATTTCAAATCGACCTACGTATGTAGCTACTTCTAGTAAATTGAAGTCCTAGACTTTATCTGAAATGTTTGGGCTTTGGCCTTTTAGTAAATGGGCTAACAGGATCAATACGGATTTTTTATTGGTTTATTTTGCAGGTTTATTTTTCTTACAGGATCAATACGGGATTTTTATTGGTTTATTTTGCAGGTTTATTTTTCTTTACCACCACTAGTAACTGGAGTTCAAAATATATTCTTATTATATACATAATATACACTTAAAATATAGTGCAAAAATAATTTTAACTTGAAACGTGAATCAAAATGTTGGAGACCTTTCTGTTCAATATACATTTACTCTTTATGTGACCATAATTTACGACAATTTCTACATGAATTTCGGCATATTATCCAATTTAAGGTCAAAAGTAATAACTAGTAACAATGAAGTACCATGCAGGTTAGTGCAGGTTATTTATAATTCATATTATGATGTTGGCTGGCTTTTATTAACTTTTGTTTGAAAATATATCCTGTAGATGTCATCTATTGTAAATAACAACGGTTACTGTCGATGTTACTGTTACTGTACACAAAAGAAAGCGAATGTCACAGGGCACAGAACATTTTGTGTTCGATCATATGTAGATGTCTACAAAATACAAACTAGACAAAGCTACTACAAATCTAGTAAATAATGAGCTCTACCATATTAGAGAACCCAGGAGTATTTAAAAATTAATTAAAAACAATAAATCAATCTTTTGAAAAAATTGTTGACGATAGTAGAGGTTTCTTGTAGCATACTACCAACAAAATGTAACCAACATAAATAATTAATCATTAATTCATTACTAATTCAAAACAAAATCACTATAAATCGATATAAATACACATAAACAACCTTGATATTTAGAGCATGTTCTATTTATAAAATTCGTGTATTTACATGAACAACATGTAAAAATTGATGCACGTTTTTACTGTGTAAAGCTGCTATAAAATCAGTTTGTTTGAAATTTCACCAAATTGTTTCAGTAACCGTGTCCATGCTGGCAGTAACAACTTCACTAGCGGCCATAAACTATGGAACCGCTACTCGTACAAGTATTTTGGAAATGTTGCCAACGACAACGGTTCTCCATGTTGCAGCAGCCTTAACAACTGCCCAACTGTGTTTGACCTCTGTTGTGAGCAACAACGCCCTCTATCAACACATGGAGGATTGCTTGTGTATTTCTAGAGGTGAATAAATTAAAAATACTTTATAAACGTAACATTCTTGGTCTTGCAACGCCCCAGCAACATTCTTGGGTTGTAACGGATTTAAAGCAATTTAGTCTCCAAAGATTGAGAAAGAATATGATCTACTTGTGACCATAAAGTAATTTAGTTCACTCTAACACCGCTGGTAATCGTATTATGCTTTTTTTTAATTATTATACTTTTTTTAAGTGCCTCGATATTTTCTTTCTTTTTCCAGAATTCAACTCAAAAAGGTGTGTGTTGAGAAGCATCTTAAATCTCTTGGCAATTCTTTTGGCGGAGTCAGTTCCAAGATTCGACATAGTGATGTCCTTTATTGGAGGTACATTAACTGGCCCCTTGATATTCACCTTGCCGCCACTTTTTTATATCAAGGTCCTCGAATTACAAACTAAACGAGAAGAACAACTTCTGGTACAACATTTTACCAATAACAGAGATGCTAGCATGAACGAATTGGTCGACTGTCATGAATATAAATATAAAAATGCGATACAATCTTCATCACCAATAAACAGATCTTCGATAATTAGTCTTGGTACACGTTTGGAAAGAGTATTATGTGTGTTGCTGATTCTTATAAGCTTTTCTGCAACTGTTGCTACAACGTATATTAATTTTACGAATATAGCTTTTTCTTATTCTGTTTTTACTAAGCCGTGTATATATAACATATCAGCAGACCTCTTATATCTGTAATATGTATCTTTTAGGGTTAACTTACTTGCTTTCTTGATGTTATGATGGCCAAAGTGTAAGTACTCGTATATTTTATGTAAGTTAAACGATTTAAAAACATAGTCAAACGTTTATTATTAGTAGCACAGCATTTTTTTAATGTGGCTGTAATAAATTACAGAGTTTTATTTCTTGTAACCTAACAAATATTCTGCAACACCCAAGTAGTAGACGGCTTGTGTAATGCCAAAAGAGGCGCTACCACAATCACACGACAAGCACCACCTTTGAATAAAGCCAAGGGACCTTCGTGCTTCACAATGTCCCTGAAAACCATAAAAATGCTTGTGATAATTTTATATAGAGAAGCGAAGAGCGCGAAATTATTAAAACAATAAACACTTAGTACTAGAGTGCAAACCAAACGTTTCTTTGTGCAATTGCAACATCATCAGATAATTACCCTAGAATAATTCTCTAGGACTGCGATTTGAGGCATGTGACGTAATCATAGGCTTGTGGCGTATGGAAATGCAGACGCTGTAACTGACTTTACGTATTTACTGAGCTTATCTGGCAAAATAAGGACCAAACTTAGGTCACAGTTGCCCAAAGCAACTTTTGTTTAGCACACTAGTTAGTAGTTAGTATTTAGGAGGTGTGTAAATTAAGTGATGAGACTGGCAACGTAGTGCCCGATCTAGCAGCATTGCGGAGACGGGTCTTGAAAGGGTAACATGTAATTCACCTTCAGTACAGGTTTGAACTTGTTAGTCATTTGTTTGTTTTTTGTGACTGTTTTCGTAAACCGGTTTTTTGTAGTGCGTTTTAAAAATGAGTGACGTTAATTTTGAGCAACGGTGTGCTGTCAGGTTTTACTTCAGGATTTGGACATAGCGCAACGGATACTTTTGCAAAATTTCAACACGCTTACGGAGACAGTGTTTTTTCAAGAGCCCAGGTTTTTCGGTGGTTTAAGGCATTCTCAGAAGGAAGAGTCTATTGAAGATGAACCACGGCGCGGAAGGCCTTCATCTTCAAGAACCGATGAAAATGTCGATAGAATACGGGATCTTGTGCGTTCGGGACAAACATGATCGGGGAAGAGTTAAATTTGAATCACACCACTGTTCATCAGATTTTGACTAATGAATTGGAAATGAGAAAAAATCTGCGCAAAAATAGTTCGAAAAAACCTTTCGCAAGAACAAAAGGACATCAGGAGAGAAAGGTGTCTTGACTTTTTGGGATCGATTGAAAATGATCCCCATGTTATGGAAGATGTCGTTACTGGTGATGAGACTTGGGTGTTTGAGTACGACCCGGAAACCAAGCGCCAAAGCATGGAATGACACACTTCAAGCTCTCCAAGACCCAAAAAAGTCGAAGATCGAATGCATGCTCATTTACTTTTTTGATAGCCAGGGAATTGTCCACAAAGAGTTTGTGCTTCCAGGCCAAACAGTAAATCAACTCTTTTACAGAGAGGCTTTTGAAAAACTCCGAAAAAGGGTCATGCGTGTGAGACTAAACATCAAGAACAAATGCGCCTTGTCACACAGCCATTTCAGTAAACGAGTTTTTAGGCAGTAAAAACATTAATGTGGCTCTTCAGCCTCCTTATTAGCCTGACCTGAGTCCTTGTGACTTTTTTCTCTTTCCGAGATTGAAAAACCACCTCAAGGGACGTCATTTTGGGACCATAGAAAACATTCAAACGACTGTAACCGACCAGCTGAAGGCTATTCCAGTATATGAGTTCCAGCACTGCTATAAGGAATGGAAAAACCGTCTCCAGCGTTGTGTGGCTTCCCAAGGAAGTTATTTTGAAGGAGACAATACTGAATTGTAATTCTATCCGAATAAAAAAAATTATAAAAAAAAACTCATTACTTGGTTTACACACCTCCTACATGGGACCTAATAAAATAATAAGCGTCCCAATATAGAGAGGGTCCCAATTAAAAGTTCAGGAGTTATTCTGTAGTACCAGAGTACCAAAAAAATGTGTCAGGTAACAGTTTGTTTGAATTATGTTAATAAACATTTTGCTGCAATAAAAATAGACAATAACTCGCTTTAAGTAAATTATTATTATACTCACGTACATCACTTTTACTCTTTTCAGTAAACTGTTGACTACTCACATAAATGTTTTCCTCAGTCCCGTATAAGTTCGGTCGCCTTCCGCTTTGCTAATCGTCTGAATACGTGTCTTGACAACGTCTATGGGAGTCACAGCGAAAGCTCCTATACCACCAGCAACACATCCCGCCACTATTGACCACCAAAATACCGCATCACCTTGTATACAGAAAAATATGTAGTTACTTTCTGACTATCTTCATATCATGCAACTATATGAGTCGAAAAAACCTAATCGACAGAACGTCAACAGACACTTAGTTTATTAAATATGTAGTATATTTCTTTTTCACGTGAGATAGCTGACTCCTTAAAGATATCAGAAAACAGTGTAATCACTACTTTGCATGATCATTTGTCCATGAGAAAGCTCTGTTCGAAGTGGGTACCGTATTTACTCATTGTTGCCCAAAAACAACAACGTGTTGATGATTCAGAGATGAGAAGGATTATTCCATGCGATATGTGACAATGGATGAAATCCATTACTACACTCCAGAGTCAAATCGGCCCCCATCCTTTTTTCTACCCTTCCTGGCAAGGGACCGCTCATACCTCCTGGTGGTCCTTACCGGACAATAATAATTTAATATAATGATATAAATACCATTACTGCATATACACCATTTGATGATATAAAAATAATTAAGCAATAATATTGAATTATAAATATATTAAAATATTGTTGGCTAAACTGAGCGCACACTCAATAATAAGTATAAGTATATTTCAATATGGCCCTGTCTAAAACAGTGGCGTACCCAGACATTGGCCTTGGGGGGGGGGATAAGAATTAAGAAAAATTAAGAAACAAAATTTTATTGAAAATTCGAAATTCGAAAATTATTTTAGATAACAATATCTAGACGCCTAGGTCTTTTTGCCAGTTCATCGATAATTTCATTTTCGGAAATAGGTAACTCTCTATGAATAGCCATCATTTCTAGTCCATTAAGGCTGTTTTGAGAAGTAGAATTCCTCAGGTAGGTTTTTATGCGTTTTAATGTTGAGAATGTCCTCTCGGGTGTGTCTGTGGAAACAGGTATTGTGCAGATGAATATCAACAACATTCTATACATGTTATGGCGGCACTTCACTTGGCGTAGCGTATTCGTATATTTGTTGTATTTGCCCAAAAACGGCGATGTGTAGAGAAGCTATTCGCTATTCGCTATTTGTACAAATAACGCGAATAGCGCTAACAGCAAATACGCGTTTCCGTCTACTTGTCGGTTTTCAATACCAGATCAAAGAAGTCAAATAAGGCGAATATTTGCGGTAACCGTCTACACTTGGTTCCACCAGCGCCGTGTCTGTCATGGCCTTTTAGTAACTTCGTACTTATGTAGATTTAACATGTATTGGTAATAAGAAGCATTCACGTAATAAGTTGCTGTCGCTGTCAACACGTCCGTCACTGTATTCACTGGTTCTGAATATTCAAACATATTTGGCATGTTTGAGAGTTTTGCTATATGTGTGGATGGTATGTTTGGAATATTTGCGAATACATCAAATGTTTGGACAAATACAACGATACTTAAAAACACAAATACGCTACGCCAAGTGAAGTGCCACCATTAGGGTAAGCTTGTGAAAATGTGCTATAGCCGCCAATTGGGCTACTTTGAACGTAGGTACCCCGCGCGGGAAGAAATATGCCACCCTACTTATAGCGAATTTAACTATGAATTAAGAATTAACTGTGTTTAATTTGTATTAGCGGACAATGTCATCTACTTTGGCTATTTTTTTTAGTATCACTTTGGACCTCCTGGGGGGATATATCCCCCTTATCCCCCCCGTGGGTACGCCACTAGTCTAAAACTGCCCGTGTTACCATCGACATTCCCAGCGTGTCTATGTCGGCGGTTAATTTTATTTATTAGATAGATCATTTGATTCTGAAGCTTTTTTACCTCTTGTAAAATGTTGAGTGGATGTACTTCTTTGCAGTATTTTTCGGGAACTCATGAATATTACGCAAATCTGACCACATCTTTTCTCTAATTTAACCGAAAAATAATTTAATCGGTAATTTGATTTAGGCTAATTTATATTTTACGATTCAAAAGTTACTGATAGACGAAAATATATAAGTTTCATACCTGATGCGTCATTCCTTTTAGGTCCCTTAGCATTTAGAGTAGCAAATAGTGGGAAATATATCATCGAAAAGGCAATATCTCTAGATACTGTAGGCCCTATTCCTTTATATAATCCAAAGAATCCGTGCTCCTTTATTATTCTCAGAACTAACCCCGTGGCTGATACAGTTTTTACTTTTTTTCCAGCTGAAAATATGTAAATAATTGTATTACCATTTAACGAAAGCAAATTCGTTCATACTGATTTCAAAAAAATTGTTTATCTCTCTAACATCCGACATTATTAGAACAAACAACTATTGTTTGATTTTTTTCATTTTTCCATTCGTATTATGTTACCAACTATTTAGTTCAAAATTGTAATATACGAAAGTAATTGGTAGCCTTTCGAAGGCTGCCATAGTTTATTGTGAAATTACAAGTATATCAACCTATTCAAAATATTACATATAACGGAGGTTGTATAACGTACGAGCTATAACGGGACTAGTGCAATAAATACGAATTGAGGCGACCCTCATCACATACTACGCGAGTTGCCTATATGTTGTGTCGACATAGGTATGCCAACTTTACTTTTGGATTACCATTAGGTATACAGTCAGCAAGGAAAATCATCAGTCATCAGTCATCATACACCTCCTTTTTGAAGGTTAATTAAATTCTGAATTTTGTATTACAGCTCTGTAAACAAAGATATTTAAAATAATGAAGGGAATATATTTGAGGCAGTGTTTGTATTCTGCTTAAAGATCAATAAAAGAAAAAATAAAAATCAATAAACCGTTCAATTAAATAATAATATTTGAGTTATTGAGACTAATATAATAATAATACTTGGAACTCCTTATTTTACGTTTTCTAGTGAGGAAAAAATACATATGTTCTATTTACCTGTTTTAGCTTGGGCTGCAACCCGCCCAGCATCCTGCATTTGAATTTTCAGTAACTCCATGGGCGTTGTCACCACCGTTTGACATATGCCTGCCATGGCTCCTGCTGCAACTTGCCTATAAAGAGGAAGACCTCTACGCAGAAATTGTAAATTAGTAACAGTAAAAACTTACTGAGGTTTTTTTTTTTTGAGAAAATTAATGAGTTAGTAACAGTACACCAAGAATAGCTTTACCCGCCAATTGCGCACAACGAACGTATTACGAGGTAGAACGACCATACACGAGATACGTATACATATCTGAGATACCCATAAAAAATTATAACACACTGTACTTGTCGAAGCGTTTTATAGCTGCATCCTACAAAAGAAATGACCTCAATTAAAGGTTGTGTCTATAGGTAAAACAACATAAGCGTTACGCTCCCTGGTGGTCGCTCAACAAACTAACGGCTGGGCCGTCGTTTATTCAAACGTTCATTTAAGTGCCATTGTGTTTCGAAAATTTTTCATTAAATTTCATCAAAAATCATAATATTAGCGTTATTTTGTGAGTTATCACTATTGTTGTGTACCTCGCTGTTCGTCCTGGATTAAGAGAGATCCTCAATTAACTCTTCATATACATTGTATTTCCTGAACAAAGAAATCATCAAGTTTCCCTGGTAAATGAATTTGGTCAAAAGGATCGTATAGACAGGTATAGACATAGTTAGTAAATGTATGTACGAAAGACTGTTTTTTTTTCGTTTTGCTGAGGAGGATTACTTTTATCGACGTAAGTTTTAGTAGTTTAAGGTTAATGTAAAGATATTTATAATTTTTATTGTCTGTTTCAGTTAAGGATTCAAAAAAGCGGAAAATACTTAAAAAACTGCAGTAACTTCAAATTTATTAAGTCATAAATGGCCTGCATTCAGAACATGTTCACCCTCTTATAAACACTTTAAAATTACAGTGCCAGTCAAAATATGCCATATATTTGAAGATATTCAATCTAATGTATGTCATTCTACTTAAAAAATGTTTTCAAGTATTAAACAATTTTGTAAAAAAAAACACATGTATACCTTGAAGTATTTAATAAAACTTTTCAAAATAAACCGATGCAACCTAAAAATGTATCTTCCATAGGTTGGTATACATCCAAAAAAAACATCGTCGTTGGGTTGGCCAAGAAAAAAAAGTTCTTTTTTTTTTTTTTTTTTGATTTTTTTTTTTTTTTTTTTTTTTTAAACCGTCTTTTTTTTGGGCGTGGTTTTTTTTTTTTTTTTTTTGGGGGGGGGGTGTTTGAATTTTTTTTTTGTTGGGGAAGGGTGTGTGGGGGGGGGGGTTTTTTTTTTTTTTTTTTTTTTGGGGGGTTGTTTGTGGTTTTTTTTTTTGTATATCCTATCAGTCTAAAAATCAAAAGAAAATCACTACAAATATGCCAGCAACTTGTAAACAGTAAATCTTGATCACAAAAAGGTGTTTTTAGGCAGTAAATAATCAAATACTACACATAAATAATAAATTAAAGCGGCAACTTGAATATAAAACACATTGAAAGCAATGTAAAAACAAACGGCTAATGACCCAATCGTTAGTTCCCAATTTTTCCGCACTGGCGTTGGCATCTTAAATTCTGACGCCTATTGTGGCCAGGGGCAAAGCTATTTTTGATGCACTGTAGTTACTAGCATAGGTACGTTCCACTTTGATAAGAATGGTTGGAAAAAAAAAAATGTTTTTTTAATTTGACTTCTGGGATATCTTGTTTATGAGTAAAAAAGCTTACCCGTCTTGTTTTTTAAAGAGGTGTCTAAAAAAATCATTGGCAGTCAATTTGATAGCTTTTTCTGGAGTGGCAAAACACAGGGTGAGCAGTAGTCCGCTGTACATTCCAAAGAATCCTTCTGCTTTGTACGTTTTGATAAAAGCGTGTGCCCTGAAACATTGCAGTAAGAAAATCTACTGTTCTTAACAATACTGAGGTGGTGAATTTTTTCAAAGTGACGGGTCGCGTTTTTTAATATTTTGTTAAAACCGATAGTGGCGCCATTGATTATTTTTATTACCGACACCTCCGTCATTTTTAACAAAATTCACGATTATCGTAATTTTCAATTAAAATTTCCGCCACTGGCGCCTCCGTCATTTTTAACAAAATATTTCCGCTGGTGCCTCTGACTTTTTTCAAATAAAATTTTACATCGATGTTTTCAATATTAAAAAAAATACACTATACAGTCCAACAATTCAATACAGTTATTTCAATACACCTCACCCCCAAAAATTAACTGGACATTAAGTATTTAAGGAGAAATTTGCGATTCTGTTGTATCCATAACTATATATATACAGGATAATGCTGTAAACACACAAATATGTTATAAGCAGGAGGTATAATACATATAGAGTATTTCAAAAAATATATAGTATATACTTATGTACTGTCTTGGTAACTCTGAGAGGCTCTAGCCCTTGAGCCTCAATGGGGTAGCCGCCTCTGTTCAATCATTATACATGAACTACTGAAGATTGGAGACTGGAACTGAAAGTAGGTCTCAAAATATCCGGTTAATTCTGCGGGTGAGTGTATTTCGAAAACTTTTAAATGAAATATCAATAGACTATACATTGTTTTTTTAAATAAGAGGGTTCTTGTCTTGAGAGTTCAAGCAAAAAAAGAAAAAAGTGAACAAACCCTCATATTAAATTTTTTTTTTTGCCTTCATTATGCAATCGTTAATTTTGATAAGCTTAAAACATAATATTTGTTATAAAGAAAAGAGGTTTATTAAAACTCAGTTAAAAGCATTTTTTTCTAATATAGTAAACTACGGTAAGTGTCAAAATATAAATAAAAAAATGAATGATACACATACAACAATATCACTCTCAACACACATACACAAAATAACACATATCAATTAAAAAACAACAATTGGGTACACATCCTACAAAGAAGTTATGGAATTTTTGGGGTTCTCCTTTTAAGAATATTTAAACTTAAAAAAGCTTCGCTTATTCTGGGACTAAAATACCCTAAAACTTTAAAAACCAGTTCCAACATTAATAAAATATATATATTAGAAATTGTCATGTACATAAAAATAATTTACACAAGTTTTTGCTAAACAACTTAACCAAATTATGATACTAGAGAAAGTAAAGTTAACTTTCATTATAACACCCAAAATATGAGGAATGTCCAAAATATATGGGAAAATTATAAAAAAAACCCAGAAATGTATTGAATAAGGCAATTTAAAATCAAAATAAACAATTTCTAATAGAGCATCCTTTCTATTCGATAGATGAATACTTAGATATATGCTAATTTATAAACAATGTCATAGATTAAGCCTCTGTGTTATGATTATTATGTCTTAATTTCTCAGATATCATAATTTTAACAGCTGTTTTAAAATTGTATTTATACTGTGTTTGTTAATTATTTGTTGTTTTTATTATTATTATTTATTAATTAGTAATTATTATTATAACATTTTCAGAGCATCAGTCTAAAAATATGCTCTATTCTCTGTAACTAATCCTATACCGAAATGGTCTCTTGATAAATAAAATTTATTATTATTATTATTATTATTATTATTATTTACTCTTTCTGGCAACAAGAAAAAAAAACGTTACAAACAATAATCTCGACAGAATATACATACACACCGCTGGCGGCTGGTAAAATTTGAGGTTCTCCTATTTTCGTAAGGAGGCATGGGACACATATTATATTCTAGGTGATTATTACTAGACCTAAGTAGAAGGCTATAACAGCAAAAAAACTTCAAATCAAACTTGCGAAAAAAAAAATCCAAAAAACGTCTGCTTCGTCAGAGTAGGTATCTTGGATTTTTTTTTCAAAATTACCAAATGAATATAACTTTATTCTTGTTTTTTTTTTTTTACAAAATTCTCATGTTTCTTAAAGATACAACTATTTTAAAATTTCAATTACGGAATGCTGGGATGAAGTAAAAAGTCAAACTACCATAACTATTACAAATTTAGAAAATTCGAAGGTATAAAAAGACTTGTATTTTAAAATATATTTCGCAAATATCTTGCAAGCCATTTCCAAGATAATTTGGTGAGGCATACCTTTTTTCAAAATACTTTTCGCATGTTTCGTTTGATTTCTTTTTTAGCCTTCTACTTAGGTCTAGTAGGTAATCACCCCTAAAGTATACTACTGGTCCCATACTTTGTTATGAAAATACGAGAAACTTAATCACCACCAGCAACCACTGATATGTATACCATTGGAACCGTTAATATCTCATACTGGTATACTTACATATTTTTATACATTTTTTTCCATCGGGACCAACAACTTGCTTTTGAAGTCTCGTCTTAACTAAATCCAGAGGAAAAACGCATATGAGTCCAACTACACCAGCTATACCTCCATTTACTATTTTTGGTAATAATCTATTAATATGTAGGTGATTCAAAATCCGATTTTAACCGATGAAAAACATATTGTACGTGTAAAACGTAAAATGAAAAACACGGAGGTCTTTTGGAAACCTTATTGCCTGTATGGATCAAACACGCAACATAAAACAAGTTCTTTTTGCACGAATTTAACAATTTTTATTAAAACATGGTCATTCAAATACGACGGTAATATATTTTCAATTCGTTCAGAATTCCATTGTATGTTATTTTTTTATTCCCGAATAACTGAAATTGTTTAAAAATAATGTATATATAATATACGAGGTGTGGCTATTAAATAACAGAATTGCTGTCAAACACTTTTTATTGGTTACCAATAGTAACAACTGTTTCGCCCTCAATGTACTCCCCTTGGCGATCTCTACACCGCTCCATACGACTTTTCCATTATTGAAAGCAGTGCTGGAAGTCCGCTTTATCAGCTGGTTCAGAACCTCCGCCGCTTTTGCTTTGTTTCGGGGTAGTAAGTAAAAAATCACAATTCATCACAAGTAATCACCTGTCTAAAAAGCCTGGGCCCTGGCTTAGTGTCAATGTTGTTTAAATGTCAGCGCAAATTTCATTATTGATTCCTTTTGCTCGCGAGTGAGGAGTTTTGGCTCCATTTTTGAGCAAACTTTGCGCATGTTGAACGATTCATGCAAAATCTGGCGAACACATTCTTTGTCGATTCCTGTTATTTCAGCAAGCCCTCGGATGCTTAGACGACGATCTTCGCGGATTAATTTACCACTTATTTCAATGTTTAGTCCGTTTTTGATGCTCGCAGCGCGCTGGTAGCAGCTTCAGTTCGGTTATTTAATAGCCACACCTCCTATTATTTTACGATTAGAACTAATTAATTCATGTTTAAATATGTTGATTTCTTTCCAAATGAATCTTTACACAAATTTATAGTTTATATTTTAGGTTTCATGAATGTTGAATTTTGAGCATATTTCCATTTTAATTTTTCACGTAAAAACGTTTTTATCGCTCAAATGGGATTATATTTGGTTACCATATCTACTAGATATATATTTTCAAGGAATTAGAAAGCTATACAGCTTTGTTTAACTGTATACAGCCACACCGGTTACTTACGAAATATGATCTTTCTTTTCCATTTAATCTTGAAACTGAAATAAAATACGTAAGGATAGAAAAATATAAATTATATACCATATACATTAAGTACTTCGTTTCGCTATTCATACTGTCATCTTTTCTAGACTTAGAAGTCCTTCGGGAGAAGTTTCCCTGATTGACAACGGCTGTGAAAAACTACATAATATTACATATGAATAAATGTATCCTACTAATTTTACTGGTACCGGTTTTTTACAGAAAGCACAAACTTATATTTGGTGTTGTACAAGTTATGTATATGGGACTTGAGTCTATGACTATTGACTTCTACCTATGTAATGTAGAAACTTTCTTAATCTTACCTTTACAATAATAAACGTTTAATTCATCTTCATTCCATACGTTATAATTATTTTTCACATAATATAACGATTTGTGACATGTTTGACATTTATATTTGTCTTTCGTCAGTTGGGAATACACAGGCCCGGCTGTAGCCACTATGTTGCCTTAGGACAGGCAAATTTAAATTTAATAAATCATCTCATTTTATTAAAAAAAGTATATTTTTAACGAAATATTTCAATGAAAATATACAAATGTGTATATGTATTTCCATCCAGTTCAATAAAATAAACTCATATAAACTTTTCATTCAACAAAACCCGTAAAAAACATTCCTGTGGCTCCTCAGCTTCCTTATTCGCTTGACTAGAGTCCTTGCGACTTTTTCTTCCCGAGATTGAAAAATCGCCTCAAGGGACTCATTTTGGGACCATAGAAAACATTCAAACGGCTGTAACCGACCAGATGAAGGCTATTCCAGTATATGAGTTCCAGCACTGCCATGAGGAAGGGAAGAACCGTCTCCAGCGTTGTGTGACTTCCCTAGGAAGTTATTTTGAAGGAGACAATACTGAATTGTAATTCTATTCGAATAAAAAATAATAAAAACAGTTTCATTACTTAATTTACAAACCTTGTATTTTCTTTGTATAATTTTTTGGCTAAAGGTCACGTCTGATCTTTAACACGTACAGGGTGGCAAAAACAAATTTTCTATTGCTCAACGAAATTTAATAAAATCTGGGTAATTTTTGGCCTAAATAGATGGGAGTCAATACACCGAAACAACATTGTTTGCAGTTGCTTCGTTTTCGTTTGGTCCGCTTTGTTGGAACCTAAGCTGCGAAATTATTTTTCTTTAACCTTGCCGGAATTATTCCCTTATAAATGGATATTTTTGAGGGGCAAAGTTTATATATATAAACATCTAATACATCTAGAGTAGTTGCCGAGGTCACGGGTGGCTCATATATGAGCCAGGCCAGCTGGCAACGGTCGGGCCAATGTAAAAAATTTTCAGATAGTGTAAATTACTATATATTTATTTTTAACCGAATGTGCTTGATATTATAATGTAATAAGCTACCAAAAACACTCTAAAATATATTTAGTCACCAATAAAACCATTCAAAAACGTGAAAAAAGCGATCAGTTACACTGAAATAATATTTTTTTCTTCATCCCTAGACTTACATATTTTCATACGTATATATTTTCATACGTAAAATTTTTTTATACTTATATATTTATATAGTTATAGGTAGAAATTCAATGTTTTACATTCGAATTCAATCGAACACATTATATTCAAGTATCACTAAAAAAAATTATTATTTATCCTAAATACAGTAATTCAAGTAAAAAACTAATAATTATTCTATGTAAAAAAATTTTAATTTGAAATAACCGATAAAAAGTCAATAACCGTTCAATAAAGAATTTTGAAAATATCACCCCTTTCGCTAGGGGGTGGTTTCGGCATCTCAATCAATTGCGGAAAAATTAAGAGTCCATTTTACAGATTTTACAGCGTGCTTCCGAAAAAAAATCGTGTAAAAAGTCAATACCCACCTAATAACGAATTGTTGAAAATTTCACCCCTCGCTAGGGGTAGTTTCGGCATCTCAATCAATTGCAGAAAATTTTAGGATACATTTTACAGATTTTACAGGCTATTTACTAAAAAAAATTCAGTAAAAAGTTCAATAACGAATACAAGTTCAATAACGAGTTTTCAAATATTTCACCCCCTCGCTAGGGGTAGTTTGGGTACCTCGATCGACTAGAAAGAATTTCAGTTGTATCCTTTAGAGATCAGAGAGCCTATTAAATGGGAAAAATTCACTATAATATCTGTATTCATCACTAAAACTATTATTTTATTACTGTCCCATATAGAGCCAGCCGGCAGTCTAAAGGTTAAATTATACCTCAGAGAAGTGAATTTAATATGCACAAAGTCGTAAATTCAACAATTACATATATACCAATATTTAAAAGGGTACAAAAATATCAACAGGAATAATAACAACGAAAAATTACTGACATAGATATATTTTTATTCAAAATTTAGGACATCTATACCAACCGTATTATAAGCATTACTTAGTTATGTTTAAAAGGGATGTTGTAATTGACTAATTTTCTTAACAGATAAAGAAATAAAACTCCAGGAGCTCCTACCAAAGTATAACAATAGGCATGAAGTTGATGCTGCAATACACGTATTTGAGTAAATTATACTTGATTATAGAAACATAATTACAATGTCTTATTTATTTTACTTACTTATAATAAAGTAAAATTAACGAATACTTCGCATGACATCATCAACATTCTATTCGAAACATCCCTAGCTTATAAGGTAATTTGATAAAATAAGGTTTTACTTATTGTCACTAATTTCCATCTCTAATATATGATTTGATTTATCTGTCAATAAATAGTTATAACAAAAATATAAAAAAATGATATGACGTTCTTTTTTTATTGCTCTGCTAATAAAATTAGGCTAAAACATACAAAATAAGATCGCAGGGGAATAACAAAATAATAATGTTTAATACTGACTTTCTCTTAAAATTTCTAATACATTCCTTTGCAAATAATGTATTTATCACAAACTAAAACAGTAAAATGCATTCTACACTAAATGTAAATAGAAACGTATATAGCTTCCAAATTCGCATTAACAAAATAAGTTCTACAACGAACTAGAAATGTACAAAACAAAATCGACATTTTGTATTTGTTGATGAATAAATAAAATCTCTAATAAAAAATGTCTAAATAAAATCTCTAGGTAAAAATAAAATTAGAATAAATACATTTCAATTTTTAAACGCTATTATTACTTAAAATTGCTTTAAACAAAATGCAGATTTAACGTTCTTAACCCCGTTTGTATCCTAGTAAGCATTCGGCAACGCCTAGATAATAAACAGTTTGAGCAATTCCGAACAGGGGTGCTATCACTATCATGCGACAAGCGCCTCCCTTGAAGAATGCAGTGGGCCCTTCGTACCGCAATATGTTTCTGAAAAGTATAATAACATTAATATTGACATTTAAAAAAAAAGCATAGCCTAAGGAAACAACTTTTACAGACTAAATCACTAAAAACACCAAATCATGTTCTTCAAGGTGTGATATTTAGGGATGAGCTTCAGGACGTATATGACATTTATGATTGATATGACCAATAAGACCTTTCTAACCTACAGTCAGCGATGAAATTATTCATACCGTCACTTGCTTTCGATAGGATTATAGCTTGTGGAATTATGCGTCTAATAAGCCCAAGTTGATATGAGGTGTCTAAATTAAGTAATGAGACTGGCAACGTAGCGCTCGATCTAGCAACACTGCGGGGACGTGACTTACTACGAGAGGGCGGTAGGTTAATATGTAATGCACATTCAGTACATGCTTGAACTTGTTAGAGTCATTTATTTGTTCTTTGTGACTGTTTTCGGAAACCAGTTTTTTCTAGTGCGTTTTAAAAATAAGTGACTTTAATTGTGAGCAACGGTGTGCTATTAGGATTTGCTTCAGACTTGAATACAGCGCAACGAATATTTTTGCAGAACTTCAACACCAGACCCCAGGTTTTTCGGTGGTTTAAGGCATTCTCAGAAAGAAGAGAGTCGATTGAATATGAGCCACGCAGCGGAAGGCCTTCGTCTTCAAGAACCGATGAAAATGTCGAAGAGTTAAATTTGAATCACACCACTGCTCATCAGATTTTGAGTAACGAATTGGGGATGAGAAAAAATCTGCGCAAAAATGGTTCCAAAAAACCTTTCGCAGGACCAAAAGGACATCAGGAGAGAAAGGTGTCTTGAGAGGTTATGGAACGTGTCATTACTGATGATGAGACCTGGGTGTTTGAGTAGGACCCGAACACCAAGCGCTAAAGAATGGAATGGCACACTTCAAGCTCTCCAAGACCCAAAAAAGTAAGAATAAGCAAGTCGAAGACCAAATGCATGCTGACAAAACATCAAGAACGGTAAACGGGTTTTTAGCCAGTAAAAACATTACTGTGGCTCCTCAGCTTCATTATTCGCCTGACTTGAGTCCTTGTGACTTTTATCTCTTCCCGAGATTGAAAAATCACCTCAAGGGACGTTATTTTGGGACCATAGAAAACATGCAAACGGCTGTAACCGACCAGCTGTAGGCTATTCCAGTATATGAGTTCCAGCAGTGCTATGAGGAATGGAAGAACCGTCTCCAGCGTTGTGTGGCTTCCCAAGGAAGTTATTTTAAAGGAGACAATACTGAATTGTAATTCTATTCGAATAAAAAAAAAATGAAAAAAACAGTCTCATTACTTAATTTACTTGTATGTCCATTTTGTTAAAATATATCGCTAAAAAAGTAAAACTGAAATATTAAATCTTTTTCAGTTCCAAGTTTTGGTCCTTTCCAAATCAAGTTTTTGGACTCATATTAAAGGGCCATCTTCCGAGTGTCTATCTGACTATCTGAGCCTTTTTAAAAAAAGTC
This sequence comes from Aromia moschata, assembly GCA_029963805.1. NCBI lineage: Eukaryota > Metazoa > Arthropoda > Insecta > Coleoptera > Cerambycidae > Aromia > Aromia moschata. The sequence continues at coordinate 674,307 of JAPWTK010000037.1, forward strand.
CTAAATATGAAAAATTTCTAAAGTTGACCCAAAAATATCATAAAAATGCAGAAAAGGAAAAACACTTCAAACGCAACTAGTGAAAAAAAAGTCGAAAATGTTTGCCCCACTAGAAGATCTCGAAGATGGATTGTAAAATAATTACGAAATATTTTTCTATTCAATATTACCAAGTGAACATAAAAAAAATTATTAACTTGTATACTTGTGCTTTCTGCAAAATTTTACAGAATGATGAAAATTTTACAGATACAGCTAATGGAAAAACTTTTACAGATCTCGAAATTTCCAAAAAACCACGAGTTTAAAAATACTATGTATGTATTTGATGATTATGAAAAAAAATTGCAAACTGTATACAAGATCTTTTGGTGGGACACGCTTTTTTATTGCATAAATATTTTATTGTAATAAAATTATTTAATGTAATAGAAATATTACTGAATGAAAAAATGTAACAAACATATGTATGTCTCAGTTTCACACTTCTTTTGCATATTTTTTTTCTATTTTTTAGTGTGACGAATAATGATTGCTGACGCTGAAGCTTGAACGTTTTATGAGAATTTTATTTTCAGCTGGCATGCAGTTTTTGTCTACCTTAGTGACGTGTTCTTAGCTGACGTTTAGGTTTAAATATAAATTCAGTCGAGTTATTTGTAAATAGAAGCGAACAACAGATAATGTAGCAATAGCATATCGTCAGATATAAGTTGATACATATGCAGAGCAAAACATAAAATGTGATTACTGATATGAATTTTGTTCTGAAATATAATACATATAGTGTTATATTATACTTACTCTTACAATACTTGTACTTGCATTATAAAACGGTAATGAGTAAGATTTCATGGGCAAACATTCCTTTTGTTGCCACTATTAACATAAAAAAACTCTTCGCGTACCTAAGTACACATTTGTGAAACCCCAAATTCGGATTTTGCTATTGGCCTATCTTGGATTAAGAAGACATGGTGGAAATTTTTTGAAAATGGAGAAAGACAGTGAAAAAAAACGATTTAATGCTACAGTTCGTTTGCCCAAGGTTAGCAATAGTAGCTAGCAAGTTAGGTTAGAAAGCAATAAAAAAATATTAATTCTAAAGATTAGAAAACTATTATACACTTCTCAAAAAAAAATAGGGAACAACAAATTTTCCTAAATTTTTTGGTGATTTTTGAAAGGTTGTATCTCAATGAAAAATGGTCTTATCTAGATGTTAAAAAAAAACAATTTGAAGCTTCAAGTTTCTATTTTTAAGATCTCTGGGCAAACAATGTTTGTGAGCTACGGTTATCACCCAGGTGATAACCAGATATATACCAGGGTGTTCTGCAGTTTTTTTGAAAATATTTTCGCAAATTTTGCTGATGGTTTTTTCACTATAAATCCTTTCTGTAAGAGGTGTATAGTCATCACCTAAAAAGTGACTCGTGGGTCCCATGCGTCGTTTTCAAGATATGGCTAACTGAAATATCACCAACCGCAGGATTTCAACAGGAAAAGTTGAAATGATTACACAATGTTTAGAAACAATACTTCAAAATGTTGTTTTTTAAATATAGATATGATATTTTCTTTGTTCCCTTAATTTCTTTGAGAAGTTTATATTTGCTATGAAATTTAACCACTTTAAAAAAAAACTATCTAGAAATACTAATAAAGTATCAGTCTAGATAATAGTAATAACTAGAAATACTAATAAGTGATTTAACCTTATTTTATCATGTCACAAGGAAATAGTTTTTTCCTTTTGAATTTCCTGAATAAATAGTGGTCAAACGAAAATAATAAATGGTTCATCGTGGACTGAGCTGTGGGCAAAGGAATTGCAGTTTTAAAGTTTTAAGGTGTAAGAGTACAACTCAAAATAGAAAATCAACGGTCAACGGGATTTATTTATTGGTTACGCACGTGATGTTGCAGGTCACAAAGATTAGAATGTTAATTTACTTTATTGTTAGGCAGTTAATTGATTGTAAACCATGGTTTGTGATTAAACAAAACGATTTATTAGAATAATCAATTTTCATTCAAGGTCAAGGTTAGTTATTTTATTACTGATACGATTACAAGATACAATTGTCCAATTGTATCTGACGTTACAATGTAGAGGCTGAATTGAATTATATGCATCTAGAAATTAATTCAATCATGTGCTGCAGATAATTTGTTGATAAATATACGGTGTCCCACCATAGTGGACCTATTAGATATCGCAAAGTATGGATATTAAAAATATGAATATTTACCGACAAAATCGATTCGTTCTAGTTAACTAAAATATTTGAGACTTCCGCTTTTATCGGAAGTAGATGCCATAGTAGGAGTACTTGTTTAAAATGGAATACCCTGTATTGTATACCCTTTATAGATTCTACGGGGTATTACATACATATACATATGTACATAGTGCGTGTAATATGGCTAGTATTTACTAAATCTTCTAGCTAATTCAGAAGTCGTGGGAGGCTAAACTTCGAACGAAGTACTTCGAGCTGTGAGAGAATAAAGAACTCACGTTAATCGAAAACTCCGAAACTTAAGAGGCAAATGTATTCACAAGAATCAAGCACTATTTTTGGTGTGTTATTTAAGCCTAAAATGTCATTTTGAACAACTTTTTTTTAGCTAATTTTTTGGAAACCAATTGACTAGTACTTATAAACTTACACGAAGGCGTTTCCCACTCCGGAATACGACCTCTCGCCCTCGGCCTTCGTCAGGGCCTGCAGCCGGGTCTTGATCACATCGAAGGGATTCACGGCCAGCGCAGCGAACGAACCCGCTGTGCAGCCCGCCAGGAACGAGCACCAAAATACCGCCTCTCCTAAAAGTACACCGACCGCCAAATTGAATTACTGCACTCCGATCACAACGTCACGAACGGAAAATAAATATCCGCTCCAAAGATGTTCGGAGACACTTTCCGCGATACGTTTTCGGCTAAAAGTGAAAACTCAACAGGCACACGGCAAAAAAGAATGTCGTTGTTCGCTAGACTACACCAGAGTACCTACAGTCCAGTAGGCAGAGATTTTTATATATTCTTGAAAGATATAGGGGTAGTTTTCACGGTTCCCTATGTACTTTTTTGTGTAGAACACAATGAGCGGGGTCCGTAAAGCTGAAACCGTCCGCTAATTTTTTAAATTAACAATTTGTGAAAAAAAATATTTTTTTTCACATTTCCGCTTATATCTCCGTTCCTTGGCATATTTTAGACGGCATATGCGTATAAGAAGTTGTAGCCCATTGAATTTTCAAAATTTTAAGCCCAACCCGAAGTCTCCAAGTTCTACTGTTAATTTGCAAATGACTGCTGATGTTGAAAAAAGTGCTTTTTTTTTCCACTATTTTTTTACTTCGAAAGTAGGGAGACTATGACCATCAAATTTCTTGGAGGGACTGCTATTTGTAGTATGAAGTTACAAAAAAATTAATTCAGCTCGATCTGTTAATAACTTTTCGAGTAATTAACGATCGATTTTTTTTAAAGCCTTATTTAACAATGACGCCATTTCTTTGTTTATTGTACGATATTGACCGGATTGGGCTAGAAAAATCATACACCTCTTCAAGTTTGCGAGACTTTTTTGAAATTTTGAAAAATATTAATTTGGGCCAGTTTTATAATGTTTTCTACGAGACTACGTTTTTTGACGCGAAGTATATACAGTGTGGAACAGCCAAATGGATTAATTCAGTAGCTCCATTATTATGCATTTTTTTTTGAAAATCCTGATACACGTCAATTTCTAATTCTAAAATGACATATTGCGACGTAAAAATGTCATACCTAAATTCAACCCCCTTCAGGTGACAGCTACAACCCCTAAATTTTCAAATCGAAAGTAGGGGCTTGAGATACTTCGTTTGAAAGGTCTTTTCATTCTCTATTCAAAACTGCTATGATTTTAAATTGTATTGCAGAATTTAACAAGAAAAAAAGATAAGTTTCTTCGGCGTAGGAAATTCGTTATATTAAAATAAAACACAAATCATTATCAATGCAGCAAATATTCAAAATGCATGCCTCCAGCATGGATTCAAGACGCATATTTAAACAAAAAATGGGAGTCAAGATATTATAGTCACAATTCCGACAATTTCGGAGCGGCAAAGGTAAAACAATATATGTATACATCGCGTAAAAAGGTAGTCGCGTAGAAAACGTTATAAAACTGGCCCAAATTAATATTTTTCAAAATCTGAAAAAGTCTCTCAAACTTGAAGGGATTTATGATTTTTCTAGCTCAACCCGGTCAATATCGTAGAATAAACAAAGAAATAGTGTCATTGTCAATTAAGGCAAAACTAAATGCGATAGTTAATTACTCGAAAAGTTATTAACGGATCGAGCTGAAATTTTTTCGTAACTTCATACTACAAACAGCAGACTCTCCGTGGTGACTTCATGATCATATTCGCCCTACTTTCGACGTAAAAAAATGGTGAAAAAAAGCACATTTTCAACTTCAGCAGTCATTTGCAAGTTAACAATAGCATTTGGAGACTTCGGGTTGGGCTTAAAATTTAGGAAATTCAATAGGCTACAATGCTTCAAAATTATGCCAAGGAACAGAGATATCAGCGGAAATGTGAAAAAAAGACATTTTTTTACAGATTGTTAATTTAAAAAAATTAGCGGACGGTTTCAGCTCTACGGACCCCGCGCATTGCGTTCTACGCAAAAAAATACATAGGGAACCGTCAAAACTAGCCCTATATCTTTCAAGAACAGTTTTTGATGATTTTAGCTCCCTGGGACTATTACCCAAGTTTTCGGTGTCGCATTTAACCAACAGAGGAAACGTTGGTTTAGCCCCAATATCACATCGCAATAATTTGTATCTAACTTTAAGTTAATCCTAAAAATCGCGAAAATGGCCCTACTCAAGTTGAGAAATTAAACAAGTGGAGAACACAGACGAAAAAAGTGGTTTGATCTAATCCACATCACAAAATCTTGTTGAAATTGGATGATAAAAAATATATAATGGTGTTACAGTCCTAAGTGCAACAAACTGCATAAGTACAAGGTAAAATTATAGAAAAATATACAGGGTGTATAGTAAAAGACTTTTGTAATGAAATAATAAATGTTACTTCAAATACAGTGGAAAATTGATAAAAGTCTAAAATAAGTTGAAGTAATATCTACTCGTAGTGATAACCTGATAAGTAGGATCCGGATTGATATTTCCCATGACACGTTGATATGTCTTCTAGAAATATGTATGGCTAATAAGCAATGGAAAATCGGATACATATTTGGCAAAAAAAAGTCTAAAGTAAATATTGTCGACCACGTTCCTCGAAAGGCTACATGCGCAAAACATAATGCACAAATCAAACCAAAATTCCTTTTTTCTAACAGTAATATTTTCTTGATGGCTGTTCGAATCTAAATGTCCTTCACAGTCTCAGCGTCTACGAAATATATATCGACGATTGAAAATTTAATAATACATAATATGTGATCCGTCTATTGCAAAATCGTCGTAAATTTCAATAAACTTTTTCATTCTATGTCTATTCACAAATGGTAACGACTGTGCCCTTATTACAAAAATCCACACAAAATCAGATGGTATGTAAATACACTACACGAACTCGCGAGTTAGTCAGATACAATTATTTTCTACTCTATACTCTCACATCGAGATAACGTAAAACACTGCAGAATCGGCGCACACACAATGGCGTACATATGCACGGGCAAGAAATACACGCATACATAATTTACAGGTATAAGGCGCTTAAAAATCCGGTTTATACTTTAATTATCATAGAGTTGTATAGTGTCGAACTAACATTTTCCAGACCCTAACAATAAACACTATAACATAGTATGTGTAGATACTATCTACGTATTATGGATAAATATTAGGCTTCGTTTCTCAACTTTTGGGATCATTCATGTGATTTGTAGTTTGTAGGTACTGCTTGAGATTACGAAAGAATGCATTACTGCGGATTCAGCGAACCGAAACATATACGAGCATACTAGTGTAGTTTAGCCAACAGAAACTCTTTTTCCTTATACCCGTGTAATTTTTGCAAGGCTAACAGAGCAACTTACCGGATCCGTCTTTTTTTCTGGGTCCTAGATCATTCAGCGTGGCAAACAACGGAAAGTATATCACAGAAAACGAGACGTCCCTCAGCATCGTAGCACCGGTCCCCTTGTACAGTCCAAGAATGCCGTGCTGCTTGAGTAGACCTACGGCTAATTCGGTCGCAGAGGTCCTCTGGACGGTTTTGCCAACTGGAAAATGAGTAATGCGAAAATGGAATAATAGTGGAACCGGTGAAAAAAATGTTTACCTAAGAGAGCCTGCGCTGCTACCCTCCCAGCATCTTGCATCTGAATTTTCAGCAGCTCCATGGGAGTTGTTACGATAATCTGACAAAGACCCGCTAACCCACCAGCCATCATCTGTCGATACATTGGAAGCGTCCTGATATACATGTTCATTACAAATTATTTAGCATTATCTAAAGACACATATATAGTATATGATTTTTACTGATGGTGAATATTTGGTGAAAAACACGAACGAAGTAAAATGTACACATAATACATAACTAGAGTAACTTAAAAAGTTAAGGTAGAAGTTAACTTTCAAAAGATATCTACCTGATTAGAAAATCTTGGAAACGACTTGCGAAACATTTTTTTTTTGCTTAATCATAATCACCAAATAATTACAAATTAATTTAATTCTTGTTAAAGTTTCTTTTCTAAATATCGAGATCTGTTAAAGTTATGGGATGTATTTCATACCATATTTTGTTTCTGATATTTTATAACAAAATGAACAAATATTTTACAAGCCGTTACCAAGATTTTTTTGGTGAGCAAGCCGTTTTTCGTTTGTTGCAAATTTAATTTGAAGTTTTTTTACTATTATGGCCTTCTATTTTTAATAATCACTCTCCAAAATACTTATGATGTGGGTCCCATGTTAATACGAAGATGTTTAGTTCCTCCAACTGTCACTGCTACCTACTTCGTTGTAAAGAAACTTCTGATGCACCTTGTAACAGTCTTACCCAATGTTCATTAAATATCAGCATAAAAAGTTGAAAATAACCTGGTCATTAATAAAAAAATAATCAGCAAATAGGTAGTTTGTAATTGTGACCTAATGTGGATTACAAATAGACTAAGATTTATACACTTGGAAAGTCTAAGGGAAACTGTTATTTTTGTTTCGGTAAAGGAACTTGTTCAATGTTTGCAAATACTTTTCGAAGTTATTTAAGTAGCTTTAATTTTGTTTATATACTGTACGATAACACTTGTATATACGTTTTATTTTTATTAACAAGATTATAACCAGTGGAAGTAGTGATTTCTAACTTCATAAAGTTTGTTGTAATTCCTTATCAAGTGCTTTTGCTGAAATAGGAAATTGTCATTTCTTGACGAGTGTTATCGATCGGTTGAGTTTCAATAAAGTAAGAATTTCTAGGTGGGATCTATCTTCTGTTAGGCGTTTGAACTATGTAGTTTTTTTAAATTTTGTAGTCAATTCGAACAATTTTGATATCATACTGGCACAAAAAAAACTACATTTTTGAACAAAATACTACATTTTTGAACAAAAAATCCCATTTGATCTCTTCAAATGTGATAGTATTTTTTAGTTTTAGGGTTTTCGGTTTTTTTTAAGCTAAAAAAAATTCGCTTTTCTTTTGTGTGTGTGTGTACATTTTTGACACCAAAAATTTTGTGCTGATTTCTAATGAACCATACTGTATATAGGTGGTTTGGGAAATGATAACTTTTAATCTTCTTCTGTATGTATTTTCAGCATTTCTGAGCATTTTTTGTGCGGCGAAGTATTTAAAACCATTTAAACAAATATATCAAATTATTAGTATGTAATATGTATATAATTTAGCATATTAAAACAAAACAATAGTCCCAGTTGACACATGTAAATGGATTAAAAGAAATTGGACTTAATATGAGTATTTTTTTTGTAGAAAATGGAACAGCTAATAACCAGTTTCCTCAAAATAAAGGCCTATTTTTAGCGCCTCCCTCTTACACTAAAAAACTGGTTCGTTCTAATTTTCGTTCGTAGGTTCCGTCAGATTCATTATGATTTATTTTACCCTACATATACATTCATAAAAAAAATATTACCAATGAAAACAAAAACACATTTTATTGAAATGTGTATCTTCCAAGTTTACTGATTGTTGGATTTTTTTTACTGTTTTACCAAGTTTACTGATTAATGTCTTGAAATATTGGCTATATACGAGTAGTCCAATTGATAAAAACACTCCACCTCGCATTAATTAGGGCAAATGATTTTTTTTCTCGGACTGTTTGGTATAAGGTGGGAAGTGTGAATCTAAGTTTTCGACCTCGAAATCCGGGGAAGAACTTTTGGCAAGCGAAAAACCACGAAATTTTCGCATTTTTGTTAGTTTTTTGCTTATATCTCCTAAAAGGCCCATGCTACAGAAAATTGTATACGTTCCGAACTTAAAGTAGATAACATTTCCTACAAAATTCATTGGTCAAAGGCATGTCGTGTGGTTCGCATTCTACGGAAGTTTGAAAATCGTGAAATGAAAGATATCTTTTATATGTAACATAATACGTACCTATATATGGGACAATCCGTAACCAAGTAAGTAACCAAAAAAATCGACAAAGGGCTTATTCTACAGCTTAGAGCGTCTACTTTCAAATGCCAAGTGCGCTTTTGAAAAAATCCAATATGGCGGCCGGAAGCCGGAGACAAATCGAGTGTCCAGCAAAAAAAAGCTTGTAAAAATAAAAATTCGCAACCGATTGGGTTGTTTTTTGGCTCAAATTGTAGGTGATGGATGCCCCTGACGGGGGGATTTTGGGGTCACTGATTACGAATCTGAAGTTCGATTTTCAAAAATCAAATTGGCGGACGTTTTTTTTTTTTTGAAAATCAACCGATTTGCACCAAATTTGGCGGGGGTTTTTGGGGTCGCTGATCACGAATCCGAGGTCATATTTGAAAGTTCAATATGGCGGATTCATAGCGCTAGGGTAATACGTATATCCTCTTTTCAAAAATAAACTTTGAATTCAAATTTAACCATACAAGAATCTATGCGATCAAAAATTATATTTAATTTAACATTTACACTAAAATGCGTGCAGTTGATTAGTTATTTTTAAAAATAACTACACATCTACTAACTTATTTTAGTGCATAAAAAATAACTGATAATTTTTGATGACAGAAAATGTGTAAATTCAAAATTAATTTAAAAATTTAAAAGTCATCTAAATTCGTCGATTTTCAAACTTCCGTAGAATACGAACCACATGACATAATTACCTTTGCATTTGATCAATGCATTTTATAGGAAATTTTGTCTACTTTAATTTCTACTAATTCTGGAACGTATAAAATTTTCTGTAGCACGAGTCTTTTAGGAGATATAAGCAAAGAACTAAAAAAAGTGCGAACATTTCGTTGTTTTCCGCCTGCCAAAAGTGCTCCCCCTGGCGTTCGAGATCGAAAACTCAGTTTCATACTTCTCACCTTATACCAAACAGTCCTAGAAAAAAAATCATTTACCATAATTAATGCATGCTGAACCTTTCTGAGGCTACGCATCAACTAGGCTAATACTGAAATGACGTGAAAAAAATTTCATTGCAACTATCCATAGCAGGTACTAACATTTTACTCCGTTTCAGAATGATAAGTAAAACATAGATGAATAAATAGTTGGGGTTTGAAATTCTTACCCTTGTTTAGTTTGTAAATTATATCTAAAAAAAATCATTGGCAGCCAGTTTGATAGCTTTTTCTGGAGTAATTAACAATATATTGACTGCTGAACCTCGGTACATTCCCAGGAAACCTTCCGATCTGTAAGTTTTTCTAAATGCATCCAGCCTAAAACAAAAAAAGTTATTCGGATTATTCAAAAATAATAATGCTTAGTAATTTTAAGAGCTCTGTAATTTCTGAAGGGAGATTCTAAGCGTACTTAGCTGGCATCAGTTTACTGAACCTGACATTTTAACTTTCAACTTTAGACGTGTGCACACCTGTATTTTGAATGCGATAAACGTATATACACTAATATACACGATGTATATACGGTATGTATATACGGTATACATTCATGTCTTAGAAAAGTATATATCTATTTCTTAGAACAGTACCTAAGTAATTAAACATTTCTTGAAACTGTTAAAAACGGCAAATAAAGAAGGGTTTCCAAAAAATGAATTAGTGGACATGGTTTTAATCATTTTAGGACGGCATTGCAAAATAAAAACAGGAAAGCAATTATATCAAGAAAAATGTCCATAACACTGGCAGTCGAGTGTATTAAGAAAGGCTTTTAGAAAACTTTAGACAAATTGGAAGAGTGGAGTATGAGGGAACAATGAATTTTTAAATCATCTAGGAGAATGGTGGTCAGTTCGAACAATTGATTAATAAACACAAATTGTACTTTTTGGTAACTAACTATTTTTGTTACACAACAATTTACAAAACAGTAGTGTGACAAAAATTGTTATTTATAGTTCATAATTCAGTAAAAGGATAGTGATATTCATAATTATTATAGCTTGTGCGTACTTATTGATCAACGTTTATACTAACACATAATATGTGGATTTATTTAAAGGTTTGCATTTAAATTAATTATTTTCATATACTCTGTTTTCTCATTGTCTCAGTCTTAGCATTTGTTATCTTCATTGCCTACTTTAATTTACATACATACACTAGCATAAAAAACAACAATATTTGGTGTAGCCCCTCTGCAGTCCTGTAAGTAATGTAACAACTTTTAGATCGGCATAGATATTCCATTTATGATCTTCGTATTTTATGCTTTGAAGTACTTAATAATACGCATGCTCTTGTACGTTTTTTTTTCATATTTACAGCATAACCCAGGGGAACAGATGGTTGTTCGTTTCCATTAAACAATAAAACTGTTTTCAGACTTGTCTTCGAAGAGTCAATAAACAGTCGCCACTCAGTAGGTTTATAGGAAAGATTTTATAGATTTTGCTACGTGATTCGACAATTTACAGGTCAGTGTAAGGGTTACATAGGTAGAAATTATCAAAATAACACATTAGTTTTGCAGGGAGGGTCTTAATGCAGAATAGTGTAATAGAATAAGAATAAGGATTGTCAAAATTTCCCCCATGTTTACAAATATATGAATGTTTATGAATTCGTCAATCTTTTTATCTATATTTACACTTTGCCAATTTAATATTGATTGCATTAAGCTTTAATAGACTAGAACAGAAGATTCTGACGTATATAGATATAGTCGAATATATGAGTATATATAATCAAATTTAAGACACGTTTAAGTCGTCTAACAGTGACGTATTTTAATAAAGTATTTCTGGTAACTCCATTCAAGTTTCCAACAGAGTAAATAGATACTACCGGTGCCAGCTGCTACCGCTAACTGGACCACAACATTCTTGGCAGCTTTTAGGTCGCGTAGTTTGCATTGCACCTGACGATACTCACATGCTGGCGTACATTCTCTCTCCTTTGGGCCCGATCTGTTGATTCTGAAGTCTGGTTTTGACGAGGTCCAGAGGGAAGACACATGTGACTCCAATAATACCAGCGATTCCTCCATTTACGATTTTCGGAACCAGTCTGTAAAAATAATATTTTGTAATCATTTCGCGACATTACCTAATTCGTATTCGATTTTTATGTACAGTGTGGCTCATTATGGACCAGAACACCCTGTACCTTTTTGTTATCCAATTTGATCCGTTTTGGTGTTGAAATATAGGGCACAAAAAAGTTTAGGAAAAATCCTGAACAAAAGTAAAACAAGCTATCTCGTACAGTTTAGAAATTACCAATGCAATTCCATAAAAAAATTGGACAACCTGTATCAACGCAGAAGGTTTAAATAATACATATTAGCAATTTTATCAATTGCTGTGTGTATTTACATAACTGTGGCAACATTTACATAACTACAGATTAAGGGGGCAATCTACGATAAAAAATCCGGGCAAAACGTTTTTAGTTTGTTATTGTTACTACATTTCAGTAGATCATATTTATTTGTCATCCTTACCTGTCGTTACATTTTAATAATAATAATTTGCAGACACCTTATATAAACTGCTCGTCAAAATTAACGTAACACTTTTTGGATGAGCGCCATTTGCGTTAGATTCGGACTAGGGAGCTGCGGTTTAAAAATTCTGGTAGCTTATAGGATTGGTATTATTTCCCCCAAAATCGCTAGACTGTGGCTTAATGGATTAGTCGTCCACGTCACAAAAACCAACTCCATGTCAAAATTTGAGTTCCCAGGAGGATCAGAGATCTACAGATAAGCTGAGAAGAACGCTGACAGGTAAAAATCGTATCCTAGCACACACTAAGACATCCCCCAACAAGTCGTGAGCGGTAGGTTGCTGTATAATCCTTTCAACCATTTTCCAGCCCTCGTCAGCCACCCCTTTGCAGTTATGATGGATTTTGCACTGTTGAGCACTTCCAGTGATACAAAGTTAAGCTAAAGTTGCCAAGTCAATTGATGGGGTGCCACAACTCGTTTTCACATTTTCATAACTCAAGCACCCCTCCAGTCCATCCCTATACCAATTTCGTTGGGTAGGAGCAACCTTCTTTTTGCACTTGTGACCACTGTGGGTCGGAATGGGTGCGAACATCCCGAAGAGGGCTTTCTGAGTCACCCCACGCGTAGAGACTTCGAAACTCTTCAAGTGGTACTAGGATGTGAATTTAAGCCTCTCTAAGGATAACCAGTTAGGAGCGGGTTAGTGTAGTCAAAGTGTGAAAGTGAGTTGTGACAGCTCACACCAATTTATTTGGCAGCATTAGGGCCAATGGAATCGCCCAATAGAGGTCAAACCATGCCAAAACTCAGCATTCTGCTCAGCCCATCCTGTAAGTCTATGAATCGCCCTCAAAATGCTGTGAACTAAAATTTTGACATGGGGTTGGTTTTTGGGATGTGGATGGTGAACGGCTTAAGCTACTGCGTAGCGACTTAGGGGGCGTTAAAACTAACCCCATAGGCTATTGCAATTTTCCAACCGCAAGTCTTTAGCCCAAATGGAAAGCAAATGGCGCTCGTCTAAAAAGTGTTACGTTAATTTTGACAAGCAGTTTATTTGATTCGAAAGAAAGTTTGTTGTCTCGGGATCTAAGAACAGCAATCCGGCCAATTTGCTTTTTTCTGAGTTCTATGCCACATACTTTACCATGGATATATACCTACATACAATTAGACCCACTATTTCCATCCCAACTTTCTATATATTTTATTTTATTAACACCCATAACGATATGTACGTGTTTTCACATTTAAGGAAGCATTTATTGCAAGAAAATATACAATCGGTGTTAGTTATGTAAAAGGCAAACCATGATAATTAATGGACATTTCTAACTTTTCTAAGCATCGTAATATGAGTTAATTACATACATATTAATGACTGCAGGCAAATAAATGCGCTATAAAAGAAAAAACAATCGTATGTCAGTTGTTTACGTATAATGTGGTTAACATGTGACAATAACGAATTATTACGTAATTTGGGCACCTGGGTAATTCGTAATTAGGTATGGCCACGTTCTAATACGTCCGTTACTCATGCATAATTATCAATAGTTTAAACAATCACGTCTTTCACTATCTTCTGTTTCATAACAAAATATAAAAAACTACAGTCACGTGTAATTATTAGTAAACACGATTTAACGTGGGGATTATGGTGCACGATAGTTACAACTTTCATATATATTTTGTACCTTGTCCTATATTCAGGTCCGGCTTGGGTCTAGGGGGCGGTGGACAAGCCATAGAAGGACGCTGTCATGTTTGCGTTTTTATTTTTGCTTAAAAAGGCGCATTCTCAAAGGAAGGCCCCACCTGTCAAGATGAGCCAGGCCAGACCTGCCTTGATTGTATTTTATGATCCATAGGTATCTATGATTTTTTTCATTTAGTCATTTCAACTTGTGTCAGGGTTAGTGGTACTTTTCTGTTATAAGCTAAGCAAGTGGGTCCCTGTATAATTCGTAGTTTTCGAAATATAGACATCCAAAAAAAAAAAGTCATCAAAGTTGGCCGAAAAAAAAAAAATACATATTTCTATTCTCAATCGAATTTATAACCCTAATTACTTGTCAAGTCTGTCATATCAAATGACAGTCATTGTTTATTTTACAAATTGTAACAGTCACTTGTCAAAAGTTTGACCTAACCGAAAAGCTTAGACATGACCGCTATTTCCATCTCTCTCGTTCATAGCCAGAGTTGATGACGTTTTTTTGGATGTCTATATTATTGTCATATTTTAAGCAAGAAGACTAGAACTAAGGAGACAGAGCTGCGGCTTTTCGCTGTATAACGCGACTGTATCGAATCTGTCCGCCTCCAGAGGCGCTGTAAGCAATTGTGTACCACGGTGTATAAATATATATCTATACGTATATCGCGGTTCTGTACTAATCTGTGTGCGTTAGAGGTTAGAGTTCGTGTGAATGACCGTGGTGCGAAAACATGTGGCAGACGCTCGATATTTTTCGTTAATTTGTTCTTATCTTTGCAATTACTAATTTTCGTAATTATCATTATGAAAATGTACTCAAAATATTTTATATTTCGTGCTTCAACGTTAACAATACAACAAAGGAAAATATTTCATTTCAGATATACATCAGTAATTTGAAATAATGCCAAGTTATTCTGACGCTTCGGAACGCTTCTTGTATCACAAAATGCAACATAGCACTTTCGAACCATATTTATTTAACGTTCGAATTGTATTTTTATTAAAGCCAAACGGCATGTATGCATACTGTGACATTTGTGAAGTGTCATTAGTGACAGCTGACAGTTATTAAGTTTTATCGTTTACATACTTAAGGCCACTTACAGTTCGCAATTTTTATTGCCGGCAAGAAAAATTGCAGCAATTTTTAATGCGCGCACACGTATTTATGTTTATTTGTTAAGAAATTGTCCAAACAGACATAAATACGCGTGCGCGCAATAAAAATTGCTGCAATTTTTCAATAAAAAACTGTAAAGCGGCTTTTAGTCTATTTATTTTAAATACTCGCTGTTAGTAAAGAATTGTATGGAATGACATATTAAATATTCATCACGTGACGTCGAGTACACCACTGCTTACAGCGCCTTCTGGAGGAGGACAGATATGAGCCCATGATACATAACGAGTTCGATCTCCTTGGTTCTAGTCTTCTTGATTTTAAGTTTTAAAGCAAAGCTTCGTTTAACAACTTTCAAGAACATTTTTTTTAGTAACTGAAGGTAACAGACAATGTTCTAAAGTTACCTTTCAATCGACGACCTTCGAGATTAATACCTACAAATACAAATTTTAAATAAAAGTACTAGTACAAAATCAAAGTCAAAATTGTAGTGATCTCACTATTTACCAAGGTAAAATAAAATGATGGTCAACTGAGTTTCAGATTGCGGTTTTGTAAATGTTTGCAATTATTAGAAAATTGTTGCATGTAATCCTAAACACATCTCCTCCAGAGCTGAGGAAAGCGCTCGGATAAATTACTTGAAACCTTAAGCCATAATTCCTTACTTAAAGTTCTTTGGTTTGTAAAGCCCTAATTACTTTTTAAAAACAAAGAAATTCGAATTACTTTTAAAAAAGTACCTAGTTGTATTTCCTGTAAAGTCCTAAGCACTTCTGAAATAGGATTCAAGCTCTCTAAAGCCCTAAGAACAAAATGTGAGGCACGTTGTCTGATGCTGGTATGCTAAACAGTAGGTAGGTTTTAAACTTAATCATTAGTCGCTAAATATGTACGAATATGTGCTAAAAGCGCTGCAGACAGCAAATAAAGTTTTGCAAATAAAAGTAAATAATGTTTTGCATTATGCAACTACTAAGGAAATTATTTGTTATTAACAATATTTATTTCTCATATGAAAATTGTAAAAGTGAAAGTGATTTTTAAGCCCTTTAAATGAGCTTTGAATGCTTTGAAATGAATTCAGTTCCTCTATTGGTGCCTGAAGTTCTTTGAGAGAACTTAAACTACTTTTATGGGACTTAATTACAAAGCACTTTTATAATTAATTTACAAGGCTCTGATTACATGTTCACAAATGGGCTCAAATTACAGTGATCCAAAGCCTTGATGAACATTTCTAAACACAAAGCACTAGAACCCTGCCCAACTCTGATCTACTCTTGAAAAAAAATCATTGTTTTGTAAAAACATTTCTACATATTTTTTAGATTATTCTATAATAAATATCTTTCATTGTGATTTGAACTATAAATTTTGTACCTGACGACCGAGATACGGCTGTAAAATAATAAATTTATCAAAGTTCCTATAGATAACAAACAGTGCAATAAATTACGTCGCGATGCACTAGAGATTTTGGAATATTTTTTGTGGAAACATTTCTTTAATAAAAGAAGCCGTAATCAAGACATGTTAGCTGTAATTTTTTTTACAGCCAACGTTAGTAAAAGGGCAATTTTTGTGCTACTATTTTAGCTTTTGATAGGATTACAGCTTGTGAAATTCTGCGCCTAATAAGCCCAAGTTGAAGGCGATATGTTGATTGCGTGAAAATATGTATATCGCTAAAAAAGTAAAACTGAGATGTTTTCAAAAAATCGTGGAAAAACTCCGAAAATATAAAAAATCCTTTTCAAAGTTCTGGGATTGTATTAGGGAAATCTTCAGAGTATCTATCTGACTAACAGAGCCGTCGCCGTTGACTAACATTTGAAAAAAAAATCCTAGACATGAAAAAAATTAAACCGAAAACAGCATAAAAATTCAAAACTCCACTATCCTTACTATAGTTTTCGGAAAAAATGCTGTTCATAACATGAATACGAAATTTTAATAAAACACAACGAATTCTAGAGGAATATTAATCCATTAACTTTTTTTTAGTTATATGTTCAACTTAAGAAATTTTTCATGTCCAGGATTTTTTTTTCAAAATGGCTTAGTTAGTCAGATAGACACTCTGAAGATTTCCCTTTAATACGAGCCCAAGAACTTGAAAAGGATTTAATATTTTCGGAGTTATTCACGTTTTTTTTTCAAAACTGGGTTAATGCTAATGGTACGAAATTACACTCTCAACGAAAAATACAAATACTTATCATAGCAGATGTCTATCAGTATTTTAGCAGGTGCATTCTAGTTTAAGTTGCCAAGATATACACACATACTGTACATATGTACATACATGATATATTGTTGACTTCGTATCAGACATTTTACTGAGTCATACCCTTACTATGATAAATAATGTGAGCATACGTTAACGATGCTGAAACATATAAAAATATGTATATTTTATACTGTATAATGATGCCGAAGTTGCCAACATTTAATATAAAATAGATGGCGTCTTGCCATCATCATCTTAGCCTGTGACATGGCCTACAAACGTTTGTTACCAATCAATATTATTATTTGGATCGGCTTGGAAAGCATTGTGTTGAAAATGGAACTACATTAGTTAGAAAACGATTTTTAACATTTTTTTCTTCAAATTGGAATGAAGTAGCTATTTAAATAAAGTACAATATGCCTGATTTTTATTTTAAAGCGCTTATGATGTTTAAACATTTTTATAATCACAATTACATACATATGTATGTATATTATTATGCAGGCGTTGGGAGAGTTTCAAAATTTGCCAAATGATCCATATTATGCCATCTTTCACGAAAAGAGATATTTTTCTAAATTGATAGGTGCATTAATTATAAAATAATCAAGCCCATCTACATTTTTGTTTGGAGTTTTTAATTAAAAAAAGGTTAATTAAGAAGGAAGATACCAAGATAAGTCATTTTGTTCTGTATTGTATTTTTAACCATTCAAAAATTGTCAACGTCCTTTATGTACGACGTGTGTAAATTAAGTAATGAAACTGGCAACATAGCGCCCGATCTAGCAACACTGCGGAGACGGGACTTGGAAGGGCGGTAGGTTAACATGTAATGCACCTTCAGTACAAGTTTGAACTTGTCAGTCATTTGTTTGTTCTTTGTGACTGTTTTCGTAAACCGTTTTTTTCTAGTCCGTTTTAAAAATGAGTAACATTAATTTTGAACAACGTTGTGCTTCAGAATCAGGTTTTGCTTCAGACTTGGACACAGAGCAACGCAAGATACTTTTGCAAAACTTCAACACGCCTACGGAGACAGTGTTTTTTCAAGAGCACAGATTTTTCGGTGGTATATGGCATTCTCTATGGAAATGAGGAGGCCGACAGACTGGCCAGACTAGGATCAATAGGGTACCCCATAGGACCTGAACCTATATTAGGGGTCCCCTATTCAATGGGGGTTTCAACCATGAAAGAGCTCCTAAACAAGGAGTTCGAAAAATCATGGCAAGAAGCCCGGGGTATGAGACAGGCGAAGGCCCATATTACTGGGCCTTCGTTCAGATTAACTCAAAGTCTCCTAGGTATGAACCGAAGAGACATTAGAACGGTGACAGGACTCCTTACAGGCCACTGTCACCTTAAAAGGCACCTCCACATGATAAGGGTCATAGATGATCCTGAAGGTGGATGGTGCATTGAGGATGAGGAGACTGCATCTCACATCCTCACAGAATGCCCTGCAATTGCAAGGGTCAGAGAACGGCACTTTGGGAGCTGTGTTCTGAACCCAGAGGATGTTAAGAGTATTCACCCCAGGAAAATATGCGCCTTTGCTAGAGAGGTCGGCATACCTGGGTGAATACTCATGGAATGTGGGTGGACAATGGGCCCGTCAGGCGGCCTAAGTGCATGGGTCTTCCCGCCCACTTTTCGTATTCATTCATTCATGGCATTCTCAGAAGCAAGAGAGTCGATTGAAGATGAACCACGCAGCGGAAGGTCTTCATCTTCAAGAACCGATAAAAATGTCGATAGAATATGGGATCTTGTCCGTTAAGATCGTCGGTTGACGACAAGATTGATCGGGGAAGTGTTCAATAAATCACACCACTGTTCATTAGATTTTGATTAACGAATTGGGGATGAGAAAAATTTGCGCGTTTAGTAAACGAGTTTTTAGCCAGTAAAAATGCCTGTGGCTCTTCAGCCTCCTTATTCGCCTAACTTTTAGTCCTTGTGACTTTTTTCTCTTCTTGTGACTCTTTTCACCTCCACCAGCTGACCAGTAGTCGACCAACTAAAGACTATTCCAGTATATAGTATCCAGCACTGATATGAGGAATGGAAGAACCGTCTCCAGCTCTGTGTGGCTTCCAAAGGAGGTTATTTTGAAGAAAATATTACTGAATTGTAATTCTATTCGAATAAGGAAATTAAAAAAAAATCATTACTTAATTTAGACATCTCGTATCTTATACGTATAAACAATTACGAGCAAGAGAAATAAAAGTCGAGTAATCGCGAGCAAATGATGTATGTTGAAAAAAATCGCAAATTAAAAAATTAAAGCCTATTTTCACGAAGGTAGCTTTTATGCAGTGGTGACATTGAATTCATCACAATAAAATAATTTTTATAATCGTTTGCAAAGAATATTTCATAATCGTAAACAAATTTGCGAAATCCTCGCGACGTGGGATCTCACTGGCAATCATTTTGTACATTGCGAAATCGAGTAATCCATCAGATACATACAATTATGTATGTATAATCAACAACATTCGAAGAAAAAATATAAGCCACAAAAATATATAATCTTTGTTTTTGTCGTCACTGCAGCGTTGACCCTTGTAAATAATGTATTGTACACCCAATCAAATTGATAGTGTATATGCGGTATCAAGACTAGTAAAATCTATAATCGCATTCAAATCATTTTTATTATGGGTGTCAAATAATCGGGATTTCCAAATTGTTGAACTTACAATGTAAATAAGGACTATTAGATATCAACACTTTGCAAATGACAACAGATATAAATAAATCACGCAATTTATCTAACCTTAATCTTTTACACCTCATATGTCAATTTATTTTGATTCTTGACATTTTGGTTGGTATTTTAAAGCGAAATAAAATGTTCAGGTAATGTGTGTTTTTTTTAGATCTTTTTTAGGAAAATTCTCACCTAATACCACCGTATTAGGTATTATAAAACTTCACACTTAAGTCCAACCCTATTTTTTTATTTTTCAATTTAGAAAAATTAGGAAAATTGGATATGGCATTAGTTATTTGTTTCGTGGCAGTTTATACTAAGTTTTAATTAATCAGCAATAGTTTAATAATTCAATAATGACCATATTTTGGGAATTTATTATTGCGCCAAAATAGAAGGCTATAATAGCAAAAAAAAAGAAATTAAACTTGCAACAAAAAATTTCGAAAAACGGCTTGCTGAAAACCTTGTTAACGACTTGTATATACAAGTATATTTAATTTGTGTTTCCACAATTATCAAGTGAAGTATAAAAACTTATAACTAAATCTGCTCTAAAATATGAGAAAAGAAATAATAGAATTCCCATAACTTTAACAGATCCCAAGAGTTTGAAAAAGTAACAATAATAAAAATACCTACTTATTTACGTGGTAATGGAAAAAAAATCATGCCGTTTCAAAGATTTTCTGGTGAGGCAGACATTTTTTGAAAGTTTCATTTGAAGTTTTTTTTGCTATTATAGCACTCTATTTAGGTTTAATTACTCCCTAAAATATTATGTGTGTCCAGCTTCCCCTTAATACGGCTCTGTATCGATACAAATAGATTGGCAAAACATTAGGCTGTGTACTTACGAAAACTGGGATTGCTTTTCAGCCATAGGTGCAGTACTTGGATCTGAAATAAAAATAATTTATGACATTATCTCGAGAAATTATACTGGGCCATATTGTATATAGTTATATATGATAAAAATGAATATCCAAATATCACAGTATGTCCCATATGTATATAACAGTGCTTTTGCAGGGTTAACCTAACTATACCGGGTGATTCTCGAAATTGGATCATCCCCATATCTTTTTTGTTACCAGATATAAAATAATGAAATTTTTGAAATAATGAAGTTTTTTTTTTTTGGAACAGCCTACTTTATTCTGAGCTTTTTACTTCTTGCAAAATGTTGACTGGATGAGCAGTTTAGTTAAGAAAAAAATAATTTTCAAATGATTGCGTGCTTAGACTGTCAGAAAAATATACAATGTAATAACCAGAAATACACTTGCTTTTGTCTTTAATGCAAGTGTCATTTAAAACTTCAAATTGCCTGTAAGGCCATTTTGAGCATTCGTTGTGATTTAAAATAAAATAGTGGAAAGTTCTTTAGGTAAATTGAAATTGAACTTTAACCGTGTTGTAACATTTTTTTCTTATTTCATTTATGTAACTCTTTTTGCATTCAAAGTGACCTTTATATCCCCAAAAACGAATAGGCTGAAAGCTTTATCCCAAAAAATGGTGAAAATTGAGAGCCTGGTTTTAGAATTATTAAAGAAAATTTTTTCCGAAATTTCATATGTAGATATTTTAAATATGTACATATATGGGCTTTTTATTCAAGTTTGTGGTTGAATCAATGTTGTTGGGAATACCATAAATTCAGCGAGTATAGTATCACCGACATTCTTACTTATTCTAATTAGCAAATAATTTTCTAATTTACTTTTGTATTGTTCCTTAGATAAACTGAATAAAACCATTGAACAATTTCAATTAAATGACCTTATGTACATCGACAATTGATATTGACAGTAACACCATGAAGTGGAAAATTTATTATCACACTGATTGGGACGCATAAGATATTTTAAAATAATAGCAAACAGTTTTAAAATATTTTAAAAGTTTATTTATAGCATTGTGTGAATATTATCTACAGCGAGTAAAATGACGTATTGTATGATACATACGTTACGTACATACACATATACAGGGTATATACGGAACACTAGTACGTAGGTATGTACATATGTATAAAACAAATGAATGGAACGATTAAGCGAACGATAGTATATTATACAAGGTGATTGATCGAAACCATTCATTCAAAGCTTGTGATTTTTGAAAATTTGGACCTCAACTAATAGACCTATGATGAACTTGATATTTTCAACATGGCTGCACTTCCGATTATACCGAAAGTCACCATCTACTTCCTTATTTTAAATAGAATGGCGCCTTTTTTATTGAAAATTTCGATGATGCTACACATTTTTTCAGGTTGACTTTCTTGAGGTTTCCTTATATCTATCTTTTACCGTTTTTGAGTTATTTCGACTTTTTTTTAAATTTTGGTCATTAGCACCATAACATTTGAAACCAT
Organism: Aromia moschata; assembly: GCA_029963805.1. Taxonomy (NCBI): domain Eukaryota; kingdom Metazoa; phylum Arthropoda; class Insecta; order Coleoptera; family Cerambycidae; genus Aromia; species Aromia moschata. The sequence goes on from JAPWTK010000037.1 coordinate 696,617, forward strand.
CTGTAACTGTCATTTTAGAAAATAAATTATCGGTGTTGACACTGTGGTTAGTAGAATCATTAGGCTTTGCAACCATGCTTTTATTATTGCCCAATTATCTACAGGGTGTTAAAAATAGATCTTCAATTTAGCACAACTTCAAACCATCAAAAATCATCAAAACCTTCAAACCATCAAATGTTGTTCAAGTAGGTCCCTCCATTTTGAGTACCCTGTACGTTTTAGCATATATGGCAATACTTGACACTAAGCTCACCCGTCATATTTATAGGGTGAACAAATTAACCACAGAATTGTACCAAGCGAAAGTTAGTGTAGGGATTTTAGGGATTTAGGATTTTTTTTTAAATTGATATCTGAAAAGTTAAAGTACCATTAAATTAATACGCAGAACTCAAATATAACAAAAAATGTAGCGTGCCATTTAGCATAATGAAGTTACTGTTCATAGTTCAATGGAACTGTTTTCAGTTATACATTATTTATAGTTTTCCCAAAATATTTAATAGACCACTTATCGTGAGTACCTTGTGTACTATCTGTCTAAAAAATAGACCACCCACAGCAAAGTAGATACGTTTTGTTCAGTTGTTGACATAGTCAGTACGATAATCTATTTTATTTGGGGATAATAGAAATGTTTCAGCGATAATGAAACTTGTCCCAGTACTACAGATAATTACAATTTCAACAACATACAACAAATTGATACATATATGTATTAGTTAAGTTTATTGTTTTTGACGTATAGTTTATTCTTTCTTTTTCATAATGAATAGTTTATAAGGAAAAGGTAAATATTTCAAATAAATTAAAATATCCTTTATCTAATATATGGCTTATCAAGCAACGAGGCTTATGGCTTATAAAATTGATATGTATATAGTTTACACCTACCTAATAGATGTTACTTCGACTTTTTAGATCATTTCTGGGTTCTATCCAGCTCCAAAAAGCACGTTTTCCTTAAAATGCTAAAGCTAAAGGGCTTTTGAAGAGAAGGCAAGTGGAAGGAGGCCTTGGCAAGTGAAAAAGTCAATATACATAATTCATATGTCACGTGATTGCTTATCTGCAGAATATTTTTCATCAGTTGTCATCATAAATGGATGACAGTCAAAATTTGTCTACAATAGTTAAGTAAACAGATTTTCCATATGGATGCGGACTTTATATGTGGCACTGTATATCACATTATCTTCGTCAGAATTTTGTAACTTTCCTTAAGAGGTGTGGAATAAGCTTTCAAAAAATTTCTTGAAAATTCTATCTACAAAAAGCTGTTGAACTTTTGAGTTGAGAATGCTTTTCCTCCATGTTTAGTCCTGAATGCATTGACTAGATTAGTTTCCAATTCTAAGAGGCTAACGAGAAAAACAAACATATTGGTATAACGAACTTTTATAGATAATTTTTTATTTACTAGGTATTAACAAATGTTTGATAAGAGACGTGATATATAATTCTCTTTGGGATTTAATTAATGGATTATACTCGACATGTAACTCACTTTTACAAGGCGTTCGTTTTAAGTCAGATATCAAATTGTAGCACAGTGATCAGTTGAACATAAAACAATACAAATAAAACAGTTTTGTATTCATTTTGAATAGGGCTGCCAAATAAATACTAAACAACTTAACGTCGCCAAACTTCAAACTTAACGTTTATAAAGTTGGTACTCTCTACCATAGTACACTCAACATCCACATATCCGTACTTTTCCGATCCTCAAACTTCCACATTTCCGAACCCTCGTCACCTCGGGATAACCGAACTGCTGGCGTATGCGCAAAGGGTTTTTCTGGCTCATTCTAGTTCTTTTCTTTGTTTTTCAAGGTTTTTGTGCAAATGTAGTACATACATACATACATGTGTACATGTTAATAAAAGAACGTTTTTTTAAACAAAAAAATGTCAGGTGCAAAGGAGAGAGTGATGCAGGTAATTATTTTGTAATTCAAAGTAAAGGTTTGTTTTATTGAACATTTTGTTGACGTAACCTATAATAATTTAAAACTGAAATGAAAAATGATGAGAAAATATGTATTTTTAAGAAAACCGTGATACAAAACAAACATTATTGTACTGTTTATTTGCAGAGAAAAGAGACTGCTAAGAGGCTAACCTTGGAGCAAAAGCTGGATCTGATAAATCACGCAAAAAATGGTGTTAAAAATGTTGATCTATGTAAGATGTACAATATTTGTAAATCGTCAGTGGCAGAAATTCTTGGGAAAAGAGAAATTTACTTGTCGGAAGTTGAAAAAAAACGAAAATTGAGTGGACGGATTGACACAAAAAAGTGCACCGGTACTTATGATACGCCATTTGAAATAAGTGTTTTTCACTGGTTTGTACAAAGAAGAACTCTTGTAGAACCTGTCTCAGGTGTGCTGCTGAGGGAGGGCGATTTCCTCTTTGCTGAATTCTGTGACAATCGAAATGTTTGATAACAATCGCATTATTGTGTTTACATTTTTTTCTCATTTCAAATTTCGCGGTTTTTTGTCGTCAACCAATCAGCGACAAGTTCGGTAGTGTGGAAGTACAAGTTCGGAAATATGGTGAGAAAAAGTTCGGAAATATCGTGAGTTCGGAAATTTGGAGCACGGATATGAGGATGTTGAGTGTAATTCTTTTCAAACAACAACCGCCATCGTCAGGCCGGGTACTTCTGGGACTATCCTCGTAGCTTGGTATTAAAAGTAAAATACTTTTAATATCCACCTTTGTTACCTAGTGAAAGTATCTTAGTTACTTTGTAAGCAACTAAGGTCATAAAAGATAATAGGACATTACGGTAAAAAGTCTATAGTCTCAAAGTATCAACAAGTATACCACTCTAGATATTTTCTAGTGTACCTCTTTTAGATAATGTTATGATGTATATTAGAATTCGCTTATTATTTTTTTAAATTACTTTTAAGACCTTAAATACGTATCTATAAATATATGTAATACGTATATCATATATATATTTTTCTTCATTACCTATCGGTGATATTATCAATTCAATAAATCTGATATACAATAAAAAAACAACATTAAATATTTTATTCAGGTGCTTATTTTTAAGATTTTAGGAGCACAAAAAAAGCATTTAATGTTTATTATGTCGTAAATTAAGAATGTAAGATCCTGTATGGATTATTTTGTGACTTATATTAAGATATTTTTATAAGTATTTAGATGACGACGTAACTTAGATTCGTTTACATGATCTACTTCAGAAGGAATGTTATTTATTTTTTAAAGGCACCTTCACCAGCATGTTCCATGTATTGTCTGTCTATATATCTGTCTATTTATGTATGTACACATTTTCTGTTTATATATTTTCTAATAGCAAAAAAAAAGGTAGGCAGAAAATAGCAACGCACTTCGTATTCAACCATAATTTTCATAAACACGTATATACATACATATTACTATTTCTGGAACACTATAATTAAATCTATTTATAAATGCCAAAATGGCTCTAGTCAATACTCCTGAATAATGTAATGCGACGTGATACGACTACAAAAATTAGGATAATTATATGTTCTCCGACTGAAACCAGACTTTCCTGTTGATCCTGAAACTTCAAAAACAGTTTTTTTTTACCCTTAGTTGAATATCGTTAATATACAAATCGGTATACCTAAACTTAGCAAATATGAATAATTTACGTGAAACAGAATTACATCGCAACAGCAGATAACCTTGTTAAATAAAGCCCCCACAGGATCGAAACGTTGCTTTAGAGTGTACAAATACATTCCTGGTACAATCAAAGTCTGAATCACATTTTTCAGTTGATTAAATATACAGAAGAATTGATTAGTAATTATTTTCCTGCAGGCAAAAATAATGCAACTATCATAACGGATGAATTAACAATCAGCAAAAAATACGAACTCTAAGAAATGGCCACATTTATCTGGCCTTTATATTAAAATTAAACAAAGATCCAAACAAACGCATTGAAATACATGTATTTACGTACATAACATGCCAACAAAACCATAAAATTCAATTTTAAGACTTAATTGATAATTGTAAAACTCCATACTTTTTTTTGGAGTTCCAAAAACATACTTATAAAATGTACCCTTTAGATCTATATATACTCAACTAGGTACTCGTCGATACATACGACTCGTGTAATTGTTAGGTCCAATTTTGAACCACTGTAATTCAAATAATAAATTGATCTATTTTGGAGTGTTTGGAAACAATGGAAAGTTAATTTCCTTCCAATTTGTGCTACTGAAAATAATTTAGGGAATATTGCAGTACACCAAGAATAGCTCTGCCTGCGAATTACGCACAACGAACGTAGTATGAGGTAGTTCAGCCATATACTCCAGATACATATATAAGAGATACCCACAAACAAACAATAACATACTGTTGATGTCATGATGCAAAACATCGGAAATAATGACAATGGTCATGTCAGAATAGATCTACAAGATCTAAACATTGATTATTGGAGCTTTCATATCTAAAGGGTATTTGTATTTTTTTCCACTTTTATTGATTTTCGGTCGTTGTTATACAAAATGGTGGGAGAAACAAACGTAAAGGTACCGACTGAATTTCGACTCAATTTTCAAAAACTTATTTGGGCAGTATCGAAAACTGATGAAGTGTATTTATTTAAAATAAGCCTCACAAACTAAAACTTGTAAGCAGTTTTTCTTCAAAATCCCAACCGTGAAAAGTAACTTACTTTAAAAACATACGAATCAGGTATAATTAACAAATTTAAAATCAGAACAATCATAAGAGTACAAACCACAATTAGATCTAAATTAAATGGAATACTAAATACTAAAAATGTGATTGCAAAATTCCTTTTTGATTGCAATGTATTTTATATTGGTGAACGTTGATGAACATCACGCACTTTGACAAAACGAATCAAATAACACCAATTGACAATAGTCACAGAATACAATAGAATGAGGCTAATTTTTAGCAAAGGAATCATTATAAGACTAAAAGAGAATATCATGGATTTGATCCGACATATTAATGTAAAATCTTACGATATCATATCACACACAGCTTTTATAATTGTACAATTCTTTTATTGAAAATATTTGTATAAAAAATACTTCACATAGAAAAGTGCAATTTGTTATCACCATTCGCAATTATCGGCGATAATATTGCGACAAATAAATAATATTACGATATGTACCTGAATAATATAGACATAAAAAAAAACGTCATCAAAGTTGGCCCAGAAAAAAAGACGTATTTCTATTCTTAATCGAATTTATAACCTCATCTACTTGTCAAGATTATCACATCATATGACAGCCATTGTTTATTTTACAAATTGTGACAGTCACTTGTCAAAAGTTTGATATAACCGAAAAGCTTAGACATGACCGCTATTTCCATCTCTCTCGTTCATAGCCAGAGTTGATGACGTTTTTTTGGATGTCTCTATACAAATAAATGTAATAAAATCATCGATAAAGCAAAGAGAAATATCCAAAAAATAATCGGATTACCAACAACAAAGTTATCTGTCTATTCATAATTTTCTCCTGAATGCTATTTTCACTGTGGTATAAACAAATTTTGCAGGCATTTTGGTACAATTAAATGCAACAGTAAACGCGTCTGATGAAACGTTCTAGGTCTTAATGTCAATTATGAGCTATTGAATGCTATATTACCTATGATTCCAGACCATAGTTCCTAACATACATATGTAACGAATACAATCAAATTAACTTATCCACCCGGACTAAAAATAATGGAAAAATGTAGGTACAATAAAATGTATGAGATGATAAGACTAATATAATTATATCGATAAAGAAAATAAAATCATTCTATCAATAAACATACCGTCTGTAAGAAAGATATTTGCTTGTTCGTAATCTTTTTGAGTTGGGAATATATTGATATTATAGGAATATTTGATAATTAAATAATGATTTTATAACTGCATTCTACGATTGTAGATTTTTGTGAGAAACACGAAATATAAAACAAGGTGAATCGCCACCAAGGAAGTGGTTTGCAAGGTTTTCGCGACAACAGTTAATAAATTATAGAACTAGTCATGGTTATACAAACTGTATACCCCAGGACAAGCTTTAATCGACAGGAAAATTATCAAAATTTCATTTCTCTAAATAATAAAATTCTTAAAGATGTTATTTCTTATTTCCTAACTAATTTCAACATCACCACAATCTCTCATATGGCAGTTTAATAAGCTCAGATTAAAAATAAAATATGTTTATTTTATTGGGCTTGTTTTAATTAGGTATTGTGTCACTGAAACTTGATATTCCATGTATTTATGTATTTTGACAACGTGTTGGTTGATTACAATTTTTTTTATATATATATAACTAGATATTTATATCTTATAATGGTATATTTAATAATCAATTCATAAAATTATCGCCAATATCTGCAGCAAAAATCAGAAATTCAAAATTTCAAATATAAAATCGTAGCATACATGAAGTTAAATATTATTTCTAATAAATAATTCATAAAGATTTAGTAAACTGGTTCTCAAGATCAATATTGTTTTTTTTTACATAGTTTTAATCAAACGGGTTCTTGACGTCACCATCTTCCAAATTTTATAAAATAATTTAATAACCAAAATAATTAAATAATCGTAATGATGACTTTTGTATATTTAAAAAAAAACAGACTCATTTACTAACTCTGAATCGCCATTTAATGGTGACGCATGACAAATGACAACCCAAGTTGATAATCTGCAGTTTGCCATTTATATTTTTCACTGCATATTGATCGATTTCTTTATATTTGATATAACTATCAAATGGGAGGTATAGATGCAAAACTAGAGTTACCACCTCTCCGGTTTTCGGCCGGAGACTCCGGTTCTCGGATACAATCTCCGGTCTCAGGTTGTACTTCCAATTTCTCCGGCCCAACCAATCTAAACGATGATATAAAAAATATTCACGTATTTTAAATTTTATTTCCAGCAATAACCTAAGCAAGTATCTATGTCTCATTTTAGAGCATGTGTAAAATTAAATAGAGAATGAAAATCAAAGTAGCCTAATTAATTAATGTTCACAAACTGTCACCTGTCACATTCTTCGATGTTTTAATATGAAAAAACTAATTATTACATTTGTTCCATAGTATTTTAATCGAAATGTCAGACTCATTTCCACCACCGAGTAAAAAGAGAAATGAGAATTTTTGTCAATTTAATGATGATTGCTTATCGAAAAAAAGAATACAATTCACTGGCAGATCCAGGGGAGGAGGGGGGGCATTGGCACCCTTAGAAATTCCAAAAAGTATTCTTGTGATAGTCGCTATTTTTGTACGAGGCGCGTTCATAAACTAAGGGCCGTTTGCTTATATATAAATATTGGCGCTTCGAAGCACAGTTTTACTACTGCAGCGCCATCTACTGACTCATTGCGAAGCTACAGCGTCATTTGTTTTGATTCTGAAGTCGTATTGTTGTCCGTGAATGCAAAGAACAATGGCCAGAAAATCGTTGATCCCGCCAACTGTGAAGTGCGTTCTGTGATTCGTTTCTTATGTGCAAAAAGGATCGTCGGCTGCTGAAATTCATCGGGAGTTATGCCTGGTTTACGGACCTACAGTTATGAGTGAAGGAAAGGTTAGACAATGGTGCCGTGATTTTAAAAATGGCCGAACAAATGTCCATGACGAAGAGCGGAGTGGCAGGCCCAGTATCCAGACCGATGAAATCGTTTCACAAGTGGACCAAACACTGCGATATGATCGTCGATTGACGATTAGTGGCCTGGCTAACAAATTTCCTCAACTTGGACGCACTACTGTTTACAATATTGTTACAGAAAACCTCGCATACCGCAAATTGTGTGCAAGGTGGGTACTAAAAATGCTCACCGACCACCACAAAGAGCAAAGAATGTCTAGTGGACGAAAGTTTTTGGCCCGTTATCAACAAGATGGAGATGATTTGTTTTCTCACATTGTTACTGGGGACGAGACGTGGGTATCCTACGCCAACCCAGAAACAAAACTGCAATCGATGCAGTGGCGACACTCATCTTCACCAAAACCGAAAAAGTTTAAGCAAACTCAGTACACAAGTCGAAAATTGATGGTTACAGTTTTTTGGGACAAAGACGGTGTTCTTTTGGTTGATTTCATGGAACGTGGGACAACAATTACAGCTGACGTGTACTGCGAAACGCTCAAAAAATTGAGACAACAAACGCCGCGGGAAACTGTCATCATGCATAATCCTCCTCCATGATAACGCGCGTCCTCACACTGCTGCCAAAACCAATGAGAAAATTCAAGATTTTCGTTGGGAACTATTTGACCACCCACCGTACAGTCCCGACCTTGCACCTAGCGACTACTTCCTCATCTTGCATTTTAAACAGTGGTTCGGTGGACAACGTTTTGAAACCGAAGAGGGACTCAAAAACGCCGTTGTCAACTGGTTCAACTCTCAGGCGGCAAGCTTCTATGCAGATGGGTTAAAGAAGCTGGTGCAGCGGTACGAAAAATGCTTGGAAGTGAACGGCGATTATGTAGAGAAGTAAAGTAAGATTGTACCTAACTAAATATGACAATAAAATTTGTTTCTTATTACATTTTTTTCTGTGACCAAACGGCCCTTACTTTATGAACGCGCCTCGTATAAATGGATTTTTCATTGAAATTCTGAAGTGCCAGGAAAACGTGTGACGTCTGCGGCGCCAATATGGGCTCTCCCGGGTCATATGTTGCTTTATCACTAAAAAGTCATCTACTACCTAAGACATCTACTATCACTAACTTACTAAGTTCAATTTTGCATCTAAAATCTCCGGCCGAGAGTAGGTATCGAGGTGGTAACTCTGCACAACTCACAAAACTCACGAAGAGGGAATAACGGATTTCTCACTTTTCAAGTGGCTTAAGGCACTGCAAAGTTTGGATAATGTGAGTTTTGATACAACTTTTTGGATAAAGGTAGTCTTGCTCCAAATTATTCTACATAATATTATTTTTTACACTAATATTCATGAAGTTAAGCTAAGAAAAGGAACTTGGAAACAAACTCAATGGTATATCAATAAAAAGTTTGTGTAATATGGTAGTTCATAATCAAAATAAAAAGCTGCACAAAATACTTTTTTTATAGAATACAGTTTTATTATCATATTCATCATTGACTGATGAAGTGAAATATTTTTATAATGAACATAAAATTGCAAAGTACAAAAAATGTTTGACAGTAAGAAGTTCTAACATTCTCACATTCTCCTTAGGAGAATGTGAGTTTTGAAACAATTCACAGATTCCACAATTTAAAATAAATACGAAAATGTGAGTTTTATACCACTTTTAAGTTTTAAAATGGTGTAGTTCAACACGATGAACAAGATAGCGCCACTAACTCTATTTCGAAAAATTATGGATAATGTGAGTTTTGCATCTGTACCCCTCAAATACAAAGAAACACTGGAATTTCTTCTATATCGAATTCAAGAAAACGTTATATTTTTCTAGGTCTGCATTTGATATTGATATTGGTGTAATAACTATATCATTATAACAATTTGATATTGATTTCCTATTGATACAAAATAAATTCTGGTGTATTTTAATTAGATACAGAATGGAAGTAGAGTTTTAGAGTTGATGAAAATGATTCGAATTTTAAATATTCGGATTTTTTTTAATTAACAATCTTTAGACCAATTTTAATATATGCAATAATTCCTATAAGTGACATTTTTGTAATAAGTATGTAAGAATAGCTATGTACATCATAGTAGATACCTGACTGATTAGACGAACTATACAGTGACTGACAAAATTATTCGTACTCTTTCAAAGACTAAAATTAAAGCAAAAATAGGTAATGATAGAAAATAGGTTAACCCGAAAGAAAAAAATTATGTTCCAAGTAAACACAGAGTAAGTAAACGAAAAAAAAACTGATCTGGAAATTTAGAAAGTAGATATAGTACCTATATCAAATCATGTATGCCATAAATGCTGCACGCGGTGGACTTACAAAATATTAAATTGTATTTTAACTCATATTTCTATTAATAAACATGTAGGGGATAAAAAAATTTGTAACCTACTTTTTGTAACTATCTACTTCTTTCAGTAAAATATACATGTGTTATGTTTCTAGCCTTTGTTCAGTGACTATAAAACTTGTATGTTTACTGAAACATACAAGTAATGGCTTAAGAAAATATATTTATTCTCAAAAATTGTTGGCACTTCTTATTTTTTGTCAATGGGATTTTTCATGTTAATTTTAATCTTTGGAAGGGTATCTACCTGCGAATAATATTGTAGGTCACTGTATGCATTTTTTCTTCGGATAAAGTACGTACTTTTTAGACAAGTATTAATTTTTAAATTACGAACAAAATAAAAACAAATGTAGAACACAAGGTCAAAATTATAATAACCAATTATCCATTTAAATGAGCAGGGTTCTCGAAAAATAGGTATGTATATACCTAAATGCCTTTATGTGCATGTAAAATACATTTATTATTATATTTACAAAATTGTGGAATTAGACGAGTATTAACTCATGAAGAACGGTCATGTAATATTCACTTGAACTTAATGCAAGGGAATTAGTATCGATTGCTTGCAATCATTAAACTTACAGGTCAAGAATACTGACTTATTTCGACTTACCGTGGAAAGTCTTAACTTACAGATGATCGGCGATGACAATTTACGCCCCGTAACGACGGCGAAATGATTCTAGACCGAGTAAATATTTACTTTTTACTTAAATAAAATCGTTGGAGCTTAACCTGACACAACCGCGATTTCCTGGCAATATTGAAATACTGAAACGCGTAAAAAATGTGCTCACAGCTGACAGAACGGATGTCGCTACGCGTAGTGTCCTACGGGGGAGCGGGACGTAGTTCGACTAGTAGCCACGAGATAGCAAGCGTGCGGTCGTTTCAAGATTTCCTTGTGGTTGGTTTTAACCTTTTGTTAAAATACAGGGCCGTACTTATAACTAGAGACGGTTAATGTCGCTAATCTCAGGTGAGACTATAGTGTAGAGGTCCAGGCGAGCGCAAGACAGCGGTTATATTATGCAAACGTAATACGTACCTTATTCAATTAACGATATTACCGAACCGTTTCTACTTGTAATGTTTAAATGAAAGTTAATTATAACTAGGGTCCGGAAAAGTAAGCTGTCACGCAGAGCCGGTACTATATTCTATGATAATTAAAGTATAAATCGTATTTTTTAAGTGCATATTTCTTTCTCATGTATACCCCCCGCCACTGATCGAGCATAGAATGCCGTCCCGAACGAAGTCCCGTGTGGGAACCCAGGACGCCGTTATACAATTTCTCCGTAAGACAGCGATCTATTCTGATAGTGACAGGTGTCCATTTAGTTTGTCACCTACCGTAGGTGTAAACGGGTCGACTGCCGTATTGAAAACACATCGCGAATGACTAACTCGTGAGTTCATATACTCTTTACATATTACCTGATTTTATGTGGATTTCTGCAATTATGGCACAGTCGTTAGCATTTGTGAATAGACCTAAAAAAGTTGATTGAAAATCACGATGATTTTACAACAGACGGATTGCATATTTTATGTATTCCTTGCAATCGTCGATTTATATTTCGTGCTCGCCGAGAGTGTAAAAGACATTTTGATTCGAATATCCATAAAAAAAATATACCTGGCACTGTTACAAAAGAGGAATTTTGGTTTCATTTGTGCATAATGTTTTGAGCATGTAGCCTTTCTTATAACGTGGTCGACAATATTTACTTTAGACGTTTTTTGCCAGATGTGTATCCGATTTTCCATAGCTTATTACTGATACATTGCGTAAAACATATTTTCAGAACATGTCAATTTATCAACGTTTCGTGGGAAATATTAAAGAAGATAGAAGAACGCAATGCATTTCTGTGGCTGATAGTGGACGAAACAACATATTTTCGCAGTAATAAGGTCGTTAATGTTTTGATACGAATTTTAGGTATTTCAGATATTTCGCCCCTGAAATTTGTGTAAATAATGCGTGGTGTGTGGTCCTCTGTCCATGTGACCTATTTTGAGTTTGAAATATCTTGAATTTGCATCTTTAACTTCAGTAGACGTGGAACGATCATTTTCCTTTTACAGCCATAAGTACAGGCCAAATCGCCCACGTTTAACGAGAAGGAATGAAGAAAGACTACTTTTCGTGGCAACGTACACTCAAACAGTGAGGGCAGTCAGTGTTTCTGAATGACACAAGCAAAAGGTTTGTACATACAGGTACATACATCATTAACACATTTTTACTCCTGTCTTTTTTAATCTCTCACATGTCGTCTTCCGTCAATAACATGACGGATTACGAGTGCGGCCCTGCGTTACAGCACACGTTCCGAACCCTAGTACACTCGAACCCCTCTTAATTCACCTTCGCTTAATTCACATCCTCTGTTATTTCACCACGTTTCCCCCTATTAGGTCGCGAAACCGTCCCGGTTAAGTCGCCGCCTGTAAAAGTTTTAGAACTACGATTGGAAATTGGATTCTCGCATGAATATGTACAATTTTTATTGAAAAAAATGATTATGTAATACATTTATTGATTTAAGACAGGTTAGGCGTCTTTTAAAAATATTTAACCTTTAAAATATTCATTCAAGTGGAAAATTGAACTTTGTCACGCACGACTGGGTATACTTACATTGATTAAAACACAAAAAAAGTTGAGGTTATGATCGCGACTTAAGAGAGGCAAAATTTCGCGACTTAAGTGAGGTAATGATGCACGGATTTGGCGACTTAAGAGGGGTTCGAGTGTATAACTAAAGAACAGCAATTATTTTTTGTTTGTAATTTGCAAATTATTGCCTACTTCGAAATGATATATACATATTTTTTATATTTCATAGGAGGCAACATATTTTTCTAGCATTATGGTACACCGTTGAAAAACAAATTGTCAGAAATAAATGAAGATATATTTTGAACATCAGGAAAAGCATCTTAAAAAGTGTCCTAACAATGTACTCGCTAAAATACCATAAATCCAATAATTAAAACCATTTGGGACATTATTGTCTAAAAACAATCTTTTCAATTTTTCAAAAACATTTATCTCGAAAACGATTACGGATAAATCGGATTTGAAAAAACGTCAGAGGTAATAAAATAATCTAAAAAAACTAAGTACGGCACTGTCATGTAATAAATAGTCTCTTGTGACCTGTGACATTATCGTCAATGTGGACATTGTCATGCAAATCAAATTTTGAAATCTCTTCATAGGATTTTGAAAATCCTAAGAAAAGGCTTCAAGGCTTTCGACTACATTCTTGAACAATAAAACATATAGACATATGTAAATAAAAGAACCTGCAAATTGATTTAAATCTTAACCTTTAGTCAGTGGCGCAGCCAGAAAACATTCTTGGGGGGGGGGCGAGTCTCCCAGTAAAATTTTATTTTCTTTGTAGTAGCATACACAATATGATATTATTGTGAAAACGTGAAAACAAAAAACTTGAAAAGTATGTTTTTATTAAGGTCTATTAAACAATGATAAACATATAAAAAACCAAAAATTATGCAATTAAGTATGAAGATGCATAAAACGACGAAATCATTTTTTGTTGGTTGCTGGCTAGCTTGGGGGGAGGGGCTGGCTGCGCCACTGCCTTTAGTTATTGTTAGTTGCTACTTAGAACGATCTCCATTTATGTATATACATACATACATGTACATACAGGGTTTGTCCGGAAAGTAATGTCAGTGAATTTTTTTTCCCGAGACTGTACGCGCCAGCCCGCGCTTTACGTGCTGGGGTTGTGGTGGGGGGATCTGGCAACAAGATCCAACAAGCGTCAGTTGGCTACCAGTCATTGTAGCAGTCGCAGCACTCGTTCTTTGAGAGTCGTTACAGTGACCTGGTGCAAGAAAAAATGCAACGTTCGCTTGAGCAACGGATGGCGATCAAGTTTTGTGTGAAACTGGAGAAGAGTGCTGCGGAAACCATTCCAATGTTGAAGAAGGCTTTCGGCGTCTATTGTCTTTCGGACAGGCAAATTTTCCGGTGGCACAAGGCCTTCGCAGAAGGTCGGGAAGATGTCAACGACGAGAACCGCGCTGGACGGCCATCAACCTCCAGTTCCGACGACAATGTGAAACGTGTGCGTGACTTGTTGAACACTGACCGTCGTCTAAGTGTCCGTTTAATTTCCGAAACATTAGACATTGCGAAAACCATTGTTCACGAAATTGTGTCAGAGTCTTTAGGAATGAGGAAGGTGTGCGCGAAGCTCGTGCCAAAAGTGCTAACGGACGATCAAAAAGCGAGGCGCGTCGAAACCTGCCAAGAACTTTTGGACACCTGCGAAGACAACCCCGCTTTCCTTGGTGACGTCATTACCGGGGACGAAAGTTGGGTCTTTGAATACGATCCGGAGACGAAGAGGCAAAGTGCGGAATGGCACAGGTCGAACTCCCCTCGCCCCAAGAAGGCCAGGATGTCCAGGCCAAAGTCAAGACATTGCTGATTGTCTTTTTTGATTGCCGGGGATTGGTCCATCATGAGTTCGTTCCGCAGGGGATAACCGTAACCGGAAAGTTTTACGTCGATGTGCTGAAACGGCTGAAACGCAGGGTGAATCGCGTCCGCCCAGACATCTCAAAATCCTGGAAGCTTCACCACGACAATGCGCCTTCGCACACCTGCTTCCTCGTGGCCGATTACCTCGTCAAGGCAGGCATCACCGTTGTTCCCCAGCCTCCCTACAGCCCTGATGTGCCCCCCCCCCCCAGACTTTTTTCTGTTTCCGCGCATCAAAACCCCAATGAAAGGACAGCATTTTGGGTCGGTGAAAAACATTCAGAAGGCTTGCACCGACGCGACGCTTTAAAGGCGATTCAGGAAAACGACTACCGTGCGGCTTTTGATGCGTGGAAGACCCGCTGGAACCGATGTGTGGACGCAGGAGGAATGTATTTTGAAAGTTTCTAAAGATTTGTACACATAGAACCAATAAAAACCATTTTTCAAAGCTCACTGACATTACTTTCCGGACAAACCTGTACATACATGTATATACATAGATATTTAAATTAGAAATATATATTTTTTATTTAAGTTCTTGGAGTCATATTAAATTGGAGTCATAGAAAATGTCTAAAGGTGAACCAAAAATATCATGAAAATTCAAAACTCCATCCTTACTATAGTTTTCGTAAAAATCATTCAAATCAGGGATATTAGTCCGTTAATTTTTTTTAGTTATGTGTGTCGCACAGGGCTTTCTTGAATTTTTGTGGTATTTTTTGGTTCTTTTTTAGAAACTTTTTCAAACTTTAGAAACTTTTCATATTTCTCCAATGAAAAATCCTTTCACGTTTTAATATTAATCTCTAGTTTATATTCTATACTCAGTCCTAATTCTATATGTTAGGGTTATGGCATTCCTTATTATTTTAAATTAGAAAATTGAACTGTATTTACTATATTACTAGAGTAGGTCATCCAAACACTTCATTGTTGACGGCATCATAAATTAGAGAGTACTTGTAAAATCCCATCAAAAGCGTATCTTCATCCGTTAATTTGTTTATAATTTTGAATGAAGAAAAAAGGAAAATAATAGTTTTTCTCAAAATTGTTTAAAATAATAAGGTAAGTGGGCTTTGTACATTATTACGACTTGTTTTTAAGAAATATTGACAGTAAAAGACATATATATGTTGTAGAAATACATTGACTCTTGTAGAAATACAAAACAAATGTGTTATTTAATTTTGATTCAATTAAAGACTTATCGACCTTTACATACTTATGTATGTAGGTAGGCATGTAAAGAAGGATGTGCTACACTTGTTATACACAAAATATTTTGAAAAACTCTATTTACGAAATTCCTTTACCTTGTTACATTATCTCACATGACAAGAAAAATGTTTGTATATATAAATCAAAGACGTTTTAATGGAATTTTGTAAATACAAATATTTTTGCCACATCTCCAGAATTTAAGACGCAATATTATCAGAGCACCTAATTTTCTAGGAACGTTTTGTATGACAATTTAATACGTGCATAGTTTGTCCTAGGAATAATGAGTGAGAGTATACCAGCAATGATGTCCACTTTGGATATTGGAGAGAAAACTGTGATTGGTCTGGAAGTGTCGGATGTGAGTGCAGCCATGCAGCGATTCGACTGGCCAGATTACGCGATGTTCCTTACGATGTTACTGATTTGTATAAGCGTAGGTGTATATTACGCATTTTCAAGAAAGTCTGTAAATGCTCAGGAGTATTTAGTTGGTGGACGGAACATGAGGGTGGTACCGGTGGCATTTTCCCTTGTAGCCAGGTTTGTCATACAACTAGGGTTTCCATATGTCCGGATTTACCCGGACACGTATGGGTTTTCCGGGAAGTCCGGCCGGAATTTGAAAAAAATGTCCGGGAAACCTGGACTCCGTGAAAACAACTTTGTTGAATATTTTAAGCGCTACGACGCCACATCTCTAGTATAATGCCTGTTCTGAGTTTTATGACTATAATTATGTCATCGGAAAATTTTTCCATCCTGAACGAAGTTCATAAATCAGAGAAATATCACGTAGATTAGTTATTTTTATACAACTTGCCAACTGCGTTTTCTTTACCAAAGAATATAGATTTTATTTTTTTTACCAGAGAAGAGAGATTTGTGTTTTATGATATTGATATACCATTTACCTTAATAATAAGCATAGGTTTATGGTTTTTTTGCGTTACAACGTATTTTCTAATAAAACAAATACATTCTTAACTGTTTATAATTTTATTTGCCCTTTAAAGTACATAAGTAAATTTATGGCGTATTTTTCGGCATTCCGGGAAGTCCGGATTTTGTCCGGATTTCTGGGCTCACTTGTCCTGAATTTCAAAAACCCTTTATGGAAACCCTACATACAACAAAATATTAAAACGAAAACTATTAACATTTACCTAACTGTTAACATAATTTAAATAGGAATTTTGGGAGACATAACTTAATAGGCAGAGACGGAGTGAGGGGAATACAGTTTTTTCCACAAGATTTTCCATTTAAAATGTTACATATTATTTAATACTTGTATAATATGTATATATAATATATTATATAATACTTGTATTTAATATTTGTAGTTGTTTTGCTGAAACTATTTTTTTAATATATTTGAGGAGTAGCAACATCTAGGATAAATGATTATTCGTGTTAAATTTTGTTTTCAGTTTCATCAGCGGCATATCACTACTGGGGATTCCAACCGAAGTATACGTTTATGGAATTCAGTATGCTTATATTGTTGGAGGTTTTTTTTTAATGTCTTTCGCGATGGGTTCAATTTATTTACCAATATTTCACAGTCTTAAATTAACATCCACTTACGAGGTCAGTATCTTATTTAAAATATAAATCTAACTAAAAGTCGTAAGTAGGGTTCGGAAAAGTGTGCAACGCAGAGTCGGACTCGTAATCCGTCATGTCATTGACGGAAGGACATCTGAGAGACCAAAAAGACAGGAGTAAAAATGTGTTAATAATGTACATACATATCGCTTATGTAATTCAGAAACACCGACTGTCTTCATTAAAGGTGCAAATTCAAAATAGTTCATATGAACAGAGGACGACACACCACTAATATTATTTTTACGAATTTCGCACAGTTGTTTGTATCACTAACAGTTGTTCGTTGTCACTAACATCAATAAATTATTATTTTTTACATCTTTAAATGCACGTGTTACTACTATTTCTAAGCTTTTAGTCGTTGTTTGCAAAACTCGTTTACTAGCTATCAATATCGAGGCGAAATATCTGAAACACCTAAAATTCGTATTAGAACATTAACGACCTTATTACCCCGAAAATCTGTTGTTTCGTCCACTGTCAGCCACATAAATTTATTGCGTATGTCTTTTTTGATATTTCCTATGATACGTCGATATGTCTTCTGTACATATGTTTTACGCAACTTATGACTATTAGACAATGGGAATTGTGCCAGGCATATTTTGATGATGGATATTCGAATCTAAATGTCTTTCACACTCTCGGCGACTACGAAATATATATCGACGATTGCAAGGAATACATAAAATATGTGATCCGTCTATTTTAAAATCCTCGTAATTTTCAATAAACATTGCTAGTCTATTCACAAATGGTAAACGACTGTGTCATTATTGCAAAAATTCACCCAAAATCAAGTCATATGTAATACAGTACAGGAACTCATGAGTTAGTCATCCACGACACATAGAATTATTTTGAATGCGGCGGTCGATCCGTTCACAGCGACAGGCAGGTAGAATGCTGAGTTTCGTCACATTTCGACACCGGAATACCGCACTGCTATATGAAGAAATGGAATCTAAGTATTCCCCGAAAATACGGTTTCTACTTTAATTATCATAGAGTTGTATAGTGCCGGCTCTGCGTTATTGAACACTTTCCAAACCCTAGTCATGAGCAGTGGCGGTGCGTGATATTTCAATTAGCCATATCTTGAAAACGACGCATGGGACCCACTTCACTTTTTAGGTGATGACTATACACCTCTTACAGAAAGGATTTATAGTGAAAAAAATCGTCAGCAAAGTTTGCGAAAAAATTTTCAAAAACACGAGCACTCCCTGGGTTCTCAGTAACGCTCTGTGGGATATTTGCAGTAAATTTTTTTTCATAATCTAGAAACAAATATAAGGAGACGTTTTTCGATTTGTTGCAAAATATTTTTTTTTCAAAAAAGTTATGGCCATTTTAATTTTAATTTTATAGGAACATTTTGTTTCCCAAAATTAAAATGGCCATAACTTTTTGAAACAAAAATATTGTGTAACAAATCGAAAAACGTCTCCTTATATTTGTTTCTAGATTATGAAAAAAAATATACTGCAAATATCCCACAGAGAGTTACTGAGAACCCAGGGGAGTGGTCCAGTGTTTTTGAAAAATTTTTCGCAAACTTTGTTGACGGTTTTTTTCACTATAAATCCTTTCTGTAAGAGGTGTATAGTCATCACCTAAAAAGTGAAGTGGGTCCCATGCGTCGTTTTCAAGATATGGCTAACTGAAATATCACGCACCGCCACTGGTCATGAGACAGAAACTATGTAGTTTTCACAAAAACAAGCACACATATTGAAAAGAACTATTTTGCAAGGGTAGACTCTTTAACTTGCTTTACGAGACATCAAGATACTCTTTACAGTTGTTGCTTTACTGCTGTTGATTTTTTTTTTAGTATCACGAAAGGAGATTCAATAAAAAAGTTAGGTTACTTGAATCATTCCTGTTTACATTAGAAATTGTTTCGTGGCTACCAATAGTCATTTACGTACCCGCTTTGGCTTTTAACCAAGGTAAGTTATTCAATATATCCTTCAATATATTTCGTAAATAAAAATGTACACATATGCTGTTTCTAAAAAGACTAAAAATACTGTACAGGGTTTCAAAGCACAGTACTGCATTTATTTTATTATGGTAACCTAATATTTGTTTTATTGTGGTAATTTTTTTTAAAATACATACTGATATGTAAAATTAAAACGATTTTATTATCTGTGATCCTACTTTCTTTCTTTACTTTAATACTACTGCCAGTATATTATTTTTGTAATTTTTCTAAACTCGGCTTTATTTCTTTTTCAGTGACTGGAGTTAATGTTCATCTTATTACGCCGATTGTTTGTGCGACATGTATATTTTATACATCTACGGTATGTTGTTTAAATATTTCTTGCTCTATTCTACTATAATTTGGTAGTGAATATTCTGAAACATTTAAACATGAAATTTATATAAGAAAATATCAAGGTTACATGCATTTTTTGTTCTACTGCTCTGTGATCACATTTAAAGTAAATGCTCAAAGCATTTACTTACCTAGTCAAAGGTGTCTTTAGCGTTTTTATAATTGTTTTTCAGCGTTTTTCTAATTTGTTTTCCACTGGAATCAGTATTACCTGTGAATTACTGATTTCATTTCATATTACTTAGCAATTAAAGATTATACTGTCACACAAATTTTACACCCAAAAACCGGACTATGTTTTCTAAAGGTTTTTGGTGCATAACCTAAAGTGCAAAAAACGATATTTTTGGCTATTTTTGAGGTTATATTACTCAATGGATAAACTTTTTACAAAAAAATCCAAGACGGCATCTGAAAGTACCATTCTTCCCCCTTCAAAATTAATTTTGGATTTTTGAAATATCTTATCTAGATCCAGAGAAATCGACATTTGAACATATATCGTTTCACGCGTTCACCACATATTCATTTGCGGGCCGAAGTCACAGTTATGATGTCGAGAAGCTGTCTCCACCTTAAATCGAGCGTAGCTGAATCCGAATCTCGGTTCCGATTTTCCAAATTCAATATGACGGATCCAATATGGCGGACAATACAGGGTGTTTAAAAAAGACGCGGCAATATTTAAGGGGGTGATTGCCCAGGTCATTCTATAAAAAAAGTTCCTATAAACATAGGTCCGCAAACGCTTCGTTACCGGTCTACAAGATGT
The DNA here is from genome assembly GCA_029963805.1 of Aromia moschata. Taxonomy (NCBI): domain Eukaryota; kingdom Metazoa; phylum Arthropoda; class Insecta; order Coleoptera; family Cerambycidae; genus Aromia; species Aromia moschata. The sequence goes on from JAPWTK010000037.1 coordinate 717,181, forward strand.
TGAAATTTAATTTTAAAAACAGTAAAAATTAGATTTCTCCAAAACCCTTTGAGATATTATAATGAAATTTTAGGCCTGTCAATAGCTATTGGAGACGCATACTTTGCAATACAAAATGCTTTTTTAGTCTTACCAGTGGCGCGCGTATCGGCATGTCACTGGCTATTTTTAAAGAAAAACGTAGGACGCCGCTGGTTTTTCTAAAAATAAAAATTATTTTTCCATGCCTTGTTCAAATATGAAGAAAAAAGGTTTTAATCAGATTTTATTGTAGGACGCACCGTTTTTGAGTAAAAAAATAAAAACCATTTTAGTACGCGCCTAAATCCGATGCTGTTTTAATTTAGAAATTCAAATTATTGTTTGTTGTTTGTAGAAATACTAAAGGCCTGATTTTAGAATATTAAAATGATTAAGTCAGGGGAGCACTTTAACCAAATTTATTGATAAAAGAATGTACAGCACTGACTAATTTTTACTGTTTTTAAAATTAAACTTCAACATCCTGTAGATCGGTAATGAAGCGTTTGCGAACTTATGTTTATAGGAACTTTTTTTTAATAGAATGTTCTGGGCAATCACCCGCTTCAATATTGCCGCGTCTTTTTTTAAGCACCCTGTATATACAATAACTCAAAATTTTTGTAAACAAGGTATCATATCCTATTCTACGTATAATTACAAATATAAACTACATATTCCTAATGATTTTTCGATTGGTTGCTTCATTTTCGAGTAAAAAAATCCCCAACTTTCCGGGTTATAGTAATAAACAGGCCTGCTTCTCATTTCGAGTGAAAAATTTTCGGGTTAAATGTGTCTGTGAAAAGAGCCCAACTTCAAATTTTGGGAATTTCTCACTCGAGAATCACGTAGCTAATCGAAAAATCATTAACAATAGTTTTTATTTGTAATTTTAAGTAGAATATGGTATGATTTTTTGTTTATGAAAATTTCGCTTTTTTGTAGATATGTTCTCGGCCATATTGGATCCGCCAGTCGATTTCTCTGGATCTAGACAAGATATTTCAAAAATTCCAAATGAATTTTGAAAGGCAAGAATAGTACTTTCAGATCCCTTATTGGATTTTTTTTGTAAAAATCTGGGGTCGGATTCGGATTCAGCGCACCAAAAACCTTTGGAAAAGTATAGTCTGGGTCTTGGGAGTGGACTTTTTGGAGCCAAATTTTGTCGGACTATTTTACCAATTAATTTTAGGGAGGACTAAAAGCGGTTGTCTGGACCGATGTAATTCAGATAGTCATTATGTTTTTTGCTTTGATTTTGGTGATAGTAAAAGGTACTGTCGATGTTGGTGGTATCGGAGTTGTTATTCAAAGAAATTGGGATAGTGGCAGAATAGAAAGACCTAAGTAAGTCATACGACCTGAGTAAGTCAAGAAACCTAACAGTTATTGGGTCCTATTTAATAATTTGTTAAACATCGAAATAATAAAATATATCTAATTAATATATAATATAAATCAGTGGCGGCTGGTGATAAAGGGCACAGGGACACGTGGCCAGCCCAAATTTCAATAGAAAATATTTCTTTTGTGTTAATTTACTATAAATTACTGTTACAATAATATTAATTAATTGTATACGACAGACTATTCATATTCTACTTATTATTCCTTTTATACCACAAATAATGATTTTTATCACATATATATGAGATACTATCGATCGAGCACCGAACCACCGTAGTTTGAATTCGCATCGAGCCACCGTAGTCGCATTTCGCGCACGTGGCCGAGGGCACACAGTATCTCAGCCCTCGTTTTTAATCGGACTTTTTCGGTGACTGGTAATATTTGCAGACCATTGCAGCAGACAGACGTCGTTAAATCTTAAAACGTCGTTAAATTTTCTTCGCTGAGAAGTGTGTCTTTACTGTTTTTGATTGTGAAACGTTTCAAAATGAATTCGGTGGACTTTTTATTGACCAATAAAGATATTACATACGAGATCCGAACGGAAATTAAACGGTTAGGAAGGCCGATACCCGATTTGATTGTTTCCAAAAAAGACGTAGAAAAATCGCGAAAGTAGTAGTGTCTACGACAGATTTAAGTAGTTTTGTGTCCTAAAACAAACAAACTGTTTTGTTTTATTTGTTTAGTGATGGGTGGCAACCAAAGTGCATGGACTCAAGAAGGGGTCAGTGATTTAAAACATTTAAATGAACGAGCAAAGAAACATGCTAGCTACAATGAAAAACATTTACATAACATCTTGGGAAAGTGTGTTGGGAAAGGTAGACATAAGGCAACAGCTTGATAGTGCTTATCGTGAAAATACAAGACGTCACGCCACGAAAATGTGGATAAAAACAGACATATTTTAATCCAAATAATTAATTGTATTAAATTTTGTGAAACAAATCCGGGACTTTAATGAAAAGGCGATTAACATTTTTGTGAAAAATAAGGACAGGCGAGCCGATTTCCTCTACAAATAACGGTAAGATACCCATATAAAATTTTTTTCACGTGTTGCCACCCATTATTTTAATATATTTAAGCCCTCAATATTCGTGTCTAATAATTATTTAAAAAAGCTACCAAATCCCAAAAATTATTCTTGTGAAAGTCTATATTTTTGTATAAAAGAATTTTTCATTGAAATTCTGAAGTGTCAGTAAAACGCATGACCTTGAAAATTTTAAAAATTTTCGTCTGCGGCGCCATTGGTAGCTAATGAGTAATCCTACGGACACACCCTGTGCCCACCCATGTAACACACCCACAAGCCGCCACTGATATACATTTTAAGAAAAAAATAAGTTTTGATCTAGATCCGCTCTCTCGACATACCATATGGTCCTTAGTTATTGGAGGTTTTGTCTATACCCTACAAACATCAGCTGTAAACCAAAATATGATTCAGAGATATTTGGCCCTACCTTCTTTAACAGCTGCAAAAAGGTGAGTGATTTAAATATGTATACTGTGTGTCCCAGGATAACTGTAAAAAGAGGTGTAAAAGAACAGTAATTTTCGAATTGTAATTGGACCTTATGGGATTAAGTCCCGCTTGATTAAAAAGTAATTTTTATCATAAATTCATTTTCGAAAAATCAGGTAGATCTTGACAAGAACCATTTAATTATTACTAACTTTTTAATTATGCGGAACTTGTTCCCTAAAGGTCCAGTTTCAACTCAAACATTACACAGGTCTACAAAAAAAAAATGTTCTGTCTTTGCGATCAGACCCATCATTTCCTATGTATTTTGATGCACTGAAACCAAATTTGGCAAAAAAAAATTACCGCATCAATTTTTCTCTCCACCCCCATATAACCCCCATAAACTTTTATAGAGGGAATTTAAAAAAAAAATTACAGTGTTTTTTTTGGTCGCTGATCACGAATCTGAAGTCAAGAATAAATTTCGACTTAATGACAGCTGTCAACAAGCTGTCAAATTTCACTAAAAAGTAAAAAGTTGATATTAAATGCATATTATTAAGTTTTTTGGGTTGCTGATTACGATTCTGAAGTCAAAAATGGTTTTTGACATAATTCGTTTTGTTGAGGTTGTCTTTAAATATACTAGAATATAGAAATTAAAATACTAGACAATATATTTTTTTTACATTTCCAGTGCACTCTGGGCGTTCTTTTTTGGAATACTTTTAGTAGTTGCTCTTTGTTCTTATTGTGGAATGATCATCTACGCTAGGTTCTACAGATGTGATCCACTCACGACAAAGGTAAGCCAAAGGATATACAAGTATACTTATAATACACTGCATGTAGTGGAATTCTCCCCACCAGTAAAATAAAATTTCAGATTTACGTATTTACGTAATGATGCATGGGATCCACATATATTTTAGGGAGTGATTATTAGACCAAAATAGAAGGCTGCAATAGCAAAAAAAAATGAATGACATTTGCGAATCTGCCTCACCAGATTATCTTAAAAGCGGCTTGAAAAATATTTGCGAAATATATTTTTTTCACAGTTACCAGGTAAATACAAAGGCTTTTTAAAACGTGTGTGTTTTTTTCGAAATTTTAGAATCGTCAAAGTTATCGTAATTTGAATCCCACCATTTCGTTTTTGAGATTTTACAATAGCTGTACCTTTAAGCAAAATAAAAATTTTGTAAAATACACAAGAATAAAACGTGTTTATATTCACTTATACACGCAGACGTTTTTTGAAAAATTTTCATTCGAAGTTTTTTCGCTATTATCGCCTACTTAGGTCTAGTAATCACCTCCTAAAATATGATATGGGTCCCATGCTTCCTTAGGGTTAGGGAACACGTTAGGGTGTTAATGAATACACGCTGTATATTTACCCTATGCAATAAATTTTAGCTTGCCAGGGAAAAGGATCAACTTCTACCTCTGTTAGTAATGGATATTCTGGGAAATATTCCAGGAATGGCAGGCGTCTTTGTAGCTGGTATTTTTAGTGCTGCCTTAAGGTTTGTAGTTTTTATCGGTATCCTTAATATTGTACATTTGTCCACAATAATAGAGATCATATCATTAAATATATGTAGTACTGTCATTATTTACTGTGTTTCTTTATACAGGTTTTGACAAAAAGTTTATAAAACCTATTACATTTTATTTAATTCAGTGGTGCACTGATTTTAAATTTAACATATAAATAACATTTTATTTGTTTAAAATACACCTAAATGTGAGTATAAATGTAAGATACAAAATGATTAATAATTATTAAAAACTATTATTTGTTTTAACATATAAGTAAAGCCACGAAACATGATCAAGGTAAAATGTAATATTAAAGGAAAATATGATTTTCCTCCGGCAAAATTTTATCTGAAAGATACCCTTTTGGATAATATGATCCACTCTGAAACATAATATCTTTTTCATAACTTTACCTTGAATATTTCATATTAATAAAAATTTGACTTGCGTTTAATCAATATTTAAGTATTTCGATAAAGAAATAATATTTGTAAATAATGAAGAAATATTTTTTTACACTACTTTACTTTACAATATTTATTTCATTGAAGGATACTCCATTTGTAAATTAATAAAACTTATAGTTCATTGTCGACTGGACTTAATGCCATGGCCGCAGTAGTGCTAGAGGACTTTTATAAACCATTTTTCCGTAAGCAGTTGTCGGAAAAGCAGATATATTACGTCATGCGGCTGACTGTCGTTTTTATGGGAATTCTATGCGTCGGACTAGTGTTCATCGTAGAAAAACTGGGAGCTGTCTTGCAGGTATTACAAATGCATGTGTGTACGTATGTATGTAATTTACTTCTTTGCCATCTTTTGAATCATCTCGTTTTCAATGAATCCTTTTTTAAACACATGAAATTTATTTTTCACAAAAGTATTTGACACATAGGTTGTTAACAGCATAGGAGCATAATAATAATTGGTTGGTAATTTTATAGTTAACATTAAGCATGGGTGCTATGGTAAATGGTCCATCTTTGGGTATATCTACCATGGGGATATTTCTTCCTTGGGTAAACTCAAAGGTTTGTATGTATAAACGCAAGGCACTCTATCGCAAGAAATTGTTGTCAGTAAATATTTATTTGATAAAATGATACCACCGGCGCCTCCGTCATTTTTATTAAAATTTCTCATGAGCGTCTCCGTTTCAACAAAACTTGACATGGATACCTCCATTTCAGTCATCTTTTACAGAATCTACCTCATCAACCAAATCTTTAACTTGGTTTTGAAAAAGATTGGGGTTTCTAGTGTCATTTGGGGATAGATATTTAGATAGTTGATCATGATCAGTTCTATTCAACAATGTATTATAATATATAACTACCGCAGTTTAGGCCAAATATAAAAAAGCTCATAAAAAATAAAACTCGATTGATTTCATTACCTAGAAAGTTATCCAACACGAAACTCATACACAATCATGACCTATGAAAAGCCTTTACACGACTGGACAAAGACTGTCCACAGACAAACTGGCTCTTGTTTAAAGCATATTTGTACGCGTGGTGACGAAGGGAGATTGTGCAATACTTATACAAGAATATTGACCATGCATGCTTGTCAAGGTTGCAATTATGTGTATAGGCATCTTTATATCGAAACGCTGATCTCACTGGCCTACGGCTCTTTGTTAAAAATGACGGAGGCGCTGATGTTACATTTTAAAAAACTCATACGTTTGGGATATACGCATAAAACGGAGTGTTTGGAAATAATGCAATAAAATGAAACATACACATATTTCAGGGAGCTCTCGTTGGAGGAATATCTTCCTTGATGTTTATGTCGTGGTTGTGCCTCCGAGCCCAGAGCCTAATAGCGTCGGGAGACCTCACTTTTCCCGAAAAATCTGTAAGTACTGCAGGCTGTCATTACCTTTTCACGCCGAAGCAATCGCCCAGTACCAACATACACTTCGATCCATCTGTAAATATGACGAATATTACACACACAGAGTAAGTAAAATATAACGGAGAATCAACCAACTGACAAATAAAACACTTTTTAATCACAATGCAGTAACATATTTCTTTCTATTATGTAACTATTTATCGCCTTAATAATAATTAGAATACGCTTTTAGCCAAAAGGGATCATATCATATGAAGAAGGCACGTGATGTGATTTACCTATATTTCATACAAAATAAAAACCGATGTACGTCATCAAACACGTGTGGGATTTCTAGTGTGATACCCTGTTTTTCATACCTAAGTTTGCAATTTTTTTTTAACTATAATAAATAGCATCATACAACTTTTTGCGACTTTTTATCTAAAATATAAGGATTATAAAAAAAAAAAATTGTAAAAAAAACGTATATGGAGGCGCTGCATAAAAAATCATATACCTATGAAGTTGACGCCACCGAAAAAACCCAGCTGCATGGTTTTTGCCGTACAAATGATCTGAAAACAAAAGTCTAGTTAGATTCTTAAACTAGAAGATTGTAGTTATCGTCCCTACTGGAATAAAAAAAATAAAAAACTGTAGAAATGGCGCGAAATTCTCTTAAGGTGCATTTTCATGCAGTCGTTAGTCGCTCGTTTTCAGCGACAAATGAGGTCACGTGGTACGATTTTGATTTTTCCGCCACTTTAAGAATTGTAGCGATAAAGCTAAATTTTGTTTAGCTTTTTTCTGCCGGGGTCTACCAGCGTCAACGTAATTCGAACAATCGAAAGAGCATGAAGAAAGTGTGGGGAACACAGCTTCAAAGAATCCATATTCTAGTCGCACATTATATAATGGATGGACCCATTTATTGGATGGATATGATTAAGTAAAAGCGTGGTTATAACCCTATTTCGTCGAAGCGCTTATTAATTTTTTAATTAATTTATTAATTTGCGCTTCCCGGATAATTTTTTGACACTGATAATTCCACATTTGATAATCATATTTACTAGACATGATTTTCTCAATTAATATATTACAAGTATCATATTTATTTTTCACCATTGTATATCTACATATACCTTTCGACACACATGTTTTATTTGTCGCTTAAATTTGACGCCAATCGCTGCAATTTTTCGCTACAATTCTTAAAGTGGCGGAAAATTCTAAATCGTACCACGTGACCTCATCAAGTTATTCTAGAGGGTTCATAGTATTTAAAAATGTAAAAAAAAAACGTTTTTCTGAACGCATCAGACTATAAATCCCCCTTGTTTTAGATCACACTGATGCCAGATTGTTATAAAAATATTCAGTATTTAGAAATAATTTGGACGAGCATATGGATGAATTATTTGTGTTTGTTTATTGTTAAATGGATTTTTTTTCAACATTAAAAAGAGAAATAGTTTTAAAAATATATATATTTCAAAAGGTGGTGCATAAATATGCAAATACAAAAAAAGAGCAGGAAAGATTGGTAGTAAAAGTTAGCAAAGATGTTTTTTATGGCAGAAAAATTAGTAGAAAAAGGCACATGAGAGTTTTGAAAATATAAAAAAAGTGAAAATTTTACAGTTTTATTTGTAACCGTCTTGTTAACTTGTTTTTTGCTTTTTGTGAAATAGAATATTAACCGTAGAAACATTCAAGTTTAGTGCTACTGCTACACGCTTGGATTATTGTTTTAATTAGTATTTCAATATATATAATTAAATTTCCTTTCTAACAGCTGTTAAGGTTAGCAATGGACCATTATTGTCTCGTTCTTTTTCAAAATAGCGCATCAAAGATGCTACAAACTATTGGCATCAGCTGTTTAACTGTTTTGGCATTTCTCAAACGGAAGTCTGACGACTATAACACTTTGATTGTTCTGAAAATAATAGTTTTTCAATGCAAGATAAAAGTTTGAAGCTCAAAAAAGACAAAACCCACTATTAAAGCCAATGTAAGGTAATTTAAAAGAATTTCAAACTGTCATCAAATGTCAAGTAATACAACACGACAACTTCGGACCTGCTGCCAATTGCATAACAACGAATATCAAGCGCGAAATTTGAAATTCAAGAAGACATTTCATTACAGTTTTTATTTCAATATGACTATATAGATGAATATATAGTATTTAAATACGTTGAAGATACGATGCATACAGAGGCAATTACGACGTCAGAAATTTCTCCTTTCTGTTATACGGGAGTTCTGCGATCCTTTTGGTCAAGTGTATACTACGTGTTTCATAAAGTTGCAACGTATGGAAAACTTAATGATTTCTCAGACAATTTTGTTCCTGAAAAAGTTCGTGATTGTCTAGTAACACATGAATGAATTAACAGAATTGTGCCTTCAAGTCACAGTATACGAGGACACTTAAAAATGTTGTACCTGTATCTGCTGAAGAGTAAATTACCTTAAATATCACAGGACTGTGAAAAATTGTATAGAAAAACTTTCTCACTTAATTTTATACTAGAACAACAATTTTAAGTTTTTCCCAATAATTTTTTTCCTCTTTTCTGATATTTAGGGTACTTTACTCCAGCACCTATATAAGATTTTTGAGTCTCCTCGCATACTGTGACTTAAGAACAGAGGTATGTTATTTTATTCCTTTGTTTCTAGTCAACCACTAACTTTTTTCAAGAATACAATTTTCTAAGAAACCAATAGGCACTAGGAAAAGCAGTGCTGTAGGATCTTAAGGATTTAGCCCAAATGTGTATCGTAATTTTCATACGTTCTATCTACAGTTCTTCCCAATTTAAACAGTTACGCTTTGTGATTAAAAGAGACATCACTGCTGCACATTCAAATTTTTTGACTAACTTGCAAAATAACATCCGCCAAGAACCTAAAAAAGTTTTGGTCTTATGTAAATGAACGAAAACAAGTAAATTCTTTTCCCGATACTATGACTTTTGATGTCCACAAGACATAGGCAATGCATTTGCTTCATATTTTAAAACAAATTTTTCTGGTGTTATACGGATACTCCTCTTCTGAGCAATAGTGACAAAAATAATACCTTTTCTATAACTTGTGTTTCTGAAAATACCGTCTACAATGCTCTAAAGCATATAAAGCCTAAACTTACTGCAGGCCCAGACGGCATTCCCGCTTTCGTGTTAAAAGATTGTGCTGCGGTGTTTCCCTGGCCACTTACGAAAATTTTTAATCTTTGTCTCACATCTTGTAACTTTTCCAAATATCTGGAAAACATACAGATTATACCGTGTTTTCAAAAAGGTAACAAAAAATATTTGACTAATCTGTAATTAGTCAAATATTTTTTGTTACCTTATTTTGTTAGTTATGGGCCTGTGCCCATAACCATTATATGTAACTTCTCGAAAGTATTTGAAATTATACTGCATAATGAGATACTATTTAACGTCAGCGGAATGATTAATGAACATCAGCATGGTTTCTTACGAGGTCGGTCTACTGTTAAAAATCTCTTTTGCATACATCAATATATTTCTGAAGTTGTAGATGCTGGTGGGCAAGTTGATGTCATTTATACCGATTTCAGTAAGGCTTTCGATAGACTCGACCATGGTGTACTTTTGTATAAACTTCAACTTGCTGGATTTTCAGATAATTTACTTAATTTAATTAAAGCATACTTGTTTTCAAGGAGACAGCGAGTTGAATACCGTGGCTTTCAGTCCATTGAGATTATTGCAACCTCTGGTGTCCCGCAAGGGTCTGTCTTAGGACCTTTACTTTTTGTTATTTTTATAAACGACATTATAGATGCAGTTGATGTCAAATGCCTTCTCTATGCTGATGACTTAAAAATATTTTGTAAGATTAACTCTGATTTAGATTCGCTTAGGCTTCAAACAAATCTGGATAAAATCCAGAAGTGGTGTGTTATTAATAATCTGCCATTGAACGTGCAAAAGTGTAACATACTTACTTTCAGCAAAAAAAAGTGAACCTTCTCTTTTCAATTACACTTAATTATACACAACTGAATAGAGTTAATGAGTTTAATGACTTAGGTGTCACATTTGATTCTAAACAGTTTCAATCAACATATCAACGACATTGTACTTACTTCATACAAAAATCTTGGTTTCATAATTAGAAACTCTCAGGGTTTTAATGACGACAAAGTATTATTTAATCTGTTTAATGCCTTTATTCTGTCTAAATTAGAATATGGGAGCGTTATTTGGAATCCTGGGTATCAAGTGTATAGAGACAATCTGGAGAATATACAACGTAAATTTCTAAAATTTGTTTTATATAAGGTAGATGGTTACTACCCAGCTGTAGGCACACCTCATCAAGACCTGTTATTAAGACACAAGATCATGGACTTACACAATAGAAGAGAAATGCACTCCCTGATATTTCTATTCAAATTACCTCGATTCGCTTTCCATCTTGCGTCAAATTATGTTTAATGTACCCACATTTGTGACTAGGCATACTAATATGTTTTACCTGCCAACCCCAAGGACCAACTTACTAAAATTCTCTCCATTATTTAATATATGTAATAGTTATCATATTAATCAAAATAAGTTGGATATTTTACACTGTAACATCTGTTCTATAAAAAAGCTGTATGTGGATAATTAGTTACTTTTTACCCTCTGTTTTATAAGTATGTAGGTATACATTTTGCTTTTTTTTCTATTTTTTTTTTTTAGTATTATATAGGTATTTATTTAGTATTATTATTATTATTATTATTATGATTGTCTTTAAACTGTTGTGATTTTAAACATCTGTTGTCCCCATCCTATAAATGGATTTATCTGTTGGATGGTGTATCCAAATAAATAAATAGATAAATATGAAAAATGACAAATGCAAAAATGCTTCTAATACTAACATTATAGTAATTACATTTTTTAGTGAAACGTTCATGATATACAGACTTTCCTATTTGTGGTACACTTTAGTAGGGACTTTTATTACTATATTTGTTGGACTACTGGTCAGTTATATCACAAAATTCCAAGATCCTCGAGATGTGGATCCACGCCTTCTAGCACCCTTTGTAAGAAAATTTGTCAAATCAAGAACAGTCATAAATGGATCCGTTGACAAAAATAGTCATGAGAATGAATTTGGGAAAATACAAATAACTATAAGTGTATGTATGTAATGAAATTACTTATTCAATAATCAACTTGAACTTTTTTTTTGCCTTTTTTGTGTGACCCATTAAGAACAATGAATTTGAGAAATTTTTTATTCTTAGTGAGCCACACTGTGTATAAGAAGTTTCAAAACATCAGTTTTTTTTTTATTTATAATTGTTCGGATCTATGTATGATTATAATTTACAGGGTAGAACAGAAGCACCTGAAAAAATAAATTTATCGGTGAAGAATATTAATGAAACTGAAACAGAAGAGGATCGATGAGTTAGGAAACCTCACGCATAATAATGTCAATAACAACGATGTTTTGCATATAACTATACTGTTTAAATATATGTTTTAAAAATAATAATCGTGTATCATTGATTTTTTGTGGAACACATGTACAAAGGATGTACAGTCAGATTAATTGTTGCTGTTTCTTTTATGAAATATGATAATAGGTAACTTTGAAAAGCAAGATGAACACACAGCAACATTGCTTGAAGTCCAAGAATTATAAGCAAAAATTCACTGCAACCTCAAAAAAAAATCGTGTAGTCGTGAAATTTACAGGTTTTGTTCAGAATTTTGTGCTCTTTTCAAAAATGTCGGTCTCGGAAAAATCCCATGGTAGGCTTTTTGTATAGTGCTGCCAAAACTCAAAATTTCGAAATTTTCAAAATTTTATGACTTTACGCGCTATATTCTAGTATGATGCAACAAATTGGATTAGTTTGAGTACAGAATAGTCTAAAATTAGTAACCAAACAGTTTTGTATGAAAAATTGCAGTTCCGACTAGAGCTGTCACCGTTATTTTTCATACTTACAGCCATCTTTTGTGCTGCCCGATCGTGTGCGTTTCCGCTGACTCTGATAGCTACTAGGCGTCATTGTTACACAAAAATAGAACGCTATGACTGAAAAAGAGGACTCTAAGCTAATAAATATAGTGCTGTCAAAGAAAATTCGAATCCCTTGAACAAAGAGCTGTAAAGATTTTCGTATTTATTTCATTACAAACGACCACTTTTACTGTTTCATCTGCAACCTTTCAGTATTTTGTAATTTAAAAAAATATATGTACAGGGTGAGTCAAACTTAACGCGACAAACGAAAGGTACGGATAGGGCATGTTATTCTAAGCAAAAAAGTTCTAATAAACATGTGTCCGGAAATGCTTCCTAAGAGCGCTACGGACGTTCAAAGATGGCAGGCCCAAATTGATTTTCTTGCCTTTTATTTCAAAAACTGCTCGAAATGTCCACCGTCATTTTCAATGCAAAGTTGACATCTGCGAATGACTGATTGCGCGGCTGCACGACACTCCGCTAGTGGTATTTCTTGGGCAGCTTGCAAGATCCTCGCTCGGAGACTAGCTTCGTCGTTGACGGGCTCAGCATAAACTTTGCTCTTCATTCTGCCCCAAACATAAAAATCCATAGTGGTTAAGTCCGGGGAACGCGGAGGCCAAGGACGGGGACAGTCTCAACCGCGACCAATCCATCTTCCTGAAAAATGGTTGTGAAGCCATTGCCGCACTAGTAGAGTGTAATGGGCTGGGCAACCGTCTAACTGGAACCACCTGTTTGCTCTATCAATTAGAGGCATGTCATCTAATATTGCTTCAAATTCATTTTCCAGGAAATGAAGAAAGGCCGGACCATTTAGTCTTGGAGGCAAGAAATATGGACCAATGAGTGTATCGTCGCATAACCCCATCCAAACGTTGCACGAAAATTCATGTTGAAAATGTTGTTCTTTTACAGCATGCGGGTTTTCATGGGCCCAAATATGCGCATTATGTTGGTTAAAGATACCACTACGGGTAAAAGTTGCCTCGTCCGTCCAAATCACCTTCCGATAGTAAGAAGCATCGTTTGTTATTTGTTCCAAGAACCACTCTGAAAATTCTCTTCTTCGAGGTAGGTCTTCAGGAAGCAAATTCTGAACTTTCTGCAAATGATAGGGGTGGCGACCATCTGCTTTCAGAGTTCGGTTCACAATGCTCTGGGAATAGCCTAATTGCAAAGAACATCTCCTCGTGCTACTTGAAGGTATTTGATCGAAGTGTTCTAGGATATTTTCTGTTCTTCGATTATTATGAAGGGGTGCAAAAATACCGTCTGCTCGCGATTTCGAAGAAGTTGTCCCAGTTTCTCTTAATCGTTGAAATGTTCTAGTAAATACCGCTTTGTCGGGCACTCTTCTCATTGGAAATCTTCGGGCGTACTCATTCACAGCAGCGCGCGCATTACCATCACAGTACCCGTAAACAAACACAATATCCGCATATTCACTTGTAGTGTAGGTATTTGGCATGTTTCCGCAATTTACTCATAAACTAGCTTAAAATTAGTGACAAATTGAATTCAATCGACACGTCAAACAAGGCTGTCAAACAAACACTTTCAATTGTTATCAAGGCCTGCTTCTCTTTTTAATTAATAAGGCAGCGGAGTGAATTAATCAGTCATTCGCAGATGTCAACTTTGCATTGAAAATGATGGTGGACATTTCGAGCAGTTTTTGTAAAATTTTAGTTTGTTTTGTTACGTTAAACCAATTATTTTAAGCAGTTTTTGAAATAAAAGGCAATAAAATCAATTTGGGCCTGCCATCTTTGAACGTCCGTAGCGCTCTTAGGAAGCATTTCCGGACACATGTTTATTAGAACTTTTTTGCTTAGAATAACATGCCCTATCCGTACCTTTCGTTTGTCGCGTTAAGTTTGACTCACCCTGTATAGTGCTGGCAAAGGAACAAGTACCATAAAAGTAATGATTTTCCTTAATTCGTTTAATAATTTTAAATAAGAATTTAATGACATCCAAATTTCCTACTACTCCATGTCTTCAGGGTCATGTGAATCATCTACCTCTATTTCCTTTCGTACATTACTGCAATTTACTCCAACACATGTTGAACACATCTGGGTACAGGGAAGGCCAGAGCGGCGGCACTCACACGCCCGTTGACAGCCCTTCTTACAGCCGCAGCGAACCATCTTCATGAGGTCTGGAGCCGGTGGACGAGAAGATGTCTCTGGGACTAGTCTGTCACATAGTCTGGGACTAGTCTGTCACTAGTCTTTCACATGCGACTGTGTTAATTCGTACGCAGTACTCACCAAGTCTACATGATGCGTGTACTTCTTGCGGCAAACCACATGGACCTGGAGTTTAGAGGTATCCTTAAGACGATCGCAAAGCCCGTCGTTCTTCAGAACACTCACTTTCTTGATAGTCGATAAACAACTTTCGACAAATACACTTGAGTTATCCGCAGGAGGTAACCCATCACCAACAAGTGCACACAATAAGCAATGCTCCATTTCCAGGCCAAAAAAAAAAAACAAAAAAACGTTATCTTGGTAATTAAAAATATTATGACCGAGTTTGCGATGTCAACAGCACTATGCCGCGTTAAACTCACAACTGGTCAACACTTCAACCAAGCAAAAATAGAATAAAATACATAGAGTAGCACGTGGAACACAGTGAAAGCGGTCGTTTGTAATGAAAGAAATAGGAAAATCTTTACAGCTCTATGTTCAAGGGATTCGAATTTTCTTTGACGGCACTATATTTATTAGCTTAAAGTCCTCTTTTTCAGCCATAGCGTTGTATTTTTGTGTAACAATGACGCCTAGTACCCATCAAAGTCATCGGAAACGCCCACGATCGGGCAGCACAAAAAAAATGGCTGTAAGTATGAAAAATAACGTTGACAGCTCTAGTCGGAACTGAAATTTTTCATACAAAACTGTTTGGTTACTAATTTTAGACTATTTTGTATTCAAACTAATCCAGTTTGTTGCATCATACTAGAAAATAGCGCGTAAATTCATAAAATTTTGAAAATTTCGAAATTTTGAGTTTTGGCAGCACTATACAAAAAAGCCTACCATGGGATTTTTCTGGAACCGACATTTTTGAAAAGAGCACAAAGTTCTGAACAAAACTTGTAAATTTCACGACTACACGATTTTTTTTGAGGTCAAACCCTAATATTCTTGTACTATTGGCTTTTTTGCAGTTTTTCCTTGTATTCGATTTGCAATTTTTACTTTATTTTAATTCTGTTAATCCCCTCCTGCATAAATGTAATATCGGTACACCTCCTCCCCCGCGGTATGTTTTTGTTTATGACTGATTTCATCGTCACCATGGTTATATAAAAACAATGCTGTGATTTTATTTGAATTTCGAAACGATTTCGGTAAAAGTAATGTACACGACACATCAAGAAAGCATCTTTATTAGGTTCGGCAGCTACAAAATAATCTATGTAAAGCATGAACGTAGCTAGGATTTCGCCCAGAGGGGGACTAAATTGGAATTGGCAAGTTGAACATTTTAGTTCGATAAGTAGAATGTTTTAAACCAATATACAGTGTATGGCCATATATACATGATGTAGTAAAAATTGCTTGTGATCGAGCTTGCATACCTGAGTACCTAAAAATATATTTTCAATCACGTGATGACTGATACGGCGGAAAGAAATTTAACTGAAAGAAAATGCTAAAAATTCAATTTAACCTGTGTACGTAGGGAAAGAAGCGCGTATGCTAAATTTGAAGCAAAAAGTCAACAAACTGGAAATACAATATTTTTTTATAGCGCGCTTATGTAATGTAATGCAACTTTTGCTGATCTCAATAACAGAACAATCAAAACTCAATAACAAAAACAATGAAATAATTTCTCTACAGAAATTTACCGAGCGGTAAATAAGAAAAAATATATAGCGCTAGGTCTTCCCTGTTGCAACGAGCTGTAAATATATGTTAACACATTCTTAGAAAAATTGAGGTTACAGTTTTTATTGAATTTTACTGCTTTATTCCACAACGAAACTAGGTGATATAACCACAAGCAGAGTTGGGAAAATTTTAGTCTATTGACTAATGACTAATTTAGTCATTAGTCATGAACAAAAGCGACTAATGACTAATTTATTCATTAATCATAACAACAATGATTAATGACTAAATTAATCATTAGTCACGGAAATCACTGATGACTAAATTAGTCATTATTAATTAGTCACGACTAACCGCCAATCAGTAGCCATTAATCATGAGTAACCATCAATCATTAGTTATCAGCCATGACTAATCACAGAAAATTAAAAAAAATCTTGGAAATGAAATAAAGTGTAAAGAACGAAGTTGTAAAAAAAACTACGAATTGAAAAATACGAAAAGATTACAAAAAAAAAGAAAACAGTTAAAATTAAAAAAATAAGTATTAAAAGTTTAAAAAGTAGAGTTAACTAAAACATATTGATAAGTAATGCAAGGAGCGAGGAATTACCGACGATTGACAATAGCGGAAATGTAATCATTTAACGTATTACCCCCCATCCGATCTCTCTCCCGTAATGAAATTCAAAATTCCCAAGGTTCGTAGCTCAATTTGACCCAAATGTGGACAGAACAAAACAAGAATCATGAACAAACATCACAATTGACGGAATAGCATAATTGACATTTGTGGGAATTGTTAGTCATACTAATGATTGATGGTTAGTCATGACTAATGATTAAACTTCAATCATGACTAACCATCAATCATTGGTATGATTAACAACTAATCATGACTAAACCGCAGTCGTGACTAAATCCTATGTCTAATTTAGTCATGGCTAAAGTTTATTCATTTTACTTCAGTCATTAGTCATTTAGTCATATTCTGCCCAACTCTGACCACAAGCATATAAATTAAAATGAATTATTCAAATCAAAATTATATTTGTTTTAATTTTTGTTAATAATGTCTAAATTTTTTTCGAGCAGTATACGGAAGGAGCCCCCCTGCACCCTTTTCGCTACGCCCATTATGTAAAGGCTTGTTTTCCTGACATTAATGTAAATAATTGTTAAAACATTCCTTAACAGTCACCGAGTGTCTATTGTCTGTCTGGCTGTCTGGCTCCTGGTTTCCCCACATGCTTATTACATTCATATATCTAATACTCCTATATTGCTAGAAGGGTCTGGAGATTGGCGAAATCACCACGGTGCAGACATATCTGCGTCTGTCTCTCTCTCGTAACTACTTCGAGTCTTACGCGCATGCCCGAGAATTGAACATCCAGTCACACCCACAAGACTCGTACGTTTTCGCGTTTTCGCACAACAGGTCAAGTAGTCATTTGCTGTCTCACTTACCCCGTGACACCTCTACTTACGGGCACCAGCAATATAGGAGTATTAGATATATGATTACATTACAACACTGAGGAATATTGTGAAATTCGTAAAAAGTTATAATATACGTGAGACGTGGAGTTTCCTTCTAGACTATGGAATTTTTTATCACGGTTTACACGGCACCTTAATTTTCTTTTTACACATTCCGCTATGATTAATAGCTCTCGTCAGAATATCGATAGAGTTCCAACTATAATTGCCGGTTAAATTCAACTGGAACGGCCTCTCATTGAATTTTGTAACTCTACCTGTATTTTTAATAATTTACGAGTCCGTAGCCTTATTTCTTAAGAGCTGATATAAAAAAATATCGGGTTGTCGTCGTTTTACCGAAGCTTATATTATAACTTTATCCAGTCTTATTCAAACATGAAATCTACGAAACTTCGTCCACTTAAATATGATAATAACTACCCGTCTAAGTTGTGCCACGTTTCAGTTACGATTGGTCTGTTAAATTAACAATGCATTACAAACAACTGTACTAATCTATTAATTTTGTAGTATTTAAATATTTATGTTACATAGATACGCCATAAAATACGATAAACAGTGTCCATAAAACATAAACTATATTTTTTCGATTTCTTTTTTGCCGATTGAGGTTTGTTAACTTTCGTAACTAGTAGTAATAAAGAACCCCGCACACACCTTATGGAAAATAGTTTTCGGTCAATTTTTTTTGGAAATCCGTTCTCCTTGATGTCCCGATCAAAAGTCTCAAAACAGGATAAAAAGTCGCACAAAGTCCAATAATGGACAGTTTTTGAGTAATTGGACGCTTGCGGTCCTCGCGTGAGTGGGGCATTATTTGGAGGTAAATGTCCGATTCTGCTATTTTGTGTGTGGGTGTGTGTGTGTTTGTTTGTGTGGTATGTTATGTACGATTGGAAATCCCTATTCGTACTTGTACTTCTGTGAAAAAAGTACAGGACACACAGGATTTGTGTGTGTGGGGGGGGGGAAGGGGTGTAAAGGGGAAAAGTGTGTTCGAGGAAAACTGCAAGGAAAGAGAGACTGTTCTTGTTGCAGTAAATATGACTGGATCGGAAAAAGTTAAAAACACACACACACACACACACACACACACACACACACACGCACACACGCACACACGCACACACGCACGCACGCACCCACCCACGCACCCACGCACACACGCAATTTTGGAGATAGACTTTTTACGTGATTCGGAAATAGATTATATATTCGCCCCTCCGCATAGTTTGGGGATTTTTTATGAAACATGTGGTGAAATTTATTTAAATAAATGTTAGATTGGGTACGTGTATTATGACTATGTATATCAGAACATTTTTTAAATTGATCTTTATTTTTATGAATATACTGCAGTATTTTTAATATGTAAATTCCTGTTACTGTTAGAGTTTTATCATTTTTGAAAGCGTTCTTGCAAGATTCAAGTGGTTCCAGATTGAAGATTAATCTAATTATTCTTTTTTGTATAATAAATACACGCATCCATTCAGTTGCCTGCCCCCAAGAGCTAATATTATAGCTTAAGGCTGAGTATGCCAGGGCATAATATACATTTAGCAGAGCCTTATGATTTAAATATTTTTTTAGTGAGTAAATAGCATAATAGGCTTTATTAAGTTTGCTACATACATGTTTTATTTGATCATCCCACATTAATTTTGAGTCTAAATATGTCCCCAGAAAATTAATACCATTGCTTTGTTTTATGTTAATATTATTTATAAATTGGTTGTCATTATCACTTGGGGATCTGTATCTACCGATAAATTCAGTGAAATTCGTTTTTGCTATGTTAATCACCAAGTGATTAACCTCACACCATAAAAGAAATTGTCCAACAACAGCCTCCATTTTCAAGTTTACCTCATAGGTTGTATGTCCCGATACCACTACAGTCGCGTAATCCGCATACATGAACAGTCTCCCGTCCTCAATGAAGTCGGGAAGGTCATTAATATACAGGATGAACAGCAATGGTCCGAGTACACTCCCTTGAGGGGTTCCAAGTTCTAATTTTTCTGTCAGAAATATTATTTTCTATGTTTACCACTGTTTTGCGATTTACAACAAAAGACACCAGCCACTCATTAATCGTCCCTCGTATACCAATAGCATCGAGCTTAATTTGTAAGAATTCTGGATCCAGTGTATCAAACGCTCTGGATAGATCAAATGAAATCCCGACTATGAAATAATTTTTATCTAGCAGGTCATATATATGCTGAACCATTTCTGAAGTTACGCTTTCCGCGGAGAGTCCCTCACGAAAGCCATGTTGGCATGATGATAATATGTTGTATTTCTTAAGATAGGGGATAATCCGTTCATAAATAGTTTGACCTTTGATTCATAAATGATTGACCTTATCTATGTTCATAAATGATTGACCTTATCAAACATGAGATAATTGCAATTAAAAATGACATTTTTTGTACATATTGCATGGGAGAAGCGTGGGAAAACGACCAATTTATTTTTGTTTATCATTGAAGGACTTTTAACATCTCGATAAAAAAGTTGTTTGAATAATATATTTGGAAGGTATTAAAATTATTAAAATAAATAATTCATTTAGACGATTATTTTCTGTGGAGGGGGTATAAGAATAGTTGCGTGGGAATGATACGGCAACGTTGTAATGGTGGCACTTCACTTGGCGTAGCGTATTTGTGTTTGAGTATCGTTGTATTTGTACAAACATTTGATGCATTCGCAAATATTCCAAACATGCCATCCACACATACAGCAAAACACTCAAACATGCCAAATATGGTTGAATATTCAGAAGCAGTGAATACAGTGACGGACGTGTTGACAGCGACAGCAGATTATTACCTGAATGCTTCTTATTACCAATATATGTTAAATCTACATAAGTACAAAGTTACTAAAAGACCATGACGAACGGCGCTGGTGGAACCAAGTGTGGACGGTTACCGCAAATATTCGCCTTATTTGACTTCTTTGATGTGGTAATGAAAACCGACAAGTAGACGGAAACGCGTATTTGCTGTTAGCGCTATTCGCGTTATTTGTACAAATAAGGCAAATATAGCGAATAGCTTCTCTACACATCGCCGTTTTTGGGCAAATACAACAAATATACGAATACGCTACGCCAAGTGAAGTGCCGCCACAAGGAGAGTAAAATATCGGAATGAAAGGAAAAGACGCGAACATATGAAGCAATCAAAAAGTATAAAAGGAAATACTTTAAAATATTTATTTAACAAGTATTTGATATGCATTAACATGAAGGAATAAGTCTTATAGAATACTTTATTCATTTGTTATAAATTATAACATTAAATACAAAATATATTGAACGATAAAGTTATAACCAAACATAAAACAAAACATTTATGATAAATAACATAACTTTTTTTAAATAAATCTTCCTTTGTAACGGATACGATCTCCCATAATTATTTCTTTAATTAAATAACAACAAAAACAGTAATGTGTTTATGTTTATTGCACTTAGAAACTATAAGTACGTCTGGTCTGTATAAGATGAGTAAGGGAAATAAATACGCGACGTTGCCAGATTTTCATACAGAATAATATTTCATACATTTCATTCATTTCAGTACAGTCGCGATAAAAAAAACGTATTGTACGGTCTCAATACTGCTAATATGTATAAAACTTTTTAACTGGACTGCTGCGGAGGAACTACCTTAACAACTCAGTGCAGCCACCTTGAAAATGTTTTCATCATTTCGCCATATTAGCCAAGTCTGAATTTTCAAAAATCCGTAATTTCAACAAGCCCTAATACTTTTAATGAATAGCTTCCATCAATCACCCTGTATATATACATATTTGTTGTATGTATACGTACACAATGCATATCAACATATAGTATGTAAAGTATCTAGAATATGCCAATTTAACAATAATGCCGTAAGTGGGGCCTTAATTTAAGAATTGGCCTCATCACATCCGCTCAATAAACTAGGTCTTAAGCAATCAGAGAACCGTACGCAGCATTCTGGACCTATGAACAGGTCGGAAAAATATGTTATCACAATGAAAAAGGGTAACTTCAAGAAGGGTTTTCGAATGTTTATTAAGAAGTTTTCTGTTGATCGCTTTTCCGAATACATTTTTAGGATAACTTACAGCAACTTATAAATACTAATACGGGGTAAGTCATATTTTTTTTATCTTTCATGATTTTTAACGTATGTTAGAAATATTCTTCATTATTACTAGAAATATTTGTTGGTATGTTTGATAGGTTAAATGTAACCTTTAGAGTATAAGGATTTGAGGTTGTGATTCCGCTCAGAAAATGTATAAAAAATATATCTTATATCATGAACTGTTTTCAAATAAGGTGGGTTAATTTAATCCACTTACAATTGTCATAGGAGGTCGAAATTTTGCCTTATGACTGGTGACAATACAGTAATCTATGGTTAATTTTAGACCTGGATGTATTAAAGGCCGATGACGGATATACTCCGGGATCATCTTCAAGGAACTGGGTCGAGTTTCTTAGAGATGGCTTTAGCTTTCCTTTTTGCGGTTCAGACAGTGGCGGCTCGTGGGTATGTTACATGGGTGGGCACAGGGTGTGTCAGTAGAATTACTCATTAGCTAACAATGGCGCCGCAGGCGAAAATTTTTAAATTTTCAAGGTCATGCGTTTTACTGACACTTCAGAATTTCAATGAAAAAAATCTTTTATACAAAAATATACTTTCACAAGAAAAATTTTTGGGATTTGGTAGCTTTTTGAAATAATATTTAGTCACGAATATTGAGGGCTTAAATATATTAAGATAATGGGTTGCAACATGTGAAAAAAAATTGATATAGGTATCTTACCGTTATTTGTAGAGGAAATCAGCTCGTCTGTCCTTATTGTTCACAAAAATGTTAATCGCCTTTTCATTAAAGTCCCGGATTTGTTTCACAAAATTTAATACAATTAATTATTTGGTTTAAAATATGTTTGTTTTTATCCACATTTTCATTGTGACGTGTTATATTTTCACAATAAACACTATCAAGCTGTTGCCTTATGTCTACCTTTCCCAACACACTAAAATCTAAGATGTTATATAAATGTTTCTCATTGTAGCTAGCATGTTTCTTAGCTCGTTCATTTAAATGTTTTAAATCACTCACCCCTTCTTGAGTCCATGCACTTTGGTTGCCACCCATCACTAAACAAATAAAACAAAACAGTTTGTTTCTTTTAGGACACCCACATAACCACTTAAATCTGTCGTAGACACTACTATTAAAATTTCGTGAATAATTTCGCGATTTTCCTACGTCTGTTTTGGAAATAATCAAATCGGGTATCGGCCTTCCTAACCGTTTAATTTCCATTCGGATCTCGTATGTAATATCTTTATTAGTCAATAAAAAAGTCCACCCAATTCATTTTGAAACGTTTCACAACCAAAAACAGTAAACACACACTTCTCAGCGAAGAAAATAAACAATCACTAAAAAAGGTCACTCAACAAGTGTGACCCGTTCAGCTGATTTTCGAACGATTTAACGACGTCTGTCTGCTGCAATCGTCTCCAAATTTTACCAGTCACCGAAAAAGCCCGATTAAAAACGAGGGCTGGCAAACTGTGTGCCCTCGCCCACGCGCGCGAAATGCGAGGATTTCAGACTACGGTGGCTCGGTGCTCGATCGATAGTCTGTCATATATATGTATGTGATAAAAATCATTATTTGTGGTATAAAAGGAATAATAATTAGAATATGAATAGTTTGTCGTATACAATTAATTGATATTATTGTAACAGTCATTTATAGTAAATTAACACAAAAGAAATATTTTCTATTGAAATTTGGGCTGGGCACGTGCCCCTGTGCCCTTTATCACCAGCCACCACTGGGTTCAGAATGATGAGATCATCTCCCAGAAGCTGGATAACCAGGTCGCTGATGGACGGATATACCCGAGGTCACTTCGAGGAATCAGGCCGAATTTCTTGGAGATGGCTTTATTTTTTTTTATTATTATTACTTTGATATTCAGCACGATGTCCTAGACTTGGACAAAGAGCCGGCTGACGATCGATATATCTGGTAATCATAGAATTTCATGACACGTGAGTGAACGATTTGTAGTACGCATTTTCGTCATAATCTATTGTGTCCGTGATAATTATTACAAAAAAAAATTTTCAAGAGATCATATTCTAAAAAAATACTACAAACAAAACTGCTCCAAAAAAATGGAGCAAAAAAATTTACTAGAAAAGTTATTTCTTTGAATGTTATTTATCCGCTAATTATTTGTTAAAGGAGATTTGTTGTTAGACAAGGTTGTTACACAGTGTGTAACAAGGACTACATCATTGCTCTTATAGTTCAAACAGGCTGCTAATTACACATTTCTAGTCGATTGACTCAATAATAATAAATCGATCTCTGAGAAACTCGGCCCCGTTTTACAGAAATGATCCACATATATTCTGATCATCGTTGTCCAGCTCAGCAGTACTGTCCCAGACGTTGAAAACCGATGCCAGAGCCCTCCAGGTATATCCGTTATCTGCGACTTAATTGACCAAGTCAAGGCCATCGTCCTAGGTCTCAGTTACAAATGCCAAATTATTCTTCATAAAATTCCCCCCGAGTTCTCGAAGATGATTTCCAGGTATACCCTTGATCGGCGAACTGCATGTCCAGGTCAAAATCATGGTCCTAAACCTCGAAAACTAACGCAAAAGCCATATCCATATAATTAGGCTAAACTTTTCGGAGATGACCCCTACGTATATCCGTCATTGGCGACCTGAATGTCCAGGTTTTATTTTAAAATAACTATGGGATATTGTTTTGTCATCGGTTATAAGGCTCTGAGCAAAATTACAGCTCTCTAGGCCCAAATTAGGCTTGGAGTGAAATTAAGCTCGCTTTTTTGAGCCAGTATACTGGCTTTCCGGTACTCTAAGGTTAAAACTGTATAATAATAATTGAATACATACAGGGTTTGTCCGGAAAATAATGTCAATGAGCTTTGAAAAACGTTTTTTTTTAGTTCTATGTGTACAAATCTTTAGAAACTTTCAAAATGCATTCCTCCTGCGTCCACATATCGGTTCCAGCGGGTCTTCCACGCAACAAAAGCCGCACGGTAGTCGTTTTCCGGAATCGCCTTTAAAGCGTCGGTGCAAGCCTTCTGAATGTTTTTCACCCACCCAAAATGCTGTCCTTTCATTGGGGTTTTGAGGCGCGGAAACAGAAAAAAGTCTGGGAGGGCCACATCGGGGCTGTAGGGAGGCTGGGGAACAACGGTGACGCCTGCCTTGACTAGGTAATCGGCCGCGAGGAAGCAGGTGTGCGAAGGCGCATTGTCGTGGTGAAGCTTCCAGGATTTTGTGATGTCTGGGCGGACGCGATTCACCCTGCGTTTCAGCAGCTTCAACACCTCGACGTAAAACTTTCCGGTTACGGTTGTCCCCTGCGGAACGAACTCATGATGGACCAATCGACGGCAATCAAAAAAGACAATCAGCATTGTCTTGATCTTTGACCTGGACATCCTGGCCTTCTTGGGGTGAGGGGAGTTCGACGTGTGCCATTCCGCACTTTGCCTCTTCGTCTCCGGATCGTATTCAAAGACTCAACTTTCGTCCCCGGTAATGACGCATCAAGGAAAGCGGGGTTGTCTTCGCAGATGTCCAAAAGTTCGTGGCAGGTTTCGACGCGCCTCGCTTTTTGATCGTCCGTTAGCACTTTTGGCACGAGCTTCGCGCACACCTTCCTCATTCCTAAAGACTCCGACACAATTTCGTGAACAATGGTTTTCGTAATGTCTAATGTTTCGGAAATTAAACGGACACTTAGACGACGGTCAGTGTTCAACAAGTCACGCACACGTTTCACATTGTCGTCGGAACTGGAGGTTGATGGCCGTCCAGCGCGGTTCTCGTCGTTGACATTTTCCCGACCTTCTGCGAAGGCCTTGTGCCACCGGAAAATTTGCCTGTCCGAAAGACAATCGACGCCGAAGGCCTTCTTCAACATTGGAATGGTTTCCGCAGCACTCTTCTCCAGTTTCACACAAAACTTGATCGCCATCCGTTGCTCAAGCGAACGTTGCATTTTTCTTGCACCGGGTCACTGTAACGACTCTCAAAGAACGAGTGATGCGACCGCTACAACGACCGGTAGCCAACTGACGCTTGTTGGATCTTGTTGCCAGATCCCCCCCACCACAATCCCAGCACGTAAAGCGCGGGCTGGCGCGTACAGTCTCGGGAAAAAAAATTCACTGACATTACTTTCCGGACAAACCCTGTATTCATGGCACAACTGGTTGGTATGTTGGTTATTATGTATACGTTTAGGTGTTGATACGATAAATTTTAACGATAATATTTCCGAGAATATATAATTACCGCAAAATTTAAAAGATGCTTTGAAATACTTAATACAAAATTTGTTTTCATTTTAGTTAGGATAGGTAATAGAACCTCAAATAAGTAAGTATGTAAGTAGCATGACTTGTATTATTTTGAATTAGAAAATTGGCCTGTGTTTACTAAGGCTAAGTATATTGTTAAGAACTCGTGTGTTCCACATTATAATGTCATAAAATAGTATCAAGCTCGTATTATTCGTTTTGATTTATTTATAGCTTCGTTATAGAAACAATGTTGGGTGAAAAATGCCGAATTTGTTAGGCGGATATAACACAGACTTTGATAAATACAAACCTTGATTCAAACAAAATTCACCAATAAGTATAATTAGTACTGTGCATTCAAAAAGAAAACGAGGTCACACACGGCCACGATGATGAGAACTTAGCGCGTAACTTTATTGCATATTGTTAACTATGATATAATAATATAATTAATAGATTATACTTAATTATATTTCAAACTCAATGTGTTCAAATATAAGAAAACCTTTGTTAATATTGCTACAAATTTAGAAACCAGACGATATTAACTAATTAATTCATCTCGCCAAAATTCCCTTAAAAAATTCACAGTTTCTGGTGCAGTGAGAACTCTAGAGCCATCTTGTTGAAAATACCCTTGTTGCAGTTCTATCTCAAGCTGGTTACCAAAATCCCTCCTATACCTTTGTCCAGTGAGAGTATTATAAAAGTACAAAATTGCTCTAAAAATGTTTGTTCTGCTAATTGAATTGTAACTGAATTGAACTAAACTAAAAGAATAAAATTGGATATTATGTCTTAGAAATAATGGGTGAGAATATACCAGCAATGATGTCCACTTTGGACATTGGGGAGAAAACTGTGATTGGTCTGGAAGTGTCGGATGTGAGTGCAGCCATGCAGCGATTCGACTGGCCAGATTACGCGATGTTCCTTGCGATGTTACTGATTTGTATAAGCGTAGGTGTATATTACGCCTTTTCGAAAAAGTCTGTAAATTCTCAGGAGTATTTAGTCGGTGGACGAAATATGAGGGTAATACCGGTGGCCTTTTCCCTTATAGCCAGGTTTGTATTAATCTCAACATTATATTCCTTTGCGAAATTAAATATATGTATAAAATCAATTGCTGTCGTCGTAACGCAGTGGTGGTACAATTTGTTAACTAATTGTTTCAACATCGAGTGTTTACTTTACATACTTACACTCTGTATCGTATATATTAAACAAGTTACTCGGTCCTTGACCAAAAGAATGATTAACGAGTATATGTAACACTTAGATAGAGAAATAAGACGCCTATATACCTCTAGTAGTTATTGATAAATAATGTTCACCAAGATAGTCTTGAATGCCTGGGAAAAAAAAAGTATTAAGTATTTAGTATGAAAATTTCTGCGTTTGTCATTCTCTTTCTTAATAATTTTACTGTAAAATCAGATAGACATATGTCAGTTTGACAAATATTGTATAGTTTGTCAACGTCAATATCATAAAATGTTCCATTTCAACTTTTAATATTACTTTAATCCACTTATTCATACAATCTTATTGCACTAACAACATATTTGAAGATTGAATTATATTCAAAATATAAGACTGGTGCATTCTAGTGGAAATTGAATCCTTATTGTACACAATATAGAGACATCCAAAAAAAACGTCATCAACGTTGGCCGAGAAAATAAAGACGTATTTCTATTCTTAATCGAATGTATAATCTTATTTACTTGTCAAAACTGTCACATCATATGACAGACATTGTTTATTTTATAAATTGTGACAGTTACTTGTCAAAAGTTTGACATAACCGAAAAGCTTAGACATGACCGCTATTTCCATCTCTCTTGTTCATAGCCAGAGTTTATGACGTTTTTTTTGGATGTCTATACATATGTATGTACAAATCTTCTTGTTCCAATTTTCAGATCGCCGACAATGATGCGATGAAAATACATTTAGGCCGGTATCAGAAAAACTATTCATTCTAAGCCTTTGGTTATGGACAGCAAAATATCAAATAATTCTGACAATTTCTCTTAGGGGCACATTCCATAAGAAATGTGTGGGTTCTTTTTAATAAAAAATAATATTTCAAAAAAAATCAGCAAAGAAACACTTCTTCCGCAATTTATCTAATTTTGCACCGTAACCATATATATATAGACAAACCATTAAAGCCCAGTTGGTGAATGTCAATTGTCTTTGTGTCATTTGAAAAAAGTCATATTTTAGAATGCAGGCTTTCACGGCTGTTGTCCAATGGTGAAGTTATTTCTTCCGGGTTTTGCCCTGGTCGTCTAAATTGACTTGACGTTTCGCTGATCATGCTGTCAGCTTCTTCAGAAGGTTTCTAAAGACCGATGTTGTCGTCTTTTGCTCCTCGTTATATACCTTGGCTCTGCTATGCTTGGCTGCACATCCGTCGAGCTCGGTTGACCATGCCATTCAAGGTCACTGGTTCTTAGCATCGCTAGTCTCCCTATTAAAATTATTATTGTTTTTCATGATCTCCAGGGATTATCTAATTATTCTTGGGTAATATCTTGTAGTTTTGTCTAATACTCTGATGTTCTCATAATCGATTTTGTGGTTCTCGTTGGTATGAACATGCTCCGCTATTGCTGACTTGTCTGTATTCCCCAATCTAGTATGTCGTTATATCTAGTATGTCGTTGATGTTCTTTGATAAGAACATCAACGACATCATACTAGATTGGGGAATACAGATAAGTCAGCAATAGCGGAGCATGTTCATACCAACGAGAACCACAAAATCGATTATGAGAACATCAGAGTATTAAACAAAACTACAAGATATTACCCAAGAATAATTAGAGAATCCCTGGAGATCATGAAAAACAATAATAATTTTAATATGTGCAGCCAAGCATAGCAGAGCCAAGGTATATAACGAGGAGCAAAAGACGACAACACCAGTCCTTAGAAACCTTCTGAAAAAAGCTGACGGCATGATCAGCGAAACGTCAAGTCAATTTAGACGACCGCGGCAAAACCCGGAAGAAATAACTTCACCACAAGTCATATTTTGATTTTTTTTTTAGTACGACCCTGTTTAAGCAGGTGGGGCTGGTGTTTTCATCCACATGTCCCACCCATAGAATTGGGCCCCTCTGGTTCCCATAGAAAAGATACAGCGGCGCTGGGTCTAGTTGGTTTCTGATATAGATTTGAAATATCGCCAAAGAAAATAAAAGGAGCGTAAAACTTTGATGAAATTATTAGGATCCGGAAAGTTTGCTCTAACGCATGGTAAACTGCATTTAACTATCCAGCGCTCCCGCAACGGGACCGGCGTACTACCGCGCACACGCGGGTCCTGACGTATTACTAGGCACGGTCAGTGGTGTACGTATGCACGGGCAAGAAATACACGCGTATACAATTTACAAGGCGTTTAAAAAATACGGTTTATGCTTTAATCATCGTAGATTTGTTTAGTGCAGACCCTACGTTATGGCACACATATCCGGACCCTAATTATTATTGTTACTCATTTTTTTCTGTTATAAAACACCTGGAATATGACTTCTTTCAAATTCTGGTTTCCATTTTGAAACTTGTAGAAACGGAATCCATAAATTAAAAGTGTGTATATCTGTTTTCAGTTTCGTCAGTGGCATATCGCTTCTGGGAATTCCAACCGAAATTTACGTTTATGGAATTCAGTACGCTTATATCGTAGGGGGTTCTTTTTGATGTCTCTTGCATCGGTTTCAATTTACTTACCGGTATTCCATGGCCTAGGATTAACATCCACCTACGAGGTTAGTATTTCATTTTATTATAATCCCTTACACATGTTTATATCCAAGTTCACTTTTTAAACTTATTATTTTCAGTATCACGAAAAAAGGTTCGACAAAAAGGTTAGACTGTTCGGATCATTGCTGTTTACCATAGGACTAGTTGCTTGGCTACCGCTTGTCATTTATGTGCCTGCTTTGGCTTTCAATCAAGGTAAGTTACTGTTCTGATATTTATTTCTCTGATGCCCTTTTGATTTTTTAAAAAATCACAAACTTTTAGGCTTATTTCCAATGAGTCTTAGAGCCGAAAGGACTTCCTAGAGTTTAAAGAACTGATGTCTAAAACTGCTTATCGGAAATTTGTTAATATCGTATCGAAAGCTAAATCAACAGATTTAGCTTTATACTGAAAACTATACATTGAAAACTTTATGATTCCATGGGCGTGCATATATCATTTATAAATTCGAAAATTGTGAAATAATTTTTGTCATTCAAATCAATATAGGAGATTAAAATTAGCCTGCATACAAAACTCTTAATATTTGTAATATAATTTGCTGTAAATAATGCTCATTTAGCCAGACAATCTCAAAAAATTGTCTGTGTTAATAAACCTAGCTGAAATACACGTCACTGGCGTCTTAAACAAGTAGAATTACCAAAGTCGTAAATCATTTTAACGACGTCGTAAAAATTTTATGGCACAGTGGACCGAATAAGTATTTAAGGAGTATTAGATACAAAGCAATCCAATAGTATACTGGATCGGCATTCGCAGGGCATTCGCTGCTGCAAGCTGGCAGCTCAGGCGTTGCCGGCTCTTCAAAATTTTCAAAAAAAAGTATAGTAATATACATAAAGTTGTTTTAATTTATAATTATTTTTTCCAACAATTTTAAACGCTTTATTTTAATGCTAACTAATAAATTTATATCTATGTATTTTTTATTTAAATATTTCCAAACTAGCTTTCTAAGAACGTCACGAACTAACAGTTTACTGAAGTATGAAGTATACTTGAATAGTGAGCTTAGCAATTTTAGAAAATATATCTGACAACCTTGCTTTTGTCTACCTATTTTCAATTTAGAATGGAAATACAGTACATACAAATATAGATATTGTTGTAATTGATAATCGTACTTGATGATAAATGACTAACCATGTACGATTGTGGTATCGCTTCATCCATTTTAAATCTACCTACATAAATGTTTGTACTGTTTGTTTATATTATATTATGTATTACGTAAAACCGTTAAATTACCATTGAACATGACAATAATCAATATTGAAAGAGATAGGTATACATTAATTGTATGAAATACTTTTTCAGTTACTGGAATCAACGTCCACCTGATAACGCCAATTGTTTGTGTGATTTGTATCTTCTATACGTCTATGGTATGTTATTTCAACACTTTTGTACATATACATATATACACAGAATGAGGAAGATTTTCTTACACGCGTTTTTTTTTTGCTATGTATTGTCCATAATAAGGAATCACCCAAATAAAAAACGTAGTCAAATTTAGTTATGAGCGAGAGAGATGGAAATAGCGGTTATGTCGAAGCTCGAAGCGAAACTTTGTTGTTGTCAAACTTTTGACAAGTGGCTGTCACAATTGTAAAATGAATAATGGCTATCACATATTGTAACAACCGTGAAAATATTGAAAATTAGATAAGGTCACAAATTTAAGACTTAATAGTAATAGACATACGTTTAAGACGAATAGACATACGTCTTTTTTTGCTCGGCCAACTTTAATGACATTTTTTTTGGATGGCTCGTTAGACTTGTGATGGTTCACTTACAAATGCTTCATATATGTATTCCCTTAACCTTTCACTAACGAATTCACTACTTGTACACATGGCTATTACGAGGATATTCCAAAACTATAAGTTAGGACGATGATTAAACATAATCATTATGATTATGGTGGCAACCTGGCCAAGGAAAATATCTCAACAGAAACGCATTAATCGTCAGGAGAACCACCACTAATGTTTATAATGTCATCGAAATTGGGTTTGAAATGCAAAACAAGTGGATATTGAATCCAACACGGATTTTGAAATGTAATCTGATATAGTTTTTCGTGCTATTTATAGTTATTTTTTGCTCACCTTCTTATCTTTACAAATAACGGCGATATTACGTATTAATGTCATTCTGGGACACCCGATATATATACCTTTTGAACCAAATACAATTTTCTTTACACTTTTCTAATTTTGATTCCAGTTTTCAAAGATAGTTTTGCATTGAGTAATAGAATATTGACTTAATTTTAGAAAGTATAGATACTGATACGAATACATTTCAGGGAGGATTGAAAGGGGTTGTCTGGACCGACGTAATTCAGACAGTCATTATGTTTTTTGCTTTGCTTTTGGTGATAATAAAAGGTACTGTCGATGTTGGTGGTATCGATGTTGTTATTCTTCGAAACTGGAACAGTGGTAGAATAGAAAGACCTAAGTAAGTATTAGAAAAAAAGTGTAAATGTCAAAAAGAGTATCCTTTAAATAAGTATTAGAATAAAGTGTAAATGTCAAAAAGAGTATCCTTTATAATATAACATAATAATATTCGTTAATATGTTAACAAAATAATATCCATTATAAGTAGAGCCCGGATTCATAGATTCAGTACATTCCAGGTATGGAGTAACAAGTAACTCCTATGAAGTGAAATCAGATAGTTAAAATGTTTAATATAACGCGATAGTTATATTTGTTATAATCAGTGGCGGTTGGTGATATTTCAGTTAGCCATATCTTGAAAACGACGCATGGGACCCACTTCATTTTTTAGGTGATGACTATATACCTCTTACAGAAAGGATTTATAGTGAAAAAACCGTCAACAAAGTTTGAATTTTTTTTCGCAAACTTTGTTGACGGTTTTTTCATTATAAATCCTTTCTGTAAGAGGTGTATAGTCATCACCTAAAAAGTGAAGTGGGTCCCATGCGTCGTTTTCAAGATATGACTAACTGAAATATCACCAACCGCCACTGGTTATAAGGCAGGAGTTGTGACCTCAAAACTCAACTGTGAACTCAAAAAAGCGTATTTCGATATCTAGGGTAAGATATTGCTAATTATTTCTAAGCTCCTTGATACGCTAGCTGCAGTCCTATCCTGATAGTTTACGTCATGTACGATTGAAATCCGGGCTCTAGTTATAACTTATAACTAAACTTGGCACATATAACTCTATCCAACATATTACATATAGCGGAGATTGCATAACAACACCAGTTATCATGGGACTACTGCAATAAATACGAATTGAGGCGACACCCATCATAGGTAGACCAACTTTGCATATTACGTTATGACGTACATGTGTAAATTATTAGATTTGAAAATACATTTCGCATCTCTGTAGAAATTTTTATTTTAAGTTTTATTATAGACCTAATAACCTTATAAATCATGTAAAAAGTTTATAGCAACAACGGGACTTGCAATTATAATTTATGTAGATTGAAATTTTTAATATTTATGAAAGTTATGCTACTTCAAAAATTAGAAGCATATGTAATGTAGCGTAATAATTATATTTTATCTGTAGGTTTGTACATTATTTATTTTTATTAAGAAAAAAAATAAGTTTTGATCTAGATCCCCTTTCGCGACACACTATATGGTCCTTAGTGATTGGAGGATTTATGTATAGCCTACAAACGTCCACAGTGAATCAAAATATGATCCAGAGATATTTGGCCCTTCCTTCTTTACAGGCTGCAAAAAGGTGAGCAATTTAATTTTTTATAAATATACGAGGTGTGTAAATTAAGTAATGAGACTAGCAATGTAGCGCCCGATCTAGCAACACTACGGAGACGGGACTTCGATGGGCGGTAGGTTATAATGTAATGCACCTTCAGTACAAGTTTGAACTTGTTAGAATATTTTGTTTGTTCTTTGTGACTGCTTTCGTAAACCCGCTTTTTTCTAGTGCGCTTTAAAAACGAGTGACATTAATTTTGAGCAACGGTGTCCTATCAGGTTTTGCTTCAGACTTGGACACAGCACAACGGATACTTTTGCAAAACTTCAACACTCCTACAGAGACAGTGTTTTTTCAAGACTCCAGGTTTTTTTCGGTGGTTTAAAACCTCTCAGAAGGAAGAGAGTTGATTGAAGATGAACTACGTAGCGGAAGGCCTTCATCTTCAAGAACCGATGAAAATGTCGATAAAACACGGGATCTTGTGTGTTCAGATCGTCGGTTGACGACAAGAATGATCGGGGAATAGTTAAATTTGAATCACACTACTGCTCATCAGATTTTGACTAACGAATTGGAGATGAGAAAAATCTGCGCAAAAATGGTTCCAAAAAACCTTTCGCAGGAACAGAAGGACATCAGGAGACGCCAGTCAATAGAGCTCGAAAAGGGGCAAGTTTATGACACCATTGATACCTGAAATCCGACTACGGGATACTTTTAAGCTCAGTCCTTAGATGAAAACGTATATGAATTGGACTAGAAACTAAAAAAATGGAGTTTTTTTCAGTTTTTTGCTTATAGAAGAAATGCTATTGAAGCAATTACATCGCATCCAATAGGAAAGTTGTAGAGAATTCAAAAACCTTTAAAATGAAAAAAAAATCAAGTCAATCAGTACATTTTTCGCTGAGAAAACTCGGAAAAAACGCAAAAAATTACCTTTTCTTAATAAATTCGTAATTCGAGTATTTTTGCATTAGACGAGTCAATCTTGTGGTAAAATGTAGGTAATATCACGAAGAATGAGTGTGCAAAAACTGGATTATGTCCGATGAATAGTTTGTGCACAATAGTCGAATAAAGTTTTTATAAAGCCGCCTATAGCTCGCTCGGCTGTCAGCACGCCGCCTAACATTTTGCGCGGTGTTCAAAGGCATTCTACACCAATTTAATGGCATTTAAATGAAGCAAAGTAAATGGACGAATTGTAGTTTACACTCTGTAGTTTCCGAATCCGTCGAGAAAATGTTATTTAATCTATCGCTCGACGTGTTATGGAATATTCAAAATACGATGTAAAAAACTTTATTCGACTATTGTGCAAAAAACTATTCATCGGACATCATCCAGTTTTTGTACACTCATTCTTCGTGATATTACCTACATTTTCCCACAAGATTGACTCTGCTAATGCAAAAATACTCGAATTACGAATTTATTAAGAAAAGGTAATTTTTTGCGTTTTTTCCGAGTTTTCTCAGCGAAAAAATGTACCGATTGACTTGATTTTGTTTTCATTTTGAAGGTTTTTGAATTCTCTACAATAGAATGTGATGTGATTGCTTCAATAGCTTTTCTTCTATAAGCAAACAACTGAAAAAAAACTCTAATTTGTTATTACTCTTTCACTAATTTGTTATTAAAAGAAGTGCAACTATTTCCTAGTCCAATTCATATACGTTTTCATCTAAGGACTGAACTTAAAAGTATCCCGTAGTCAGATTTCAGGTATCAATCGTGTCATGTCAAAAAGCTCTATTGACTGGCCATAGAGACTTGGGTGTTTGAGTAAGACCCGAAAACCAAGCGCTAAAGCATGGAATGGCACACGTTAAGCTCGTAAAAAAGCAAGAATGAGCAAGTTGAAGGTCAAATGTATGCTGATTTGCTTTTTTGATAGCCAGAGAATTGTCCACAAACAGTTTATGCTTCCAGGCCAAACAGTAAATCAACGCTTTTACAAAGAGATACTTGAAAAACTTCGAAAAAGGATCATGCGTGTGAGACCAAACATCAAGAACAACTGGATATAGCAGCACGACAATGCGCCTTGTCACACAGCCATTTCAGTAAATGAGTTTTTGGCCAGTAAAAACATTCATGTGGCTCCTCAACCTCCTTATTCGCCTGACTTGAGCCCTTGTGACTTTTTTCTCTTCCCGAGATTGAAAAACCACCTCAAGGGATGTCACTTTGGGACCATAGAAAACATTCAACTGGCTGTAACCAATATATGAGTTCCAGCATTGCTAGAAGGGATGGAACCATCTTCAGCGCTGTGTGGCTTGCCAAGGAAGTTATTTTGAGGGAGATTGCAATTCTATTCACACTATATTGCAATTCTATTCGAATAAAAAAAATTAAAAGACCAGTCTCATTACTTAATTTACACACCTCGTACATTTTTAAACTATCCACACTATAATTATTGTAAGTTTTTAAAATTCTCCACACTTCAAACCCCTTAGCTGCGCTACAGTCGTACACAACGAAATGCGAAACCAAGGTATTAATTAATGTGTATAATTGTTCAACATAAACGAGGTACATATTTATAAATGTTGGTGTACCACGTTTGTAAAAAAAAGGAACACTGCAGTCGTATTTTTATATACAACAGGAATTCGACACTAAAATTTGCTATAAACACACGAAAAATATTTTTCACTGTTCTATTTCCATTGTAATGAAAATGGAATGGTTTGAAAAGCATAAAAAAAGTGTAAATTAATATAGAGACATCCAAAAACAACGTCATCAAAATTGGCCGAGAAAAAAAGACGTATTTCTATTCTTAATCGAATTTATAACCTTATTTATTTGTCAAGACTGTCACATTATATGACAGCCATTGTATATTTTACAAATTGTGACAGTCATTTGTCAAAAGTTTGACATAACCAAGAAGCTTAGACATGACCGCTATTTCCATCTCTCTCGTTCATAGCCAGAGTTGATGACGTTTTTTTTTTATGTCTATATTTATCAAAAGGTGATACGAGTATTATTGTTCTGTAAATCGGCATCTGCTCTTCCAAAAGCTTTATTAAACCCCAATTAATAAAAGCATAAGTCCCATGTGTTTAAAAAAAAGTTGTTTATTTTTTTTAATCCATAGCTAATGGAAACCTACCTTTTCATTTTCGCTAGTTAATCACTACACAAATGATTTATTAGTTTATTTGACAAATTTGAAATTTATATTTTTTTCGAGATATTTAGTTATGGTTTTTTATTGCTTTTTTGTTAACGTTTTCAGGGCACTCTGGGTATTCTTCATTGGCATGTTATTAATAGTTGGCCTTTGTTCTTATTGTGGAATGCTTATCTATGCTACATTCTACAGATGCGATCCACTTACAACAATGGTAAGAGAATAGGTAAAATAGACAAACATACAGGGTGTCCATCCTAGCGTCTAAATGTTGGATACTTTTCTTCAGTTCTGTACAAATATCTACTGTATCGATTTCAAAACAGGAAATACTGCTGACCATAAAAAAATAAAAGTTATAAGTGCAAATTTATAAATTTTTAACAGTAAACTGGACGCCACTCAACTTTCATTTCATAAGTGGCGGCTCGTGGGTGTGTTACATGGGTGGGCAAAGGGTGTGTCGGTAGGATTACTTATTAGCTACCAATGGCGCCGCAGGCGAAAATTTTTAAAATTTTCAAGGTCATGCGTTTTTCTGACACTTCAGAATTTCAATAAAAAATTCTTTTTTTATACAAAAATATAGACTTTCACAAGAATAATTTTTGGGATTTGGTAGCTTTTTGAAATAATATTTAGTCAGGAATATTGAGGGCTTAAATATATTAAATTAATGGGTGGCAACATGTGAAAAAAATTTGATATAGGTATCTTACCGTTATTTGTAGAGGAAATCAGCTCGCCTGTCCTTATTGTTCAGAAAAATGTTAATCGCCTTTTCATTAAAGTCACGGATTTTTTTCACAAAATTTAATACTATTTTATTTTTTTAATTTAAAATTTAATTAATTATTTGGTTTAAAATATGTCTGTTTTTATCCACATTTTCATTGTGACGTCTTATATTTTCACAATAAACACTATCAAGCTGTTGCCTTATGTCTATATTTCCCAACACACTAAAAATCTAAGATGTTATGTTATGTTTCTTAGCTCGTTCATTTAAATGTTTTAAATCACTCACCCCTTCTTGAGTCCATGCACTTCGGTTGCCACCCATCACTAAACAAATAAAACAAAACAGTTTGTATGTTTTAGGACACATAACCACTTAAATCTGTCGTAGACACTACTATTAAAATTTCGTGAATAATTTTGCGATTTTCCTACGTCTGTTTTAGAAATAGTCAAATCGGGTATCGGCCTTCCTAACCGTTTAATTTCCGTTCGGATCTCGTATGTAATGTCTTTATTAGTCAATAAAAAGTCCACCGAATTCATTTTGAAACGTTTCACAATCAAAAACAGGTAAAAACACACTTCCCAGCGAAGAAAATAAACAATCACTAAAAAAGGTCACTCAAAAAGTGTGACCCGTTCAGCTGATTTTCGAACGATTTAATGACGTCTGTCTGCTGCAATAATTGTCTCCAAACATACCAGTCACCGAAAAAGCCCGATTAAAAACGAACGCTGGGATACTGTGTGCCCTCGGACAAGCACGCGAAATGCGACTACGGTGGCTAGATGCGAATTCAGACTATGGTGGCTCGGTGCTCGATCGATAGTCTGTCATTAGTCTACTACTAGATCGATAGTTTGTGGTATAAAAGTAATTATAATTAGAATATGAATAGTTTATTATATGAATATATTATTGTAACAGTAATTTATAGTAAATTAACACAAAATAAATATTTTCTATTGAAATTTGGGCTGGGCACGTGCCCCTGTGCCCTTTATCACCGCCACTGCATTTCATGATTTTATTTTTAGACCTTAACGTTTTTTAATTATTTGCAGAACTGGATAATGACGGTTCCAGTTTTTCAGGATTTCTGAAACCGAAATTCTAATTCAATCTACCTGGTATCTCTTGCGGTTTAGAAGTTACCAATGCAACGCTATCGACAAAACAGGGACACCCTGTATATCCAATACATATCTACTATGTGTACCTAATCCGTATGACAATTTTAGCTTGCTAAAGAAAAGGATCAGCTTCTGCCTCTTCTAGTTATGGACATTTTAGGAGATGTTCCAGGACTGGCAGGAGTGTTTGTAGCTGGTATTTTTAGTGCAGCTTTAAGGTGTGTATTTCTCTTATAAAAAACCGATTATTGTCTTATTAAACAATGATCTATTGGATCAATGCTATTGTATACGTATATAAAAATATATTGTATTCTATCATCATAAATAAAGCCGGCTAAACAGCGCGGCGGCCCACAAAGTTTTCACACATCTCAACGTAAATAACAGGGTAAGTTTAAATCAGGGTAAATCTCCTTATAAATTACAACAGTTTATGTTTTCATGAATTTTGTTTTTGCACATACAAGTAGTCCGCCGCCCGGATCTGCCGGCTTTACTTATAAATAATAATCATAAAGTAAAACATTAGACAGAGTTTAAAAGCTGATTCTTAATAATATAATGTTTGACTTTAAAAGAGAATTCAGACTAAAAATGACCTCAACCTCAAAACATACCAGATAATTTGGAAATATGTTTTGCAATCTGCGTGAATCTAAAAACTGAAAAAAAGGGTTTTTTCCCTTCCGATGTGTCTGGTTTGGGGTTTGTTTTGCCTCCAACACTGAATCCTTCAGGCTTATTGTATTTCCAGTTTACATCGTTATTTCATGTGAATAGATTTGTTACCTTTATGAGGTTTAGTGGATTTCATTAGATTTTTCTTTGGAAAGGCCTCCTGGGGGTTTTCTGTTCCCAGAAGAAAGGGTAATCCATTGGTTCATACATATTTCCTCTTTATTATAATTTTATAACTACAATATTCTGAATGACAAAGCAATAGTTTTAATGACTATTTCATGTCTTGTGTAACAACTCAAAATAACTCACTGTTTTAACTCGCTTTTAGTTCGTTATCAACTGGATTGAACGCCTTAGCTGCTGTAGTACTAGAAGATTTCTATAAACCGTTTTTCCGAAAGCAGCTGTCAGAAAGGCAGACTTACTATTTCATGCAGTTTACCGTAATTTTTATGGGGATACTCTGCGTCGGAATGGTATTCGTGGTGGAAAAATTAGAGCTGTTTTGCAGGTATTAAAATTTGATCCAATTGAAAATAAATTTCTATATCTTGTATATTGCAAACGAAATATTTGACTCAAATCAATATTAGAATTAGTGAATTATTTTTTCTGTATACGAGGTGTGGCTATTAAATAACCGAACTGATGCTGCTACCAGCGCGCTGCGAGCGTGTCGCGACAAGTTTGAAAAGAACTGTGTCTGTTGATACCTTCCCCACGCTGAGCTCGCTGGGCAAGCCAGTGGGTCGCTCAGTTTGACTGTAGCAGTCGTTTGAATTAGTCTACGCACCAGTGACGCGTCGAAAACATGTTCAAATGGAGCAACGGTTTAATCTCAAGTTTCTTGTTAAGCTGGGGAAAACTTTTACAGAAGCTTATGCAATGTTAAAAGAAGCGTACGGGAATTAATGTTTATCCCGCATACAAGTTTTTGAATGTTTTAAACGGTTTAAAGAAGGACGTGAAACGACCGAAGACGGAGCGCCCCGGATGGCCCTCAACGTCAAAAACGGACAAAAACTGAAAAAATTGGTAAATTAATCCGCGAAGATCGTCATGCGCAAAGTTTGGTGCCAAAACTCCTCACTCTCGAGCAAAAGGTATCAAGAATGAATATTTGAGCGTACATCCTAAACAATGACACTGATCATCAGCTGACAGAAGCGGACTTCCAGCATTGGTTTCAACAATGGAAAAGTCATATGGAGCGGTGTAGAGATCGCCAAGGGGAGTACATTGAAGGCGAAAAAGTTGCTACTGTAATTGGTAACGAATAAAAAGTGTTATGACAACAGTTCGGTTATTTAATAGCCACACCTCGTATATTATTATCGGCCAGCACAAAATGAAATATATATTATTTAATCTAAATATTAATTTAATATTAACGTAATACATATTTACCAGTTACCTCTACTTTTTGTATAGAAAATAGATTCATCAACGGTCATTGTTTGTTTAATAGTTAACAATGAGCATAGGAGCAATTGCAAATGGTCCATCTCTAGGTATATTTACTATGGGCATCCTCCTTCCTTGGGTAAATTCACAGGTTTGTATTAAGTTGTGCATTAGGTACATGTATACTATCGAATTAAATTTAGAAATAATTTTTCCGGTGTTACAGTTATCGCAATTTTATATGACCTACCATATTCTGTAATGCTTTCTAAGCGTGGATTTCAGTTATACACATTCTCTTGCCCCGAGTCTTTCTTTGCAAAATTTGTTTGTTTTATTTGTTTGTTCTCAAAAAAAGTTCTTAGCAAGAACCTTTTTTTTTATAAAAAAAAATATGTTATATTTTATATATTATATTTATGTATTTAAGTACTTTAGAGTAGTTGAGTAGATTTTATGTCTACATACGAAGAACAAAATATTTATTAAACTATATATCCGGTTGATTCAAAAGTATTGAACTTTGCTGATATACTCGTAGATATCGGGATTGAAGTTGTGTGCATATGTTACACCGATGCTGACGATCGGCTTCGCTTAATAAACTTGGTATCCACTTGACAATTTTTGGACCTTTCCGAGCGTTTTAAGTCCACAGCCAAGCTCTCGAGCCACCTCTCTAGTGGTTTGACAATCTGTATGTCCCTGTTCTGTGTGTCTGTTCGACAATCAATGCTGTAGTCGCCAGAACCTAAGCGCGCGAACCATCTTTTGCAAGTTGCTAAACTAGAGGCGTGGTCGCCATACGCGGCCATTAGATTTTGGTGTACTTCTTAATGTGCTAATTGTTAGTCTAGTGCACGCTTTGTATAACTTGTACCCCATCACTGTCCAGACTTGTCTAGAAAATTCCAGTCACTTTGAAGGAATGGCTCAATACTAATGAATCAACCGGATATTATAATTGTAATCATACGCAATTTTAATGTTTGAAACGGATATACAGTGTGCTAAAATTTCTGGAGTCTCTAAAAAGTATTTTAGTCTTCGACGATGCTTTTAGTGCCAACGTCTTGACATGTTTCAGGGAGCTCTCGTGGGAGGAATATCTTCCTTGATATTTATGTCGTGGTTGTGCCTCCGAGCTCAGAGTTTGATAGTGTCGGGAGATCTGACTTTTCCCGAAAAACCCGTCAGCACCTCAGGTTGTCATTATCTTTTCACGCCGAAGCAGTCGCCCAGTAGTAACATACATTTTGATCCGTCTGTAAATATAACGGATATCACACATACAGAGTAAGTGTGTAAAGTGTGTAAACGTTTATAAGCTAAAAATAACTGTAAGTGGAGAAATAACAAAATAAAAAAATAAAATCATGGCATGTTTTTGTTTTCTGTAATGGAACACCCCGTATATAATAAAAAGGCTTCTTTTTCTGACTTATAAATATGCAATCTGTTATGATTTACATTAGTATTTCTGAAAAACACGCTTGCAGTAAACATTTCTTGTATAAGATATCTTTATTTGTATTAAGCATTATTTTTTGTAATTTCCATTTTGTTTATTTGAAAATTATTAATAACAAAGTATCTATACCATAACATAATATTACATATTTTTGAAATCAGAAAAATAGGTCTTTTTTATTTATGTAAAAGTATATGGAGTGTTCCATTAAAATAAAACATCATTATATTGTATTTTTTCTCCACTTTCCGTTGTTCTTTTGCTTTATTATTGCCTCAAAAGATAATACATCTATGACATATAAATATCTGCAACTACTGTATCTACACTTTTTTCTGTATTTCTAAAAATAAAGGCTCTAATTGGCGGTCAAAATTTGAATGAACAACTACTTATTTTGGTTTGATGGTAGTTATAAGTTTT
The DNA here is from genome assembly GCA_029963805.1 of Aromia moschata. Taxonomy (NCBI): domain Eukaryota; kingdom Metazoa; phylum Arthropoda; class Insecta; order Coleoptera; family Cerambycidae; genus Aromia; species Aromia moschata. The sequence continues at coordinate 759,815 of JAPWTK010000037.1, forward strand.
ATCTTGAAATCGACGATATGTACATATATATGGATATACATACTTCTACTTTATATTTTAATAGTTTATATCTTTATGTCCCATAAATCTGCAAGATGGTAGAGAGCAGACGGTAACAGTCTAATAATTACACTTTTTTAGCGAACGATTCATGATATATAGACTTTCCTATTTGTGGTACACTCTGATTGGTACTTTCGTGGCTACGTTTGTTGGATTACTCGTCAGTTCTTTCACGAAACTCCAAGATCCACGAGACGTGGACCCACGACTCTTGGCGCCGTTCGTTAGAAAATTAATCAAATCAAGAAGAGATACGAATGGATCTGTCGACAGATCAATGTGTGCATGTGCACATGGAAATACACAAAAGACGGTAAGTGTGTCTAATAGAAACACCTAAAATTGAGGATCATGTGAGTGGAAAGTAATGTTTTTATTCACCTGAATTCGTTTCGTCTTGGATTCTTGCTCGAGAAGGTATAAAATTTATCAAAGGTTATATAAAGGAACACCAACAGTGATATATACCGAAGAACAAATAAATGCAACGCTACAACTTTTGTGTACATATTGACGGCATTTAACCTTCAGTGTTGCTGGAAGCTGAGGCAATCTTTCGGTTTCAGTGCAATTCCATACAAGTTCTATAGGCGATAAATCTGGCAATCTTGAAGGCCGGTTGAATGTTTAACGAGCCGTATAAGGTTTAGAGTTATCTTAGCTGAAGATGCGATTTGGAAGAGACGAAACGGCGGGACAATTTGATATAAACATTCTTCTATAGCACTTCTGCTTTCACATACCGAAACATAAAAATAAACAGCAAAAAGGTCATCAGTCTTTGTGTTGAAGACGTACTATACAATTTTCTTACAGCTTGATAGTATTACACTTACACTATTATTACGATTATTGATTACTATTACACTTTTATCAGCTTGATAGAAGCATGAACTTTGCTTTTATTCACAGGATAATTAATTTCGTAAATTGGTTAGTGATTACAGGTGGATAACTGAAAATTTTAGAGAAGAAAAAATATTATTAGTTATTAGTTAGTTGCATTGTATGAAACTGTACATACAAAATACAATAAAAACACTCAACTAGTGTCAAAATGCTTAAATTCTACTTCTCATTTTGACAAAGATTCTATTCAAAGATAATCATTTTAATCTAGTTCCATAGTCCATTGGAAAAACCTTGTATAGTCCTTCTAATTTTAATTGAAAATGATAAATACGCCTGGGGAACAAAAAAGCGGTGCAACTTTATGATTCCATGGGCGTGCATATATCTTTTATAAATTCAAAAATTGTGAAATAATTTTATTCATTCAAATCAATATAGGAGATTAAAATTAGCCTGCATACAAAACTCTTAATATTTGTAATATAATTTGCTGTAAATAATGCTCATTTAGCCAGACAATCTCAAAAAATTGTCTGTGTTAATAAACCTAGCTGAAATACACGTCACTCGCGTCTTAAACAAGTTGAGTGCCTAAAGTCGTAAATCATTTTAACGACGTCGTAAACATTTTATGGCACAGTGGACCGAAGAAGTATTAGCAATGTATTAAATGCAAAGTAGTCTAATAATCTCGTTGACCGGTGTTACCGCCAGTGGTTTTACTCTGTGCGGCCAGCCGCCTGAGCCGCCGTTGCCGGCTCTTCAAAATTTTCTTAAGTTTAGTAATATACATAAAGTTGTTTGAATTTATAATTATTTTTTCCAGCAATTTTAAACGCTTTATTTTAATGCTGACTAATAAATTTATATCTATGTATTTTTTTTAAATATTTCCAAACTAGCTTTCTAAGAACGTCACGAACTAACAGTTTACTGAAGTATGAAGTATACTTGTATAGTGAGCTTAGCAATTTTAGAAAATATATCTGATAACCTTGCTTTTTTCTACCTATTTTCAATTTAAAATGGAAATAGAGTACATTATTGATTTAAAATTGAAGAGGAAATCAAATTTGAATTGATGAATGATTCAGTTGAATCTGCTTTAAATGACACTGGCATTTTAATACCATGAGAACCTCTGCGTTTTTATATTTATGTCTTATATACTGGCTATCAGTGAGATTATATATAAGCTGCTTGTTTTGTATAGAAACATTTTGGAACTTGTGGATAGTAAGCTTATTATGATATCGAACATCTGAGCAACACCGGATATCGATTATGCTTAAATTAGCCAACCAAAAATTTCTAATCCATCTGATCTAAATCATCTCCTATTAGGTACCTAGCGTTCTTCCGGCCCTCTCAAAAGTCTTAGATCTAGCATTAAAATCTCAAATGTCGATATATATATTTGAAAATAACATAATTTCTTCTGTGCAGTCTTGTTTCAAACCTCAACATAGAGCTACGCGCTACTACCGCCTTGGTTGATATTTTAGATGATATTTTAAAAGCAACTGATAACTTAATTACATGCTTGGTTTTATTGGATTATTATATTAATACAATATTACTAAAGAATATAAATTAATTGCCAAAGTTTTTTGTATAACAAAATAAAAAATGATGTATGTAGGTATTTCGACATTATTCTTGAAGATATTGTTATTTCTTAACATGTTCATTTCAATGGAAAATTGGTATATCAATAATTTATGTACAATTAAGTACCCAGTAATTTAATATTCTCCGACGGAACCGAATTAAATGTTGCTACATTTCTTAATTAATAATAGATTTTTAGGTACACGCGGACAGTGTCTTGGATTGATAAATTGTCAAGGATTTCGTTAAAATATTTATTGTTTCTATGACAAATCGTTAGCGATACGGTTGCGACAGATCCTTACAAAACACGTAGGTATTTATATTTTCATTCGGTATATACTTTAAATAAAATCAGAAAATATTTTTATTTTATTTATTTTCTTAACTTTAAGAAATTAAGAATAGAAATTATTTTCTAATATATCCTCATTTTTTTCTAATCTTTCTAATATCTCGTATTTTAATATGACATGAAAATGGGCAGAAGGGCATAAGTACACAATGAAAAAGTAAGATTTAACATGTACAATATGTATATATTAGTGATGTACAAATGTACTGTAAATTAATTTTCCGTATACCTAGGTGTAGGTATATTAACACAGGAAAACTATAATTTAAAAAAAATTCACTTAAAATCAAAATGAAAGAACTAAATCAAGCGGTAAACAACAACAAGTTAACTTTACATCAGGTATTACAATAAATAAACATAAACCAGAAAAGTATACTCTAAAAACGAACATAACATAAAAGTGTAATTATTGCTTGGTCATCTCGATAAAGAATATAAAGATACAGAATTCTCTTAATTAATTATAAGTTAATTTAAACTACTGTGATACTTTTTTTGATACTTCTAAAACACTGAATGTACTCTGATGAAGTGTCTCAGATACAATTAATTTTTAGAGCAAAAATAGTAACTGAAAGATTGTGCCTTAGTTACTAAAGGTATTTGTAAGTAAACAACCACCGATTTCATTATTTTTTTAAAGATAGTTCCATTTGTGAGAGTACTTAACATGTTTAGTTTGTTATCGTTTACATTTGTAAGTAACAAACTGTTATTTGCAGATTCCAGTAGAGGCATCTTCAAAGATAGATATAACAATGGAGAAAATGGTTGGAGCGGAAACAGCTCGGTGATTTTTTTATTCCAGTAGCAACATGTGACGTAATGACGCATAATTTAAACCCATATCTGTATATTTATATATTTCTACTTTAAATAAAGATATAAGGAACAATTAATATGTTTGTCTTATTGATTAACTATGGAGAAAAAATAATTACATACATATCTTGCTATAGTGTTACATTTTTTTTTCATTTTGTTTGCTTTATTGCCTCGAAATACCCACGTTCTCGAATTAATTTTGTGTATGAAATACTGGAAAAATTTCCATAACTTCTAAAAAGTAACAAGAAAGTAAAAAATACTTTGTATTTCCTTGATGATTAAGAAAAAAATATACTTCCCCTTTATACGGTTCTGTTAGAGTGCGAATTTCCAGACTCTATCACGTGGGAATATGTACATAGTTTACAAGAATTATTTATTTTTTTATTGTTTTAGATAACATTATAATTATAACTTTTTTTTAAGATAACAATACCATTTCATGCATAGTTATTAAAATGTAAGAGGAAGTAAAATGAGTATCTACTTACAATAAGATATTCAACAACCTGTTTCTTCGATAGCACAATCCAAATAAGCGTAATTAAATTATTCATGTTTAACCTTTAGAGGCCCGGAAAACCAATATTTTGGCGCACCAGAAAATTTTCTTTAATTTTTTTTATAGATTAAAATATTAATTTTTCCAATATTATTACTTTTTTTAATACAATTAAAGGTAAATTTTCCCTCCCACCCCTTTTTACATACCCTATATCGCTTAAATTTGTCATTTCTACTTTATAAAAGCGGTACATTGTTTTGTATGCGTGAGGTCATAATTACAAACAAATATGTTTTATAGAAGGTTTTTGTTATTACTATTTAATATAATCAATGTAAATTCCCCTCACTCCATTTTTACCCCACTCATACCCCCTATGCTTTTCTATTAGATTTTTTTGAAAAAATACATTGCTTTATTTGCATGTGGCTGTAATTACAAATAATTATTTTTTCATTGCGGTGATTTCGATGAAAAGTTTAGATAGGGGCTCAGAAAAATTAATGAATCATCTTTCATTTTTTCGTATTAGATACCGTAAATTTTTCAATACTACAAATGTAAATAAATGAACATCTAAACGTACATTTAGTATATTTGATTTCAACATTTCGAAACTTTCGGATTTGAGAAATTTTATACAGCATTTTTCTTTATTTTCTGTCTGTCGTTCTGTATTATTTTTCAAACAATTTTTCGCTTGAGCGTAGTAAGAGAAATTTTGAAATTAGATTCTCATGAGGTTTCAACATCTCTTACGTCTAAGTGGTCGTCATTTTCCCAGTAAAATTCAATCTGAAAACAAAGATAAAAAGTTATCACGTCAATGTAATTCATACCTCATGCTCAATAAGAGAAGCCGATCTACGAGTATATACGAATGTAAAGTATGTAGTAAAACTCTATATATTGAACCCTGCTTTGAAAATCACACTAAAAAAATCGTTACCATAATTTATAAAATTTAAAAAAATACATAAATAAAAAACAAAAAAGAAAAAAAAACAAAAAACAAAAAACAAAAAAACAAACAATAAAAAACAAAAAAAGAAACGTAACTCTGCCACAGTCAGTCCTAAGCCCGTGTTCAAAAGAGGAGGGTGTTTCAAAGTCGTTCATGCGAGGAAAATGAGTAGTTTTTACCCAAATATAGGGGTTGTTTTTGGGTTTATTATTTTTTTGACTAAATTTTAATCATTTTAAAAGGAGGGTAAAAACATATTTATTAAACAATGCTTTTTATGACACCACTCAGTTTTTATTAAGTAATGTTAGTGAAATGTAATTATTATAGTTTGTCTTGTTTGTTTTTATAAATATTGTCTGTCGTATACACTGTACTTCAGTGGCGATTGGTGATATTTCAGTTAGCCATATCTTGAAAATGACGCATGGGACCCACTTCACTTTTTAGGTGATGACTATATACCTCTTACAGAAAGGATTCATAGTGAAAAAACCGTCAACAAAGTTTGCGAAAAAGTTTTCAAAAAACCTGGAGCACTCCCTGGGATCTCAGTAACGCTCTATTGAATATTTGCAGTAAATTTTTTTTCATAATCTAGAAACAAATATAAGGAGAATGGTCATTTTAATTTTGGGAAACAAAATGTTCCTATAAAATTAAAATTAAAATGGCCATAACATTTTGAAAAAAAATATATATATTGTAACAAATCGAAAAACCTCTCCTTATATTTGTTTCTAGATTATGAAAAAAAAAATTATTGCAAAAATTCCACAGAGCGTTACTGAGATCCCAGGGAGTGCTCCAGGTTTTTTGAAAATTTTTTCGCAAACTTTGTTGACGGTTTTTTCACTATAAATCCTTTCTGTAAGAGATGTATAATAGTCATCACCTAAAAAGTGAAGTGGGTCCCATGCGTCGTTTTCAAGATCTGGCTAACTGAAATATCACGCACCGCCACTGCTGTACTTCATAATGTATTTTAAAGTGTATGTTGTGTCTCAAAAAATGTTATATCTACATCTAATTTTATCTATATATTGTATATTTAAATTTGTTTTATTATATCTACATTTTCCTTTTTTTATATACTTACAAAAATTAGTTTTTTTTTTGACGTGTGTAAACACTTATGTGTATTTAACACCAAACTGTAAATATATAAATAAATAAATAAAATATACTTTAAAATTTCGACATGTGTAAAAATTATGGTAATTTGAATTGTCATTTCATCTCAGTATTTTGGTTTTTGAGATTTTGCAATAGTTGTTTCTTTAAATCAAATGAAATGAAAAACCATAAGAATGTTTTTTTATATTCACTTGGTAACTGTGAAACAAAAATTTTTGCAACCCGTTTCCAAGATATTTTACTGGGGCACAGTTTTTTTTTTATCGAAAGTTTTTTGAAGTTTTTTTGCTACTATAGCCTTCTATAGACATCCAAAAAAAAAACGTCATCAACTCTGGCTATGAACGAGAGAGATGGAAATAGCGGTCATGTCTAAGCTTTTCGATTATGTCAAACTTTTGACGAGTGACTGTCACAATTTGTAAAATAAACAATGGCTGTCATATGATGTGACAGTCTTGACAAGTAAATAAGGTTATAAATTCGATTAAGAATAGAAATCCGTCTTTTTTCTCTTGGCCAACTTTGATGACGTTTTTTTTGGATGTCTATACTTAAAGTGTAGTAATCATCCTTTAAAATATGGTGTAAGAAAGTGTGAGACTTTCTAAGAAAGTATCCTAAGAAAGTATGACACTTTCAAATCCCACCAGCTGCCATTTTTTAACTCTAATTTTAATTGACTATTTAATATATTAAAAAAAAACTAGTTATGCTATGTAAATATGTGTGTTAAAATTTCCAATTTAAAATATTGTTTTGAAAAAAAGGTTTCCTGGAAGACTCACAAACAGATTATTTTTTGTTTATTTTGTTTTGAAATACAGTCAAACTGTTATCCCCTTTTCCCGATGTGCATAAAAACGTTTGTAATTATTAAGGCCATTCCTTGATAGCGGCTTGTAAAGCAGTTATTTTTAGAAACGACCATGACTAATAAACGTATACAGCGCGGTAGAGTCCCCTGCTTCTTATCATTATTTTATATTTAAGCTGAACTCCTAACACTACATTCTTCTCGTTGGCTTTATCAACATTTGGATAACGCAGTTTATTGGACGTAAAATGTAAAATACCTTGCATTGGTCCAGAATAAACTACTCTTATTTCTTGATATAAATTGGCGGAAATGTTAGCAAATCGTCAGTCTCAACTTACTACTTAACAAGTTAACTTAATAAGGGGTGTTTAGAGGTAAATATACATATATATTAATATACACATATGTAATTAAATATATACGTACATATATATTAGGTATATGCCTAGTAATGTTTTAATATTTAAAATAGTTATAACTTCATATAGAAGGTGCTTCTGGAATACTTTTTTTTAAACGCTGTAATTTCTTGTGTACATTAGCAACGCTTGCTTAAGGTTCTAATTAACTTTTTTTTTTCAGATGTTGAAATTACTAATTGTCCTATTTGCTGTTGCGGCTATATCGGCTGCAGATGATTTGGAGAGATCGAAGAGATCACTACAACCAGGAGCTCCGTCGCCAAATAATAAGCAGCAGCCGTGGCAATTCGATCCTCACGTTGGACGGAACGAAGATGGCAACACAAATGCTGGCGCAAACATCAAACACCACGGTGATAATCACGATGTCGAAGCCGGATGGTCCAAAGTGGTAAGGGGGTCCAAACAAAGCCAAACCCACTTGGCACGTGGGAGGAACCTATAGGTGGAGAAGATCGCTGCAGCCAGGAAATAATAACGACCAGCCGTGGCGAGTGGATCCTCACGTTGGACGGGATGAAGATGGCAACACAAGGGCTGGCGCGAACATCAAACACCACGGTGATAATCACGATGTCGAAGCCGGATGGTCCAAAGTGGTAAGGGGTCCAAACAAAGCCAAACCCACTTGGAACGTGGGAGGAACCTACAGGTGGAGAAGATCGCTGCAGCCAGGAAATAATAACGACCAGCCGTGGCAAGTGGATCCTCACGTTGGGCGGGATGAAGATGGCAACACAAGGGCTGGCGCGAACATCAAACACCACGGTGATAATCACGATGTCGAAGCTGGGTGGTCCAAAGTAGTAAGGGGTCCAAACAAAGCCAAACCCACTTGGCACGTGGGAGGAACCTACAGGTGGAGAAGATCGCTGCAACCAGGAACTAATAACGCCCAGCCGTGGCAATTCGATCCTCAGGTTGGACGGGACGAAGATGGCAACACAAGAGCTGGCGCGAACATCAAACACCACGGTGATAATCACGATGTCGAAGCCGGATGGTCCAAAGTGGTAAGGGGTCCAAACAAAGCCAAACCTACTTGGCATGTGGGAGGAACCTACAGGTGGAGACGATCACTTGAGGATGAGGTTCCTAGTACATATCTTGATGAAGCATATGATAAACTCAAACTTGACGAAGAAAATGAACAGGGCGAAGAACAGGTTGAGGACGACCACGACGAACATGAAGATGTCTAACTTTGGTAAAACAGTTTGACTGTTGCAGTTACTTTTGAGTGGTACAACGGACCACTAAATTGTCACACATTAGACTGCTTTACTTATTTTTTTGTGTAATTCAAAAATATAAGTAAAGCAGTCTGTTACACATGTAATAGTATATGTAATTAGTGTAATGGTATTTATTTTTTTTTATTTGAAATATATGTTTTAAAAAAATTCTAAATTATCACTAATTTATTTTTTAACTAACACTTTTTTACACGCTGTAAGTTTTACAGTTATTATTATATGTCTATACCTAACATTGTTATTTTAGAAACCGGATGACAAATGGTCAAAAAGTATATACGTGTTTAAAGAGTTTCTTATTTTATATCACTAAACACTGAGGATTTTAAATATACCATTATATACATGTATGGTGCTCCATTTGATTTGGTAGTACTTTTGATGAAACCGGAGATGTAAATGTTGTTTACATATTAAAAGTTGACAACTGCTATGTGTATAAGATACTGAAAATTTGAAATTTTTTTTCTCAGAAAATGTAAATATAATATAATCTTTAATCTTTTTAATTTGACGAATAATATCGACAATAACTATGCGAATAGTTTGAAGGATATACCTGGTACCTTACATAACATAACTTTACAATTAGAAAGATAAAGTAACTACAAAGAGTCAGTACAAGATATATTGTAAGTAAAAATACAAGTGTATTGGACAAAGAAAAAGATAAATTCTAACTGTAATAAAATAACATATAGCTCACTTAAAACATAGTAGACCATATATTTACTGTGTAGCTCAAAATGCTTTTGATGAAAACTATAGGATAGACGTTAAGAGTTTAGCACTTTTAAAAAATATAATAGACAGTTGATAGTTAGATTCATTAGAAAGTCTAAAAATTGATAGAATACGGGATCTTGTGCGTTCATATTGTCGGTTGTCGACAAGAACGATCGGGGAAGAGTTAAATTTGAAACACACCAGTGTTCAGGGTCATGCGTGTGAGACCGAACATCAAGAAACACTGAATGTTGCATCACGATAATGCGTCATGTCACACAGCCATTTCAGTAAACGAGTTTTTAGCCAGTAAAAACATTCCTGTGGCTCTTCGCCTCCTTATTCGTCTGACTTGAATCCTTGTGACTTTTTTTCTCTTCCCGAGATTGAAAATCACCTCAAGGGATGTCATTTTGGGGACCATAGATAACATTCAAACGGCTGTAACCGACCAGCTGAAGGCTATTCCAGTATATGAGTTCCAGCACTGCTATGAGGACTGGAAGAACCATCTCCAGTGCTGTGTGGCTTCCCAAGAAAGTTATTTTGAAGCAGACAATACTGAATTGGAATTCTATTCGAAAAAAAAAATAAATAAAAAAATCAGTGTCATTACAGTAGTATACACGTCGTATTTAATAATCAAACCTTAACGAACTCAACTCTCATATTTCGTATTCACCGATTAAACCGTATAAAGAAAGTATAAGATCCATAAAACAGAATGAGTCGCTTAATAGATCGAGATCACTTCGCAGATAGTGGAAGGCATGAAGCAATAAAACGCAAAACTTCATATCGGCTCGGGACTCATAACAACGTGAGAACATGCGCCCCATAACCCCGGACAGTGGTCAAGAACTACCACTACGACGACGCAAAACCATAGCAACCAATGGCTAGGCAGGTGTTCTAATTAATTATTCAAATGTTCTAGCTTTTTCACGGCCGACTACGTTTTCCCAGCGAGGCTCTAGTCTCGACGGATCGGCCCCCAAAGTAAGTGCGCGCTTTCCACGACAAACCGACTGTTTTCTTGGTGCATTTGAGGAGTTCAACCGTGCGCTGTCGGTCTCCCAACAAAATGTAGTGGACTAATAATCGACTCGCTGATCGACGGACTGTTTCGAGTATTCGCGGGTGAGGTCCACACATCTTTTCCCGTGTCGCTGGCTCGATGAGTAAATCTCACACGGTGACGCGGCAACCGCGTTCATCCTTGCGTCTTTGTGACTTGAACACGTCGCTCGATCACACCTAAACTGGAATATGGGAATCTGTTTAGACACAGGTAATATCGAAAGAAACATAACTTACCGATATTAGAACCTATAAACCACGTAGCGTTTTGTTTCTTGTTTCACTCTCATTTCCTCACACTTTTAAAGTATGAGAGAAGTATTTATATATTTATTTATTTCTTTGGAGTGTGGTAAGATGTGAGTTCATTTTCTAGTATGAAGAAAATAATGGAGGCCTTTTTCTCACAAATCCTGTACTTCCTTCCATGTGTATCTCTCTGTTGATCCTAATAACCAGGTATCTTGGGATCAATCTGTGTCGTAGGCATTCGTTGTTAAAATAATTACTACATTGTAGCGTCTTTCGTGAAATTGCATACTTTCGATACATCTTCTTCAAAATAGCCGGCCCAGCTGTATTAATTCTTTGGAGTGTGGTAAGATGTGAGTTCATTTTTTAGTATGAAGAAAAGAATGGAGGTCTTTTTCTTACAAATGGAGGCCTTTTTCTCGCAAAAGGATTTGTGAGAAACAGGCCTCCATTATTTTATTTATTTATTAATTTGTTCATTCGTTCAATTAAAATATGTATTTATTTATTTACCTACAACATACAATGTCCGCCATAAAGTTGGAACCCAGTGGAGGCCGGTGGGATTTCACATGCTCATATTTCCGTAAGGAGGCATGGGACCTACACCATATATCAGGGGATGGTTGCTAGACCTAACTAGAAGGCTATAATGACAAAAAATATCCAGGGAAAACTTGCGAAAATTGTTTTCCAAAAATGGCTGCCTCCGGGCAGATCTTGGAAACGGCTTGCAAAATATTTGCGAAATATTTTTTTTCATAATCACCTAGTAAATAAATTTTTTTTATACTTGTAATTTTTGCAAAATTCTTATTTTGCTTAAAGGTACAACTATTGTAAAATCTCAGACGAAATGTTGGGATGAAATAAATATTTAAATTACCATAACTTTTACAGATCTCAAAATGTCAAGAAAATCACAAGTATAAAAAGACTTTATATTTACTCGGTGATTATGAAAAAAAAAAATATTTCACAAATATTTTGCAAGCCGTTTCCGAAGATGTGCCCGAGGGCAGCTATTTTTGGAAAAACAAATGCGCAAGTTTTCCCTAAAGATTTTTTGCCATTATAGCCTTCTACTTAGGTTTAGTAATCACCTCCGAAATTATGGTGTGGGTCCCATGCATCCATACGAAAATACGAATATGTCAAATTCCACCAATAATAGGGTTTGATAAAGACTTTTGGTGACAATCACTTCTGCTTCCAAAATAACTTAAAATGCACCGATTCAAAGTTAACAGCTAACATCTGGCAACTGTCAAATTTGTGATTTTCCAAAAAAAAATCTAGAAAATGGCTTAAATTGTTAATATTTTGAAAAATATCACTAAGAAATTATGTTCTTAATGACATTTTACGCCTACATGCCGATTTTGAGCGAAATATTTTGCTATCCAAAAAAATGTATATTTTCGATTCTTTTTTTTGATTCACTCCAGCAGTGGCGGTGCGTGATATTTCAGTTAGCCATATCTTGAAAACGACGCGTGGGACCCACTTCACTTTTTAGGTGATGACTATACACCTCTTACAGAAAGGATTTCTAGTGAAAAAATCGTCAGCAAAGTTTGAGAAAAAAATTTTCAAAAACACTGGAGCACTCCCTGGGTTCTCAGTAACGCTCTGTGGGATATTTGCAGTATATTTTTTTTCATAATCTAGAATCAAATATAAGGAGACGTTTTTCGATTTGTTGCAAAAAATTTTTTTTTTTCAAAAAGTTATGGCCATTTTAATTTTAATTTTATAGGAACATTTTGTTTCCCAAAATTAAAATGGCCATAACTTTTTGAAACAAAAAATATTTTGTAACGAATCGAAAAACGTCTCCTTATATTTGTTTCTAGATTATGAAAAAAAATATACTGAAAATATTCCACAGAGCGTTACTGAGAACCCAGGGAGTGCTCCAGTGTTTTTGAAAAATTTTCGCAAACTTTGCTGACGGTTTTTTCACTATAAATCCTTTCTGTAAGAGGTTTATAGACATCACCTATAGTCATCACCTAAAAAGTGAAGTGGGTCCCATGCGTCGTTTTCAAGATATGGCTAACTGAAATATCACGCACCGCCACTGCACTCCAGTAAGTAACTGATATGAAAACATTTAAAACGCTTCAAAGTAGTAAAGTCTGCCATTGCAATGCATACTGTGCTAATAATATTCATAGGTATCGTTGGTTTTGAAGATTATTGAAATTCTTAATTGAAAAAAAAGTACTGTCTAGATTATTTTCCAATTTCTAAAAAAATCACCCATTGTTTTTCAACCGTTTCTTTATTAAACTTTATTTTGTTCAAAATGGTCTTAATTACGATTTGGCTTACATTTACATTTTTGTACTAAATTTACAATTTAGTACAAAAATGGCCTTAATTACAATTTGGCTATCTTAACACGAAACTACTACTTAAAAATAACAAATAATAAATAAATTACTTGAAAAAAAGAACTTAATATGCAAACAAATCAGTAATAGCCATGGAATCCCGTTGCAAGCTGCATAAACCTTACATTTCTGTGTGACTTCCTTCATTTTCCATGCATTTTTCAGTTCGGCGGCTAAATTCCCCGACAGAATTTAGTAGTGCCTAGGAATATTTGAACATATTTCTCTAATAACATTTTCTAAATGATTCACATTTTGAAAAGGCCTCCTTTTTGTACACTTGTTCCTTTAAATATCCCCAAAAGAAAATAAAGCATTTTTTGGATATCAAAATGTTTCGCTCAAAATCGGCAGATAGGCGTAAAATATCATTAGGAACATAATTCCTTAGTGACATTTACACTAAATATTAACAATTTAGGCCATTTTCTAAAGATTTTTTTTTTGGAAAATCACAAATTTGACAATTCCCAGATGTTATCTGTCAACTTTGAATTGGTGCATTTTAAGTTATTTTGGAAGCAGAAGTGATTGTCACCAAAAGTTTTTATCAAACTCTAATATTTATTAAAAAAAAATCCTATATGGTTCCAACTTTATGGCGGACACTGTATAAGGGTGCTTACAAATTATTAAATTCATAAAAGCATCCATTGGCCCATTCACAGAAATATAATGTTTAGGTTATAACGATAGTAGGTATCTAAATGATTTAACAAATGCGTCCCTAACAGGTAATGAAAAATAAAAATATATACAAGGTGTCCAAAAAAAGCGACGTCAAGCCGAAAGGCGGTTATAGACCAGACCCTGACTAGACACGTGACAAAAAAATTAGATGAACGTGTCTTGGTTTTTATAAGATATAGTCACTTGTGTAAAATTTGTGAAAAATTGTTTCTCTAAGTCAATAGTCTTGTGACACGGCTTCAAATGAAGGCCGATTGTTGATTTTTTTTGTTATAATGAATAACACATAATTTGAATAAACTATTATATTTTACAACAATAGTCACGGAATTGGTTATTATCATCGCTCAACATTGACTATTCACCCTTTGTAAAAATATACTATTTCACATAATAAATGATTAAAAGCTTTTAGAGATTAAAAACTGAATATTATTCCTTTTAACAACAATAGCTGAGGTGCAGCGGTGCTCTAGCGCCTTTGGACTTAAAATCATTAACATAAACAAATTCCAGAGCATCGGTAGTACAAATACACGAATACGGAAACAGTGTGGAATTCAAAAGGAGTAATAAAACGTATTGACCAAGGAATGAGCCCGGTTGGGTTATAATGGTTTCTCAAGTTATATCTCATTCTAATATATGTATGCGATAGCACAACTATCTGCCCCTTTTGCTACGGTCTGCCTCAGCTACTTTTGTAAAAATGTAGTATTATTCAAAACTTTTAAACATTTTTTTCCTGAAATAGTTAACGGTGCTATTTTTAATATCCTCACACAGTTTGCATACAGAAAACGAATAAATATACAATTTACGAGTTTAACACATTGGGAAATTATCTCGAAATTTGTGACTCGCTGTGGTTGAATAAAAAATATATTTTTTTAGCAATTAGAGCATACCACCTACCATTTTGAAATCTGAATTAGATGCGTCAACTTTTAAGAACAGTTGTGGATTCCATGCAGTACATTTTTGATAATTGATAATAACGAATTCATTAAACATGAATATTGTTTTTTTTTTTTTTTGGAAGTAGAAAAGACACTATTATCTTTTTTTTGTGATTCGTCCAGTCAGGAACTGGTTGGTTACCCCATTTTGGCTTGACGTTGCCTTTTCAGACAAAAATAATACCAAATAATTAATAACACTGGGAACAGCTGTTTTGGTGCCGAGGGTTTTTGAACTGATTCTATATCAGTTTGATGTCCTGAATTCAAATATCGTATTCATTTTTCCCTATCAGCTCCAGTTTTTAAGATATACAATTTTAGAGAAATATAAGTTCTATGATTTTAACTCAAATCTCAAGTGTAATAAACAAAAGTAGATTCGAATTTTTTATTTTATTTATACCAAATACAATCTTAAGTCAAACTTACAAACAAAAAAAAACATTAAAGAAATCAAATATAGTCACTCGACACTTCTAAAACTTCTTTTCCGCGACATTCTTGAATGTTTTTTCAAACAGTCCCTCTTTAAACTCCAGCAGTAATCTGCCATCATGTGGATGTCCCATCTTCCTTGGTAGCGGTCCTCCATAATTTTAATATCTTGGTGAAATCTTTCACCTTGTTCCTACTCATGTCTCTAAATTTTCTAAACCGGTCAAGTGGCTGTCTAGATAGTGTACTTTTATACTCATATTGCACCTAATGATTTAAAGCTGTTCAGCATCTTGTTAACAATTTCAACATAGTTTTCAGCTTTATGTTTGCCTAGAAAATTTTCTACAACTCAACAAATGATGTCCAAGCTTCTCGTTCAACTTATTCATTGAATTTATGAAGGCAGGATCTTTAATTAATTGTCTTATTTGTGGGCCGTCAAATATCCCTGCTTTGAGTTTTTCTGTGCTCAACTGAGGCATTTTTACCCCTATATATTCAAAACAAGGCCCATCCTTATCAAGAGCTTTTACAAATTGCTTCATTAAGCCCAACTTTATGTGTAACGGAGGAAAATGATTTTTCTCTTTCAACCAAAGCGTCGTTAATGACATTCTTTTCCCCAACGTCCATGTTTTCTCTCAGAGGCCAATCTTTTCTAACCCAGTGGTGTGTTTTGTCCCTACTATCCCAAAGGCACAAGAAACACGGATATTTTGTGTAACACTTTGCTCCCAAGAAGAAAGTTCACCTTTTTAATACATATCAACCATTGATGTTCGTGATACTTTATCTTCTGCAAGACTAAAGCTATTGTGTTATATTCTTCTTTCAGTTTCGTTGAGTGAGCTAACGTATTGAAATATTTATTCCCATTATGTAGAAGGACACATTTTAAACTTCGCTTTGAACTGTCAATAAATAGCGCCAATATCTGGAATATATTCAGAAAGTCCCATTTCTTTCATATCCCCTAATTTCGTGACAAAATACAAGATTGTCTTCTTGAGAAAAGAATGGTAGCAGATCTTTTTCTCTTGTACGGTAAAAGGTAATTTTTGGTTCCTTGTTCCAGTAAATTTTTGTCGTTTAACCTAGAAGCCAGTACTTCAGCAGCTTTTTTCGATAAATTGAGATCCCTGGTGAGATCATTTAATTCGTTTGATTGAAGCGTTGAGGAACTGAAGACGTCCCCTCATAGTCACTGTTAGTTTCATTACATGGAAACATCAAGGGACAAGTTCGTTATCAAGATATCTGTAGCTCATGAAATGTTGGAATCGGTATTTCATCTGAGTGCGGATAGGGCGATTGCCGAGTCTAAATTGGGATAGGTCCATTTATGGCGGTTATTTCGATTGATTCCATTAATATTTCTAAACAGAAATAGCAATATGAAGTGGTTTTTGGTTCTCTCCAAACCATTGGTACCCGAATTTCAAACATTTTCTTTTGCCGGTAGTCCACCGTAATTGCTCTGTGCAAGTTTTACATACAAGATGCGGGGCCCACTTTTGTCCTGATACCAAGCTTAACTCCAAAGTATGCCAAATATTTGCTTCACAAAGTCAGTAATAGCTCGTCTGTTTTGTTGGAACATGTATTCTCCGCATATATAACAAAAACATCAGGTTGATTGACACAACTTCTTCTTGAACTGGACCTGAATCATTTTAATTCTGTTCAATAACACAACACTCTTTTCTTAACAGAAAATAACACCCGAATTCGATCTACTCTCTTTAGCAAGAAGGCACAAACTGACGAGACTTACCTGAGTTAGGGGTATAAAAGGGTCAGTTCAGGTACCTGGGAGGCAATGTTTCCACTATTTATAGATTTACCTGGAATTTACTCATTTACAGACTGACAATAAAACAATTGCACCTACATTAATGATTATAAAATAATTTTAGAACTCTCAGAAACCAATAAACTGCATAAAAACCAGATATGTAGATAAATTTATGTATCTAAAAAAGTAGAGCTGATAGAGAAAAACGGATTGCACCTATAGATTTAGCTTCCCAAATATAGTTAAAATCAGGTCTAAAATCCCAGGCACCAAAAAAAAATTTTTTTTTTGTTCCCCCTGTGTAATCTCTATTTTATACTAGGTATATGTAAGTATAAACTATTAAACATGAATGAGCCCTTCAACTTTCCATTTATTTTAAATCAAATCGATTTAAACAGTATTAATGTTGAGACATATCATACATACCATTAATATAGTAATTTAAAAGTTGTAAGAACTTATTTTGTAATTTCTATATTCTATTTTTCTTTTTTTTTGACCTGCATACCAAGAACTCCAAACTATTAAAGCAAAATTTAGTGTGCTATAGGCATAAGAGAGGTAAATTGATTTAATTGCCTTCTACGATTGAAAAGCTTTACAGACTTACATCAAGAATCCTAACATTATATTGCTCTTATTTAACACCTAATCGACATGAGAGTTGAAGTTCATTTTGCTGTCATAAATAACACTTAAATCTTTAGTTGGCTGAACTCTAGCAAACTATGAAAATGACAAGAATTAAAGAAATGTCATTTAATATATCTGTCATTTTTATAACATAGCTATAGTACACAAGGAATAGCTTTGCCCGCGAATTGCACACAACGAACGTAGTACGAGGTAAAACGGCCATACCTAAGAGATACAATGAGATACCCACAAATAAACAATAACAGACTGTACTCCTTGAAGCGTTCACGGCTGCAGCTACAAAAGAAATGAGCACAATTTCAGGTTTTGTCTACTGCGGTACTGCGGCCAAGGGCAAAACCACTGTTGGTACGCTGTAAGTAATCATTACATTACCAATGAGCCAGGACTTTTAACCGAGAGATCAATTTTTATATTCTGATTCTCTATTTAATCTAATATTCAACTATACCCGTAACTTTAACTTGACATACGAGTGACACATTGAGTCATTCGACACGTGCTAAAATGAGTTGCATGATGAACAGCAAAGTTTATTTTCCATATACATACATATGTACAATTTAAAAGGGTTTACATTTTCACATTGCTATGGGTGTTTGTCCACATTATTATAAGGGTTTCATTGACTTTTTATATTACCTACACCCACACGATGGTATAGAGCTTAATCAATAAATGTATTGTACACACATGCTTCATATAAATAAAAACGATTATAATATATGATATATAAAGGGGTTTCCCAGGTTGCCTTGTATTTTTTTTTTATTTATATATATACGAGGTGTGTAAATTAAGTAATGAGACTGACTTTTCGTAAACCGGTTTTTTCTAGTGCGTTTTAAAAATGGGTGACACTTCAGCACGCCTACGAAGACAGTGTTTTTTCAAGAGCCCAAGTTTTTCGGTAGTTTAAGGCATTCTCAGAAGGAAGAGAATCGATTGAAGATGAACCACGCAGCGGAAGGTCCTCATCTTCAAGAACCGATGAAAATGTCGATAGAATGCGGGATCTTGTGCGTTCAGATTCAGATCATCGATTGACGACAAGAATGATCGGGGAGAGTTACATTTGAATCACACCACTGTTCATCAGATTTTGACTAACGAAGTGGAGATGAAAAAAATCTGCGCAAAAATGGTTCCAAAAAACCTTTCGCAGGAACAGAAGGACATCAGGAGAGAAAGGTGTCTTGACTTTTTTAATCGATTGAAAATGATCCCCATTTTATGGAACGTGTCATTATTGGTGGTGAGACTTGGATGTTTGAGTACGACCCGGAAACTAAGCGCCAAAGCATGGAATCACACTTCAAGCTCTCCAAGACCTAAAAAAGCAAGAATGAGCAAGTCGAAGATCAAATGCATGATGATTTGTTTTTTTGATAGTCAGGAAATTGTCCACAAAGAGTTTGTGCTTCCAGGTCAAACAGTAAATCAACACTTTTACAGAGAGGTTCTTGAAAAACTTCGAAGAACGGTCATGCGTGTGAGACCAAACATCAAAAACAACTGGATGTTGAATCACGACATTGCGCCTTGTCACACAGTCATTTCAGTAAACGAGCCAGTAAAAAACATTCCTGTGGCTCTTCAGCCTCCTTATTCGCTTGACTTGAGTCCTTGTGACTTTTTTCTCTTCCCAATATTGAAAAATCACATCAAAGGACGTCATTTTGGGACCATAGAAAACATTCAAATGGGTATAACCGACCAGCTGAAGGCTATTCCAGTATATGAGTTCCAGCACTGCTATGAGGAAGGGAAGAACCGTCTCCAGTGCTGTGTGGCTTTCCAAGAAACTCATTTTAAAGGAAACAATACTGAATTGTAATTCTATTCGAATAAAAAAAAAAGTCTCATTATTTAATTTACACACCTCGTATATAAAGCAGGAAAGCAGTTTTCAGGAAACGTCTATTATATGGACACATATAATACATTACCATAAATATACATTCTAGTCAAAACTCTTGAGTCTCAATGAAAACTTTGAACTTTGAACTTTGAACAGTCATTATTCCTGTTACTCAAATATGTGTGTATTGTGTTTGATTTATCAATACAGTTACACGGATTTGTAGATAATGTTTCGTATTTTAAAACTTTTAAAGAGATTAGCATTAGTTTGTGTTAAACAAAAAAACAAATAAATGTTAAATTCCTGTTTTGATTAAACTTTGTAAAGTTAAAGTTCACAAAATCTCTAAAGATATTTTAAAGATGCTGCATGTTTTTTCTAGTTCTAGAAAAATATAACATCGGTTTTCCAAGAGTAGTATATTTCAATGTTATTTTGAATATTTCTGTAACTGTTTTCTCCATGTACCCCATCATTGAGAAGTTAATAGGGAGGAAGACTTGGTTCAAATGAAACATATAGTAGCATCAAGTATATACAGTGTGGAACAGCCAAATGGAATACATTCAGTAGCTCCATTATTATGTATTTTTTTAGAAAATACTGAGACACGTCAATTTTTAATTCTAAAATGACATCTTGCGAAGTAAAAATGTCATCCCTAAATTCAACCCCCTTCAGGTGACAGCTAAAACCCTTAAATTTTCAAATTGGAAGTAGAGGGTTGTGATGCTTCATTTGAAAGGTCTTTTCATTCTCTATTCAAAACTGCTATGATTTTAAATTTTATTGCAGAAATTAACAAGAATAAAAGATAAGTTTCTCCAGCGTAGGAAATTCGTTACATTAAAATAAAACTTTTATAAGTATCACTATTTATCAATTTTAGGTTCTGAAATGTTAATAACAAAAAATAAATGTCTGTAATTGCCGACATTCCTTACTATAAGATAAAAATGATAGATGACAATACTTTACAAATAGAAAATGTTTTATTTCTGGATGAATCTACATTTACACTTTATGGCCATGTTAATCGCCAAAACTGTCGTTACTGGTCGAGGGAAAATCCTCACTGGATGTGGGAACTACACACCCAAAACCCTGAGAAAGTTAATGTTTGGGCAGGAATAATTGGAAAAAATATCATTGGTTTCTTCTTCATTGACGGCAATTTGAATGGAGAAACTTATTTAGCGCTGCTCCAAAATAATGTTGTACCGACGATGATAAACTTGTATCCAGCTGAAGGAAACCCATAACTTAGGTATGCAACACCCCAGGTAATGCAATATGGTTCCAGCAGGATGGTACACCAGCACATTACGAAGTCAATGTCCGGCAATATCTCCACATAATCTTTCCAAATCGTTGGATAGGAAGACATGGTTCTGTAGAATGGTCTGCACTATCACCGGTATCTCACGCTGTTAGACTTCTTCATATGGGGATATGTAAAAAGTATGGTCTACAAAAATCAAACCCGACGATTTATCTGACTTAAGAAGAAGAATAACACTTGTAATTAGGTCGATTACCCCGCAGGTGTTGACTAACAGAAAAAAATTCTATTTACGGTTAGGATGCTGCCAAGATGCTGGAGGCATGCATTTTGAACATCTACTGCATTAATAATGATTTATTTTTTATTTTAGTGTAACGAATTTCCTTCGCTGGAGAAACTTTTTTTTTCTTGTTAATTTCTGCAATACAATTTAAAACTAGCAATTTTGAAAAGAGAATGAAAAGACCTTTCAAATTAAGTATCACAAGCCCCTACCTCATGTTTGAAGATTTAGGGGTTGTATCTGTCACCTGAAGGGGGTTGAATTTAGGAATGACATTTTTTACGTCGCAAGATGTCATTTTAGAATTAGAAATTGACGTGTCTCAGAATTTTCTAAAAAAAATGCATAATAATGTTGCTACTGAATTTATTCCATTTGGTTGTTCCACACTGTAGATTGTCATGGTACAATTATGCTCAATTGGTATTGGTCTATTTATTAGACTACACTAGGCATTTTCAAAAATTCTGTAAAAGTTCAAAAGTGTCAAAAAGTTTTGTCTGTGACTTCGGAAACTGATAGAATAATTCATTTGATGAAAACGTTCATGTACAAACATTCGTCTAAAATTGCGTGTGGTAGTTAACTACAGGGTATTAATGTTTTATAAAAGAAGTAAATAATTGTTATTGTAATATTCTGAGAACGGAAAAATATTTTCTCCTGCAATTTTATGTGGTGCACAGTTGGCACAAGGGCCCCTTTTTTTGTCTGGAAAGCTTTAAAATGTGATCAGAAAATCTCCTTGTATCGTTGGCGTAGAAATTAGGGATTAACGTCTTGGACTACCCCTTCGCTGTATACAATCCCCTATCTGTACACAATCTAAACACTACGTTTCTGTTTGTAAATAGTCTACTATGGATTTTTGTCC
The DNA here is from genome assembly GCA_029963805.1 of Aromia moschata. Taxonomy (NCBI): domain Eukaryota; kingdom Metazoa; phylum Arthropoda; class Insecta; order Coleoptera; family Cerambycidae; genus Aromia; species Aromia moschata. Next base: position 781,939 of record JAPWTK010000037.1, read on the forward strand.
ACCCCATGAAATCCCGAACAAAAATATTCGAAAAACAGTGATTTTATTAAACATTTAACACTCTATATCTCAGTAACAACGCAGTTTCAGGGATACATTGTATATGAACTTTTTTCGTTAAATGACTCGTATTGTTACCGAAGTTAGGGACATTTACCGTTATCATGTGCCATTTTTTTAGCCATCTTTTAGTTCTCTATTTTAGTAAACTTTATTTAGTCTTAATATTTTTAAAACCTTTATACATATACAGCGATTGTGTCTCCAAAAAAATACAATGTATTTCTCTTGAGAAAACCTAGTTTATTCTATTTAGAGCCTAGAATTTTTTTCAACTTAAAATCTTAGTTTACCATATGAAAATTTAGAAAGTTTAGTTTACCATTCCCTGAAAGTGGTATGAAAAGATAATATATATATATATATATATATATATATATATATATATATATATATATATATATATTTTCTATCGTTTGTTTATAAACGTAGTCTTCAATAATAATCTGTAAAACATAAAATTTTATATTGCCTTAGATTGTTCAAATTTTCATAAATCCGTAAAATGATAATCCGAAAAGTAATAACAATGTGATTTCCCTTCTTTAGAATGTTTAGGCAAGATTCATTAATTCAAAAATATTACACAACCAAGGTCTCTTATACGTATAAACTAAGTAGTCTTATATTTAGATTCTTTTTTTTGGCATCGTATTGTTAGATACCTACTTGTTATTTAATTCAGCAAAAATAGAAACAATGTAACAATATAAACTACAACAATACAAACTGCAAGATACGATTATAAATAAAATTAACCTTTTTGGGACCTACCCTATATAGAACTTAATAATAATAGCGTATATATAATAACTGTATTCAAATTAGTGCGTGAATTCATATTCCCTAAGTTAAGCTACAAATTATGAGAATTTATTATTAGAAACACCTATAATCAAGATCACAGAATTATAGAAATGTGGTTATTTATAGCACAAAATTATAATAGAACAAATGAGAACCTCTGCCCAAGGAAGTAAGAAATCATTATGTCTATCCAATCCTACTTCATACGATGTTTCGATATTATTTTTTAGTAGATCTAAAAAAAATATTAGGGCATATACTTTAATAAATTATGATATTTAAATTCCTCTTTCTCAAAACCCTACAAAACTTTACGTCATAAGAATGTGAACACCATTATTATTCCAAATTTCAATTTAGTTTTCCCCCGTGAGAGGAAGCACAACAAATGCAGTATTTTTTAGAGCACTGTACATTGTAGATTGTGTATTGTTTTACTTTATTTTATTTACTTCACTTTGAAGGAAAATCCTTAAAAGCCAAATAAAATAGAAAATATCTAAAAAATATGTGTGAAAAAGAGAACTGAAAGTTAGATAACTTATGTAGATTGAAACAATACCTACAAGGTGTTTCGCTTAAACTAATAAATTTAATACGATTTGAAAAGTTGAGTTGGCAAAATATTATAAATAATATTATAAATAATATTAACATAAAACAAAGCAATGGTATTAATTTTCTGGGGACATTTTTAGACTCAAAATTAATGTGGGATGACCAAATAAAACATGTATGTAGCAAACTTAATAAAGCCTATTATGCTATTTACTCACTAAAAAAATATTTAAATCATAAGGCTCTGCTAAATGTATATTATGCCCTGGCATACTCAGCCTTAAGCTATAATATTAGCTCTTGGGGGCAGGCAACTGAATGGATGCGTGTATTTATTATACAAAAAAGAATAATTAGATTAATCTTCAATCTAGAACCACTTGAATCTTGCAAAAATGCTTTCAAAAATAATAAAATTCTAACAGTAACAGGAATTTACATATTAAAAATACTGCAGTATATTCATAAAAATAAAGATCAATTTAAAAAAGGGTTCTGATATACATAGTCATAATACACGTACCCAATCTAACATTTATTTAAATAAATTTCACCACATGTTCTATAAAAAATCCCCAAACTATGCGGGGGGCGAATATATAATCTATTGCCGAATCACATAAAAAGTCTATCTCCTAAATTTTTTAAAAACCACATTAAGAGTGTTCTCTTAGAAACTAGTGTGTATACTATCACTGAGTTTGAGGATATTCTGTTGAGATCTTGAACAACGTAATCGGTTCAGTTAATTATTATAATTTTTCATGTATATTTCAAAAATGTATGTAAATATATAAATGCATGTGTCATGTGTCGTCTTTATTTTATGCATACACTGATAATTGTTATTTTATGTTTTACACTATGTTATATATGTCTTATTTAATTTTGTTTATAAAAATAACTAACATTTACATTGTTAAACTCTGTATATATTTGCTGATATTGTTAGATATACAAAATCTATGACGAACCTTCATATTGTAATATGGCTATACAGGTAATAAAGGTCTATCTATCTATCTATTACAGAAGTATATGAACACCCCTAGACACGCAATATACGGCCAAACACGCATTAAAAACTCACCCTGTATAGTCAATGTTAGTTTTGTTTTCTTTTTAATTGTTTCGTTTTGTATATTTTCTACTTTATAATATTTTTGAACATCAAATCATTTAAGATTAAACCATTAATAAGTACTCAACTATTTTTATTTCACAAAGTATAATTTTATTTATATTTTCCATACAATCGTTTACGGGCTAGCCAACCGATACCAGATGCTCTCATTCTCGGCTGTTTCAATATCAAACTGGCCGAACTGTGAATATACAGCATGTAACTCACTTTTCGTATAAACAATCCTCATATACTCGCACCCAGATATGCATGTGTTATTCACTTTTCTTACAATTATTCTCTTGTTAATTTTAACGTTAATTTTCTTAATTTCCAGAGCAAAGTGATAGTTCCCAAGCACTCGAAGAAGGCCTAGAAACTTGGGCGGAAAACTCACCACGCGGCAAACGAAATGCAGCTACACCCCCATATGGAAAATTTCCCATGCACAATGAGGCGGATATCCATTTTGAGTCACCTAAAGTTCCTGTCATCTTTGTCCTTGGTATGTATACAATGGAATATATGTAAGTAGGAACAGAAAAATAATATACTGAGTGTCCAAAAACTCTGCCAAACGGAAACCCCAGATACTAGACGCGAATTTATGTAGAAAAAATCTAATTTACCTTAATCCAAAACTGCTTCCTAAATGTAGCTTCCTTAGGAAGCTCTGAATATGGCGTTTTCAAGTCATTTTTTAAAAATGTCTCTAAAAAGCCGTTATCTATAAAGTTTAAACTTGACACAACAACTAAGCTTCTAACGAAAAATCACAGTAAATAAGATTTCTATTGCGATCATAAACGTCCCACTTGGGGGCAGGGGGGCAGGGGGTGTTAACAGATATTTTGAATAATAATGTTTTGATCTTACAATTTTTGAAATATTGTATATTAAATTAGAAACGTAAAAGGTAAGTTCTAAACTTACTGTATTCTCATTTGAAACTGCCATGATTTACAATTTGGAAAAAAAGTCAGTTTAAACTTTTTTGCGTTTTTGGCATAAAATCTCTTTCGATTTCTAAATTATCTATATCGACTCTGACAGGTTAACAAAACTCAGACATTTGTAAATGTTACGTGGCATTAGTATCAAGGGATTATTAATTTTTTTGTACACTCTTCTAAAAACCATTACAGTTCCAACAGAAAAACAGAAATAAACGAACAACAAGAACAGAACTAATTTTAGACCAAGTAGGTACTTTATATGACGATCACCTGTGTTAAAAATAAATTTATCCTTTTCTGTAGAGATCGTGGCATTCTTGTAAAAATTTTATGATTATATATAATTTCATCACAGGCGTTTTAAATCTTTGCCCAAAGCTGATTACGAGTTTCTACTGAAGCAGCATAAACTAACGACTTCAAATAGCCCTAAATACAGAAATCACAGGGATTTAGGTCTGGGAATCATGGAGGCCAAATGGCTGGACAACCTCTTTCAGATCTATATCCATGTATTTTTTGTATTTGGGGCCACTTAGAGTCGTTAATTTATACTTTTTTCTATCATGGGAAAAATATTGGGTACTCTCTTTTTAGACGAAAACAGTACCTAAACACCTAACATAGCTGCACTTCAATGACCTCATCGTTCATGGCTCCAAAGTTACAAGTGAAAAATCCAAATGCCAATCAAGAAATGGATCTTAAGTGGCATTCTGCATCACTTGCAAAGCGGCATCACTTGCAACCGTGTAACAAACTGTTGACTAAAATTTCCGCATTCTCGGCTCTGTGACTTCCTAAAAAACCACTTGTAACAGTTTATGGTGAAATACAGACTTCTAACTCTTTGGTATTTAGCGACAATCCTCCTTATATACCCTCGTGTTGTCTTCTAGATACTTCGATATTTATTCCAGAAGCTTCTTTTTTTTCTACAGATTCTAGACAATTCCGTTCCACTTCTAGAGCTTATCCAAAAGTCCTCACATGATCTCGGTACCATAGGCGTTTTATGAGGGGGTACAATATTTGATTTATTTTCATGGCCATTGGCGAAGGGTCCAAATAGGGATATCTCCCTTAATTAAAGGGATTGAGAGTTGAGACTTCGTATTTGGGGGAGGGGGTCATCTCCGACCCCTCCCCTCCCATGCGATGTTGCCAAATCTCCTCACAACTCTTATTCTTATGGAAATTTTCTAGATAACGTCAACCACGACCACAATTTTAAAAATATGTGTAAATGAAGATAGAACATTTTACCGGCGTGTACCTCAAAAACGTGATATGATATAAATTTACCTTCTATTTACCTAAAGATCTTACCTTCTATTGGTGGTAGCAAACTGTTAAACCTACCAGTTCTTTAGGTACAAAAATCATGTCACACAGTGTACATTGAAACTTACAGTTAGATAGAGTTGATATCAGAAGATATCAGTCATGAAAAAGTGCTTACGGGGATTGACCCCGAAACTGTCCGAAATATTTGATCACTGGTGGAAAAGACCCAGAATCCAAGAAACGAGTCGAAACGAAATCGACAAGAAGGTCTCTTGTCTTCAATTCTGACTACTTTTGACTGACAACTTTTGATCGACGTTGTACAAAAACTATCCATCCCACAGAATTTAGCTTCCGCGCACTTATTCTACATAATATTAAGTATAACTTCCCAAAATATTTTTTTCCAAAAGCAAAATGTTATGAGTTTTTTAAAAAACTATTTTTTTCGCGATTTTTTCGCCTTTCCTCAGCTAAAAATGCATCAATTGAGTCACAGCTCATTTTAAAGGTTTTTCGATTCTCTACAACTTTCCCATTGAATGTATCGCGTTAATTTCAATAGCTTTGGTTCTACGAGCGAAAAACGAAAAAAAAATCATAAATTTTGCATAAACACGTTGTTTAAAAAAAAGATTTCCAAAAATTTTTCGTCCAATTCATATACGTTTTGTTTATATTATCGTAATTAACAATGTCCTGTAGTCGGTTTTCGGATATCAATTTTTGTCAGAAACTGGCCCTTATTTTAGCTCTATTTCCTGGTCTATTACTCGTTCTATTTGTTGCAGGTGGGCCGGGGAGTGGTAAGGTGACCCACTGCGATAACCTAATGCAGGAGAAAAGGGGGGGTAACTCACATCAATATGACTGACCTCCTACAGCAGTACGCCATTGGAAATGGTGAGTAAAAATGAATAGGGGTTGTTTTTATGTATCACTAATAAATGCCACGACGTTGCGTTTGCGTTTACGAAAGATCAATAAACATTACTGATATTTGTCTTAACAGTGGCGTGTACGGAACAGGTTTACATTTTTCCTAGATTCATATTAATGTCGAGCTGTAACCAGATAGAATTTGCACTTTATATTTATCTTATTTTATCTTATTGGTATGAAAACTGTTAGAAATTACTTAATACATTAGGGCATGCAATCCTATTGGGACCACTTTGCTCACCAATTGCTCGAATACCGAGTCGTGTAAAGTAAGAAAAAGTATTTAGCATATTTTTAAACTTTCCTTTGCCACATTTCAAATATTTTACTTTCATGTCTATGTGGTGGAGTGTATATATGGTACTGATGTATATATTTAATATTATTTATTTATTTATTTACAATTCATGTCAAGACACCAAACGAGTGTTTACACACGTCAGAAACGAAGATGAGTTTATCTGTTACAAAACATACAGATTTGCGTAAAACATATAAATTGTATAAATAAAATTAATTATACCCGATAAAATAACAATAATTAAGAGGTGAGCAAAAAAAGTGAATAACAAAAATGCAGGTAGGATTAAAATTGGTATTAAAATAAAACAAAAGCTAAATATATTAGATTCTAATTTGATTAAAACCACTTGCTAAAAACTGGTCATCATAAAAAGGCATTTCTTTAATAGATAAGATCTTATAACTTTTTTGAACTTAACCTCGTTCAGATATCCTGCACGAGAAGGAATAGCATTAAAGAGGCGCACTACCCAGTAAGACGTACCGTTTCTCGTTCTTTCTCTTTCAGGTCTACATTTTTTTTCTTCTCCAGGAACTAAACTTATCAAATCCGAAGTATTTTTTTTTTGTGTTGAAACCGAATTTTTTAATTCAGAAAACTTTCTACCGCGTAGATTCTCAGTAAATACCGATTTTTTGTTGTCAAAATACATATTTATGCGAAATATATTTTTTTAAATATTAATCAGATTTGTCATTTTTCGTCTTAACCAGACATGTCATTTCCGAAGTATTTTTAAGCGCTGAATACTATTCCGTTTGTCAAAATATGTGCT